>JADAZR010000025.1:0-672973 GCA_014872995.1 Diaporthe citrichinensis
ATTTGGGTCCACAAAAACATATTTGGGTCCACAAAAACATATTTGGGTCCACAAAAACATATTTGGAATTCAAAACGCGATCAGACCTTCAAGAAAGTTTGCATAGCCAATGCAAAATGCAACAACAACGCTGGGCTGATGTTACGTCTTTATGATTTCTAGTCACACCATGCCTCCAGACAGGGCAGAAAGCAAAACATACAGCACCGGGTATTCGCTGGTCGTCACCGACCCAACTACTAATCCAGCGATCACAGGCTTGACTATGGGAGAGCGGACGGGATCCCGTATTTTCCTGTGTCTATGGCCGTATGTGCTTGAAAGTCAGGAATCGTGCACTATATTTGAGATTCTTTCAATAATTCCAGGCTTGATAGTTGTCCGAGATTCTACATCTGCTCGGGAGAGTCTAGTCGGTTCGCGAACACTGATAGCCTCATTCCGATAGCGTCAAGCCACAGAATGCCCCAAGTACAGATTCGCTTGGAGCAACGCACCACTATGATGAGATCGTGGCTTGTCCACTGCTGTATGGGCCAAAAATGTGTTACAAGCCACACTGAACAGCCATCCAGGCACTAATGTTGTGCGATGCCGCGTAAAATAGACCCCAATGTCTCGAAATAGCGGGACTCTGAATAAGCAAACAGATTCTGTGCACACAAGGAACAAAAGACTCTTTTTTTTGTTTTGAAGGCTGATTGGTTGGGAGATGGCCTCTCATTGAAATTCTATCCTGAAGCCGTAAAAATAGAACTCAAGCCCCCAATATGCTGTCCCACCGACGCATCCCCGAACGAGCAAGCACCGTGTCGATCTCGTACCGTGGCTATTGTACGTAAAGGTGTTCGCTCATTTCTTTCTCCAAAGTCCTCGCCGATGAAACCTTTCCCTCGAGTCTCATTTAAACAGAGTACAATTATCACAGCCTCAATTTCATCCTACACACAGAAGTGACCCGAAACATCAAAACAAGACGCTTCGTTTGGAGACTCCACCGCATCTGTCACATGTAACAAAGAACAGTTCATGGCCACATTGTCACTATGCATCCTCCACCGGTGCCAAATTCATCTCCATTCAAGTCGGGTTCTCAAAGTATGTAAACAATAAACCAAGGAGTACTGAACCTGGCTGATTACGGTATCGTATCAGTGTCATATATCGACGGCAGACGTCGGACTATATTCAAGCGCCTCCTCAACACCCTCCCTATATTGAACATTGTGGCGGCGTTGACGGCGGGCAGCTCTGTCGGTGCTCTGTCATTTGACGACTTTCATCCTAGCTCCACTTTGCTTTGCCATGCATCCGAGGCCCTATTCACTAGTTGCGCAATTGCTGCAGTCATATCCATCATGCTGACCACTATGCTCATTTTCTGGTTTGAAACAGTCAATTCACTGTCGATGAGTGATTATTGCCTCCTTTGGACGCCTGTCATTCTCTTGGACTGGTCGATCATAGCGTTTCTGTTCGGACTGACTTTCTGGTTCGCTGATAGAAACATCTACTGGAGAGCTATCTTGATCGGGCTCCAGACTGGAATTCTCCTTCTGTTTTCTATCCTTGTGGCTATTCGGATGACAATTAGTTTAAGGCGTGTGGGAAGCTTTGGGACTGCAGAAGAAACCGTGGGGTCAAGGCCTCCTGATCTGGAGTCACAGGGGCAGATTCATGACTTAAATAGCAATGGAACAGGTCACCATGATTATCTCTAGATTTGTATTAGGTTCACTCTCAGTTTCTGGGCTTCAAAATAAAAAAAGTTAGTAGGGAGACACCTAGAGCTCCACTGGTATGTTTGACTTTGAGCGTCAGAAGGCTTAGATCTGTAGAGCCGGGAAGACGTTTCAATCTGAAAATGACCTTTTATCATTATGCTTATGCTTATTAAAAGAAATACGATTTCTCAAGATCGAATTCTACGAAGGAGGTGATCTGCAAAGATGTGATCCGACTCTAATACCTGTGCTTAAGTATCTGTTTTATGCAAAACACTTCTCCATTTTAGACACCACAAACTTCTCAAATGCGACTTGCAACGAGAACCCTTCTTCACTCTTATCAGTATGGTCTGAGTGGTCTCCGAAGTCGTTCCTCAAGCACCGCTGTATAACACGCCAATATACTTCGCCAACCCTTGGTAGCAATTTGTCACAATACTCGGTCCCGAGCTTGACCCTGAATTCCACATCGTCCTTACAACGACGACGTAATTCCCCAAGTGTTCTCCACAATCCTATCTCCAGAAGAACTAAGCCGAGGCTATAAATGTCGAACTGGGCACGGTAACGAGGTCTCTTGCCTGGCTTCGCCTGAGCATGAAGTTCCGGATGACTGTATAACAGAATGGCATCTCGTTTGCTCTGAAATCCGGCAGTAGACACTGACAACGTCTCGGACAACTCCATCGGGTGATCTGGCCGGGAAAGATCCCAACCAACGAGGTGGAAAGAGGGGAGCGCTTGAATCCGAGTCTCCCTGGCGCTGGACGCTTCAGGACCGCCATCTTGCTCATCGCGGCTGCTGTTCCGAACCGCCGCTGACACGTCTGTGGAAGGCAAGGATTTGAGCTTCGAAGTGGACTCATTTGTCCAAGAGCATACAATGTTGTCGCTCCGAATTGACTTATGAAGCCAATCAACGGAATGAAGATGATGAATCGCGGTGACAAGGCTCTTAGCGAGTTCAAACCTCTGTCCAAGCGGAGCCGGGACTGGAGTATTCCGGATCCAGCCGTGTAGAGATCTTAAACAACTGGCGCTGGAGCATTCCACTGAAAATATAATCCCAATCCTGGAGTTTATCGAATCCTCGACGAGACCTCTGCAGGGAAGCGTCATGAACTTCTGGAAAACCTCGTTCCTGTTCAAGAGCCCGACAAGCCCTCCCAGTCGTATCGTCTGCTCAAGGCGGATTGGCTGATCTTGGTTGTAGTATTTCCACTCGACCATGACCCGTTTATCGTCCAAAGAAGTCAAGGTCCGGTATTCGCCGTGTGGAAGGCTTTCTCTCTTGAAGTCCCGAATTTGGTAGGTCTGGATCCGTCTCGGCGCTGGACTCGAGATGGTTGTAAACGAATACACCGAGACTCCATCGTTATTCCCGTTGTCTATTTGTTCTTGCTTCTGCCAACGCTTGATTCTGCCCATCGCTTTAAGGTCTGGGCGTGTTGTCGTTGCTTCAAGGGCGTCACGGTCGACTAGGTCAAGGATTGTCATATCTGTCTGACGGTCTATTTGCGCTTGATGTTCTGGGTTGAGAAGCACGACCAGCAAGTTGTTCGTCCTCTCAATGCTCTTCAACAAATCCTCGACTCGGCTTTTGTCTGAAGTCACCCACTTGGTTCTCATCAACACGTTTGGACCCCCTTTGAATAGCGTATTGGGCTGAGATTGGGCGCTTAATACAGACGACGCCTCGATGCCAGACGGAGACGGCCTCAATTCCTTGCGCAGCAACTTGGAAACCATCGATTTCCTTTTACTCCTGGGCATCTGCAATGAGCTAGATGTAAAGTTAGGTGGTGTCTCGGCCGGTGTTGACGCTCCCGCGTACTGCGCGATGATCTTGGTAGTCTCAGAAAACTTCTCTGTCATGTTTTTCAACGCCTCCAGAGTCATTTGTTCGAGATTCGGGTTTTCCAAGCGTAGTTGTGACCTGATGGTTCCCTCCAACCGAGTCTGTCGGTCCTCCATCCCATGACGACAAGCATCTTGCCCCTGCTCGGTCCCTTCCAGCATCTCCTGAATGCCCAAGGCCGCACACCATTTCTCAAACTTGAAAGCTTGAACCAGAAGGTCAAAGTAGGCAGCTTTTTGATCTCGAGCGACGAGCGAGATACTCCTGACCTCTTTAACGATGGACAAGCAGGTACCGGCAACCTGGACGAGCTGTACCGATGCTGCTACCGCCCCGAGAATTTCCATACTACACAGATTTGGAATGAGGAAATAAATTATCACCAGAAAAAGCCTCGAGGTCAAAGAGGGACTTGAGATGGGCAACGGCACCGGAACGCCTGTAAAACGTTGCGGTGACAGCCTGTGACCTTTTGCGTACGTTAGAGTGGAAGATGGTCAGCGCTGACCAAACATTGTTTTCAGCTAGCCTTTACCAATGGCCATAGACTATAAGAAACTAGTATCGAATTCCGCTGTGTGCAGGCACCCAAGTATAAAAACGGCTTGGTCGCATGCTGGCAGTGGCTTGCGGCACTTCGATTGGCTCAGGTGAGCCCTCCCCTGCATCCATTCTCATCATGAAAGCGAGTGATCAGCACGAGGCATTCTGCCTGCTTGAACCCCGCTTTTTACGACCTGATTTGAGACCATTTGAGTGTCTGCCGCTGAAGGCGACATTGTAAAGTCATCGATTCAAGCCCGCTTGTGTGTGTAACTCTGGACTTGCCTAACACGTCAGCCCTATCACCGACTCACCACGGCCATGGATCGTGGCTTCACAGAAACGAGGACGAGTTTTGCTCCACAAGGGAGCGTCAACTTGAACGATCTTCGTCAGGCTGTGTCGCAGACCCGAGCCAACTTCACCAGGCTCACGACCGTTCCCGAACAATCCCGGGAAAATGACGGACCAACACCCGACTTCATCACGTTCATCTCTCTGGCTTGCGAGATATACCAGGCACAGAGTGACGACCTGGTGCCTGTCCAACAATATCCTTCAGTACTAGAGACTTACCAGGGGAAGGGGCATACAAGCCTCGTGACGCATGCGGAGGTAGCTCTTTCGGCACCATCCAGCTTGACTCGTGGCGCCTTTGGGTTGTACTCAGAAGGCATCGTCATCAAACGACCGAGGCACAGCATTCTCGAGAACAAAGCGGACGGGCTCAAAAGCTTCATCACCGAGCTGCGCATCAGATCACACGTGTCTCTGAAGTCCCACCCGAACATTGCCCGTCTTCGTGGCATAGGTTGGGACTTCGAAGACGAGGACGCGACGCTACCCCGTCCCATCCTTCTTGAGGAATTCGCTCCCCAAGGAGCTCTGGACAACCTGTGGAGAAACTGGAAGTTTGTGAGCATGAGCTTCGAGTCCAAGCTGGATTTCTGCCGAGATATTGCCGAGGGCCTGTCTGTGCTGCATGCTTGCGGCGTCGTGCATGGCGATGTCAAGCCGGAGAACATTCTGGTCTTTCCTCGACAAGACGCGCGTCACTTATTTTCCTTGAAGCTTACGGACTTCGGCCACTCTGTTCTAGAAGCTGACAAGGGCGAGAGACTCCCGGCATTCACGCCCCAATGGTCCGCCCCTGAGGTTACCAAGAAAAGGAAGATGACTTTCACGCAGATGAAGGCCACAGATTACTACTCTTTTGGACTGGTCATGCTATCGGTCATGCTGGGTCGCGCATTCTACACCGACATGGACGACGTGGAAAGTTGCAAAGAAGATGGCAGTATTCTTTGGAGATTGCTGAAGCTCATTGAAAAGGAGGACAGAATCAACGATGATTCAGATATCGAAGTCGGTACCGTCGCTCAGCTTCTACACAAGACTGTACGGTTAAGCCCCGAGGTTCGGAGTTTGGACGACTGCATTTGTATCATCGAAGTCTACAAGCTCGAAAACCAGGCCACGAGTGATCGAATGCCGCTGTCCAAAGCCCTCGCGATACCGGTACCCGCCTTGAATACTGAAGCAAAGGTATGCGAAATTTGGTTCCTACTTCCCTGTATCGAACCTCTCTCTGATCTAGATAATTCAGGTGACAATTGGGTATAATACCCTTATCAGATGCAGCCACCAGTTGAAGGCGCACATCGTGAACACGCTCCAGGACCTAACCGAGAGGCCAGAAGACCCAAGAAAGCCAGCTGCAGCTTGGGAACTCACCATCTGTTACTTTTCGGGCTTTGGTGTGCCCAGAGATTTTGACGCCGCATTGAGATGGCTTTCTGTTGCTCGTGATTTCGGAGTTGCCGCGGCCCAAGACTTCTTCAACCCACTTCGAGAAGCTATCATTGTCGCACTGAAAGCCCAATCTCGCGATGAGGCAGCTTTCGTCGAGAAGCAAAGGCTCACCTTCAGGTGTCAGCAATCATCGAATAATACTACGTCGAATATTGAGACTAGTATTTCTGGTGTTCAAGCTGAGGGCAACGGAAAGACAGCAATCATTGGTCAAGAAGAACACAGCTGGAGGCCTTCAAGGTCGGCAGTCCACACCACCGATGAGTCCGAAACCGTTCAGAAACAGGGTATTGTGCCTGATGCCAACGCGTTGTTCCAGAAATACTTTGAGGTTAACGACACAAACGCACAGTCGATGCCGTCGCTACCACTGCCGGTGCCTAGCCCTCTACGGGACGCTATCGAGGCCAGTTCGGTGGACCAGCTTCAAGATATTATCACCCGCGACCCCAGTTTGCTCAACAGTGCTGATGACTGGGGTAATACTCCTTTGTTACTTGCCGCTCATCACAAACAACTTGAGATTTTGAGACACTTGATATATTACCCGGTGTCAATGCGTCTGCACATAACAAGTCTGGTCAGACCGTACTCCATTTGCTGGCCCACTTTGAGGACGAACGTGTAGCCGACTTTGTTCTGCCGCTGGTGGACAAGGGCATTGACCTTCTTCATGAAGCGCTCCCGATGCGTCGAGACAACAGAGCGCTTATTTTCTTCCATGGTCTGCGTTGCTGTGCGGTGCTCAACTCTATCTTGCACAACAAGACCATCCTTCTCGCGAGCCTCTTATAGGCCGCCCATTCCAAATCATCAGTTTCCATCTGCCAGATCTGCGAGGCAGGATCCAGGTTCCGTCGCATCCTGACTGTTTCCCTATCTCTGTTCCGAATCGATGTCTTGGAACTCCTAACGGCACACCTACAGATACACAGGAAGTCTGAGACGATCAATCTGGCCAATGTTCAGGTCTGGGCAGGCCAGAAGCTACTTCGGCTGTACCAAGTTCCGTTCAGCAGTGTGGCAGTATCGGCGATGGATATTCCAGAGGATTTCTTCCGTGCAATCATGTACGGGAGCGACTATGCTGATGTTCTTGAGCGCACACTCGACTTCCTCACAGCTACGGCCTCAGTCAGTAACAATTCAAATCGAATTCCAGGAATTTCTCTAGAAACAACAATGTTGCAAGAGGCATCTGCCGGGGGCAGTTTGGATGCGGTCAGCTCTCTTTTGAATCGAACCAAGGAGTCGCAGCCGAAAACTCCAGACTGGGTTATGTGCAGGTATACCGGTAGCCGGGTACGGAACGGGCCCCTTCACAAGTCCATCCAATTTGGCCTCCGGGATATCTTCGATCGATTACTTCGCGACAACGCCTGTTTTCTACAGGACAGGTTTGACTATCCCTGCCAGGACAGCGGGTGTTTTGACCACCCCTCCTGGTGGGTTTCAATCTATCGGCTGCTCCTAGGCAGGCATAGAAGAATCCCCAGCCCCGACGGCCACACCCATAGTCAAGAAATAATCGGGGACTTACTCAATGTTGCAATTAAAGCCCGCCATCAAGACACATATTTTCTGTAAGCCCCCGCCGTCGTACCGCGGCATGCATTGCCCATCTGACCTAAATACAGGTCTCGAATTATTGACGAGGTCAGAAATGAGGATCTTGTGCGCACTTCGGTGTTTCTCGATGCCGTATTCAATCTCAATCTCAAAGCTGCGGAAATCTTGGTGAAGAAGTACCCGAAACTTTTGAACAGCCACCGAACTCCCCACCCACGGAAGTCGTTTTTTCATGAAGGCCTAGACCTTGGCATCAAGACAGTCACGGACGTAGTCCTGTTAAGTGGCACATACGAGCAGTGCCAATTCATAATGAAGCATATGCTGTCTCAGAGATCGGCTGGGTCAGGCTTTCCGATGAGAGGTCAATGGAAAAGGCTCCAGTCATGGTGGCGCTTCCATGTTTTCAGACATAATCATACAGCCACTCATGAGGAGGAGGGCGGACCTGAATGGCGCAGATGTCCATTAGACCCAGAAGAGTACAACGCTCTCCTCTCCGGGAACATCTTGCGGAACGACCCGGAACGGAAAGCATTGTGGAGCGTCATCGACAGTCAAATTGACAGTGGCCATTCTCTTTCGGCAAAGTATCTCAAGATGGCGATAGACTCGTCGAACACCGACGCGCTAGTCGAATTATTGGACAGGGGCTGGAAAGTCAACGGGTCCTGGAGACACTGCCTCGATACGCCGCTGCAGCACGCTCTCAAGAGGGACGACTGGGGGGCATGGGCCCGGCGTAGCCTCGGCAGCGATTCAAAGCGACTAGAAGCGCTGATTGAACTGCACAGCATGTCCGGACCGCCAGCACTTCAGGGACCTCACCTCAAGACCCACCGAGACATTTATGAGGCTTATAGCAATGCTCGCATAGGCCAGGCGGCAGAGCTGTACGGTCGTAAGATGGCTGAGGCGGCTACAATACTTCGTGAGCGCGGGGGGCGTGTCTCTCTGCTTTCGAGCACCACTAAGGCCACGTTCGCTGCCGGAAGGGCTGCACGAACTTGGGCGTTCATCCTGCATACCTTGCTATACGTTATCATCTTACCTCTTGTCCTAATTTACGCCACTCAGGGTGTTTGGCATGACATGTCGGTTGGGCAGAAATTTGGGTTCGCGTACCTCTGGACCCTGTTGTCATATTTCTTTGCCCATTTTTGGTTTCTCAAAAGGGTGGCGACTGATCCGTCAGTGGTGACTCAGAGCTTCTGGATTAGTTTCTGTTCTGTCGTTTTTCTGTTTCACCATGTCGGGCTGCCATACCTTGTGGTTAAACATGGGTGGCGGCCCATACGGTCTTGCCATTATTTCGTAGAGAAAGGTGGATTGGGCTCAACTTGCACAGACTTTACGTTCCTGCTACCACTCATTATAGCAGGGATTGAAGCTGTTGTAATGTTGGTGTTTTTCTTTATAGCAGTATTGATGGTTACGTAGGAAAAGTACGTACATACATAGATAGATGAGAGCGTGTAAGTAGCCTCGGCGCCAGCCACGTGACCCCTATTCAATCAGATGGTGTGGTTTACAAACATTGGAGACGGATTTGAATATATTTTATGGTTGTGGTATACTGAGTGAACTAGTGTAGGTGGTTTCTCAATCAAACTTGTAAGCATCCCAATCCTACATACTACCTATGACCTACTGCTGGTTGCAGCATTTCGTACTTCCTCTTTAACGTACGCTCGGAGCTCATCCATCTGCCAACGCACAACATCTACAACTACCGTTGTTCTCCAATAGTGGTCCCGTGAGATCCCGTAGCTGCCTATAATGCGGCCCAGTCCAGTATTAACCGCAAACATGACCATTCCCCTGACGGCATCTGAAGCTGGAAACATCATCATGCCGCCTAGCACGGCAGTGGCATAAGCATAAAGAGCGAGACTCACGAGAGACGTCATTGCTCGAACGGCTTGCGGTAGCACACCCTCCTTTCGACATCGCAAGACAACCGTCCGAGGCCTTGGTTGTGATTCAGTATGAGGATTAAATCGGGAAGCAGTAGGAGTCGTCATTTGGCATAATGAGATCCTCTCGACTTGGATGCTCACGCTCTTGAGCAAAACGTTGGATAGTGCTAGCAGCTGAATCAAGCCCACCCCTGACACGAAGAGTATAAGTATTAATTCATCCCCGAGATAAAAGAGATGGCCAAAGGCATCAGTATGACTCGGACCAGGTTAAGGGCCCGATCTCCATGACGCCACGTCGTATACCCTGCACTATAGAGCCCGGTCCTTCAGTAACTCAAAATTGCTTTACCGGGTTTAGGGTAAATAAAAATCTTGATTGGGGGGTGTATAATCGTCTGGTCTAGCTACCACCTATGATGAGTCAAGATGCGGTTATTGTTTACCTTAGCGAAATTTTATTAACACGAACACTGTCTAACAGAGACAGACATGCAAGTTAAAAAAGAAGGGTCCAAAAACATACAGCACCGGGTATTCGCTGGTCGTCACTAAACCAACTACTAATCCAGCGGTCAGATATCCGAAGATTCGCCCAAGGTGTGTCGCGTTTCCTGATGATGGTATCATTCCTCGGGGTGCTCCCGGTCCAGATACGGGTGGGCGGACCTGTAGACGGCCTGCTTCTCATTGATGATCTTGCAGAAGTCGGGCGATAACTTTTCGTAAGTTAAGTACCCGCTTGTTTAAAGGGTATTGCTACCCGTGGGAGGGGCGGCATTAACGCTACAGCAGGGAAGAATTGTAATCAGGAGGCAAGGTAAAGGTTGAGATGAGCTAAGAGGGTGCTGAAAAGGATTCTTTGACAGCACGTCACAGCTGCATCAGTTCACTCACTCTATTTATCCTCTCGGTCTTGGCAGATGTCTTGTCTATTACATTGTAGATCCGCAAGGCTCTAGTGTAAGTCGTCACCAGGCTAATGTTATCAGCGAAGATGGGACTTGGAAATGTCAACATCGCTTCAACCCGTCCGGTTAATGAGTGGCCTCCTCTACCTTACTACGGATCTAATAGGATAAAGCAGTTTTCAATCCTCAATCCAGTAAGCTTGTTCCGCAGGATCGCACGATATAACCTTGGCATTCCCGGCCCCACTGAGGATGCCCAATTTGGGCGGGCTGCTGACATGTCGGCTAGAAATCCAGGCAGTGGCCACGCGCTCCCTCCGCACCACGTGCTCCTCTCAAATTATACACGAAGGACTCGAGCACTGATCCAACCTGTCTATACCGTACCACGTCATTATCACAATCAGAGTCCTTGCCGGTCCTAGAATAACTGGGAGCCTACATATGTACGTTGGCAACAACAAGGAACGCGGCGGAAGCGTGCCACGTCAAGAGATGCAGCTTATTCACCCAAGATACGACTTCGACGTTGAGGCAAGTCCGTGGCCTCAAACAAAAATGCCGGAGAGGTCAGCTCTTGACGACCCTGATACGGGCCTGTTCATCATGCTCAGCATCTTCTATGCCTTCGGGTTCCTCATGTTCTGCTTCCTCCTCACCGCCATACCCCACGCCTCAATCGCTTCAAGAGAAAAGCCATGGGTGCCAACTTGGGCCCGCAGAGATGCCTGTCTCACGCCGCTGTTCTTCGTCCTGCCCGCCTTTTTCTGGCCGCTGGTTTTTCCCGCGATGGTCATCGGTGTTATCTCCATCTTCCTGATGTTCCTGGTCCATGGGGCGAGGAGTCTGGTCGGCGCTGCGACCTCATGTTGTGGTATACCACTCCCACGGCAGTGGGTACGGAATAATGTCGAAGCCGTTGCTTCATCGGCGCCTGACTTGGAGATGGGGTCTGTCAATGCCTGTTCTGAGGTCGGTGCGGGAGGCGACCCTGGTGGCGAACTAGGCGATATCGATCCAGCCGGTGCGCGCTGTGCTGGGTCCGGGGAGTCGGACCGCCCGCCTCCATATACTTCTTTGCCGCCGGAGGAAGATGATAGCGGAGAAACGAATGGTCTGCTAGCCAAGAGTGCTGAATGAGGCGGGGCTTGTTGGGAATCATTCGTTGCAGTGTTCTCCATTCAATGCGCGGGCTGTTGGGAGCGAGTGTGTGATTTCAACAGACATAAGTGGTTAAGCCCACTATGGGTTAATGTATAGATACGAGTCGTTTGGATCTCAACCAGCACGTTCTGTCAAGCAAGCATTATAAATATGATTTGTTCCCATGGTTGCTGGTTGACGCGTCCTAGCGGTCTGATCGAAGGCAAAGGCACGTCAGTCTACCAACCCATCTGATCAAAGAAACCGACAAGGCCCATCTAAGGCCTGGCGGTGCCACTTGGTTTTGCCCGGCACTCGTTCGCGTAGTCCGGCAGCACCCATCCGCACGTAATAAGCCCGACGTCTAGGGCGCAAGCGACCCCCGTGTTGCCGGGGCCGATATCGACTGTGCGGGTGCTATTCTTGTCGTGGAGGATGCAGTGGAACTCTGGGATGCAGACCTCGTGGAGGCATTCGAGCTTGGCGCTGTCAAAGGTGCCTGTGGCACCGACCACGACCGTTGCTTCGTCTACCGAGGCGGTGTACTCCGCGGTCACACGCAGTGTCATGTTGGTGAGCCTGATTCTAAAGTCCGGGGACTGGCGCGCGCTGGTGACAGTGACGGCCACAGTGGCTAGAATAAGAGTTACAGGTAGCTTTAAAAGCATACTGAGGGCCTCTGAAGCTAGTACTCGTTGAGTAGATTATGAAAGTGCTTGTTGTTATTGTTGGCTTGTTTGTGGAGTTAACGTGTTGATCTCTGTGCGCTGGTGCTTTTCGGTGTGGAAGGCGGCCTCCTACTTATGTTGCAATGGCCTGGCCAAGTTTGTCTCGTCCGAGTCGTAATACCAGTCAAGTCTCATTTGTCCAACGGCATTGTTTGCCTACGGTAACGGTGACGAGGTGTTCGCTCTTAGCCGTCTGCCAGATCACACCAAGAGTACATGCCTCGTCCGACCAACGTGTCACTAGTCGATCGAGTAACACTGGAAAATAATCGGAGAAGTATCAGAAGAATACGGTTTTGTCACACACAGGGAAAAGAAGGGAACAAAGAACAGAACACGTGGGCGATGGCTGCCTAATTAACGGATCCCGGCAGGCACCCAATTTGGCCAATTAGGACCTTGCAGGCAGTGATTTCGCAGTCAAGGTGCGGCACGAGGCTGAGGCCACGTGCCCACCAGTTGTGTCATTTACACTGTTATCGGCATTTCGTTTTCATTTTCAACACTGAGTCTTAGAGCATTTACTACCTAGGTACTGTATGAAGGGATCATGTATGCCTTCGGGATGTGTACGGATAAAGAACGAAACCAGCTAATCGACCTTCTTTCCAACAAAGACGACCACCGACGACTACGAGAGTCGCAACGGCATGCGCCAGCATCTTCGATGCTCAGTTTTAAGAATTCACCGCCGCCATAATTCTTTCTACGGTGACTTCGGTGAGACAGCGAAACTTCCTCGCACCCTGTGTCCTGATGTTTCCAGGCGCAGCAGTGCAGTCGAAGTCGTCCCCAGGAAACAGAATGCAATTGCCGTAGACATTGCCATCCAACCCGATCAAGTCGTAGTTGCGGTCTTTGTAGATAGCTGCGGTTTTGTCCAATGTCAGCCATGGTCCATAACTACCTAGGTCCTCACAAGCGTGCGACTACCAGATACCAAGGCAGCCACTGCAGTTGCGTGCGGATAGCGAGAACACTTACTGAAGTGATAGACAGGACCGGTGCCGTGGAAGTTCATTTCCAGGATGTCGATGTCGCCCGACTCTCCTTCCTGATTGGAGGTGCAACCTCTGCCTTCGCAGCGCACGCCTGTCTCTTCTCCGCTAACGTCATCCGACGTGTACCACCAGCTCCCGTCGTTGTCGACGTTGTTGCAGTCAGGTTCAGCCTCGAAAATGTGCCACATTTGCTGGGCGCCAGCTGCTCCGAAAATGTCGGTCTGCACGCTGCTGTATAGATCGAAGTTGGCCATGGCTCCCGCCGGGAGGAGGGCCAGCAAAGCGGCACTTTGCGCAAGGGAGAACTTCATGGTGGATCGACTGAAAGAAGACAGGATTTGAATAAGTGGTTCTTATTGTTGCAGTTAGACAGACTTGGAACTTAGGTGGATTTCCTCTTCCGTATTCAATGCCGTGAGGTTGTACAATAGCTTCCTTTATACTCGAATTGACTCCCTCTGAGGCTCTGGGGCTTCGTAAACTCGCACTTTGAACTTCGGCAGAACCGGCAGGTAAGCGACCTGTCCAATTGGGATTTGCATTTTCTAGACAAGTCACTTGAACATTTGAATCCTTCATCACACGCTAACTCCTGGGCAGCTTATATCTATGACACAAAGCGCTGTATACACTATGAGCGGGGAATCAAGATCCTGAAGTCCCACAATTCTCATCACACAGGAGAATCGAGATCCTGAAGTCAGACAATTTTCATCATACGAGACCTCCTTACGTGAGATACCGATTGTCTTGGAACGGAGGTCGAATGGCGGGGTAAAGACAACGTCTCACATCAGATTGAAGGAAGTTTCAACGGATACCTGGTTTTAAGGCTGTGTCGCAACTTATGCCCCGGCACGGATAGCTGGCTTCATCGTCTGCCTGGGAGCCAAAGTGCTTTTTGGGCCGGCTTATCGACGGCCTCAGCTCAAGTGCTCCCTGAAATTGTTCGATTTCGCCAATAAGGGTAATGATAGGCTTTGACACAACCTAGAAGCCTCTTGGCGTTTGTCATGACTGATCATGCTGTTGCATCCAGGGATCAAAATCTAGTCGACGAAGTTCCCAGCCCAGGCTGACGGTCCCCCAAGGCTGTGTTTTGCGCACAGATGGTCCACCGGCCTCAAAGATCTCCCCAGTCGTCACGTTTAGGCAGCCAGATTATCGGGGAGGCTGGTCAGCAGCGGAGGATCATGCCGTGGCCAGGTGACTGACATTGGAGATTACTTGAGAAGCGTATCGAGTAAGCTCCCGAGGGGTTGTCTTCCATTTCAACGATATTGTGAGCTTGTGGGCGACGCTCGATAGAGTATCTAGAACACAATTCGTTGCCCATGGCGTGATCAGCCGATAGACGATTTATGAGTTTATGGATATGATGATCGTTCTTGTCTTTGTAGAGGCTTCCAAATCAATCTAGACTTCAGGACTATGGGGGATGATCCACCTTACTATAGCTGAGATGCTATGAGATCTGAACACCTCTCTCAAGCTATTCAGACACCCTGACCAAGCTCCTACTTACTGTGCCTTGTTGTATTTCTATTTGCTTGTCATTGCCATCCAAAGTCCGTCAGTCTGATTATCTTTGGAAATTCCACAGAAACCCATCAAGAAGGATGATGGTGTTAACCAAGTTGTACCCGTGGGCGGCTATTACTTAAAGTGCCTTGTTCCTGCTCTTGCCTAGAGCAGAAACAGGCACGCAGTCCACAACTAGCGCCTGCGGGTATACTAATTCAGGCCAAGAGCGGTTGCCGTTCGTGAGCAGCTCGAGAGCGACCCACCCTCGAACCGTCTTCAATAAACCTGCATGGCGCCGTTGGTGCTGGACTTTGTTTGGCAATAACGGATGTAACTTCTGACCTCGTGTATCCAACGAATGATATGGAGAGCATCCAACAGCTAAGACAGCTTTTACGGTACGTCCTCAGCTCTGGTAGAGACATCTGTTCCGTTTTCCTCTTGCTCTTCAAATGTTCTTCTAATCGTTTGTACAGGGTCCCGCCACCGATCCCATCAACTAGGCGCCTCCTCCACCCAGAGCAGAACAAGCACTAACCAGCTTTGGGCATGAGCAAATTTCAGCCCCGCGACATCAATTGATCCTCGTCAAGTGTGCCCGTTAAAACGCTACAAGAAACCATGCGCCCGACCTTTTCCAACTGTCAAAAACAGTGGTGTAATTGTGAAACAAAACCCAACAAGTCTTAGTCATTATAGTTGACAACGCCAGAACCGTCCTTATTCGCCTTGGGAAGACCATAGCGCTCACTCAAGTCGTCCTCTTGCGACTTGCCATTCGGGTCCAGATACGGCCTCTCGGCCTGATTGCAGACGCGCACAGCATGGCGGCGGTGCGGTGCAAACCCATACGAAGCAGAGTGGTTAGTAACGCGGTTATCCCAGAAGGCAACATCGCCAGGCTGCCACTGGAAGCGCGCATGGAGCTCTGGAGACGTGGCAACAATCTCGTTCAGCAGCGAGATGACGTGGTCTGATTCCGTCTTGGGCACGCCGACGATCTTGGTGACGAAGCCCGGGTTGAAGAAGATGCTCTTCCATCCCGTGACGGGGTTTGTGCGGACGAGCGGGTGCTCGGTTGTGACTGGCTCGCGGCGGACGGTGCGGCCGAGCTCGCGCGAGCCTTGGGCTTGTAGGTCGGCCGAGTGTAATGCCGTGAGCGACTCGAGATACTTCTGCATGTGGGGCGACAGCATGTCGTAGGCTGCGTATTGCGAGGACCAAAGAGTGTCACCGCCGCCACCACGAGGTGGTCCGGTGAGGACTTTCAGCGATGTGTACGAGGGTGGCTGGACCTCATATGTAACCTAGGCAAGGTCAGGCAAGACATTGCGGGGGGCAAAGGGGTAGTGCTTACGTCTGAGTGCCAGAGGAAGGTGGGGGAGAACAACGAACGAAGGTCGGGCGAGCCTTCGCCAGTGTATACGACATGGACATCTTCGAGACCTTCCTGGCGGGGGACGGCGGTGGTAGCGTGCTTGTGCAGCTGGCCGAAGTACTGTCCAAGAGCGCGCTGCTCCTCGATGCCGAAATTCTCCTGGTTGCGGAAGAAGACGACGCCTCTTGTAGCAATTAATCTTGCAAGATCGTTCTTCTGCGGGTCTGTAAGGTTGGCAAGGTCGACGCCGTGGACTTCTGTGCCGATCTTGGGGTTGTAGTCGAAGACCTCTGTGGCGGACGACAAGAGGTTCTTGAAGTTGACGTCACCGAGCAAGCCTTTGTCAACATAGGCGTGCTCCTCAAGCGCAGGCCATGTGATATCAGGGAAGCGTGGTCGCAAGTGCTCGAACTCATATGTGTCGTCGTGCTTTGTGACTGTTGTACGTCCGGGGACGTAGTTGTGAGTGTTGGCAGGCTTGACAGCTTGCGTGAGATTTGCTATGGGTGCCGCGTCACTCGACTGGAAGGCTGGGTCTATAAGGCCAGGTGCCATCTTGGCTGTGGTGACGTGATATGCGTCTTAATTGGCGGTGATCCTCTATGCAAGGTACCCGGTGGTAGTGGCGGGGTAAGGCTGAGCTTCCAGGAAGCGCTTCGGCGGGCAATTGCACAGATCGAAGAGCTCAGAGAGCCAGTGAGCAGTGAAGAAGGCGCTTGTCTGAAGTTATAGAAGTTTCCGGTGGAGATGAGAAAGCGAAGAATAGCGGTCACAGTACTTATAGGTTTACCCTTTGGGTAGTAGGTAGACTCGGGTCAAGACGCTTACATGACCGATTGCGCCATCGCTCGCAATCACGCTCCTACCACATGTAGCCCGGCCGTTGTCTCCACATTTCTGACCGCCGTGTGAGATCAATGTGGAATTGCAGCCGCATTCGCTCTTTGGGACCCTGGACGTGGATCCGGGGAAAAACCATGTCGATTACCTTGTCGCGTGGTGACGACATACGCCGAGCTTAGAAGAGTGTTTTCGTAAGCGTAGGCTGTCTGGTGAGTCGCGACAAGAAGCTGAACAAGCCCTTGCAGCCCTTTCGGAACAATCAATACTTCAAGCAGTCCCCCGGCGAGTTCCGGGATCTAGCCAACAGATCAAACTAAGCCACTTCAATACCCAACAATCAGGAAACGAATTCTAGCCTGTGGTGTTGATCATGATCCTGAGGTGTTTGCAAACCAGTAGCCTGCGGCTTGACTAGGCATTTGATAAAGCTAGCCGGACTGCCGGCCCAGTGCTAGTCAGCTGCTAAAATAAGAAGACTGGAATGTAGGCAAAGTAGCGATGACTAAGCGTGGACAAGAACCAACGAGGAAAGGGTCGCGAGTGAACATTTTCGAAGTGGTGCCGGCCAGGAAGACACGGTTGTAAGGACGTGGGCGTTGCACTTGACAGGGCATGGATCGCCTGGCCAAGAACAGTCACCGAATTCAGCCTACCCGCAGGTTATTGGCAAGTAAATATACCTTCCACATTCAACCATCCTCTCGATCATGGTCTAGTCAAGGCCCTACGACTGCTGGGATGGCCTCGACAGTTTAAATGTAACTTTCGGCTAGCTGTATGAGTAAATTCGGCATATATTGAAATCAGCCAACTTAAAACATAGAGCATCTTACCTTAACCGCCCGTGAAAATACCGATGTTTTGCGTCTTGTTATGTAAATGGCACAAGAGCACCTACTCTGTGATCGAAATCACTCACCACCCTTAGGCGCTGATTTGATCCATCACCAGATGCCTGGTTTTGCAGCTAATATTGGACTTGTGCTAGCGTGTCTGAACAAGTCGCAGCCGTAACCCCGATCATAATAATACAGTAGTATCGATGCATTGATACTAGTTGTATCCATCATGATTCCGATCATAAGAGGGGGGGGGGGAGACACGAAGCGAAGGATACAATATGAACCAAGTACTACCAACTGACCCGGTCACAGGGTTTAGCGCCTAAGTTCTGATCGTGGATTTCGAACATAATCTCCGATTGCAGTCCCATCGTTGCAATGATTAAATATTCCAGTGCTTGTTGATAGACTTGACTCTGTTTTGGAAGGTATATTATCCTTTAGTATGGTCATGTCGCTTTTGCATCCGTTGTCTGTGTGAAGCTAGGGCGGAGCGTTGGATTCGTTCGCATTGTATTTATCCACTAAATTTGTAGCAGCGCAGGGTGGCCTAGGTGGGTGAGAATACAGATTCAGTGGATGTCCAGTACCAGTCGGGATGCAACACAGCATATGATCTTTCTTGATATGTACTAGTATCGCTATCCGCTGAGCTGACAACGCACACCCCACGCTTGACCGGGGCCGATATGCAAACCAGCTCCCCTCAAGGTGGCTTGAAGCACATCTGCCTAGAGCCTCCTGCTTGTCCTCGCTTACCTCAACTTTTCATCGCTTTAATCTGTCCGGCTGACTTCAACAGCTTTATCCATCCCGTTCATTCCCTCGCTGCTCGACGGAACTTTTAAGTCTACATAACTCGAGTGCTCTAATTTCAATCTCACGCTCATCAAGCAGCAGGGTAGTTGCCTCTGCTTCCTCATACTTCCCCAATTCTTGATCAACGCAGCTGGAATAATGAGGGAGAACAAACAGGACAACCGGGAAAGCTTCAGAGGGAGACTTCTAAAGCACTTTCAGAAGCGATCAGGGATTGAAGATGAGAAAAGCCAATCCAACAAGCCATTAGCAAACGTCGAGGCGAGCACCAACACCGTCACTGCTCCACCTTTCCCTTCAGCACAAATCATATCTATTTCCATGCCGTTGCCAGAGCAAACCAAGCAGGACGCCAGACAGATGAGCCTTTGGACAAGAGCAGCGAACAGTCTTGATGCACGAGACAGGGAAAAGCTCGAAAACCTTGTCAGATCCAATCTGGAATGCCCCAAAGGCCATGGACCAGACTCACTGGCCGACGAAGTCAACTCGACTCTTTCTAGAGCGGAGAAGCTCAAAGAGGAAAGCAAAGAGGCGACTTGGAGACCAGTAAGCCCATTTTGGTCCCGGAACTCAAATAAAGAGCGAGCCCAACAAGTTGACGGATCCTAGGTCGTTGACAAGATCATCAAAGGAGCCCTGGCTTTCAAATCTGTTGGCGACGCTGCGGTAGCATTTGACAAATCGGGGTATGCAGCCGTAGGTTGGTCGGTTGTGTCTTTCGGTTTGCGGCTCGCTGCCAACACAGAAGATGCTCGCGAATTCGTCCTCTCTAGTTCTGAGGTCATCACGCGATTCATGGCCAGAGACACGGAATATGAACGAATATTCAGAGGTCCGGAGGCCGGAGAACAGTTTGACCGTCTCTTGACGAATGTTTACAAGGCTCTCCTACTCTGCATAATAGCTCTAGATAAATATCTACGTCAGAGCGGACCAGGTTTGTCATCGAGATTGATCGTGAATGCTGGCTTCGATAATGCTAATTTCATTTTCTATAGAGCGAGTTGCACATGCGATTAATACGCTCGAGGATCAATCCATTAACTGGAACAAGAAGGCAGTCGATACTGCAGATGCCGAGGTCAGAGACTGGGTAAGTTCGACCTCGATTCTGCAGACCAAGACCTGACTAAACATCCATCAGCTTCTGATCATTATACACACGCGTAACGACATCAACTATTCCCAGCTTCGAGGCATGCTTCAGGACCGCAATCTATCCGAAATCCCAGAACCGTCACAAGAATGCTTGAAATCGCTCTTCTTTCGTGAAATGGAAGATCGGTTCCACGATATTGAACGCGCGGCCGAGGGAACTTGCAAGTGGCTTCTGAGACATGAGAAATACAGAGATTGGACTGACAATGATTGTGGCATACTATGCATCAAAGGGAAACCTGGCTCTGGAAAGTCAACTTTGTTACACTATGCCGTCGGTGATGCTATTGTGGCATCCAGCATCCCAAAGAGATCTCTCTTCCAGCAAAATGAAGACTTACTCGTGGGCGGCGAGGCTCCTGTAGTACAGGCCGAGCCAGATGTTGTCATACTCTCCTTCTTCTTCCATGACCGCGGTACAGACCTCCAGAGGACGCCACTTGGCCTCTTCCGGTCGCTTCTCCATCAGCTCCTGCGTCAAGTCCCTGGCGCCATTCCGGCAAGCCTTCTCACAACGTTCCAGGATCGGGAGACGAGGATGGGCGAGGTGGGTGAGAAGTGGGACTGGAAATGGCGCGAGATACGGCACTTCTTTGGAATATCGCTTCGGAAGGTCCTTGAGAGTCACCAAGTCTACTTGTTCATCGACGCTCTCGACGAATATGGCGAGGATGATGCGAACGAGCTCATCAAGAGCTTCAACTCCTGGATTCAAAGTTGTCTACCCCAGGCGCAACTGCATATCTGCTACACTTGCCTTCACTACCCGCCTCTTGACTTGCCCGAGGGAATGGTCGAAGTTCGTCTTGAGGAGGAAAACAAGGACGACATTTCAACATACGTACAGACCCAATTGTCCGTTTGGTCAAATCACGAGACCCTGGCCACTATGTGGATGGACATTACGGATCGCTCTTCAGGCGTCTTCATTTGGGCACGTCTCATCGTACCACGCGTCCTCCGCCTTGAGCGGAGAGGGGAAAATTGGAAGAAGATCAAACGAGAAATCGAAAACACGCCTCAAGCTCTGGATGATCTGTATAGAAGCCTCGCGAGACAAGTGGCGGCTGAGCCAGACACGCTAAAACTGATCGAATGGATCTGCTTTGCCATGGAACCTCTGACATTGGACGAACTGCGGTGGGCCATGATCGTCGATGCCGACTACTCAGACGAGCCTGCTTCACTGAAGCACTACGAGAACACGGAAGACTTCGCGACCAACGGCGACATGATGGAGAAGAAGCTGAAGGCTCTCAGCTGCGGCCTTGCCGAGGCCGTACCGTCGTCTCGCGTTGTACAGTTCATCCATCAGCCAGTAAAAGACTTCTTCATGAGAGAAGGCTTGGGGATCCTGCACAAGAGTCAAAATCCGGCAGGGACCGAGGCCAACGAGGCAGATCTAGAATGCACCGCGCATGACCAGCTGTCTAAAACCTGCATACGCTATTTTTCAGCAAAGGAGATCATGCAGGCAAGACTCAATCCCGCAGGCCCGGGGTGGAAAGATGTCTTTCCATGGTTGCGTTATGCTGTAAAACATTGGACAGCACACGTACAGCAGAGCGAAGAGAAAGGCCCTCAAAGCGATCTTCTGCGCTATTTCGGCTGGCCATCAGAACACGTTGTGCAATTATGGTCCGAATTTCATGCGTCGATAACGGAGGATCCGAACTGGCAAAATGGAACCACGCTGCTGCATGTAGCATCACGGTATCAGTTGACAGGGCCATTGCTAGGGATTCTGCAGAGCAAAGAACTACTTGGCGATAAGATCGACGCAAGCGACGATGAGGACCGGACGCCGCTTTGGTGGGCCGCCATCGAAGGGCATCAGGCTGTCGTACGCCTCCTACTCGACTACGGTGCAAATGTAAATGCCATGTGCGGCGAATATGGTCATGCTCTGCGTGTGGCTTCCATCAAGGGTAACGAAGAAGTCATACGTGTCCTTCTTGATTATGGAGCCGAGATAAATGTACAGTGCGGAGGTCTCGGCAATGCTTTGCAAGTGGCTTCGTGTAACCGCAACGAACAGATTGCACGGTTGCTTCTAGAATGCGGAGCAGATGTAAACGGACGAGGCGGATATTATGGCCACGCTTTGCAAGCGGCTTCATATACCGGCAGCGAACAAATTGTACGGTTGCTGCTCGAATATGGGGCCGATATAAATGCAGATGAAGGACGTTACGGAACGGCCCTAAACGCTGCTTCGTTTCGCGGCCACGGAAGGATTTCGCAGATGCTGCTTGAGAAGGGCGCCGATGTGAATGCTGGAAAGCATGACAAGGCTCTGGTACTCGCTTCTTTTAAGGGCCACGAACAGATTGTACGGCTGCTTCTCGAGAACGGAGCAGATGTGAACGCTCGGAGCCAAAATTTCAGTAACTCAAATGCTTTAGACAGGGCGTCACTTGGAGGTCACGAACAGATCGTACAGATCCTCCTCGAGTACGGCGCCGAACGGGAAAGGTCCCCGAGGTCAGCGCCCTGAGCACTAACGACCGCTTTTGTCGCATGACAAATGCAAGTGGCCACGAATGGTAGTATTATAATGTATTGCGTGGAAACAGGGAGAATGCAGCTTCATAGTCTGTATTTCGCTTTAATCTGGTCCTATTTCTCATCAGGGGCTGTTTGGTACATGTGTGTGACACCGTTTGATTAAGAAGACTCTGGACATTTACTGGTCAACCCATCACAAATGAGTACTCGTGAGGGGCCTAGATTCTTATTTTCTAGTCATTGCTGTCATGTCTGCCTTGGTGCCCCTCGTCCTCTCTCATGACTTCAAACTGACGACCGCAGCTTTGAGTGCCACGAGTTCAAGGGATTCGCTTCCAAGAAAATCACTCGATATGCCCCCCGCCCCTTTTTGGCGTCCCGCAGAGAACAGATTCATGCTCCTCGGACCATCTAGATGGGGCAGCACACCTCGTAAGGCGGGTGCTGGAGAAAGAGACGCAGTCAGTCTCAGTCAATGGGCAACTAAAGACGATGTATGGCATTACTGAGGGGTGAACTCACGTCCTTGCAGCGGTCACAGAAGGCGATTCTCTCGATACACTCGGTGGTGCACCACTCCGCATCATCGTTGGCCGCCTTCTTGCAGCAGCGATAGCCGGCGTTCTCGGTACCCGCAAGTGCAAGAGTAGCCATGCCGACGGCAATGACAAGGAAGATGTTGACGAGGTTGAGCTGCATTTCGCGTAACCGTCTTAGGATAGGTGAGGTGAGGGAGCTTGTTTTGATGCCTGGCGCTATAGCCGAATGGAATTCGGTATTTGGGCAGATTTGTTTGCGCTTGTTTTTGCGTGAGAGCTGGTCGATTGGGGATAGAAGGATCTGAGAAGGAAGATTCAAAAGAAAACCGAAAACCTGTGGCAGGGAGGTATAAATACTGCTGGCGGTAGTCTTCAAGTTGAAGTGGAGTCCATTGTAATTGGAGAAAGAATGACTAAAGGCACAGTGACTGAATGCACTCACTGCGGGCATTCACATATTCCTGTTTGATAGAAACAGTGAACTTTGCAAGTTCCCGTTTGGCCTCTGGATTTCAGAGCCCTCAAAACCTTAAAAAGGTCTGGTATACTTGCTATCAATTACCTGCATTTGTTCCCAAACTTTGACCTCTGTGGGAGCGAGCCTATGGCAATTAAGTGGTGAGGGAAACAGCGAAAGCAAAATCTTTTACCCATAGTTTCACTTGCTTCAACTATGATAGCTTTGCTCTCAGCAAGTTATCTAATTGGATATCGATGTCGGTGCCTCAACATGTATTGTATTTGCTCGTTGTTTCACAAGTTCAATGGGTTATGGTGGTTGAACGTCCCAGACTCGTTGATTTGTCAGATGTCGAGGATTGAGCAGATAAGCACAATATAAGTCATTGGGATTTGGACAGCCAAGTAGGGGTGATAGATGCAGCATTGATGACAATGGTTAGATTGTATAGAATGATGCTTCGTGGCATCCATATGTATATATACAAACAAGGAAGTCCTACAAATTGGATAATACATAATGTTCGATTTGTATCCCAAGGTCTCTAGTATTTTGTATCCTACATCTCTCATCACAAAGACGCCACCTTCGGATACTGCAAAACGTCACCCGCAGGCCGTTTCATCCCACCCACAAGGCTATCCCGCAACGTAGTAACGTCCTCGACATACTCAAACCTCGCAAAGTCATACTCATCCTCGCCCATCGCGGCACTCCCCCCTCTGCTCCGGGTGCCAGAGTCCGTACTCCTCGACGGGCGCGTGACATCGCCAGCGACCCTGTCGAGGTCGACAAACTCGCTGATGTGGTCCATGTTCCCCAGCATGACGTCGTCCTCCTCCTCGCGGCGGTCGCGCCGCTTGCGGCAGGCCGGGGACGTGGTGGTCGATACGAATCCGACAGAGTACTTGCGTGGGTCGAACTCGCCGCCGCCGATCTGGTGGCTCCCACCACCTCCGCCCGGGCGCTGGCCGCCCCCGACGAAGCTGACCAGCTTGCCGAGGATGGCGAACTCGAGCTTGAGCTTGATGGAGTACACGACGCCCTTGAGCATGGTCTCGAGGATATAATAACTCGCCGCCTCGAGCCCCAGGAGCCCCAAGTCCATCGCGATAATAACAGCATTAATAGCCAACAACTGCCGCATCGTAGTCCGCGTATCAGGCTGCAGGCTAGTACGCAGGATACGAAACGTCTCCACGACATAGATAGACGACAGCACAACCTCCTGACAGAAGAACCCAGTCATCTGTATCTTCTCCATAACATCATAGCCCTTAGCAAACGCGCCGACCGAAGGGCCGTGCACCGACGACCCGTACGTGAACACCGTGGTCGGCAGGTGGAACACCACTGCGTCGACGGCGATCATCCACCCCGTCCAGCGCACGATGCGCTCGCCCCGCGGACCCTTGGGCACGATCAGGTGCAGCCTCGACCACAGCACCAGCGCCTGCCCGGAGACCATGGGCCACCACCCGACGGTGATGAGCGTGATGGCGGCGTATCGCGCGCGGCCGTCCAAAACGTCCAGGAGGTCGAGGGCGAAGCCGATGGTGTAGGGGATTATGGCGAGCGCCGAGATGAGGACCGAGTAGAAGTACAGCCCGCGGTAGTGCTTGAACGTCAATAGCGTCATGCATGCTATCTCGGCCGCGTTGTAGGTCGCCAGCACGCCGACCGTGATGATGAAGACCCGTAGTGATGGCGCCTGGTCGCCTGAGTCTGGGGTCAGGCCCGCGCCTGGGGTGAGCCAGTTGGATGAGTCTGGGGGTGAGTCCGGGAGGGCGTCGTCGCCGCTGCTGGCCCGTGCGAAGACGGCCAGGTTGCTGGGGGACATCGGAGACATGTTGGGGCGGCGCCTGGTGTTGGCCAAATAGGTTGGTAGAGTTTATTAGCGTGGTATTTGATATTGTGTCAGGGCGTGGCGAGGGGGTGGTGACGCGCTGCGAGACGGTGAGACTCGACGCGCTCTGGTCACCGGACGTCGGGAGCACAGCTGCGGAGCGCGTGTGTACGCAGGGCGAAGGTGCTCATTGTCTTGTTCGGATACAATCAATCACGATGGCCTTGCTTGCCGCGTCGGAGCGTGGTTGATGCCAAGTTAGGGGAAGGGGGACAGGCTCGAAGACGGGAAGATGTGAGGTTGAAACAGGAGTGAAAACTTATATCAGCAGGAGAGCACAAACGCAGTCAGCAGCCAGCCCATCCCATCCCTCACAGCCCAATTTCGACTAACCACACCGAATCGAGCCGGAGAGGGACGCAAACCGGTGATCATTGCGGTCATCCCCGAGCCGTCCTCCCCCAACAATGGTCGCCCCCATCCGACCCAGGTGCCGACAGCCTGCAGAGGCGAACCCAGCCGGCTGGCGCAGTGCGACTCCAACGCCCACAAACCGCTGACGCTGGCACGCTGGGTCCGGCTGTACAACCCAGTAGCCCATTAGTTAGGAGGGGGTGGCTGCCGATCCCGTCAGCTCGAGTGTCGAGACAGCGAGACAAAGGACGTCGATCCCGCCGTTTCGTCGATCCGAGGGCTCGGCGCGCTACCCACCACGGGCTGCAGGCGTGGTTACATGGGCTGGGGAAGAGACGGTCTGCCGACTGGGCAGGGTCGAGTTGGCGAGAGGCGCCGTGGCCGCAGTGGCCGTCTGGTCTTGTCGTCAGGCAGGATGCGTGCCGGCTGGCGGTTGGTTAGGCACTCGTTCAATACCTAGGTACACTACTGTCGAGAAATGTGTGTCCTGCAGTGCATGCTGTTCCCGTCATGATGAGGGATGACTCATGCAAGCGCAGGTCTCATATGCATCTCGTTCGAGGCTTTGCTGCCATTGGTGCATTGCATTCGTTCTAAAGCGACAGAGACAGCATCGAGCAGATGTCTTCTGTCATTGCCACCATGGCTGAATTGCCTAGCGAACAGCAGACGCATGTTCAAGCCGGCCGCGTCTGAAGCACATGACATGGCACATGCAGTAGACGGCAGCAGAGTAACTGCCGCGGCCCTGTTGTGATAGTGTTCATTTGACATAGTTTGTGTCTAGTATGGTATATACGCTTGTAATGCAGCTGTATCTAGAGCCAGGCAAGCGCCTGGCACTACTCACTCATGCGACTAATGCCCGAGCCCAACCGCGGCAAACAGCTCATCGTACACCCTGCCGACCCAACCGTGCGCCGGACCTCCCCTGGCAACAATGCCCAACCCGCCTGCCGCCCAGACGGCAGTGGCAGCAACCGCGGTGCCGTTGACCCATAGCCATATTCTCCTCCTGCGCTTCCTGCGGCGCACGTCCTCGTTCCTGTCGCGCGTGGTGCCCACGGTCTTGATGTCGGCCGCCCAGCCCGCCATCTGCGCGAGCCCGATCCACTTGGCCCAGCCCCAGACCATGTGCCCACAGCCGAGGCCCAGCAGCCCGACGTAGGCGACATACGAGACGGTCGGGTGGGACGCGAAGCCGTGCGCCACGTACGCCAGGCCGATATTGGAGCTGTCGCCCTCGACGTGTAGCGGCAGCCAGCGGTTGATGGCGACGTGCGCTGACAGGAACGCCGCGAAGCCGTACCCTGACGCGGACACCCAGGTCAGCTGCGGCCAGGCGGACCTCAAGCTGCCGTCCGAGGAGGAGAAGGAGCGCCCCGTGGACGACCTGGTGGGCAGGACGGCCGGGGTGGCGCCGCCGTAGCGCATGAGGTTCTGCGAGCGGCGCACCAGGCGCAGGGCAATGCCCGAAGCGATATGGGCGGCTATGGGCAGGGCGACGAAGAGGGGCTCCGTCATGGGGGTCTGGTAGATCTCGCGGGCGAGTAGGAGGTAGCCCTCGGAGGCGGGCACGGAGCGGGTGATGAGGGGTATTATGGAGGTATTTGCGATGTGCAGGCCGGTGAATATGGAGAGAGCGTAGGTCGAGTACCGTTGTATGCGCGTCACTAAAGAATTGCCACGTTAGTCGTCGCAGTGTGGTGTCGAAGAGAGAAGACACTCACGATAGTATATGGAGCCGTGGCCACTGCCACTCAGGCCAAGAGACGAGGTGCGGGCATGGCCTGGCCCGTCGCGAGATCCTACTGATCTTGCAGTGTCCTTTTCCGTGTCTGCCTCTGTCCTTGTGCCATCGCTAGACTCCTCGGGCAGCGGTGGCAGGTCCTTATCGGTGTCTGGCATCGGCTGTGGCTCGAGTTGCAGCAGCGAGATAAGCGTCTCCTGCGAGGCGGTCGCCCTCAGAGACCTGGAGTCCATGCTGGATGTGCTCCCGGCCTGGGTGCCACTCCTTCTCTGCTCTGCTCGTAGACGCGCAACGTGTGGTTATGAGGGTATCATGGGGTTCAGCTGTGGTGGCATGAAGCAGGAGAGAAAAATAGTCGAGTCTGGTAGTAGACCTTGTAGTCTACGTAACAGATCTGGCCCAGAACTGTTGAGAACGTTCGCCGAGGCTTTTGGGCCTATTGTTCCCTCCCCCACCCCTGTACCCCTCTGACGTTGACACTGGGGTCCATCCACGCCCAGGTCTTGGGACCCACTGTGGCCCGCCAAGTTCATGCCGCATTGCCCTGTGAGGATGCTAGAATTACACACGCGACAGAACCCTGACCCGCTTCCTTGCAGGGTCCCAGCATTCAACTATTCGGCCGGCAGAGCTCCACCATGACTGCATCGCGTCTCTCCCTTCCGTGCATCGGTCTCGAAAGCCCACCACAGTCGACACCTCTACCGACAGGATCAGCAAACATCCTGCCCGCGGATAGCTGCTAACAGCAGCAAGCACTCAAAATGCCTCCAGTAAGCCCACCCAACTCAACTCCTAGGTATCCCTCGGCCCCCTTAAAATCTGTGAGCTGACCGCCCAAACCCAACAGCGACACCAGACACTCCCGCCGGCAGCCACGGCCGCCGCCCGCGAGGCCCTGCAGTCCTTCTACTGCCAGCTCTGCCAGAAGGGATACAGCCGTCACAACGAGTACGAGTCCCACCTCTCGTCCTACGACCACTCGCACAAGGTGCGCCTCAAGGAGATGCGCGCCATGACCCGCGACCCCGCCGCTGCCGCCCGCGCGCGCAAGGCCGAGGCCAGGGAGAACGGCGTCATCAGTATCCAGCTCGGTGGTGGCGGGGAGAAACCCCAGGCCGCTAGTGGAGGAGGCGGAGGCGGTAGTGGGTTTAAGAAGGGTGGGTTCAAGAAGTCGGGGTTCAAGAGTGCCTTTGCGCCTGCGGATGGGGACGGCGAGGCTGAGAAGGAGGTCAAGACCGAGGATGAGGCTGTGGATGTCAAGGTCAAGAGCTTGGATTTGCAGCGTGCCGGTGGTGGCGGCGGTGATGCTGAGAGTGACACCGAGGACGAGGGATACGAGATGTACGACCCGAACTTCCCTACCGACTGAGATGCCGAGGATGGGAGAAACGAACCAAAACTACCGATCCGCTATTCACATACGACGATGAACCCATGTGTGATGGATGGCTATCGTCGGCAACCTGGCAGGGTACATCTCAAGGATTGGGAGGAGAGAGCAGTCAGCACGCCGTGCCCAGAACGTGGAGGCCGACCAGAGACACAACCAACGACTTTACAGCTGAATAAGTGGCAATTTCCGATGTGACGACTCTGAAGGGGGAAATGATGCTACGGAACGATGGTACGATGCATATGCCTGCCATTCTAGGGAGTGGGGCACGATTACAGACTTCAAGAGGTCCTGTCCGGCCATGGACGACAGGACTGAAAGTGACCGCGCACATCACACTACAATGGAAACGTCCTGCCACAAAATTGAATTCCTCTATTCCTACGGATTTGGAAAATAATTTGGCTGGAACTGCGACAGATCCTCCTCCAGCAGGCCCATCATATACCGATTCCCCGAGAACCAATCGCCCAGCTGGCTCGTCTGGTTCATGGCCACGGCATGGTTCACCGGCGACGCACCAAACGGTGCCCCAGCAGTCACCGGTGAAGTAGGTAATGCGCCACTCGCAGCCGCCGCAGCAGCAGCCGCGGCGGCGGCGGCAGCGTGGGCCTGGTGAACTTGTGCCTGGTGGACCTGCGCTTGGGCTTGTGCGGCCGACAGGTCGCCGTCGACGGGCATGAAACCCAGTGCGGACAGGTAGACGTCGAACTCGTTGCCGATGGGGGCCATATCGGTGTCCTGGGGCTCGGACGAGTTGGCCTTTGTCTTGGCCTCGACGTACAGCGTGGCGACGTTCTGCAGCACCGAGAAGAGGCGGTGCAGCTTGTCGACGCCCTCGGACACGGCGCACGTCGGTTGGAGCGACGCGATGAAGTCGCGCAAGCGCTGCAGGTCTGCCATGTTGGAGGTCTCGATGATGTGGCAGAATATGACGATGAAGGGGACAAAGGGCGCGTAGAGGATCGTCCTGGATGGAAACGGGGAAGTCAGCAACGCCAAGAGAAAAGGAGAGAAATGTAGTCTCAAAACATATCATGCACGCTCACTCACCAGTGTATGTACGAAGCCGCCACCCACAGGTTGCTCCCCATCAGCTTCATGCATTCCTCGTGCGTCTGCATGGCCAGCCTCGCCGTCTCGATGCACTCAGGCGTGAAGGTCGAGAACCCATGCCCGCCCACGCCGGCAGGTATGGCCCGATAGACGAGCGTCAAGCTGCTGAGGAACGAGACCTGGTCGCTCTTCATGACCATCTCCATGACGGTGGCCTTCCTCGCATCGGCCCAGCTGCCGCCCTCAGCGCCGCCCACCTTGAGCTTTCCCATCTCGCTGCTCCGGATCAGCAGCGCCTGCTCGGCGATGACCTTGAGCCGGCCCGCGAGCCGCCGCGCCGTGTCGACGCGCTGGCCCACCGGGTGGCCCAGGCTCGACGGCGAGTACAGCCGCTCGTAGATCTGGCCCTGGATGTCTGCGTGGGCGATCCACAGCCGCAGGACCTCCTTCCACATGTCGGGCGCATTGACCTGCCCGATCACCCGCGGTAGCGTCACGTCGAAGTCCTGGATCGTCGGGGCGCGGCCCAGCCGGAGCGCGAGCCCGCGGTCCAGCATGTAGCTGAACCAGAAGAGGATCGCCTTCTTGTCGCTGAGCACGCTGCTGCTGCCGTTGTCATGCACGATGCTCTCGCTGCTGCCGCGGCCGCCTCCACCCCTGCTGTTCACCTCGACGGTGCCGCCCGTCACGCGGTGGTAGCCCAGGTCCTGGCACAGCTGGGCGGCGGTGGTGTTGAGCTGCCATGCGAGGCTGGGCCGGCTGACTTCGATGGCGTAGCTGGCGCCCAGCAGCAGGGCCTCAATGTTCTCCATGCTGGCGCCGAGGAAGAAGCGCAGGTTGGCCAGCCCCGTCTCCAGGTTGTCGCGGCACAGGCGGTAGTACCCCGTGTACCGTTCCTGCCCCGCCGCGTCGCCGCTCCCGCCCGCCACCACCGCCTTCTCCTGGAACAGGTAGTACAGCCCCATGTTGACGATGATGAAGTTGGCGTGGCTGAAGTCCTCGAGCGCAAAGTAGACACGCCGGCACGCCTCGGCAAAGTTCTCCACCGCCATGAAGCAGCACACGCTGATCAGCGTGAACGTCCCAGGTGGCGTCTCCTTGACCTCCCGCAGCACGGGGATCACGGCCTGCACCGGAGGCATCGGCAGCTCGCGGAACCCCCCGCGCGGCAGGGCCCGCTGGTGCGCGAACCGCACGTCGTTGCTTCCACCACCCCCGGCGCCGCTGTTGGATGCCCCTGACGAACCGCGCCGCCCCTGTGGCCCGCCCGTGCCGCCGCCGCTTCCCTGCTGCTTCTGGCTCAGCCCGACGATCTGCTTGAGCGAGGTCAGCGCGGCGGCCATGCTGGGGTTGAGGTCGCGCAGGGAGGTGCGCTCGACGGCGTGCTCGAGGAACTCGGACGCGAAGACGGTGTGCGCCGTCAGCGACGAGTTGCCCTCGAAGGCGGACGAGTCGAGCTCGTTGGCGCTGGCCCCCGGCGTGCTGCTGTCGTCGTCGGCGTCGTCCCCGCGGTCGTCGCCCGAGGTGTCGTCCATCTCGTCGTGCTGGTGGTGGTGGTGGTGAGCCGACGTCGCTGTCAGCGGGGAGTCGCTGCCGCCGCCTGTCGCCCTGCGGTCATCCCTCCGCGCCGAGCCGCTGGTGTCCATCGCGTTGGCCGACGACGAGGACGCTTGTGGGGGTCCCTCGTGAAGGGGGAGGTCAGAACCCCGGCGGAAGCCGCTGTTGTTGCTCAGCTCGCGGAGGATCTTCTCTATTGAGCCGAGGCGCTGCTCTATCTGGTCGATCTTGCGCTCACTGGTTTATCGTCAGCCATGGTGGGTGTCACGAAGGTCTTCGCTATAGATGACCTGGCCCAGGATGAGGTGAGGAATACGGCTGGGGGTGGATTTGATGACAAGGGATGATGACATGAGAGAGACGGACTATTGCGTAGATATCAAGACCCTCTGCCTGGCCTCCCTGGGCTTCTGCCCCGCGCCCGTTGAGCTGCAAACCCGGTTCGCTATGCGACAGTTCGAGCATGGCGATTCTTTGTCGCACCGTATCTGGCGGGCGTCTCGTCAGTCCCACTTCATATCCGCGTTGACGCACGTTGAGTCCCGCCGTCCTGGGTCTGGCCGCGACCAAGGGCGTCCGCGGACGAGCAGGCCATGCACATCATCTGCAGCGTGGTGGTGTACTTACTTTCCGTATCCGGCACTGGTCACACTGTGAGAGGATCACCCGTTAGCAAGGGGGTGGTCTGGTTCGTCTGAGGTGGTATACCAGTGGATATTCAAGGGGGTCCTCGGACTCCCGAGGATTTCATGAAGCGAGGAGAGAGAGTCTGGGCAAAGGAGACCTGGGCGGGTGTATATATATGACAATTCCCAATTCAAAACTCCCATTTGCAAGCCCATGCACACGATCCATCATACGTACTGCTCGACTAATAGCCGCATTGGCCGGGTCCGAAGGTCCTCCTCCTCCTCCGCCGCCGGCCGGTGCCCCTGAGTCGCCCCGGCCGTGATCTGAGGGGGTGCTACCGGTGCCCATGCTGCACGTCACTGCGATGGCTCATGGGGAGGTGATGAGGTTTGGTTTTTCGGAAAGGGACCACCAGAGGAGCAGAAAGGCCGAGACGGATGGAACATTAAGATTCAATGCTTGAATCGGCGCTTTCATGAGCTTGTTTGCAGGGCCGCGGATCCATTCATCTCCCCAACGGGGCCATCGCTCAAGGGTGCGCATCTCAGGGTCCGGGCACGAGGCGCTCGGCATCCGCGGGCAGCCGAGGCACCACAGCGCGCGGGCGGGGCCGAGAGGGGCTTCGTGGTCTAGTCTATGCTAAGTCTCGACTACTGAATGAGGACAAGCGGAGAATCTACCAAGAGCAATAGTGAACTACACAATACAATAAATTTATCATTTAGTTGCTAATGAAGGATAGGGGGCCTTTTCAAGATTTTGTAATAAGACACTTAGCTTGATTGCAGCAATTATTCCGCAGAGCCCATGTGAATGTCGTGTAACTATGTGTGCTCCTGGTATAGACGGCAGAAGCGGTAGTGGAGTAAGGTTGCCAAAACCCACATTTTAACTTCACCAGTTGCATATTGGGATACTTTCATCTGCCTGCTCTGTAGTGAATGCCTTGAGCATTGTGTAAGCTAACAACCTCCGTAGTACCTAGTCAAGTACCTTACCGTTTATATGATGACGGGTTTTAAATTCTCAAGGTCATTGCGCTGGACACGATTCCAACAAACCGTTTTCAATGCTTAGTCATGGAAGCAGACAGTTCTGGCTAATACGAACTCGTTCAGCTCATCTCTTCTTGAGCTTCTTCCTGGACGTCTTAGCAGTTTGAAAATTGGATGGACTTCATCAGTTGAGCACAAAAAGCCATTATGTTTCTCAAACTTGAATTATGCCAGTCCGCTGAACACTTCTCAACTTCGGCAAGTACTGGTCCAGGGTCCCTTGATCTACGCCCGTCTTCCTACAGCATGGAAGAAATGCAAGTATTTGATTCAACATCTGGAACACGTCTGTCTTTAAGCTTTGAAGGGCCACATCACATATGGAGTTTACAAGATCGCAACCCTGCTTTAAGAACATTCATAATCTGGAAAAGTCATTGAATTTTGTCTAGATCGCTGCTGATGACCTCCATTCCAAAATTTGCTCAGGTCCAAAACTTGCTCATGCCTATATTTGGCGTTCCGCCTCCGGTGCCAGTGCCCTCACCGGCACTCAGCACGCCAACATGGCCTCAGGAGTGTCTGGGGTGCTTAGGCAAAGCCTGCGCGTGAACCTGTCGGGTTCGCCGACACCATACTTGCGGGGATAGTGTACGTTTCCTCCCTCTTATCAAGCCATTCGTACTTGCCCTATATTTTAGCTGTCAGTTCCAATCCTTGAGCCTACGTCTGTCTGCCTTGGACGAACCTGTTGGCCCAATCCCCAGTATTTCTTAGCGAGCACCTTGTACTTAGTGGGGTTGTCGGCATCCCCTTCGAAGGACTGGACAATAGCCGCTTCCTTTTGGTCTTTCATTGGGTTAGCATAGATTTAGAACCAGACCCGGAGTGCCTGACAATGGAAAATTCATACCTCCTCCGAAGTCAACGATGACATTATCGTCCTTTTTGAATCCCATGGTAGCTGCCAGAGAGAGGGATAGGCTGAGATGATGCAGTATGCTTCTGTAAGTGATTCTGTAAATGATTCTGTGAAATCGGTCTTCCGGATTGATTGATTGATGGAATGTCTGTCTGGTTGCCCTCCAGCCTCGTCGAAAGGCATGTCCTTTATACTACGTCTGGTTGTCAGTGAGTAGACACTTGGGCAAGTCACGGAATTTGTCAGTCACTAACATCTAATCAATGCCTGGCTGTGGTCATTGCATGAAATGTTATTAGCCAGTGACTAAAGCGATCAAAATGTTGGGTTCGAATGAACGTCACCGTCGAGTAGGCATTTCGGTTGGTCCGCTTTATCTACCTAGGTAGCTGACCAGCTTTGTCACGCAGTTCTAGCCACCATGCCAACCTCTATCAGCCACGAAGTGCTGATGAGCGAAAGCAGTGATTGGGTGTTGACGGTGCAATTGTCTGTATGCATTAACAAGAATGAAGCTCCGCTCTTTGATGAGCATGAAAAGCCTGTGAGATCTCGAAGCGGCGCGACTAATGCTCACGATGGCCTGAACTCGGGGATTCATACTCGCCACACAATCGCCCGGGGTAGACGCACAAGAGGATGAGTGAGACTGTGGCGAAGGTGGAGGATGACAGCACCAACTGGATGCGAGTAGAAGTAGGCCTCGGCGGTTTATCCAGAATTACCATCAGCAACCGATAGGTTACTGTGGACGGCCCTGCCAACAACTTACGGGTACGAGCTCTTTGTTGCAGTTGGCGAGGACAACATGCTAATTTCACCAGTGAGACACAACGTCCGGCCTACCTCGTCCCAATGGTGAAAATCTACTTGAGCATTGTTTAATGCGCCAAATCTCTCTAGGTGATTCGTCGTGTCATGAGGTCCCTGCTGATATTCGCCTTGTTGTGCTACGACTGAAGGGCACGCCGGCGGCACAGTCTGGAAGCCTCGTGCTGTCTGCTGAGTCTACCACGGCGCCTAGCAGATGTTGTCAACACCTGGCCAGCATCGAGTAACTGTCCCCACCCAGTCTCAACTTCACATCTACGATGTTTCGCCATCCAGCAATGAAGCCCCATGATCCTTTCTCCAACAGTGGCATTCAGTTGCTTCGTCCTGGGTATCCTAATCCATACCATACCATGACACCCCCAACAGCAAGTCACCCTCACCACCAGGTTTAACTAACACACACATATTATACCAACTTCTTGACACATGCTTGACTACTGCTGCGGATCAAGTGTACCGGCCAATCTGCCCAGATCAGCTATTCAGCAGTATATGAAGCCGTACCCGTCAACCCCCCTCCCCCAGGGCCCTTCTTAGAGCTCGAGGACTGCCGTTGGGGACTAGGTTGTGGTTCTAAATCGTATTATTTTTACGAAGTCGATCTAACACTCTCTATAAGAAGGCCTAAGGAACTGGGACGGTACGGAGCCTCGAACTCCATGAAGTTACATCTAAAAACAGCCCTTTATTGCACAATAATTCAATCCCCGCTTGCGCAAGGTTTTCTAAGTAAAGGTGCTCATCACCCACCCAAGAAGATTGGGTATGTGGTTTTATTAAAATGGTTTCAAAGTATAGCGGTCTTATGGGAATAGTGGTAATGACAAGAATAAGTCTGACAACTTCCCACTTGCTGCAACCAACACGCCCCCTTCGACCACTCACTTGATCTGAAACCACTGGTTAAATACCCCAGACGGGTCGAACTGCTGCTTCAGCGTCCGCAGGCGGTCCAGGCTGGAGCCGTAGATGGCTGACAGCTCCTCGTCACCGTGGGCAAAGTTGATGTACCTTCATAATTGTCAGTGACATGCACATATGTAAGTCAGTCAGTGGTGACTGTGAAGCAAAACTTACGTGGGGTTCACGACCGCGCTCGACGAGAAACTCCAGATATCCCTGACCTGCGCCCCAAACGCCTCAGCCTGCGCGTCGAGCGCCGCGTCCTCGTACCAGGGGATGACGATGGCCTGGGCGAAGGCCTCGTGGCGCTTCTCCTCCGCGAACGCCGACGAGCCCGCGGGGACGGATTGTGCTTTCGTCAGGTTGTACCGCTCGATGAGCACGGCCGAGTTCGCGGCGCCGGTCTGCCCCTGGAACCCCTTGTATAGGTCCCAGATCTGCGGCCACGTCTCGGGCTTCATGTTGTTGATGGTGGTGCTGTAGGCGGGCTTGCGGCCTCCGCGCGTGCAGAAGCCGTCGTTGGCTGCGTTCCACTGCTGGTAGGGCGTCACGACGCTCGAGTTGGTTAGGGGCCCGAGGTCGTACAGCGGCGCGTAGGCCGTGCGACCGCTCTCCACCGTGCCGCCGCGGAGGAAGCCCGTGACGACCACCGTGGGCGTGTTGGTCCCGTCGGCAGAGTTGGACAGGACCAGGTAGACGACCTGCTGCGGGAGGAGGGGCAGGTCCTGGATGGCCTGGGCGACGGCGGTGATCTTGGCTGAGTCGAAGGTGAAGTTGACGATGAGGGAGGTGCGGTCGTCCGTCGGGAACGCGTTCACCTTGGCGGAGGTGACGATGCCAAAGTTGGGGCCGGCGCCGCGCAGTGCCCAGAAGAGGTCCGGGTTCGACGTGGCCGAGGCCGTGAGCGCCTCCCCGCTGGCGGTGATAACCCTCAGCTCGAGGGTGTTGTCGACGGCGAACCCGTGCTCTCCGAGAAGGTTGCCGTATCCGCCGCCGAGCGTTGCGCCGAGGGCGCCAACGCAGTTGCAGTTGCCCGTCTGGACTAGGACGCCGGCGGCGTCGGCGGCCGCGGTGACATCGCTGATGAGGGCGCCGCCGCCGATGGTGGCCGTCGTCTTGTCGGAGCTGATGTTGACTTGGTTCAAGCCAGCCAGGTTGATGAGAACGCCCGTGCTGCCCAGGTCGAACTGGCCGGTTGCCCAGCCGTTGCCGCCATTCTGGGCGACGAAGCGGATGTTCTTCTTGACGCAGTACTTGACCTGTGATAGTCGAGATTGTTAGCTTGGGACTGTGAATGTATACGTTTGGGTCGGGCCACTCAGGAGGTTAGAGGCTGGCCGACATACCACTGCACTAACATCATTCTCGCTGGTCGCATTGAAAACAACCGTTGCTACAGGCGCGTCAACCTCACTCCATCGTTGCCGCACCTGGACAGCGACGGACGAGGCCGGTGCCAAGCTCTGCAGATCGTCAGCGACAGATCGCGCACCGACGCAAGCTGCAGCAGCCATGGTCGCGGTCTGCAGGCCGGTGAGAAGGAAACGAATGAGGTGCATGGCTAAGGTTGCAGTGGCGAAAGGCTCTTCAACAAGGTCCCAAGTTCCGTGACACGGTATGTATGTAGCCAAGAAGGCCGTGTATGTCAGGGCTCTATTAGATTTTTAAGGACCTCGAGGTGGTTTGCCGAACCTCGTCCTGTCAACCATTCACTTGGGCTTGCCTCCTCTCAGCTGACATGCCGGACCGGAAAGGGGAGACCCTTCATATGCCACCCTTGGCGTCCGGTTGCCTTGGCGATGCTTATTCGCCCAGCTCCAGCAAGGGTTCTGCTAATAGTGTAGTTGATTCCAAGGTCCTTTTAGTCTCTTCATGTCCCGAAATGCAAGGGTACTCCGTCCCCCGTCGCACAGAAATGTCCCGGAGAACTGGGTCCCACGAGCATTTAGTTGGAGGCTTGTACGATAAAGACTCGCACACATATTTGATCCCGGAGCTGGACGACCCTTCGGATGCTAGAGCTGCAGGCATTGTGCCCCAGGCGTCCGAAATTGCGATATCTTGCCGGACAAGGGCCGCCCAGCATACGCAGTAGTACCCCGCGTGGATATGCGTGGCTATGCGGGACCCTTCTACTCAGTCCATGGGCTTGTCTCGTAAGATATACCACATTAAACGGTGATCCTACACCCAGCCACCGGAAAAGGCGGATTTCATCGTCCGGAAAGGACTTCCCTTCCAACATGACATGGGCTGCACGTTCTCATGGCGACAACACAAGCACTGGGTGGGCCATCTGCGATTGCTTGGAACTCCCAAGGCCTCGGATGACAAGTTGACAGTTTCTCTGACCAAAGCCTAGACTTGGCCGAACGGTTGCAATTTATCCTTTCATGCCGATGCTACATTATCAGGTGAGTTCTTGGCGCGTGCTCAACTATGTGGAGGGCCTCGAGCCGTTTGTGTGCGGGGAGCTCGACTTTGGGTATTTCTAGTTTTTTATCACTTATTTTACTCAGGGCGTCTGACTCTTTTCCCTCATTATTATTTCGTCAATGCTCACCCAATCCACAATTACCATGTCATTCTTCGCATAATCATCCGAGCATACAAAAGCACGTTATCTGAGCGTGCGTCGACCCTTGCGAATTCAATCTGGACCAAGCCGGGCACCAAGACCTTCCCAGCCGGGGTGAAAGGGGGGAAAGAGTGAATCATCAATTACGAACCCCTCCTCCCCCTCAAAGTCCTCCTCACGATGCCGCGATGTTTACTCCTTTTTGCCCATGAACGCTATCACGCTATCATATGAACTATTTCCCGCATGATTTTACTGCATCTGGGAGTCGACTCCGTCTTGCGCATGGGCGTCCATCAGGAGAAGAACCATTTCCAGTACAACTCTGTCTCTCTTTCGAGGTCACATCCGTCGGAATCTTCTGGATCCACGTTGGTCTGGTGATGTCTATACGTGTAATCCGCCTGTGCACCTGCCTCCCGGAGATCGGTTAGATCTCTCTTTGGCCCCCAGCAGCAGTTCTTCAAGACTCAGTATTCGTTCTCTACCGAAGCCTCTTCAGGAATCACCAGCCGAATGGGACGCATTTAAGGTTTGCGGTATTGCAGCGCCCTGGCGCGCACTAGCGGAGGATCACCGTTATCTGGCACTTGCCGAGCTTCGAGAAGGGACGGCATCGTGGGCCCCCTCGCACGGGTGACTGATGAGGGCCTGGGTGAATGTTTATTAGAGTGCTCGAATGCTGTTCGGGTAAATGGCGGGCATGCGGAGGCCTGAGTCAGGACACCCGAAACCCCCGGGGGTCAAAACCTGTTCGTGGCGGTTGGCCAAGGACATGGGCGGCAATGTTAGAAGTCCGTTACAGAGGACAATGCCTCAAATTCGATAGCTTTAAGGAGGTGTGGGCCCGGCAATGGGGGGTTGAGAAGACTGAGGTTGGTCGGGCTGGCGGCTTGTCCCATGTGCGATACTGCTGAGTCTTTGGGCTTCACGGCATCGGGACGCAAGCAAGATAATCAGGTTGTATCAAGCACTATTCACCATATCGCTGGCTGCAGGCATTCAGGTGAAGGGTCTCACGTTGAAACATACAGCGTGGCAAGGGACGTTATGTCGTATGCGACATAACGGTCTTCCGGTGGCCGTACTAATCAGTTGGGCATAAGTGAATCACGATTACGAACGAGCGTACGTGTTACATATAGAATCCACCATCGCATCTCCATCGACAAGACCAACTTTATTTACGATGATTTTCCCTAACCGCTTCTCCATAGTTCCCGTCCCGTTACCCACAGGACCCAGTCCTCGGATTTTGCCGCAGGCGATCTGCTCCTCCTAGATCCGCCGGTTGCCCAACCTAACATACACGTCGCCCATCATGGTGACCATGAATCATGACTACACCAAGGGCCAGATGATCGGTCTGGCTGTTGGGTTCATGATAATTCCAACAGTCTTCTACGGACTCCGCGTGTGGGCGAAACTGCTCGTCAAGCGGTTTGCGTGGGATGATTATCTCACAGGAGCAGCACTCGTAAGTGTCACGGGACTCCTCCCCCCCCCCCCCTTTGTGTTGAATCCGGAGGAGGGCTGAGCAAAATGTCTGCAGGTGGTCGCCATTACGTGTTGCACGTTACAGCTAGCCAGTGCGTATATCACCAATTCCTGTTCCGGGAGCATGAGATTAACCATCTAAACAGCTGCGGTGCATGGCCATCTTGGCCAGCATCAGCCTCAGCATCCCGATGGCTCACCAATCATGGACGATCCCGGGTTGATTTTCTTCGAGCAGGTGAGCTATCTTCAAGCATCTATCTAGCCCTTCTTCAGAGTCCAAGCTGACAACAGCCCGGCCGACTAGACCAAGTTCGCACTCAACATGATATCCATCCTGGGTCTTGGCCTCGTCAAGTCTTCCATTCTCATCTTGTACTACAACCTCTTTCCAAGTAAAAACTTCCGCTACGCCGTCTGGGCGGCACTCGCCTTTGTGATCGGGTGGACCGTCAGCTTCTTCTTCTCGCACTTGTTCACCTGCTACCCCATCACGGTCTTCATCGAGCCCTATTATGGGAACTCGTGCGTGCAGACGGTGCCAATGTTTCTCTCGTTGCTGTTCACCGATGTCGTTGCCGACTGGGCCATATTGTTATTGCCGGTACCGATGGTCCTGAAGGTGCAGTTGCCCTTCAAAAAGAAGATTGCAGTGATCGGCATGCTGGGATTGGGCGCCGCGTAAGTGTTCCTGTGTCCGCCTCCTTGGTTCGGGGGGTATTGGCAGGAATATTTACAGCTTGGCTAACGCATAACAGTGTATGCGCCGTCAGCGTTACAAGAGTGATTGCTACCTTCGCAATCGCGGAGGAATACGTCAAGCACCCGAACGACGTTATATGTGAGTATCCGCGCAGCAGCCAAATCACGGCCCCGTCTCCATCCGTCTGGGCACCTCCTAACCTCCAGCCACAGACTACACCGCCCCGGTCTTCTTCTGGACCAACATCGAGCTGTCCCTGGCCATCGTGTGCGCTTGCCTCCCGACGCTGCGGCCCATCTGGGCGCACTTCTTCCCCAAGCCCGTGGCGACGGGCACCTCCGACTACGAGTACGGGTCCTCGGGCCGCATGGGCGCCATGAAGAATAGCCTCAAGCAGAGCATCCGCAAGCCGTACGAGGAGCTGGACGAGCTCGAGCTGACCATGTACGACCGCCAGGCGGACGGCCGCTCAGCGTCGCCCGAGGGGAGGGATATCATCAAGCAGACCACCATCCAGCAGACCATCGGGCCGCCGGACAGCTCGAGCACGGCGGACCTGAGGGGGAATACCTTTGAGGCTGTGGGCCGGGGCCGTTGAGGACAGAGTGGACGTTGCATTGGTACATGAGGTTCCCAAACCCTGGTCGGCCAATGTGCTGGTGAGCACTTCATATGTGGCGCTCCGTCCGGCGAGATGGAGATGAGAAAGCCAAACACTACAGAAAATTGTAATATAGACAGCTAGGTCCCTGATTGCAGCAGCAGTACTGTAGTACCAGGGTTGCATGGTGGTCGCGCTCAGAGACTATGCTTTGTGTGTTACTGGCCACTGGTCCTATTTTGAGCTTGCCAGGTTTTCATAATTAATTTTGAGACTTCAAGTCAAAATACCACAGTCGCAGTAATTGAGAGAGAGAGAGAACAATGGTAGATCGTGTAGGGCAGCTCCCTGGGATACAGTCACGAACACGTTACAATCACTCTCCCTTCAGAGCGAACCCCTGCTCATAATCGGTTGTGTTGTATTAGGGTCTTCTGTCCTTGAACGAGAGTTTGATTCTCCAACTCGGAATTTCGGAGTCAATTTATTGGACTCCAGAAGGCGTGAGCACCCAAGAGCGAAAGAGTCCACAAACTCACTGCCTCAGTTCATTCTGTGACATGAGCCAAAAACCTCTTGAGTGCTAACTTGTCCAAATTTGTTACGGTGCTGCTAGGAAGCCATAGTGATAACTTGTTGTTGCGCGAAGAAAGGAAAACTAGAAGACTACAAGCCGCAGGCGAAGCTGCGGCGTTTATATGGCGGGCCGCTGTAGTGGGTACCGTGACAAGATCTCTACCGTGATAATTTCGTGTTAAGCTGCAGGCAAATTATCTGAACAATATGACCGGGCTGTCGAATGATATCTCTGGAGGATCGAAAAGGCCCCCATCGTTGGCACTCACAAGATAACAGTGACAGAGGTTATCCAACCGCGGTTACTGGCATATTCTACCTGCTATCACAGCGCAAGATTATGGAACGCTCCTTTGGGCACCGCTACCTACTGTGTGCGTTCTTGTGCAAGACAGTTGGGTCGTTCGACATTAGACAGTATTGTCCAAGCCAGAAGATGTCCCTAGATTATTATTGTGACGAAGACACTTCAAAGGAGACCAGATATCTTGTTCCCGGAAGTTTAGTACAGAGCAAGGCATTGCTGTGGCACTTTAGTAAGACACTTCCTCATGGCATTGTCTGCTTCACGAAATATCAACACAGTTTGCAAATGTCGAATGTTCCATTACCAGCAAGCGAAGTGCAAGCCATGGCATTCTCTGACCTCTGGGTGTGGGGAGGAGGCCCGGGAAGTGTGAGTCTCGGCGAATTGGCGAACATGGAGTTGCCCATTAACACCGTCATTGTACGATGGCGAGAAGCGATCCAGTCAGAGGCTGCACTTCCTGAACATACTCGACATATCAGACACAGACAATCGTTTTTCTGCCTGAGAGTGAAGAAGTATATTATCTGAACAGATAGTTGTGTGTTGAGAGGCCTCGCATGGACCCACTGTGGTAAGCTGATGCATTGACTTTCGCCGTGGCTCAGTCCGGGTGTGGGGGAGAAGTGTAGCGAACGGACGCCTAGACCAGAGGTTGACAAAATCCTTCAGCTGAGCAGGATACAGTACTGTAGCAGCGACAAGCTCTGAGTGGACGCTTCTATCCAGCGGTTGAATGGTGGCTGTGGTTAATCAACCCTGCAGTCTTTTTGGTGGGCAAATTGGAGGCCGTCCAACCCCTCCCACCCGAGCCCATGCCTGCACGCGACTAGTGGACTATTTCCTTATCTCCGGGTTGTCTGTCCGTACTTTCGACCACACCAACTCTTTGTCGACGACAACAAAGCATAGTGCACTGCATTGCAATCTCGTCCGAGACCTGGATTCAACCGGGCCAGGCAAGGCCACGAGGTTGCCGAAGAAGGGCAGGACAGGACAGGACAGGAAAGAGGCAGGGAAGGACGCGCAACGATGCATTTTAAACGCCCACGCGCAGACGATGACGACGACACCGTCGCATCCGCACCACAACCACAACCGCGCCCAAAACGGCAGCGCACCGTCAAGTCAACAACCTCCTCTCGCGACGCCGTAGCGCCATCACCAGCGCCACAGCGCGCAGACCTGCTCTCCCAGCTGCCCTCCGAGATCCTCATCCGCATCCTCGGCTACCTGTCGCTTCCGCACCTCTTGTCCGTCGCCCCCGTGAGCGCTCGCTTCCGCCGCCTCGCCCACGACAATCAACTATGGAAGGCGCTTTACTATGCGCGCTTCGTCCTGCCGCGCGCCATGCGCATCCCGGGTTTCCGGGAGGGCAAGCTGGCCGAGAGGCTGAAGGACCACAAGCTGCATTACAAGGGCCGGAGAACGCTGTGGGCGAGCGGGCGGTCTGGCGGGCTGGTCAGAGATGCTGGCGCGCCCGACGGCTGGAAGATTCGGCTCACCGAGGAAGAGGAAGGGCTCAGCAGGAAGAGCGACAGCGTCAACTGGAAGAGGCAGTTCAAGATACGCCACAACTGGGCTAGGGGCAAGTGCGCCGTCGAAGAGTTGAGACTCGGCCCAGAGGCCGAGGCTCAAGACGAGGTCCCGAGCGACGATCCTATAGACGGCCTGGATAGGACTAAGATGCTGGTCAAGGTCGTCGAGGGGTTGGCTGTCACAGTAGACAAGACGTCTGGCCTGCGAGCTTGGGACCTCAAGACGAGGGAGGTTGTGGCGCAAGCCAGTCTCGAAGACGACGAGGCGGGAAGCGAACCCGCGCAGCCGAGCTGCATTGCCATCGACGACCGAAGCCTCGACCAGGGCACACTGGATGTCTCGGTTGGATTCGTGGACGGAAGCTTCGGCGTCTGGGCGCTGAGCACCCAGGCCAAGACGATATCCCGGAGATATCGGCACGAAAAGTCCAGCAACGGCGAGCTGATAGGCATGGCATACTCGCACCCTTACCTGCTGACAGCCACGCAAGCCGTGCTGATATCACTCTATACCTTCGACGTGCCACCCAAGACCGTGGACAGTGAGGACGAGCATGAGGCAGCAGGTGCCCCTGCCCCTGCGCAGTGGTCCTCGTCCAAGCTTAAGAGCGCCCTGAGCGAGTACGCGGAAGAGGACCCTACCACCGAACAGGCTCAACTGCCCGCCCCATATCTCATGACATCGTTGAAGTCGTACAGCTCCAGTCCACCCTTGGCGCTGTCAATAAGGAAGACAGCCAGCGCGACAGTCGCATCGATAGCATACACCTTCTTCACCCGGCACGGCTGGTCCATTGGCATCCAGGATCTCCACATCACTCCTGACGAAGCCTTGAAGGGCGCCCCTGTCATCGCAACAAGACTGGCCTACACAACTCCAACCAGCATCAGCACATCAGGCCACGCTCTGGGAGCACAAGCTGGCCCTTCGCAACATGTCGGACCGTCTCTTCGAACTTCCGATCCAAACACTGGCCTAACCCAACATCCCACATCGCCATCGTCCTCCTCACCAACACAACGCGACTATCACCATCAGCACCACCAGAGCCAAGGCCCCACAACCCTCTGCTACAGCCACCCCTACCTCCTCGCCACCCTCCCGGACAACACCCTGATCCTGCACCTCTGCACCTCCACCTCCTCCGCCCTGTCGATCTCCCCGGGTATCCGGCTCTGGGGCCACACTTCGGGCATAAGCGACGCCGAGATCACGGCCCGCGGCAAGGCCGTCAGCGTCAGCAGCCGCGGCGACGAGATGCGCGTCTGGGAGCTCGAGGGCAGGCCCAGCGGCGTGCGCAGCCGGAGCGTCGAGGTCCGCGCCGCCGCCGCTACTCCCCCGCCGCCGGAGAAGGCTGGTGGTGTTGACGGGGAGCTTGTGGGCGACTGGGAGGAGAGGAGGAACTGGGTTGGGTTCGATGACGAGATGGTCATCGTCCTTAAGGAGGCGAGGGGCGGGAGGGAGAGCCTGTTGGTTTATGACTTCACGTAGTTTGTGATGTGACCTACCACGGACGGTGGCGGATCTTGCTTCAGATGTTGTGGGTTTGATCGCTGCGCATATATATATATATATATATATACACGAATACCCCTGTAGGATAGAGTAGAAGAAGAAGCCCAAGCAATCGTCTTTTCCTCGCCCTCTACTGGTGACCTATGTGCTCACAGCTCCCACCCACAGCTGCTCAAGGTTCTTTGCCGTTCACTCTCGCAGCCGCCTCACCCTTGGCCTTGCTCGACTGCAGCGGGCTCTGCAAGGCAGTTTGGCCAACCGACCTCCCTCACTCGAGGACTCCATGACGTGGCTACACCCCGCCCCGCCCCGGCAGCAGCCTCAGTTGTCGTGTGCCCTTTGTCTGGTACCACTGGCCCTGTCTTTCCTGGGCTACTGGCGTCGTAGCTCGTATTGCTCTTTTAGCCGGTCAGTCAGCTTTACCTGTGGCAGAGACGAGGGCGCCAGAGGTGGTCATTTCAGGGAGGAGGGGAGGGATTGGCCACGGGCTTTGTCCCAGGGCGGATACATGGTGAAGCCTTTCTTGGAGTCTAGCGCACAGGATAGCTGATGTCCATAACAAGACTATGAAGAACAAGTGATCACTAGGCGAACGGAGGAGCACATGTAAAATTATCATCCACGAGCGAGATCAATAGTCCAACAACACATTCACATGAGAGGCTGGGACGAACTGTCTTTCCCACGAAAGTCACAGAGGGCTCGTAGCATAACATGAGTTTGGGAAAACAGTACCGCGAACCTGCTGGGGTCGGCGAAGAAGCTCCTCGGACCGCCGGCTGATCGCCATCCCGCCAAATCCATTCGCAAGATGCAAGTCAGAGGCCAGACGTAGACAGTAAGACGCCTCCCAAAAGCCGTCGAAGACTCTCGGGCTATTTTGGCGGACAGCATCCTACTGTGATCTCCCTCCGCCCATCATGATTTAAGGCACAGCCGTGAATAAACATCAGACCCGGCCACAGACCATGGCTCCGAGCGTAGGGCCGGCCGCCTTTGAACCAGACCTGGAGATGGCGACAACTGCATTCAAGCCCGCCCGAATCACACGGAGTACATTCACAGCCTTGTTCCAGAGACGGCCGCGTAGATGCAGCAGCGCGTCTGAACTGAGATACGGACCGAGACATCAAACTTGATCTATCCAGCGCGTACCGGACATGGCCGAGGCAATTCCATAATGAGCACACATTTTGAGGCGAGAGAGGCCAGTGTCGGCGATATGCAAACCCGAGTAGCAAGCAAAATACGTATAGTCAATCGGAAGTAAGTAGTATCAATGAAATGCAACAATTGAGGGCTTTACTATGTTTGCGTACCACGCCGCAGAGGCCCAGAGCTTATAGTGACCGTGACAAAATACGGCGCGCAAGGCAAATGCACGTGTATATACACATAACGTAGAGGTGACAAGACTCGTGATACGTGTGGAAACGTGCTCTACCGAGAATGATACGGATCCCATGTGGACTGACGCTCTGGTCCTCTTCTTGCGATACCCTCACGTATATGCTCGCCTTGATATAGGCTACTTTGATCTAAGGAAGCTGTCCGAGTAAAACAGACAGCTTCGGAACGACAGGCGGGGCAAGGATCGATCGTCAGGCACAAAGAGCATCGTATAGTCTGCTCTATAACTTATGCGAAAAGCAAGACCTACGCCTAAAATCGAGAATGAGAGCATCACAAAGACAACCCTCCAACCCCCAAAAGCCAACCGGGCCCGCAAACCCCCTGCCACCCGCCCCCCGAAACAAAACACAAGCCCAACTCATCCGATGATACAACTCCAACTGCATGATTCCAGCAAGGTTCAGAGTGTGCTTTGGGAGGAGGGGAAACCGCCGACTGGACCGGTGGGGCATAGACTTTCTCGCCCGCTGCAGGTACGCTTGCCCATCCGACTCAGGTTGGGGGCTCGTCTCCCTTCCACTTCGCCCGCTCTCCCCCCACGCCGGGCCGTCGAGAGAGCCGAAAGCTTCGATGTTGCGGTTGCACTTCCTCTTGTGCTTAATTTTCTTCTTCGCTGATGGTATGTTGACGGCACGCCGATGGCATGTGGATGTTTCACTCAAATTGCGGGCTGGCAGGGAGGCTGTTCACTCTCGAGAAAAATCCCGCAGAAGATTTGCGAGCAGTCACTGTGCCGCCAACATTATTGTTTGGTGGGAATATGAGAAGAGGTCCACAGATGGCCGGCCAACAGAATTCGACGATGCCACTCAGCTGTGCGGTGCTGGGCTGACGCTGGAGTGTCCGCATGGGCTTTGGGCTTCAATGACTAGGCTGTCTTCTACACAGCGAAAAAGCCAGACTGTAACGCTCACTAATTGATGTTCCCGCAAAGATTCAAACGGGGCATCATTGAAATTTGGCAGGAGCAGAAGCAACAATGTCTGCAATCGCAGACATCGCCCACATTCGGCACCTACGCTCGGGAGCAAATATCTCGTCAGCGCAACGGCCAGATAGACTCTCGGGGTCTTACTTGGCAAGCCACGTGCCTGAAGCTGCGAGACAACCCACGGAACGAGAGGGATTTTCTCCCGGCTTCAATGGACTGGTCTAGCCCTTGACGATCACTACTTGATCACCACTTGGTCTCGAGTAAGATACCGCAAGGTTAGCGCATCGAGAAGTCTATCAGGAGTGTGTTGAGAGTGGGAACCACTTGGCAGATGGCCGGCAAGTATGGGCAGAAGCAGTGTGGAAGACACGTTCGCACATGCAGTCTCTGCCTCGTCCGCCCTTCCGAGAAACCCAATTACCTAGCGTTTCCCAGCGCTGGGGGCCCCGTTTCGGACCGCTCAGCCTAGCAGGGCACTTGCCTGCTGGGCTGCAGGGCGCGCAGAAGATGGATGCGGACAATGCGTCGCACCGGGTCGATCACTGCTCGATCCCTGGGCCGGCAGATCTTCGACCCTGGCGCGACTGCTGGGGGCATTCTGCAGCCTCACTTTGGGTTTAGCGGGCATGCGGCAGCCCAGAACCCGCCTCCCGACGGGCTGCAGGGCTGCTTGCTCGGCCTGCTGTTCCCTTGGGCCCCACCGCAGCAGGGCAAACAGGGTGCAAGCTGTGGGTGGCTGGCGAGCAAGGTTGACCGGCGACGCAGAGGCGAGCGCTTTTTTGGCGAATTGACTCTGTCCAGGTGTCAAAGTTCTCGCCGGGAAGAGCTCCAATTGACCAGTTCATCAAGCTGCGACGAAACATGTTTGTGCAGGCGACAGGTCCTCAGGGCAAGACCATCGACGCGTAGCTTGACCGCAGGCGACGCTCCTGGCCATGACATCATGTAAGCCGAATCGTGTCGCTTGATGATTCGAGACCGCAAAGGCTCGAGGCAGCATTGCTCCCTGCCTCAAGCTCGCGCACCACCGCGTTCTTGGTTTGTCCGAATACCGGGCTCGGCCCAGAGAAAACCTTGATCGGTACCTGAGACTCAGGGTTGTATCCATCGGCTTTCGTTTGGAGCTGAGCGTCGATGAGCGCAAAGCAAAGATTGGGTTGTCATGTTTCGCTGCGAGGGGGTGGGGCTGTCACCGTGGTGTCCCGAAGTCAATTGAACAGCGATCAGGCGATGGCACCACGCTTTGAGCCCTGAATGTCACCGCGTTATATTGCTCCTACGATTGGGATGAACTTTAGGTGCCGCGTGGCGGGGCGTGGATTTTCCGCTGCAGGTGGCCATTTTCCCAGGGACAGCCTTTTCACATGCTTGTTGGCAATCGAGCGATGAGGCTGCAGCGATCTTTGCTGCGGCTGCAGCCGTTCAGTTGCTCAGCTGTGAACCAACGCAGCACAGCGATGTGAAACGCAAGCCTGATGAACTGGCCCTCGTCAAGTTGGTCAAGCCAGCCAGGCCCAACGCTGGCCGGTGGACGGCCAGATCCGGCGGCCGGAACCAACCTGGAGCTGTGATACTCTGGACGAATTGGCCAATTGGTGGAGAGAATTGAGAGGCGCTGAACTGTGGCGGAACACAATGTAGCCCTTGACGCAAACACAAAGCCCAATTGAGAGTGTCCGGCGTGCTTGTGCCGTGGATGGTGGTGGGTGACGAATGTTGGACCCAAGACGTGGCTGCTCAAATCATTGGAACGGATCGTGACTGTGGAATGAGGAGCGAGGATTGCAGCAGCACGGCGCCCTACACTGCAGCTGGCTCGGACAAAGGATCGTGGAGGATCTCGACTTGTTGGCGGCGTCGAGTGTGTTGGCTGCAGGCAGGGGTCGCAGCGATTTCCAAATTTGGAGGCTGAGATACTGCTGCAGCAGCATGGCAAGCATGGGCAGTGAGATCCATCCCTCCCTTTCCGCATCCATCGCCCTGCATCGTGAGACGGCCGGCCAGCTGTGAGACCCGAGCTGCTGCGCTGCAATGCTGCACTTTGCTGCAGTGGGATGATGGCGCAGCAGCCGAAACAGAACAGAGCAAGAGATGTGACAGGTCTCTGGGGCTGTTTGCCCGATCAGTCTGCCAGTTCGCCCACCCTCAAGCAGGCTGCATTGATGACCTGCAATTGCCCGCCAAAGGCTGGAGGGCAGAGCCGGCAGGTGAGGAGACGGCACTGATACCTATTTTGCAGTCGCATCAAGCGCCCTGGATTATTGCATTAAATCGCACGCGCCCGGCCGCCAGCCCTGCCTGTGCACATTGCGACGCAATTGGACGTCGAAACCATGATGTGTGATGTTGGAGTGATGAGATGATGATGCGCCGCCTGTTGGGTGTTGGTCGGGGACATTGGGTGAAGAGAGGCATTGGATCTCAATTGCCAGGCGGTCTACAGTAGAGTCTAGACTGGATTTCCTTATCGAAAAGTCAGTCTCATGATTCAACCCAACTTCCTTCCTCAGTGAGAGTCAGGCTGGCGGTAGAGAAAGGGCAGTAGCAGGTCGATCAATTCGACCGACCCCTCCTTCCAACCGCACCCGAAAGGAGGGGTGATAAGATAAGCCCAATCGGCCTGGCCTGGCCTGGTCTGGTCGGGTCTGGGTACGGGCTACCTGCCTGCCTGGACAATATACAATTAACAATCGCATTGGCATGACGTTGGCATTGGCAATTACATTGACCTTGACAATGAGTGATAGATTGCCCTTGCTAAGTGGCTGGGCGGTCTGGGGGGACACAGAGGCTATCGCGGGATGGGAAACGGTGCAATTGATGTCCAGGCGCGCTTACTGCCAAATCCCAAGACCTGGACCCCCAAGATCTACATTATATTGCGAGACATTGAGGGCCATGTGAAGGTGGATCCGCCCACCACTAGATAACGGCGGCCCAGGTGTCGTGACTGTCGCTTGTCTCGGACAGGACATCACGAGAATCAATTGATGCCGCCGTGGTTGCGGCAGATGACGGGATGATATCAGATCAGCGGAGATAAGATGCCATCCAGCTAGTAAGGTAGTCCAAGTACTGCGACTTTGCGACTTTGCGACTTCGCGACATAGAGACGTCGCGGTCTCTGAGGCCATCATCGCAGGTGCCCGCTAGCACGCATGCTCAATGATATCCCACACGTTTGGGGAGGGATCACCGGATGAGGCCCTAGTGTGGGAGACTGGGTCATGTGGCTGCTGGGGCACGTCGCGATGGGGGTGTGTGGCGATATTGGCGACAGTGCCGCCCTCTTCCCAGACGGCTAGCGCTGTCGCGATTGCCATTGGCGTATTGGGTAAGTGTGTTCGTGATCTGAGGGGCCTCATGAGTCGTGGATGTGTGGGAGTGTGGGATGGTCTATTGCTTCTTCGGTTACCTGCTTGATCAGGCTCTTGGTGTGTGTGTGTGTGTGTCACCTAGCACACTGAGCCACAACCGGGTAGGCAGGAGGAGACTTCGTTTTGCGTGGACTAACCTCGGCGTCTTCGGAACAGGCTGCGTTACTCGTGAAGCTTGTGCGTGCAATAGCGGAAGGGTGACGACGAGTGAGGCGAGGGGGGGGAGGGTGTCGCGTTACACCTCGCCAGCCTAAACTGCACATAGCACCGTACTGTTAGAGCGAAGCGAAAGCCTGGACGACACTGACTGACTGGCAGACTGCTCGCTCGCCGATCCACTATGAGCAGGCTGCTTGGACCGCGGGGGGTACATGTGGCGTGGCTGATGAGGCGTCCTAGGCAGAAGGTATTTACGCGTAACACCCAGAGGCTACCATCAATCGCGAATTGGGTCCCTGGAACCTGGGGATGCAATTGGGCGCAATGATTCATCAATGGCACATTGAGTTGACTCAACAACGAGTCCATCTAGCTGCTATAGTGATACAAATCACTGGTCGGTCTGTAGATAGCACCATTTTCGCCCACGGGTGTCCCAGGTCGCCACGGTCATTGCTCCGGCTCTCTGGCAACGGCGCTGGCGCATTTGTGCCTGGACCAACCTAGGCAGGTAGTTTGGTGGGCGGGCGCGCAGTCTACTGTACTTGCAGCCAGGCCAGACAGAGTTCAGGCGGTCCTTGAACCCAAAGTGGTCTGCCTTGATTGTTATTATTCATGCGTCGCAATTGACGCGATGGCATTGGGTCAGCAGCCTGGCCCGTTGCAAAGATGGCTGACAAAAACACCCGAACGCCTTTACGCGGCGTAGACTACACGTTGCAACTCGGGCGCCGTGGGCGATGGACAGATTAAAGTCCGTGTCTTGGAGTGAGCCAGGCATTGAATTGTGGCCATAAGCCCTTCTATCCGTGTGGTATTGGGCCGACGGCATTGGCGCGAGCCCAATGGAGCCGGACCAAGGAGTTAGTCGGCGATAATCTGGGAATTATCGCATTGCTGACGGCAGCACTTAGGAGCTGATGATGACGGGGGAGAACAGCAGCGAGAATGGGCAAGAGTGGGCATCAATGGATTGGGCAATGGGAGAAGGGCAACGGGCGGAGGGAGAAGGCAGGGCAGCCAGGGCAGCCAGGGCAGCCAGGGCCATCGGAGGGCGAGGACGAGGGAGAGAGAGGCAGAGAGGCACAGGTAGAGGCAGATGGAATGGGACAGAATCCGTCAGGCTGGATTGGATTTGTGATGCAGGCTGGCCACGGCCTGATATGCACACCCCCTCCCAAGTGCCGTCTCCAGTTCTGGGCCCGCTGGCATCACGTACCCGCCGACCGTGACATGTCAGACGGTACATGGTCGTGACCTTTTGTCACTGCCGTTCACAAGGCCGTGACTTTCCCTCCCTCCTCCTCTTCCTTTCCCTCCTCCCGCGTGGGCATGCGAGGATTATGAAGGGTGCATTATCAATCATTATCGATTAGACCGGGTATCGATAACGTCAACTCGACCAAACCGGCCTGGGCTCAACCGAGCGCTGCTGCCGTTTCAATCAGGCGGGGCTCCTGCGAAACGACAGGCCCCTGTTGCTCCGTTTCCCCAAGCCTGTTCCTGCTCCCGTTCCCGCCTTCCTGCTTGCTCATGCTCTGGTTGTCGTCGCCATGCAGGTGCCATGCCATCTATCTGTGTGCATTGGGTCCTTCTGCTGTCTGATCTCGCATCTCCTGCAACGAACCTCGCCGGCCCCTTGCCCGTACCTCGCCAATTGATTTCTCAACAACTCCCAAGCCTGGTCTTCGACACTCTGACCGGTATGACTCACACTCATTGTAGTCTCCTATAGCTGAGTTCCCACCACCACCACCACCGCTATTATGGCACCAGCAGCAGACGACAGTCCCCATCGAAGCAGCCACCTCATGCTCCACGTCAGCCCTAGCCATTGGCCAATTCCCTCGTCCCGACGGCTCGATGTTTCTTGTTTGCGCCAAAGTCAAGCAACCCCCAAAGGTGGCAATGCAAACCTTCCCTAGCAGACTCGGGCGGACCTGGCTGCATGGCTGAAGAGGCCTGAGGCCCTGCGACACGGACACACACAGCACCAGCTCACGGGCTGTTTCGAAGCCTGCCAGGGGCACTGCATCACTGAACGTGGGCTGCTCTCCAGGGCCCGGGCGGCCTAGACCTGCTGTATTGTTGTACCGTCTCCACCGTGGGACACACTCAATTGATCCCGCATCATCGCATTTACGCCCTCGAGCCCCGAGCTCATCCTTGGGCCTCGTTCATGCCTTTGAAATTGCAGGCCACCTGGCACCAATTGGCTTTCGGGAGCCTCGCATAAACCACGCTCTTGTTTGTCAACCAGATGAGTTCGTTGCTTGGATGCCAGAGCTGTCACCGAGGTCGCCGTGCTATTGAGGTCATGTCTTGAGCTAAACCCTGCGTGGCAGAGATCTCGTCTTGGCCCGCCTCCTGAAGCTCATGGAGCCTGGGCCCTTGGCCATCGAAGAGGCAGTGGGGGGAAAAGATGGGTTATTCCCGCTTTACCTTGCCTTGCCCATGCCCGACAGCAGCATCAGGCTCCCAGACTCCCAAGTCGGACCACCGATCAGATTGTACCTCTCTGCAAGCACCAGCCATCATGCCAGCCTCGAGCTGATGTCCGACCCATTCCAGGATCGAACTGGTGCGTGATGCTCCGAGGACGTGAGCCTCTCTGATATGCCACCCGGTATGGCCTACTCAGAAGTAGCAGTCCGGCTCAAGAGCCATCACAACTCGTCGTGGTACAATCGCGATGCAGCACACACCTTGATCCCTTCGGATGTTGCCATGAACGCGCTTCAACCTGGCGTACTGCCTTGGGCCAGCTCCAAGTAGAGCCACCCCGTCGTCCCCCTCATTCTCGTGTTTCCCATTGTGCCTGGCAAAGTACGCTGCCTGCTGGACTGCATCCTCACCTGGGTAGTCCGCGTCATCCGCTTCAGACATCTGCCTAGAATTCCGTCCGTTTCTTCTCACGATCCGTCATGACCAATCCGCACCATTGCGACCAATATACGTGTCATGGAATCGTGGCCATCAGGGCTTGGTGCACAATCGGTCAAGTTTTGCGCATCGTGCATGCGGAGGGCTGGGAATACCAAAATTGGGCACCCTTTCCCTTACTGCCTGAGCCTCGTCGATTGGGGTGACACCCCTACTTTTCTTTGTCAACGCTGATCCACCGGAAACCCCATCAACTTACAGGGCACTCTGGGGCAGAAGTGAAAAAAATACGCCTCCAAACTCGCCAGCCTGGCGTGACCCAACACGATTTTTGATGTGTTGCGCCAGTGGTGAAATTGAATCGAATGTTAGTTTCACTGCGCTATCCTCTGCAAGCGCAGTCCGGCTCCCGCCATCGCAAGGGAGAGGGGCACCGTTCCGCAGCCTTTGACTCCCTACGTCGCTATCCAGGTACGTGCACCACAAGCAGGAACCGGAAAGCTACCGCGAGCTTGGGTTGTTTCACGCGCAAAGTTTCTTTACTTTTCAGGTACCTGCACCAGCCGCTGCCGTACAATTGGGCACAGGCTCCGCTGCCAGTGGCGGAAACGAGTCAACAGGCGGATGTGCTCAGGCAATTGATTGAATGTTCTGGCCGACTGGTCCCAGGAATTAGGATGCCTGCGAAAAAGCCAAAAGACAGAGGCATAATTCCCATGAGTCTCTTGCGCCTTGCGCCACACGCTCCATGACAGACTGTTGGTCACCTTCGTGCTTGTTGCGGTGGCACGCATGGTTGGGTACCATTGTGGACACCAGAAACTTGTTCTCGAGGTTCACATGCCTCAGCTCAATTCCACATGGGGGGGCTGTTGCTCCAGCTATTGTTGCCTGGCCCAGCGGCCATGGACCGTGTTGGGGACTGACCAGTGGGAGCAGATGACCCTGCCTCTGGTCGACTGACACATCCTTGCGACAAGTACACCGCATGTACCGGCGACAAGCGTGGGATGACAGGGATAGCACGATGACACGACGGGGCGTCCCTCTAGCGGCAAGAGTGTGACTCTTTGCGACACCCTCCATGACGACCAACCAAGAACAACAGAAGTCGCTGCCGGTGTCCTGGAGTGAGCCTTTCCTGCAGGCATATGGCAGAATCTGATGTACCTGTACTAGGCCGCGGCCATCGCAATGCTGAATTTAGGTCGACTCACAAGTGTTGGCTTGATTTCTTGACGCCCCCCCCTCCAATCCATCTCATTCAGGCCGTCTGCTGCTCCGCCCGGCCAACTCTCCATTTCCATCAATTCTTCTACTTTCCTCTCTTCGAACACTTTTACTTTGCGATCAATTCTTCTTCGATTATCCATTAGTTTGTCCAGCTGACCAATTCAGTCCTTCCTGCACTAACAACGCCCACTTTTTGCGAGACACCCAAGCCAATTCGCCACAACCGGACCTGACGGCGTCTGCCACTACACAGCACACTACAAAACGCTGGCACACCCCCCGGTCTCAGCTTCGCTTGCCTTGGATTGTCTTTCCTTCCTTTGCCAATTCGCAGCACTCAAACCTGCACCATTCAATTCGCCTCGTATCAGTGAATTATCGCGCTGGTTCTGCTGTCGATAATCGCGAGAACGAGCTCAACTGTTTTCACGGCTACGGAACGGAACCCACAACTTACCCTGAAATACATCCCACCTTCGCCAAGACTCACGATCAGCGCAACCGCTTGGCTGTCTAACACCACACCCACCACCGACGACCACTTCTTGAACCCTCTCAGCCAAGTCACTCGGCTCGTATCGCGATACCACAGCCTGCGTGAAATCCGGTTTCCCTTTCACGTGCGAAAACTCTGGTGTCGGATCCAATCTGGACTGCTGCCTGTAACAACTCGTCACCTCGTTCTTGGTTCGACATCGCCAATCCTCAGCTGGCGAGCCGCCTCTTCGTGCGAAATGGCAAGTCGTCACCAGTTTGACGAGGTTTCTACGCAAAACCACCAAGGTGCATCGAGGAATCCCGGCGAACCCATTGCTGGCCAGGGTCCATCTGTTCCTCTGGCATCTTCCAAAATGCAACCCAAGAACCCACTGGCAATCAGCAGCATGATATCTCCTCCAGAGCAGGCGCCTCTCGACAGCTTTCGGCAGGTCTCAGAGCACTTCCAGCCTTTCAACATGCAGCCGCCGACAAAACCGAAGCAAGCCAACCCACAGCAACCTCCCTCGCCCCCGATTTCGCCATGGACCAAAGCGGATAACCACGTCAACGCCACATCGAGCGCTTCGGGCGTCAAAGACCCCATACTCTACCCTGAGGCACCCGCAAGTCCTTCTTCGCCCCTCTTCGACGAACGAAAACTCAGTCCCGCCGAAGTGCACAATGCCGTGTTCGAGCACATCGCCGCAAGGAGAGCCGCGTCCCTGCCTCACCATGTTGCGCCTCCGAAACCACAGGACTACGAGGACTTCCTGTGTTTCACGGAGAACGTCTTTCCGCTATACCAGCGAAACCCTCGTGCCTGGCTGAGAAGAAACCGCGAGCAATTGCGTGAAGATGCTAGAGCTCGTGCCCGCCGTGGTTCTGGGTATGCGAAACAGGCACACCCAATCAGCCATGTTAAGCCTCTGATGGCGCGTCCTTCAAATACTATCATTGCTAAGACGACGGCCCCGAAGCATACGTTTCCCCAGAGGAACACCAAGGTCACCAAGCCATCGGCAGGACCCAGACCAGTTCGCGCCCAGACAGCCAAAGCAGCCCGACGTATTAGTTCAACGCCTGAGCCCCGCAGCCGTCTGGTACCTCCCAACCGCGAGGACAAGGATTTCAGCTCTATCCCAGACTTCTGCCCGCCCCTCAGTTCGCTGCCCGACAAATCAAACCTCATGAGAGTCGACTGGAAGGGCGCTCCCTTGGACCTGAGCAAGGACCCACACAAGCATCTCCTTCATCCGGATGAGCTTCAGCTGGCGGCCGGCCTGAGGTTGGATTGTGCAACCTACCTCACCAGCAAGCGCCGCATCTTCGAGGCGCGTCTGGACTACTACCACAAGGGCAAGGAGTTCCGCAAGACCCATGCCCAGCAGGCCTGCAAGATTGACGTCAACAAGGCCTCCAAACTGCACACTGCATATGAAAGAGCTGGCTGGCTTGACAAGAGGTGGATGCAGGACCTACCTGTTCCTACTCCCCGCTAAATGACTTCACCACGAGTTGCAATGTACAACCGGGCGTGTCGCTTCCTTGCCTTCGCGCCAGCGTTTGCTGCCCCAGCTCTTCTCAACCTGCTACACAAGCCATCATCTGGTGGGGTCTCTCCCACTTTCCTTGGCCCGAGGCGTAGACCTCGGCGACAATTTCCTTTGTTGGTTCGCTCATCTGCAATATCATTTGGTAGAGGACCATGAGTCCGGCGCTTGCAATTTTGTCTGGGGGTTTTCGGGCGACACAACTTTGTCAGCATGCAATGCGGTCCTGCTCTGTTGGGTCCCATACACGCGATATACACAACACGGCACACGAGACAACTACACAAGATACCCGGAGTACGAGACCACAACACGCCCGACGTCACAACACATCACAAACAACGCAGCAAGATCACAACATCTTGATCGAGTTTCATCTCACCACCCCTCTCCACGTTTTCTCGGATCTCCACTTTGCATATTTTCACGGTCACGGGCGATTTCCCTGTTGGTTGCGGTCACGGTTTATGCAAGGTGTTCTGCTTTTTGGTTTACGGTTGATCCTGGGTCCCAACGCCTGCGCGGACCGCTCAGGACGTGCCCGCTCGCTTCATCAGATTGGACTTTGCATATGACGGCGGCGTTCTCCGACTGCTTTGGTAACCCACTTCAGCTGTCTCTATGGTTTTCCTTTTCCTTTTTAGGTGTGGTTCACGGCAGGGAGTCCTTACAGAGAGTGTTTACACAGAGAAATTGATGGAACTGTATGGACACTCACCATCAAGAATACTGTCATCGTCATGTTATACCCCCCATATACCCCCTTGAGTTTGATTACGAGTTCACTTCAAGCCACGGAGGATCAGACGAACGTCGGTCCTAGGCCTTCAATTTTTTTTTGAACACTTCTTTTTCCCTTTGTCCATCAACCGGTCGACTTTGCTCATAGACGGATGTCGTTTGGTGATGACGATCGCGGCGGTATCGTGCTTCTCATGAAGAGAGCACGGTAATCCTATCTCTGCAGCGAGTTAAGCTGAGCTGAGCTGGCAATGCGCCTGATAGGATGGATACACACAGGGGTTTTTCGGACTCGGCCTTCCGCTACGAAGGAGAGCGCAAGATTGACAATGGATCTGGCGGAGATATGCTGGTAAGCTATGGCGTGCAAGGACCTAGCTATACAGCACCTCAGTTCATAGCTACTTCTGGAAGCGGAAAACCTAGAAATGGAGAGTTCGAGAACCCAACACTTGTCCCTCTGTGGTGGAATGTGCGTGCCCGTGACTTCGATGAACAAGTTGAAATTTGCGTGTGTTCGCTGGAGGTTCTACCCCGGTGCTCGTGACACCAGCGAGGCGGACGGTCGTCAGAATCAGCCCTATGACCTGTCAAAACAGTCCCTTGCGAATTTTGGAAGGCAGATAGATGATCGGCCCCCCTTCCCCGCGTGTCCCCAGGAACCCGCAGCGGGATGTAATCTCGCTAGTCCTTTGACCGGTAGTTTAAATTTTTTTTAGGTGCTATTATTACTACCAATTGCCTACCTCCCGTTCTAGCCCCGCCGGCCCCCCGGTTGGGTTTCCTCCCCAACGCACACCTAGCCCCATCAGGGTTTCGTCTTGCTTCTCCCCTTATAGCGAAACCACTACCACCACCAACGGCCAACCACCAACCACCCGGCGTGTCTCTATTAGTGCGAGAGTAGGCTGGGGCCCCGGGGAAGGCGGATGGCATGGGCCGCGCGGAACGAACCACCTTCGCGGGTGTGTTTCTTTTCCTTTCCGGTGTAGGAATTTATTTTCTTCTATCCTGGGACTTTGAGTTTTTCTCTTTTGCATTGGACCAGGGGTTCTTCCACGCGTGTATCAGTGTCGCCCCGGATTCAGCTGGTATTTTTTTGGATGATCTTGCAGACATGCAGGCCGCTGTGATTGAAATCATGCATGTTGCGCATCTTCAATGGGGAGAACGGGAGAGTTCCGGATGCTGGCTCCTGCGCGGACCCCCAGCCCCCAAAACCCGGTGGCGTGAGAGCCAGTTTCGTCACTGGGCATGCATGGCTATGTGCGCACACGAAAGCCTACCTTTCCGTGTCCATCGACCATCGAGGCAAAACTTGTTGTGGATCAAACAAATCGTACTCGGCTTTTCGGCCTTCAGCCTCATCCCATTTTGGATGATCCCGGAGGAGCACGCGGAGCACTGCCGCACTGCTCACCGGTGGCGGCACTCGCGCCGCGCGGCAAGCAGCCCACTCACCTCGGAGACGGGGCTGCCGTCTTTGAATAGCGACTTTTCCCCGGCCCCACTTAGGGATGGTCCAACACGCGTGCTGCGCTGGGTCAGGTGGTCGCCACGCGAGCCAGCGAACCGGCCGGGGCTGGGTCGTAGACGCGTTCCTTGGGATGTCGAACTATGACGGACAGGAAGAGGGCTGAAGAGTTAGACCAGTCGAAGGGATCCTGGTAGGAACTACTTGTGCATGTCGTTTGGGGCCCGTTCTTGATCGCGTCTTGGGTGCGGGCGCGCGGACGGTCTGGGCTTGTTGGTCTTTGCTGGGCTGACGAGTTTGTGGTAGCAGCATCACGGCTCGAATCAGGGTTTGGTTGAGGGGTTTGCATCCTGTGATGCGCTGTGTCTTGCGTAGTCGTCACCCAGCCGGCACGTTCATCCGTGTCTGTGCCACCGTGTGGGTGTTGCGAAGTTGGAAGAGAATCTCGCCCGTCCCGTGGCATTGCCGGCTTTTTGAAGGAGACGCCGTGCTGTCGCCGAGGGTAATTCCATGTTGCCAAACCAGAGCAGAGCAATCTCTGCCCGCCATCACCTTACCCCAGGTTGATCCTCGTGTGCCAAGCACGGCTCCTTTAGAGGATCCTGGGGTCCCGACCGGCCATACCGATTTCACCTGGGCAGGTCCCGGGCGCCATTGCAGGCATTGCATAGGCGGTTGGCGGCGTAAGAAGGGTCTCAAACTCTAATTCGTAGTGGACGGTAGGTGCCGAGCAGGCGGGCTCCTGGGCGGACGGCCTCAACTAGCCGGCCAAGCCTCACCGGGCCAGGCTCGGCGCCCTGGGCCAATTCGCCGCCATGACGGATGCCGGGCCCGCATGACGTAGGGCTTCCTCCGGAGTCTCGTGCGCGTCTGAGGCTTAGGTCAGGCTACGGGAATTTCTATGTGCGTTTGAGGTGTATATAAGTCATCGTAATTTCCTCACGCTTTTGAATTGGATGGAAGTAAGTCATCACACATCTGATAGCCAATCTCTCGTTCATAAAACTTGAGAAACGAAACGATTATCATAACACACTGTCACTTCAACACCACAAAATTCAAATTCCAACATTATCTATCACTCTGATAAACAAGTCAATATACTACGAAAGAGGTTCGTTCGTCCAGTAACTAATTTCCCGTCTAGTACCACCCGCTAACAACCGACTAGCCAGCTCTTCACACATAAATTGCTACACGAGAGCAAACTCACCAAAACATCCCAAGCACTCCCACAAACCAAAATGTGTTTCGGACTTGGACGATCCTCCCGCCGCCGCCCGGCCTACTGCGCACCATCCTATGGCCCACGCCCAGTGTTTGTTGAGAAGAGGCACTACTACGGCGGGCGTGGGGGACATTGCGGGCCACCACGCGGGTATGGCTATGGGCGGCCCATGATGGGCGGTGGTGGATTTGGCATGGGGCGGAGGAGGTGTTAGTGTGTTGGCGCGTTGACTATAACATTTTGGAAGAGCGATAAAATTGCATTGCACACTTATTCTGGGATATTTTCTAGGCTTCTGCGTTCCTCGGTTTCACTTGTACCATATTATCATATATATACCTCTTGAATTGCTACAATTGAGCACAACAAAGTTGACGATACCTCTGATTTTTCCTCTTTCTGAACAGACATTCATTATCAAACCCAACAACCACTCGAGTAGGCCGAGAGAAACCTAAGGGAATATAGCCAGTCCCCGAGACAGTAACTTGAAACATTACTGCCCAGAACAGTCGCGTCTAACTTAATGACTGAGTATAACTTGTCGCATAACTTTCTATCACTAAATATACAGGACCGGCGTACCACGTCACGTGGGATGTCGCTATGTAGATCATTTGAAGAGCTTGGGAAATCAGTTCATATTCTATACAGAGAAGTAACATGGGCGCAGACCCCTCAAGAGGTTGCTAGCATCGCGCCAGGTCGCACGTCAAGGCAAGTGCTCATGCTTGAAGGAAGACGGACTACAACCCGACGCCGAATCTGACACTTAAGTGGGACTTCAGGACAGAGGCGCCCCTGGAATATTCGCAATTCAGTAGTAAGGCACTTTACCGTAGCTAGCATGGCCCAAGATCCTTCGGCGATTTAACCTTAATCGATAGCTCCATTTTGGCGTGCGCCGAGGACACACTGGACAAGGGCAATTCTGGTGTATAAAGCATCAGTCTCATTTTATACCGTACAGCGGAAAACTACTCACACTGCAACTCCTAACACAATTCATCTACACACAAAACACAATTCTCGATTCTCTTTACAAAAGCGCAAGGAAAGTCACCCACATACCAACATCAACATGAATCTCTTCTCGGCTCTGGCCTACCTCCTCGCCAGCTCGGCATGCGTCGCAGCCTCGGGCCCCTCGGACGTCAACGACGAAGATTGTCTTAAGGTCCACGTCAACGCGAGCGACATCGACAGGTTCCTGGGTTCCAAATTTGACCTGCCTAAGAAGGCGTCTTTCGACCTGCAGGTCTGTTACAAGCGCGGCCCCGCCATCAACACAACCACGTACGGCCGAGGGACGCGCCGGACGACGAAAACAACGAAAGCGAGCTCTCGTCCTTACTGAGCGTACCTCTCCCAGAGTACTCGAATGGCTCGGAAACTTCGATTGCACTGATCACGAGTTCGAAGACTGGATGCCGGTTGACGCAGATGACCTTTATGGAGTTGGCTTTTGGGTCTTCTAGTCGTGATGTTTTCTCGGGGGTGGTTGAGCTGATTGGGATGAACGAGGAGGCTGAATTGGTTCTTACTTTGCCAGTGTATTCCCAGAGTACATGGAAGGTCGGAGGCAGAGTCTCAAGCCGTCAGGTTGAACCTTGCTAGAAGGGTGTAGGGTGTAGGAAAGGAAAGACCATTCGCTGGGGCTCGGATAAACCGACCCGAGTAGTGTGGTATTCCACCGCAAAATGAGAATTTGAAGTTACCAAAGTAGGCGACCACCTAGGTGCCTAAACTATTCTAGATTATGAAGGTTGTCGTGTAGTTTATCCACGAGTTCAGTAATCCTACGCTTTTGTGCCCAGTGACCAGGTCATACCGTGCCTCCAAATCCCATCCGTCTCCTCTCTCACAGTCCCGCAGCAATCGTGTAACCACCGTCAACAGCAAAGTTCTGGCCGTTAAGGTACTGGTTCGTCACAGCGAACAGCACCGCCTGCGCCATGTCGACGTCGCGACCAGGCCGGTTGGCGGGGAACTTGCCGTCGTACTTCTCCTTTGGGATGTGGCTCTTCTGGTACTCGTCGGACTCGCCGGCCGTCATCTCGGAGGGGAACACGCCTGGGGCGAGGCTGTTGATGCGGATCTTGTGGCCGTTGGACGTGACCTCGGAGGCGAGCATACGCGTCAGGTGAATGGCGGCGCCCTTGGAGGCGTTGTAAGAGAAGTGGTGCTGGGCCTTCTGGATCATGCCTGAAATGGACGTGATGTTCAGGATAGTGCCTGACCATCCCTCGTGGAGGTCTGAGGACTTTTGCAGGAGGGGGAGGAAGGCGGCTGCGGTTGGGCGTCAGTGGTTGTGAACTGGACTAGGAGTGATGGGAGATCGCTTACCAGATGTGAAGTAGACGGCCGCGACATTCGTGCTGTAGACACCGGTCCAGTCCTGGAAATCGACGCCCTCGGCGTCAAAAAGGTTCTTCTTCAGCTGTGTTGTGTCATCGGTCTCCGTGGTGACGGTGTTGCTGCTGATGCCAGCATTGTTGACCAGGATGCACAGGCACTTCTCGCGGGACTCGACCTCCTTCACCAGCTTGGTGATGTGGTCCTTGCTCGTGACGTCGAAACCACTCAGTGGGACGATCTCGCCCTCGATGTCCTTGCCGTACGTCTCCTTGACCTTGTCAAGCTTCTCTCCGCTGCGACCTGTGATATAGACCTGTGCAATGTCAATATTTGACCGAGGGATTGTTCGAGGAGTTTTGTGTCAGTCACTGCACTGACCTTTGCACCGTTGACGGCCAGGGCCTGCGTGATCATCAGACCAATACCGCTGCCACCTCCAGTGACGAGGGCGACGCGGCCCTTCAGGTTGAACAGGCTGTTGCGGTTGAAGTCGCCATGGCTGGCAGCTGCGACGCTTTGGGTTGCCATTCTGGATGTTTGTGTCGTGGGTATCAAGGGAATGGTGCGATGCAGACGGAAGTTGTTGCTGTGTAGGTTGTTTGATGGAGTGTGAGATTGGATTTTTGAAATAGGTGTCAAAGAGGTTAAGAAGCGTGGTGATGTTTGGGATAGCACATTAATAAACGGTCTAGCCCTTCGGAGAGGCAGGCGTGCAGTCGATGAGGTAGTTGAGGGAATCATGACGTTGAGCATGCACCGGAGCGAACACAGAGGGAGAGACCGAATTTCTACGTGCAGGGCGGCCTACCTAGGTACTTTGAAATGGAGAGGCCAATTCCATTCACAGAAAGTACAGGAAAAGCCACCTACTTCCACACATGCACATGCATTTGAATTGTCCAAAAAGGTCGTACGTAGGAACGCAGCGATGACGAAGGGTAGTCAAAAGGTGAAGTGCTAATGACGAAATCGGACAGCTCTCGGCCGAGATCCACAGGAGGAAAACCTCCGGTTGCTCAAGATCAGCCACGCCGCTCATCGCTGAGACCGTAAACCCAAAAAATGATCCGACAGTCCTGAGATGTCTGTTTTTCTCGTAGTTTCTTCAATGGGCATGGAAGTTCTCGTGTTCGGAGGTCCAGCCAGATGATTGATTGATCATCAATTCAATTGCTGCGACGGAGGTTGACCGGGCACAGTGCTTGACTCTGTCACAAGAAAAAAGGAATTCAAGCTGATTGATCGATCTAGAAATTCAACGCACCTTATCGTAACTCCATCCGAGTCCACTGTTTGTTGAGATGTTTGCAAAGCCTGATTCACACAATCTTCAGGATCTCACGTCTATAACTGTTGTGTAGTGGAATTGTGCGATGACGGCTGACAGAATATCATATCAGACGTTCCTGCAAGGAGAGTAAATATGTTTACTACTGCTACAGCTGCAATTTGTGACTACTTTGGGATTGATTGGCAATAGGCAACGGCTGACACGAGCTTCTGAAGATGAGCTGGCTGAGGCAAAGTCTTCGCTTGGATCACGTCCAAGCTTTTTACATGTATCAAGATTCCAATAGCAGTCACTTGATGATCAAGATGTGATGTGTGAGAAGGGAGGACAGTGCCCAGTTACGAGTGCGAGGGGGTGGCCTTCAAGCGTCCACAAAGCCGAACAGTCAAGCCCTTGAGTTGAGGCACAAATCTGCGCCGGAAGACGACGACGTACAAATTATTAGCCTGCACTGATTAAATGTCTTAATAGCATGTGATGTCTGTCTGCAACACCTGCCAGGCTTTGCATCTGTGTGCAAAAGAATATTGCATGCTTGCGATCCTTCCTTGACCTTGCGTCTCAAAACCCAGCTTTCGATACTACGAAGTCCGCCGCTGTGCCTGCGTCTTGCGCGTAGGTCAGATGCTGGAGGAGTATTAAATCGCCAAATTGGCAGATATCATCCCCATTGTGGCAGACTACAAGAACCTTGCCCGGGTCTGCGTTGTCGACACTTTGACTGCTGTCTGTTTGGAAGTCAGCGGAACTGTGGGTGGACTCGGCACATTTCAGGACAACAGTTGGACAAACCTGGATCTCCGAAGATAACAACTGAGCTGATCGCTTTCATAGACTCTGCTGGCAATAGCTTGGCTGCGTTGTGGACGAGCTGCCCACCTTGGGAGTACCCGCTTATCACGATCTTGGAGCTGGGACATGAGCTCAACGCCTTTGTCACAAGCGAGGCCCTATTCAAATTAGCTCACCTGGCCCGAGGTACACTTCTCGTCAATTGTACCCCGGTGGCAACTTACATCTCTTGGCTCCCCTCCGGATCACCCCCTTGCAGGTAGTCAGCAACGGTCGCCTCATACTCGACTCCCTGGACCGCCAGCGTGTGCGAGCTGCCCAAGGCCCCCTCCAGAGCCTTGAAGAAGGGAGGTTCAACCAGCGCACCGACATTCCCGGGTTCATCAGTCCCTCTAGCAAAGATCACAAGCAAATCACTGCACTTCCCATCGTCGAGGTCTTGCCGCGTCGTCTTGAACCCTTGAGCCAGCGCGAGCGCTTCTTCCGCTGCCACGGTCAGTTTCTGAGCCGCCTCGAGGGTGACATCGAAGGGGAATAATTTGGAAACGAGCGCGAGGAGGCTGTTGACGTCGAAGCGGGACTGGAGACCGAAAGGGACTGTGAGTGCTTGCGCGCTGAGAGCAAGAGCGGGGAGCAGGCCGGTGGCGAACTTCATTATGGCGGTGTTGATAGCGGACCGGCTCCGGCGTGCGGTTTTAACTTCGACTCGGAGTCTCGGAGTTGATGACGGAGGCGCCCAGACCTGAAGGACGGAGTGCCATCCCGAAAGCCTCGGGAAGAGGCTGGACGGAGAGCCATTGTATTTGTATGCCAACCACGCCTCATCACACAGGACAAATCCGCTCTAGTCAGGTCTCCTCTCAGAGACCACTGCCAATTTCAGCGTTGGGCCATTCCCTCCCCTATCGTGCGGGCTGAGCGCAGGAGTAGGCCTCCTGAGCGATGCTGAATGGAAAGATCCGTCCAATAATTCCTCCAGCGGACCACCAATCAGCTTCTTGAAGGGGCAAAAGCTCTTTAATCCTTGGGCCCCCACACGGTCTCGACAGGCGCTGCCTGTTGCAAAGGGCGCAGGGCCACAGACAAGCTCCACCAGGAATAGACAGACAGGCAGTGCCTATCGCCTGTGATTGGGCGCAGGAGGCCGAACCTCTCGTGCCTCCTTGGGGGCCTTTTGGCTGGAGCTGGGGTCCTGACAGGTCATTTGCGGAGGGGAGATCTGCGTTAAATCTGGCATCCCTGTAGCGCCCGTTGAAGGACTAGGATCAAGGATCGCAGCGACCCGTCCAGGCCTCACTATTCGGCACTTGACTGTTGCATACGCAGTGGCACCTTGACTGCATGGCCCGCGCAACACCACCCATCACATTGCCAGCATGAATGACCTAGAACGGGCTTCACACATGCTTGTTGCTGATCAGCTGCGAATTTACCGATGAGCTATGAGGAGTTGAGATCCGGGTTGCAAGTGCATTCCAGCATACCTAGGTAGTCCCATGCATCAGCAACCTTTGGAGCACAAAAAAACGCTGAAGAAGACGGTCATGTGTGGCTGGCTGTTTACAGGAAGGTCTCATAAAAACACTTTGAAAAGCACTCAGAGAAGCGCCAGCGTCGAAAGGCTTTTCGAGGCTGGGACTCGGAAATTAGATCTGGCAATATCTCACTGTTTCTGGGGACGATAGAGATTGAGTTCCCACTTAGACTCTCTACGAGGTCCACCCCGTGGATCACAAAATACGCGGACCAAGGTCCAGGAAATCACAGCGCTATACTGATCCAAGATAATTATCGGCTTCTACCGAATTCCCAACACAGTCATATTGCTCTAATCGATCTTGACCCCCGGGGTCTGTCCAAAAATGGTCAATAGGGATTCACTGCATGTGCGCACAAGGGTAAAGACGGAACAGCTGTTGCTAACACGGGGGGAGATTGAGACGGCACCCCCTACCGCTGCACTTATTGAGAAGACCTCCAAGAGATCAGAATACTTGAGAAAACTCTGGAGAATACAATGCAGTCCCATAAAGCTGTGCACCTAGTCTTTCCGCTTGAAGGCATCTGGCTTAAAGTATAGCTGGTATCTTTCCAGTACGAACTCTCCCATCCTGGAGCTCGCTGCTCAATGGGTCTCCGGCCCACGCGAATGTGAGCCCATCTTCGATGATGCTCCCATCCTTCTCGACGTGGATCGTACACGTTGCTGGTTTGTATCGGTGTGTCTCGTACCGCTGGAGCAAGCCCAGCTGCCGGTCATTCTCTGCTTGCCAATACACGCCCTGGACTGTGTCCCCGGCGTTCCCAGGTACTAGAGTCGGGTAACAGCCCCACATCTTCAATTTGAAGCCGTGGATCGAAGCCTTGTGTAGTTCCGGGTCAGCCGAGGTCTGTGAGATGACCCGGAGTACGTCGGGGTCCATGAGGGACCCGTAGAAGAAGAGGTTCTTGGGCCTCGATTCCGGATCGGGCTGTTGGTACAGATGCCTTGTGGTGTTCATATAATCAGGATTGGATTGCGGCACCTCCATCATGATTTGCTTCAAAGCTTCCACCTTTTCCTTCAAAACTTCCACTTCTTTCTTGAAAGCTTCTACTTCCTCTTGGGTTGGGTATTCCAGCCGGGAGGATGCCGTATCTGGCTGGTCACGCGTATTATGATCCATGCCTTCGGGCTTTCGGGCTTTTTTCTTTCTTTGTCTTTGATGAATCCTGAGTAACAGCAACGATAGTCGCCAATAGTTTGGAGTTCGCTCTAGTGGCAGCTAAGTTGCGAGTCGGGTTGCGTGATTGTGTGTGCCGCCGGTGTGGCTGACGGTGGGGATCCGAAACTGCAGCTACTTACGTACTTATAATACGAACTGACGCATATAGGGGCCACTTGTTGTGTATTGGTCGTGCCTAAATGACCCTATTGAATCTGCAGACAATCGTGTACTACAATAGAAAGGCTCTCAGTCACGACGGTGCTCACAAGCAGCCTGGACAATAACCTTTGTCAGAAACTCGCACAAAGATTCGTGGTCCAAATACAAAGCGACAGCGTCTTCCGTACGTACACCGGCAGATATTACAGTTACCAGAGCTACATGACATTACATAACAGATCTCTCCGTATACGATATGACAACTACCACCGATGATTATACTTGCTTATGGAGCGGGAGTCTTCGTCCCGTCCCACCAGGGAAAGAACCTCTCGCCCTCCGCCAGCGTCTTCAACCGGCACGGCGCACCGCTCGCCTCACACCCCTCATAAGGCTGCGTGTTGCCCCACCAGGGGACCTCGATGGCAGCCCACTGCACGCTGAAGAGCATGACAATGCCCGCGATGGCAATGCCGGCGCTGAAAGCCGCGGACAGCACAAAGTTGTACTTTGACCAGAAGGCGAGGTACCTCTTGCGGACGTAAATCCAGCTCAGCCACGCGATGGGCACGGCGGGGAACGCGTACGAGAAGGAGTAGGGCGCGAAGTTGACGCCGCCATAGAAGATGGCCACGGGGTGCAGCTGCCTGACGAAGCGGGAGAGGCGGCCCTTGGGCACGTACTTGACCATCAGCCAGATGGCGATGGTGACGGCGATGCCGATGGGGAAGCCCAGGAGCGTGGCGGCGTACTGGCCGTTTACGCCGAAGACTTTCAGGGGTCCGATGGTGCCCCAGAGGACTGAGGCTGTGAAGAAGGTGTTTGGGCCTGGGCAGAAGAAGCGCATGGGCGGATTTGTGGGAGAGCAGACGTCGGGAATGTTTATCTTGCGATTGTCGTGTTAGGAGTGGACAAATGGCAGAGATCATGGCTGTTGAGGCAAGACTGACCTGGAAATTCATGACCCCCGTGCAGACGAGAGTCGATATCAGAGTCGCCACCATTTGTGCGGAGAAAGTATGCCTTGGAGGAATCTGGTAGGATATTATTAGACGAGCGAGTGGGAGACGTGAGTGTTTAGACGAAGTGGACCACCAACCTTGACATAATGAGCGATCTTGAGATCATTGGCAAAAGAAATAGCATGGGCACAGGTCACGTAGCCGAAAGACTTGAAATAGTTCATGGCAAGCTGTTGTCGAAGTCAGCACCGCCTATCCGCACTTGGGGCGAAGGACCAATACAGCTTACCGCGTTTCCTTGCACCCAAATACCACCGATGAACTCGGCCAGCACGTTGAGAGTGACTTCAATACCAGTCATGGATTTGATAATTCCGACCGGAATACTATTCAATCACGGGTTAGAAAATCGCACAGGCGGCGTTGTAAGAGTCCCTGCCGAGCTTGAGGATTTCGGTGAAGAGAGTTTAGAGAGAGAGAAAACATACACGAAGACAAGCGCCAGTGCAACACCATACGGTACAACACCTGGTGTCGTGTATGTCGGCCAGCCAGCAACACCGGCGAATCCGAACGCTGAGGCAACAAGGAGCGTTCCTAAGTACCACCACTCGGAGACTGCAGGATGTCCGTCAGTCAATATGAACCCAGAAGAAGGAGGCGACAGTCATTTACCTTCGGGGTATACATTCATGAGGCGATTGTGGACGTCCGTGTACTCTCCACCCTCAACGCCAGCCTGGGTCTTCTTCCTCCGGATGCTTGCCCAGAAGCCCTTGAAACCCATGGTAATTTCGTAGCGATGGAACAAGATGACATGAGTAATCGCGCTCGTATAGATGCCGAAGAAAGCACAGTATACCATCGTGTTGGCTGCGCCGAGGTAAGCAGCTGAGTAGTCCATGTACTTGTCGTGGTCATAGAGCCCCCGGTCGTCCAACGCCCGGCTGACATTGTACAGCTCGCCAAAGTGGTCGAACACTCGGTTAGAGTTGATCGGCAAATATCCAGTGGCCCAAGTATTCGAGTAATAAATTCCCAGGATGACAATGCCCCAGAGGAACATGCCGAGACATTTGTTTAGGGTGGAAAAGGCTGGTACCATCTATCGCCGGAAAAGTCAGATAGGGCTTGAACGCGAATTCGGGGGCAGTAGTGCTTACCAATGGGTCGACGTTGTCAAAGAGAAGGACATTCCAATCCAGTGTGGGGAACGGATTGAAGAGCTAATAGAATATTGTCAGCCTTTGATATTAGATATTGTTGTAATACCGAGGTGGATCTTACCCCCAGGCCATTTCTGAAGCCGGTCAGAATCTCGAGGTTATGGTTATCAGGTGCAATCCAGGTCATCCAGCTGAAGAAGGTGAGCGCCTCAAATAGATAATTGGGAAACCAGAAGTAGATAAACATCGCTCCAAAGGCCCACAGGAAGAACTTGTAGCGACTCATGCTGTAGAACCTCTTGAAGGGTCCGGGTACAGTTATATTATTGTCATTGTGCAGTGCTGAGTTGAGGGCAATGGTAACTAGCGAGTGAGGCCAGACACAGTAGGATGGGTACACTTTGACCAAGGTTAGCAAGACTTGATGACTATGGCGAGATAGGTGATACACAAAAGCGAAATGTGTGCTCACCGATGAACCGTCGCGTCAGCCCAGCCAGTCCATAACCAATGAAATTGGTCGACAATGCAATCAGGAACTGGTAAGCAAAGCTTCGAGCGTATTGCTGGTCGAAATACTGCGGCAGGACCTGTGTCCACACAATGTACTGCGTATATGGCAGACTCTGCGCAGTGTTGGCCATGATAGCGATGAGCATGTGCTCCTTCTCTGGACGATTGTCAGTAGATCCGCTAGGTGGGCATAGAATAAGTAGGACGGCATACTATTGAATCTTCCGGGATTGATATTGTGCGTCCGGCCCAAGATCTTGAACTCCCAGGCCGGCATCCACCTTTCCCACGCTTTACCCAGGGGGAAGGCAAGTAATTGCGCAACATTCGCACTGATGAGGATAGTGGGTAGACGAATACTGAAGAGCTGGTTGATGAAGGCCAGGAACACGGAGAACAGCACCCCGATGGTCCACGCGCGCACGGTCGAGCACGGGGTGGAAGGGTCGTCCTTGTTGTCGACGACGGCGCGGACCTCGGCGTAGGGGCTGTTGTTGGTAATGAGGGCAGCCTCGAGCTTCATCTCCGTGATGAGAGTCTCGTGCTTCTCCGGGTTGGTGAAGACGTCGTCATCCTCGAGGAAGGCCTGGATCCGCTCCAGGATGATGTGCGGGAAATTGGGGTCGCGCTCGTGGATCCGGAGCACGTTGGCCATCAGCTGCGATACTTTGTAAGCACTGGGCTGGCACCACGGGCATCAGCTGGGGTGGGTTTTACTTTGCGGACGTCCTCGGTGCTCATCTGAGCAGCGAGCTCGCGGGCCTCGATCAAATCATCCTCGGTCACATTTAGGTCTCTATAGTGTGTGTCAACCACGATATGATACTCGCAACCCTTTCGGAAGAATTTCAGATGTTCTTACTGTTCCAATGCCTTTGAATGTTCGTCCAGTTCTTGCTCAGTGGGGAACTTCGGCATTTGTTAGCTCACGAAAGACAGCAACAGCGTGTTATAGCGTACAAATTCGCCCTTATCGGTGCTGGATGTCGCGAACAGCTCATCTTGAGTTGTCGTCTTTGAGACACCAGTCTCCTTCTCGTTGGACGCCATCGTGAGCAAGAGGCAAGACGTTGCGTTGGAAGACGGCCCACGAAACCCGACCAGCGTACCGCCGGGAAAGGGAGAGTTATATGGAAATTGAAGAGGACGATCTCATGCGGGAGATAGTTTCTGAAGACGTATCATGTTTGGCTGCCACCCGACCCCAAGCCAGCCTCTCTTTCGTGGCCCATGCTCTGGCGAAGTCTGATAAACAACCCGACCTGCCCACATCCCTTCGTTGCAGTACCAAGAGATAAGGTTCCGCTTCAGATTACACCGGTCTGGACAGGCACTTTGTGGCTGTTAGTTTGGGGTACCCAGAGAGATACACTTGGCGATGGCTTGGTACTGCCTGGGCACCATACACCTGCCGCTTCCACCGTAGCATCGACTCTGCGTAACGCTCGGGAGTGAAAGCAGTCAGGAGGTGACACCGCTCCTCCGAGGATTGAACGATGCACATCGCAATGCAATGCATGGAAATGTGCCTTTTGAATTTTTTCCCCAAGATGCAAGGGCTGGGGAAATCTCGTTAACCTGTAGTAGCGAATTTCTTTACTTTGATGCCATTGGAAATGGACGTTGGTGTGCTCTAACAGTACCCACTTCTCCACCCCACTTCCCCACGGGCCCATCCGAACTGTTTGCCAATACCTTTCCATGCCGTGCCATATCCAAAATCGGTTCAGAACCGCGGTTGCCACCAGTGTGGCTATGTTTATCAAGGATGAAAACCTATTGAGGCCGCTCGTCCGACGGCGGCGTTTGGTCGAAGCACGGAAGAGGAAAGATCCAGACCAATAGAGCTTCCCAAATGTTGATAAGGGTGCTCTTGGCTCATAAAACCAGGGAATCCCTGGGTCGCCACATGTGCACAGCAGACTTGGCTCCCCATGAACAATGCAACACTCGGCGCTCTTGGAATATGCACAGAAGCTTTGGGTATCGCGTGATCACCTCTCAATTAATGTCTAGTTCGACGCCATCTCGTGGTGCCCTGGGCTCCACCAACGCCAAGAAAGGCGTTGCCCAGAAGCGAAGGGCAAGACAGGAAGGAGGATAGTCCATTGCGTCGGGTGGCTGCTATAGTGGGGGTGTTTCGAAAGCCCCTCTCCAGATGCAGTCTGTTATCGCCCGTGGAGAATGTCTGTTGGGCATACAATCAATGCATAGTGGCATTGGATTGTGAGCAGTCATCGTTCCTATCGCTTTGCAGAGCGACGGATATCGTGAAGATTGGAATGATAACGTACTCAAAGGGTTGTAGCCGGGAAAAGATGGGCACCCCCACTGTTCGTTCGGAAATATTGGTATTGGGTAAGGGATATGCATCACGCGTAAGCGTTGTTCCGGCTGAATGTGTGCCTGCTCCGCATACTTGATTGGTGATAGGTCGCAACAAGACACGCCGCAAGGATTTTGTGCAACATATGCAGCTTTCCAGATGCATCGCCTCTTTTCCTGCTGAATGGTCTTGGCTGCCGCCTGGGCCTCGGTCCTTTTGAGCACTTATTCCCTTGACGGCCCGATGAAAGCCGTGTAATGGCAATTCTGAAGGTTTGAGACAACCAGTACGGCTTGAAACCAAGCACGTTGTATGGAGAACTAGAACCAGGAAAGTGCGTAGTTGCAGGCAGTCGCGGTGTCGAACCATCGATGCCCTGGCCACTGCTCCACATCATCAACACCCTGGAGATAGCGATGGCGGACCCCCATATGCTCACATAATCAAGCCAGACTGGATAAAAGAGCCCGGTCGATGTTTTCTTCAGATAAGCAAAAATGGGCAAAGGTGCCATCATCTGGTATGCTGTGTTTTATGGCACACATAATTTAGCAGTGCTCAAGTGGTCTCCCCAGCCAAAATCCCAAATAAGTGTTTCCAACCAAGGAGCAAACCTTGTCTGTATAATTAGAAACTAAGATGAATCAACTACTGCTAGCAAGTAAACCGTTTAGCCAAAGAACCAGTAATTTCTAATTGCAATTTGAATACCATAGCAGTATATAAGCACCGTACCGTCACAGCAAGCAATGCAATGAACACGAATACCTAGAGTAAACTTCTCATTCGATCCTTCAATTACAATAATCAGGACATGAAACCCTTAATCTAGGCATGGGAGAAATGCATTAGAGAAGTACCCATTTATCAGCCGAATCAGATAATGGGGACAGTCACAGATAAGTCCCACCCTCTCCTGCAGCGCCCATATTCTGATGATAAATTACGAGGTATAAAGCCAGACAAGCCAGCTCAAACGGCAGAGGCTATAGAGAGGGATGACTCAACGGGTGACCAAGGCGAAGGACAAGCACAAAGAGAACAACGTGCAAATCATGCAGCAAATTAAGAGGACAACAGCCATGGGGAGAGTGACACTTCATCTCCAGAGAACACCACACTGGCCCCAAGTCCACAACTGGATCAGAGTCCTGCGCTGAGCGCAGAAAGGGCGGTCGAGGAAGCATCAGCGCCAGATAGTACCAGCATGGTGCCAAGTGTACAAATGGATCAGGGCCCTCTGCCTACCGCAGAAATGGTTCATGAAAGTGCATCAGACTAGTCTGCTAATTGTATTATTATTGAGCGTTGTCAGCAGGTGAATCATCTGTAGTTTAAGCGAGGTATTGTTAAACTGATTAAGAACGTCATGCTCACCACGTCTTGATCTCCTGGTCGGATCAGAAAGCTGCATACCCCATATATTTAAATCTAAAAAAACAACCAATATCTCGTCTCAAAGCTTGAGCTAATGCATGCAACTAACTGCTCACAAAGAATTCCCAAGCATTTCAACAGCTAGGACCGCTCTGGACCCACTTCTCTCGTAAGGATTTTACACCAACCACACCAACCTATCGTAGGAGGCCCGCTGCTTTCCCCCTTGCTAGAGGCGCTGTGTGCCTAGGCTTACCACATCTACCCTAGGTGAGAACTGTGGGTTGAGCCCTGTCTATACCATGACTAATAAGGGCTTACCTCTCTCCAGCAGTGCTTACGGTCGCGCTCTATCGGTTAAGAGCTCGGCTCGAGATCTTCATTCCAAATCTGCCTGCGTGTGGATCACAGACACAAAAACAACAACAAAAGAATTCGTGTTTACTCTCTCTTCCTGTTTGTGATCCACGGACAAAGAAGAAATGACGGAGAACATCAATGCCACATACCTCATTGTGGGGGCCGGCGCTACCGGCATTGCCTTCGCTGACACGTTGCTCGCCGAAACCAACAAGACGGCAATCATCGTCGACAGATATTCCCGCCCCGGTGGCCACTGGACTACCGCCTACTCTTATGTGCGCCTCCATCAGCCTTCGGCATACTACGGGGTCAACTCCCGCCCTTTGGGCCATGACGTCGTGGACCAAGTCGGCTGGAATAAGGGCCTGTCGGAGCTGGCATCTCGCGATGAGGTCCTTGCCTACTATGATGCGGTTATGCGGCTTACATTGCTACCGTCGGGACGTATACAATACTTCCCCAAGCATGAATACCTAGGCAACGGCAGCTTCCGATCCATTCTGACAAACAAGACCTACCGCGTCGGAAAGGATACACGCATCGTGGACGCCACATATTCCCATGTCCAGGTGCCTTCCATGGTCCCCCCTGCATATGAGGTTAGCAGTGGAATACGTCTGGTCACCCCTAACGAGTTGCCGAGCATAACTCGTCCGTATGCCAACTACACCGTTGTTGGGGCTGGAAAGACCGGTATCGATGCTTTGCTGTGGCTATTGGGCACGGGAATCGACTATGCCCGCATTACTTGGATCATCTCCCGCGACTCGTTCTTTATCGATCGAGCTTCTCTGCAGACTGGATCTATCTTCATTCCGAGGACAAAGGCCATCCAAAGAGCCGCGAGCGAATCTGTCGCCGCCGCCAAATCGATGGATGACCTCCTGAAGCGGCTCCTCGCGTGCGGCCGGCTGCTCCGCTTGGACGACAACATCTGGCCGACTTCATACCGTTGTGCCACCGTTTCGGTGCCCGAGCTGGAGCAGCTCAGGATGATCAAGTCTGTTATTCGCAAGGGCCGCGTGCGGCGCATCGAAGCTGACCAGGTCACCTTGAATAATGGCACGTACAAGCCCGAAGCAGACTCGCTGTACATCGACTGCTCGGCCAACGCCCTCCCCGTCCGGGATCAGATGCCCATCTTCCAGGGCCGCAAAATCACGTTGCAACCGGTCCTGGGGTGCCAGCAGGTCTTTAGCGCCGCGTTCATCTCGCACGTGGAGGCGGCTTACGACAGCGAAGAGCTCAAGAATGATCTGTGCCAGCCGATCATGCTCCCTTATGACCCGGCTGACTTTGCCGTGATGCAACTGCAAACACTGCAGAACATGGCCAAGTGGTACCAACAGCCCAAGACGTTTGCATGGCTACGGCAGTCCCGATTGAATTGGATGCGTGTGCTGTACCCTGCAGAGATAGACGATCCGGAGAAGCAGTCTGCGATTTTGAGAAAGTTGACGGAAGACAGTATGGCAGCTTCCGCCAAATTGAAGCAGCTTTTGAGTCAAGACTTGAAGTTGGCCAAGGCCAAGGTTTGATCTACCATACATTACCACGCCCATTTAAATTTATCCGTCTGAAGGGCTTCAGGAGCACGGTCTCCCTCAGGCTCTTTTAAATTAGTATGTCATTGTTCTTAGGAAAGACATCCAGCCATACTTTAGTTGTTATTATATTAAATCAATAAAAATGTAATAAAAATAAAAAATTCCTGAAATGCCGTCGGCGCACTTACTAGTAGGCACCCAGGTAAGCTTGCCCGTGCTCACTCCTAATGACTGCTTTGCTCGGCGAAAAGGCAAGAAGGGAATTATGTAAGATAAACCTCAGCCACTATCTGTAAGATACCGAGCATGCGCATAGCAGGTAGGAAAGAATACGTAGAGGATCATTATCACATTGTGGCCTACGTGCCAGTGAGTATCGTCCCAATAATGCATGGGTGCCCAACTACGCATAGCTGCGCTGATCAATTGCCTATTCTGATAGTGATTCCACCTGTTAACAACTACAGTGGAAGCAGATTACTGTAGCGTCGCATGCTGACAGGCCATAGCAGTGTAAGTCCCCGAGTCGAGTTGCCTTTCCCCTCACAACAACGTAGAGTCTTACAAACAGCCAAGCTCTCTTCTATTTCCTACAAGAACCACTCAAGTTCATCTGGAATAAGGGCCCATCAGAATGTCAGACAGTCAGACGGAAGCTAAAGCTCATCTGAAAGAGCATGGCTGGGCACGAATTCCTTCCGTTCTCAGCAAAGAGGAGGCGGCAGATGCTCTAGACCGGCTTTGGAAAGCCAAGGCCGTCGTGGAAGCAGAGGGTGAGGAGACCTACCTCGAGTTTCTGGACCCGAATCCGAGCAACGTCCGCGTCTTCTACCTGATGGCCGTCGACAAGATCTTCCGCGACCTCATCTCTCACCCCACGGCTATCGAGATGGTGAAGTCGCTCCTCGGCGACGGGTTCATCATCTCCAACTTCACCGCCAACATCGCGCGGCCGGGATCCAAGAGCATGGCACTGCACTCTGACCAGAGCATTGTGTTCCCGGACCCGTGGCATGACATTTGGGCCTTGAATGTCATCTGGTGTCTGACCGATGTCACCAAGGAGAATGGAGCGACGCTCTACATTCCTGGGTCGAACAAGGTGAGATCTCTCGATACAACCTGGCTGGTGGCTATATCTGGACTATTCCGAGAACGCACAAGAATGACCTAACGTAAGGTAGTGGGTGACGCGCAAGGAAGTGCCTGAAAACGCGCCAGAGCTCCTGGTTCCTTTTGAGGGCAAGGCCGGAGACATCATAATAATGGACGGGCGCGTGTGGCACACGAGTGGCTCCAACACTACCAAAGACCAAGACCGGGCCTTGTTATTTGGGTACTACACCAAGGGATTCATGCGGCAACAAGTGAACTGGACTGCGAGACTGTCCAAGGAGATCCAAGATACTCTCACCCCAGAGCAGAAACAGTGGCTTGGGCTAGGTGTTGTCGGCAACATTGGAGTCACGGGTGACTTCAGGTACATGTCTGTGCAGTATCCTCAAGCAGAACTGACGCAGTAAGCGGGCTCGAAACTATGGACGCCGGACTCGACGATAACATTGCCAAGTTCTTTGGCCGCCCCGTCCGCGCCGACGGTATCGAGCGCTCAGGCTACCAGACAAATTGGTTGGGCAGCACCGGCTTTGGGCTACATCACTAGAAGCTGTCGTTTAATGCAAATGCCATGAACCATATGCAGGTCCATGATTGAGGTTGGAGGTTCCATTTGTGTTTGTGATTGATCACTGTTTTCCCCCTGCTACCCTTCTCTAATATGGTTCAACCGATGGGCTCATGGAGTTGGGAGGGATAATGGCCGTTGGATGTTGGAGGAATGCGGCCACTTGATCCACGTCTTGATATTCAGTAGCCCTGTTGAGTCAGTATGCGTAGCTGCTGGTCAATAGAATGCGTACACAGCCTGCCTCTAGCCATGAATTCCGTTTGTTTGCTCTTGTAGTATCCGAAGCCCCGTGCAAATCCTCCCATTGTGTGGTTCAACCTTCAGGAATGATTGTCAATGTGTGTTTTCCTCCCTGAAGTCCACCCTGAAACTGTTCCTTGGCTCGAATGGTCGTGCAGACATCGCCAGACATCTCAATCATGATCACGCCACCGGTGAGAGCTGTGGTGAAAACAAATATGCGGATGTCTCTCCACAAAGAACTGAAAAAGCATTCGCCCCATCCAGGGTGTGGCGCTGCCCACTTCGGTTGCCACGGGCGGTGCAACCGTGGTGCACGGCAGTGGAGGTCGCGTCGCACTCACGGGTAGCAACAGGTCAGACAGGCGGGCCGACGGACCCGGTAGATTCAATGTTTTAGATTTGCCCAGAACCTCGCTTACGGAGACTGGCCCCTTTTAGGCCACTTACGCAGCGAACTCCTCCGAAGCAAAGATGTTTCTCCTTGAACAACACGCAAATAATGCACCATGTGACTTCGGGAGCTCTATGAATTGGCCGCGCGTGGTTTCCTGCCAAGCCAGTCTCGATTGCGTTCAGGTGAGTATGTATTGCATCAACTTTGGCGCAGTTTACGATGTGTCCAAACCGTGGCAGATACCGCGATAAAATCCAATGAGGAAGTTCAAGGATAATACTAATACTCTTATGTGTACCGGTTTTGAACTTGAATTATGGCTGGTATTAGCATTTGCATCGCAGGGGAAAGATGGGACGCAGAATAGAAAATGTGGAAAAGGATTATTCCAGCCATCTTTGCAAGGCTCACGTCGTAGTAGTGCGCTTCCTCTTTAAGCCCTGCGGAGTATCGACAGCCGAAGCTAACCACGGGTCTCTCCGAATCCTACACACTTCGAGTGTGGCCATTTGTATAATAAGTGTCAAAAAGCTGTTTATGAAGGAGATCTTCAATTCTTTTTTTCGGTAGCGGGATTCTAGTCTGACAAGCCCTTTGCTCCTCAAAGACGAATTAAGGATGTTGTTGACCGTGTCAACAGTGGTTGCAGCTTTAGCTAGCTTGGCTATCGCGCAAACCACGACCTATCAAGCCGAAGACGCGACTTTGACAGGTGTCCAGGTTGCTACTGAGGTGACTGGATATACCGGTAAGTAAGATGTATCATTCGACTGCGACGTGGCTGCTAACTTGTGTTTTACTCAGGTACGGGATACGTTGGTGGCTTTGATACTGAGGGCGATGAGATTAAGTTCAACGTCACCAGCGCCACTCAGGCCCTCTATGACCTAAAGATCATTTACAACGGCCCTTATGGAGACAAGTATACCACTGTCGTGCTGAATGGCGCTGGAGGTGGCCAGGTTTCTTTGCCGGCTACGACCTCTTGGGTCACCGTGTCCGCTGGACAAGTCCTCCTCAATGCCGGATCGAACACGATTCAGATTCAGAACAACTGGGGCTGGTAAGGAATTACTGTCCTGCGGTGAGGAGTAACTGAAAACAGACCATGCTAAATCATCCAGGTATCTCATCGATGCCATCACTTTGTCGCCCGCCGCGGCACGAGGCCCGCACCAAATCACCACAACTCCAGTCAACGCAAATGCCGACGCCAACGCGAGGGCTCTTCTGAAATACCTCGGCAGTATTTACGGCAAGAACATCCTCTCCGGACAGCAGGATCAAGCCTCTCTCGACTGGGTCACCACCAACGTCGGCAAGACTCCCGCAATTCTAGGTGTGGATTTGATGGACTACACCGAGTCCCGCATTTCCCGCGGAGCTTCGAGCACAGACGTCGACAAGGCCATCGCCTTCGCCGCCAAGGGAGGCATCATCAACTTTGTCTGGCACTGGGGTGCACCGGTCGGACTATACGACACGGCCGAGCAGCCATGGTACTCCGGTTTCTACACCGCGGCGACGGACTTCAACCTCACCACTGCGCTCAAGGACACCACGAACGCCAACTACACCCTCCTGATCAAGGATATTGATTCCATCGCCGTGCAGCTACAGAAGCTCGAGGCGGCGGGCGTTCCAGTTCTGTTCAGGCCGTTGCATGAGGCTGAAGGCAAGTGGTTCTGGTGGGGTGCTCAGGGCCCCGAGCCGGCCAAGAAACTGTGGAATATCGTCTACGACCGCATCACGAACTACCACAAGATCAACAACTTGCTATGGGTTTGGAACTCAGTAGCTGCCGACTGGTACCCGGGCAGTGCCACTGTTGATGTGGTGAGCGCGGACACCTACACTCAGGGCGATCACGGCGTAAGCTTCATTCTCAACCCCCCCCCCTTTTTTTTTCACTGCTCTGTGCAATCTCTGACATGTTGCACTTCAGCCCATTTCAGCGACTTACAACGCGCTGCTCGACCTAGTAAATGACACCAAGATCATCGCGGCGGCCGAGATCGGATCCGTCATGGACCCAGCGCAGTTGAAGTTATACCAAGCAGACTGGGTTTACTTCGTTGTCTGGAGCGGTGACTTCATCTCCGGCGGCACCTGGAACACACTAGACTTCCTCAAGTCTGTCTACTCCTCAGACTATGTTCTCACTCTTGATGAGATTCAAGGCTGGAAGAGCGGTGGGGGCACTGTGACGAGCACGAGCAGGACCACTGCCACGACAAGCACGCGCTCCACTACCGCACAAACCTCCTCTACCGTGAGGACGAGCACCGCGTCAACCTCGACTACTCTGAGAACGACCACCTCGACCAAAGTCTCGTCGGCTACTCCTTCGGCCACTGGTGTCGCCCAACAGTGGGCACAGTGTGGAGGAAATGGCTATACGGGCCCGACTACCTGCGCAAGTCCTTTTGTCTGCACAAAGCAGGTGAGTCTAAAATACACTCGTCCGATTTATTTACTCTCGCTGATCAGTTCCCAGAACGATTATTATTGGCAATGCATCTAAGTCTGTAGTTATATGGATCACGGAGACACGTTTGCGCGTTCACATTGGCAGAGAACTTCTCTGGCTTCAAAGAGCAGCATGCCCATTTATGAATCTAATGTGTTTATCCAATTGATCTGTCATTGGTATTCCGAAGGCCGTCACATTCAAGGTCCACGTGCAGCTCGTTTGTGATTGGTAAAGCTACTTTAGCCAGCCTTGTGTAGCATGACCATGCCATGAGTTGTGTTGACCCCGTAATCCCCTCCCGTCCTGTCTCTCCCAATGGCCCCCTTTACTCCTGCTCGCCTGTCGAATGTCACAGCATCCAGTGTCGGGTATGATGATCAACTTCGCGATGTTAGCGAAAGCCCTGGTAACCTCGGACAAGAGCGTGAGCCTACCTTCTGAGATCAACTCATTGATTCCCTCACCGAGCAACCTCTCCCTCGAGCAGCAGTCTACGTGAGGAATGGCGTGGTATGTACGCAGGCGGGGGCTCGGAAATAGTGGTGGCATTCGTGGAGTTCGTAACGACTGCTGGGTTGTGCTCAGGAGTTGACTGCTCGTTGAGGTGCACATCGGTTCCCAGGCCCATCTCGACGTCTTTCTCTTTGCTGGCCCCTTTCCTCTTCTTCCACATTACATCTTCCTTGTCGAAGAGGAAGCCACCAAGGATGAAGATGCCCAAGCCGACCATGACAATTGGCCATAATAGGGCTGGGAGGACGACAAAGATGATGGGGAGGAGAGGTCTCACCCAGCGACGATTGCGGTACCGCTCGGGGACATGCTTGTATGGCTTATCTCCGTGGTATGCAAGGATGAGTGCGAAGACCGCCGTGATGAGGGCGAGAATGCCGTAGACGATGAGAAGGACTGTCGGCCAGCTGATGGTGTGGTTACCTGTAAAGTAGTGGACACGCACCATCTTGTTTTTTTGGTATCTGCGAGGTGTGAGTAGATACTTCAAAGCATTTTTCTGTGGCCCATGGCCCTCAAAACTCACCAGAGATGATGGATTGTGTCTCGTGAGGTAGAATCCGAGGTCTCGCGCTTGGCTAGGGCTTGTGCCTGGCGTGCAAGTAGTAGATTGCCTGTCTATTAGGGCGGTTGAGAGTGCAGTGCTTCGGTCAAGTAGATTGACGAAAGGGGATTGATATCAGACAGAAAGATAGCTGAAGAAGTCCTTGACAACGATTGAGATGGTTGCCGCCGTCGTGGAGGTTGAAGAATGAAGGAAGGAAAGGAAGAAAGCAGAAATGGAATGTTGGAGGCCATGGGTAGTTAAGTATTCAAATCGGGCGACCCCCTCCAACTGACTTGGCCAGTAACTAAATTCACTTCAGGTGGTCTGGGAGGTTCAGAGGTACCTGTCAGCTGATCTTGCTGCCGTGTGACGGCGAGGCTATGCCTAAAAAGGAGGTGTTGACATGGGCTGTAGTGTTGAATGTGAGATCCTTCAAGCGACCCTGCAAACGACCCAACAAACGACCCAACAAACGACTTTGCGAACGATTTACCGATTGAGAAGATGTCAGGGCTTTGTTTGTTTGCAAAATATCATGTGACTTCATCCACCGCAGTGCTCTGATTGTCGCGTAATTGTGCTCTTGCCCCTGTTCGCAAGAACAATAGCCACCGCTCCATTCGCCGTTCTTTTGATGGGTTCTTGGGAGAGAGGTTTGATGGACCCAGACATATGGGATTATTTCCTTACTGGTCGATATATTGGGACACTGATAGTGTAGGCAATTGGTCGTCCAGATTGCAGCCTGGTGGGAATCTCGCCCCGGAGGAATGCTGCCTTTCTAGTCTATCTACTCATGAAGCCCCAGTAAAAGCAATAGGGTGTGAATATTATTACAAGCAATTCCCACAACTACATGACTTTCGCATGAATGAGAATGTTTGAGGACCTAAAGGTCAATCTACTATGATAGCGACGTTCCGCCGCAAATTCGATGATACATGGGCTACAGCTTGTCAACGATCAAGTCATTCAGTGCTCAAAAGCGCTCGCGAAAGATTTGGATTTATATATACAAGTCTAGAGCCTTTTATGTTTGCATTAGATCTATGCTTCTCGCTTTCACCAGCGCTATTCCACAGACTTAGTACTGTTGTGAGATTTTACTTATCCTCCCAGCTACCGATCAAGCCTGGTAAGCAACTAATCGTGTTTGAAAATATCACACTGTCTCTTAACGACAACGCATGCAACGTAGGGAAGCAAAATTGCCCTTAAATACGATCAAACAAAACTTCACATTAGGTGATGTTTAAGGAGTTCTCTACTTTCATATTTTCAAACAACAATGGTCCATCGACCCTGCCAACGCGGGATCAGACCTTGATTGTACTTAGAAGCCATTTGTTGCGGCTGAGCTTGTTCAATTGCCTGTATGTTAAGGTGCCACCCTTGATACGTTTGCTTTCTGTGCCTGGTTGCTTCATTGAATATTTGACATCAGAGATAGTTTGGAGGCACCAGGCCCGTAATACTTGTAATACGCGGTTGACGGCACGACGTTGTTCCGCTCCGGAAACGCTAGCCTGCAAAGGAAGGTGGCCGATACTATCTTGCGTGTGCTGACGGCGGTGCTGCGTTAACACCGAGCTATTGTGAAGCCACTGCGCATCGTGAATGATGACTTCCATGAGCACTAACCAGATCATTGATCTTCCTCAATATTAGCTACCAATTTGCCATTATCGAGCGATCCTTCCCCCACCACTCTGCGGGGTAATTCGGATGAAATACTACAGTACATAAATCAGGTCCGGTTCGTTTTGATCATACAGACAACCTTCGACAAATCCGACTTGCAGCGTCTTCTCGTCTTACAATCCAGATCACATACGAACAGACTACAAAATGGCAGGTGAAAACACTTCAATCCGCTCCAGCTGCCACTGCGGCGCCATCACAGTCACAGCTCCACGACTGCCTGAACATATCAATGTCTGTCAATGCTCCATATGCAGGCGCTACGGCGCCGCATGGGGCTACTACCATGTAGATGAGGTCAAGATCGAAACGAGGCCAGGCACAATAACTAAGCAGTACATCTGGGGAGACCGAGACATATCTTTTAATTTCTGCGATAATTGTGGATGCATGTGAGTCAAGCAATCCTTCTCCCACGAGATTGGGAACTCATGGCGTGTAGGTGCTATTGGTGGCCGCTTCAGCGTCACCCTACTGATGGAGGAGAACATCAGATGGGACTCAACACTAATAACATGGATCCGGAGGTGGTGAAATATGTCGATCGGAGGGTTGACTATTCGATTATGAAGATCCCGTTGCGGTCGAAAGAAACCGCGCATCCCGAGGACCGGGCGACCTATTGAGCCTGGCCTCGAAAATTGAAAAGGAGAGGATGACTACAATCCATTTTTTGATTCTTCCGGGACCGTTTCTACTCTATGATACTTCGATTTCAAGTCCTTTTTCGGAAAAGAATCCCAACCATGCTCCCCCCCCCCGGAACCCTAGATAGCTTGTGTGCGTTGACTTGTGCGGTAGACGAGGTGGACTCGGTGGCTGGCCCCCCCTTCCCCCACCTCCACGGTCTTTCCCCTCTCAAATTTGTGGCTCACCGGGGCCTGACTGTGACGAAGGCTCGGTGTTCTGCTTGGGAGGTGCTTGTGTTGCTGAATGGAGTTGTGCCGGTTGTTCGTGGGCAGAGCTTGAGGCCATTGGGTTTGAATACTCTGAGAACATGGAAGCAGGCGCCTGAGTGCCTTGAAGAGATCCTGGCCCGACATGTTGGGCTTGGGGATTGGTACTGCTGTATTGTCCGTGGTGACCGAACAGCTGCTGCGGTGGGAACTGGTTTACGCTTGTGGGAATTGGAGCGCGTTGCAGAGCACCTGGAATAGGAGCAATGGAATGCATGGCGACGTTTCCCATAGTGAAATCGGGGAATCCTCCTGCACGCATTGGTGCATTGGGCTGCGGTCTTTGCTGCTGCTGCGATTGGATAGCTGTCATATACTGAGGTGAATTATACGGATGTGCTTGTTGTGCTGAGACAAATGACTGCTGAGGCAAGCCAAATATGGTGTTCTGTGACGGCAGAGCCCCCGGGATGGCGAACGAAGTTGGCTGGCTGGCTGGATACTGACGTTGCTGGGCCACTTGCGGTCCGTAGTCAGACGGCCTGACGGACGAGCTGCCTCCGGTAACCAAGGGCATAGCCAGTTCCTCCTGTCCTGGATAGGCTTCGTCATCCCGTCGGCCCCAATCCTTCGCAATTTCCATAGGCGTCATATCTAGTGCTCGTTGAAGGTAGGCGTTGAACTCCCACGATGCACGCGCGACAACCTCGAACCACCTCACCTCTAACACGGGATGAGTTCTTGTCTGGAGCGCCTCAGATCTCCTGAAGCAGTCGTATTCGGCCAGTGAGATTGCAGTCTTCATCGCGTTCCTGATCTGCCGCCCGTTCCAGCCGACCTTAGTCTCGCGCACCTGCAGCATATGCAAGTTTCGGGCGTAGTTCACGATTTCGTCCTGATCAACCATGAGAGATGGGTCGCGTTCCAGAGCCCGCTTTAGCTGGCTCTTCCAGATTTTGATCGTCTGCTGCTCGTTGAGATTCGGATAGAACAAGCTCATATGAATTCGGGAGCGGAACGCTTCGTCAATAGTGCCCACCCGATTCGTGGTGAGAAAAAGGATGCCGGAATAGTATTCCAAGGCCCGTAAGAAGACTATACACTCTATGTCAGCACATATTGTCCTCAAATCTATGAGGTCTGGAGAACATACTTGAGACCAGGGCATTCCGAGACAGGTCCCTTTCTCCTCTCTGCGCTAAGAACACATCCGCCTCGTCGAGCAGCAGGACACAGCCCCAAGACTCCGCGAGCTGGAAGTTGAATTCCAGACCTTTCTCTACATCAATAGGGTCGACGCCAAGATCACCTGTCGAAATGGGGTCAACGATCGCAACTGCTGGCTAGCGGTTGAGCGGTTAATTGTTTATCGCACAAAGCAACTTACCGCATGTTATTGGAAACAAAGGCTTTCCGTGGGATTCTGCGACGCATTCTGAAAAATATCATCAGTTCTTGCGTGATCTTTTGACTCCAGCCTAAATTGCACTGGTGGACTCGCCTGCCGTTGATGTCTTGCCCACCCCAGGCGCACCATGGAGTAGTATGATGAGGCCCTTTCCTGTGTCTCGCCTGGTTAGCCCCATAAACCTTTCGACCGTCAACTTTCTATCACTCACCCTTAGCCTTGACCAAATCAAAGTCCTGATCTTCTTGAACTTGTCCGGGTGGGGATTGGCTCTCTTTCTCTCTGTTCTTAAAATGCGTATCAACGAGACCCACCACGATTTCCTTGTGCTGTCCAGTGAGTTCAAGAGCATCGAAATTGGTACTGTGTTTGACAACATCTCTGAGACAGTCTAGAGGCAAGCAAGCTGAACCAGTGCGTCAATTTTTGTCCTTCAAAACAAGAAGCGATATTATATCATTGAGTAAAAGGAGAGACTCACCCCATTTCCGGCTTCGCAGTATGGAGCCAAAGACGCGATTCGGCAAGAGCCTCAGCTGCTCCTCTGAAACCACATAATCTTTGTCTACGCCATATGGCGAGAGAATCTCTTCCTTGGACACAAAGTCTTCCATCTTTCTTTTATCCCACTGGAAGTCTAAGAGTATTTCTTCGTTCTCGCAGCATCCAGGGTCCTTGCACATTACATCTAGTCTTGGCGGTTCCCTGGTACCGTGGAAGCCGGGCGGCGGAGGCATTTGCCGGTGGCGACTATCGAATGCCGATGACATTTCAAGAGTCTCACAAACATCTTGCTCGGCCAACTCGCCGATGTTTAACTTAGGTCCCCACTCTGGGTTGAACTGGATCGTCCGGTTAAAGTCCACAATGACTGGGCTTTCGACGTGTTCTGGGTAGGAAATGCCATGAGCTTTGCGCTCGTGCATGGGACTCGTGATCCTTGTCCCGTCTGGCGCCGAAATGATCGTTCTACCCTTGAAATACTTGTGCGAGACTTGAGTGAGACCAACGAATTCAGCACCTCGTTTGGTCAAGTTGTCCATTATGTCCTCGTGGTTTGACTGGTACTCAATCGGGTGTACGTCTAGGGAAGTAATCTGTCTAAACCCTTCGAAAGGCCGGATTTGGAACCGACGGTGAACCGGTCCGAAACGACTGCCGTCGAAATCAAGATAGTAACAGTCCATTTCGAATGGGCTGGAATGTTTGACCCGAAGAGCATCGATTGTGCTTGGCGAGCCTTCCACGGAGAGTAGTCTCCTTCCTCCAGTGACTTGGATGACTCTCCAGACCTTCTGGATTCCAAGTCTACTGAAAAGATACTGTCCAGGCTGGAAAATGTACCATAGGTCCTTGAACAGAACCACTGCGCTGCTAGTCTTGGTGAGGTCTTCGGGACATGAAATGTTTCTGATCTTTTCAATCAGTGGCTTCAGAGACTCGATAAATCTTAGCAGGCAACGCAATTCGTCCACGGCTTCTCGCATTCTTTCTAACGACAGTGATGGCATCTTCGTGTTCTGATCGCGGGCAGTATTATAGGGCTCTCCGGTAGTCACATCCGAACGAATTGAAATTAACTCCGCCAGAGCTGCGAACGTGTTGCGAATTTCTTCTTCGTGATGTAGCAACGCCTTGTACGGACGGAGTATGACCAATGGTTTTGAAGACATTCGGTTCGACACCCTCAAAGTAGTCTTTAAAGTCTCATTCAAGGGAAAAGAGTTGATCCTAATACGCTCAGGCACTGCTTTCAGTGGCATGTGTTCGCTTTCTCTCGAAGGGAGGTTTGAGATTTCGTCGATGTCGTTTGAGGTTTTGAGTCTCTGGAGGAATGGCAGAGGCTCACCCAAGAGCACATCAATAGCGTGTCGAGGCTCGCTGTTCCAATGACTGACAAATCTTGTTGCTTTGAAAGTGGCCCAGTCGACAAAGTGAAGCTCAGGTATGGCAATTACCAGTTTCTGCGGTGGTGGTGAGATGACACGTGGGGATGGCTTATTTTCCAATTTCTGCAACCTCTTTTCCATCAGGAGGATTCTGTCTTCAGTGAGCTGTAAATGATCACGGTGTTGGATGAATCTCGTGCTGAACATGTTCTGCGTCCGTGCATGATCGACGCGCCTGAGCGCCTCCCCAAGCTGTCTAGGATCCATATAGGTGGCGTAGATTGATGCATCAGAATATTTGGAAGAGACGGAGTCGCTATCGACCTCAACTTCATCATTCGCTGGTTTGTCCGATTTCGCTGACTTGTCACCAGGTTCAGCGTCATCCCTAACATTTGGGAGCCCAATTGGATCAGCGCTGTTCTCTTTTTTTGTGTCAACGTTAGCGATCGGAGGTATTGTCACATCTGCATCTGTAGGTCTGCTGGGTTTCTGGTCATTGACAATGTCGTGTCTAGGCAGGATCGGGGAAGGGTTCAGGGACGTCGCAGGTGTCGTGGCCACCGAGTCACCGCCCTCTGCTGGTGGCAACGCGCCAGGAGTAGCCATTTCAGACGGTGGAGATTCCATATTGAAACGATTAATAAAAAATTGAGGAGCTTGTATATCTGGGCTCAAGGATCTCCTTCTATCATCGGAACACGGGAGACTTCAAGCAGGCTCATTGAAGCCATCCCATAACACAACGGGAATGGGTACTTGGACGGTCATCGGGCCTTCCAGCACCGGGATATAAGTAAAGGCCTAGTGATTGAGTAATGAAAACGGATGTTTGGTCAGGATTTTCGTTGCTGTAGGACCCGAGCACTTGAGAGTGGGACGACAGGACTACCTGGCGAGTTGATAGTGATACTTCCGCAACTGTGACGCTTGATGACATGCTCAAGTACACAATAAGATGTGGCGCCGAGCTGAAGTCCAGACCTCGTGTGCATGCAAAGAGCCTAAAATAGTCATCACATTGTCTCAATGCAAGATGAGAGAGGAATGGCCAGTGCCGAACAGAGCAATCAAGCGACAAAATTCGTCCTTCTCAATTTGTCGGGTGTTTTCCTCTCGACTCGCAGCCTGGCGAGCCGCCGTCTATTTTCGGGCACTGACAGTCAACTGTAGCTTGTGTATGCTTTGCTGGCATGTTGTGCACGCACATCCGTCCCACATGTGTCACAATGTACTGCGCCTAAGTTGATGTGATGAGCATGCAGAGGCCTTGAAAAGGTGTTTTTGGGGTCACAATGCAGTTTGAGCAAACAATGAAACTCACCGGTGTGTCCATATGCTCAAAGTCGGTGAGGCTCTGCGGCTCTGCGGCTCTGCGGTCCGAATTCTTCAGTGAATGGCTGAAAAGAGGTGGACGGACAGCCTCATTATGTTTGAGATACCCAGTCAGAATAAGGAGAGCAGAACTACCGAAGTATCTGTTAGGTTTTGTCGCCAATAAAGTAGCTCCATGAGGGCGCGCGCACTGCAGGAAGTTTCACGTAACGCCACAGACTTTGAATAATAGCCTACATGCAGTAGCACTAGACAGGCAGGTGATTCGCAGCAGAAGCAAGTCAACCTGCGGGACATTGCTTACCACCCAACTGCATTCACCCGCAGGCGCCAGCAGCCCTGTCCTACCTACCTTCAAATACTGGGTCGCTGCGTGCATAGAGGTGCGTCAGGTAGACACGAGAGCCATTCACACAAAACGAGAATAAAGCGCATCATCTAAGCCAATCGGAGCGGGATTATGAGTCGATCCACGGCACAGCCACGTCAAAATCGAACGACATCTGGAAGTTCAAACAAAATGCTCCTCTGTCAGAAACTCGGTTAGACCCTGAACAAGCATTGTAGTATCAAAGATGTTCTTCCAGTCCACCAAAGATAAGCTTAGCTACGAACGTGCGAGTAAATTGCCAGTCCAGTATATGCAGCAGCGGGCACCCAGCCTCGATGTTGCATTTAGATACCCGAAGTCTTCTTATGCACCGGAAAGCGGAAAATTTACCGTTTCGAACGAGGTTGATATCATTTGGGTGTCAATCAGGTTTGCAATTCTCCTGATGTCTCCGTTCTTCTGTCCCGCGCTGACCAAGTGGAGTTCTGATGGCACTCAACTGCGGGACCTGGCTTCAGCGGAGACCGAAAGGTTCAAGGACATAATGGAAGCTTTCATCAGAGAGCAGCCTTCTCGCACCGTGCTGAAGAATTCGATATACGAGGGCGCCACTCCTGGGCTGAGGTCATGGGGCAACTGGACCAGGCTAAACAATTGTATGAGGATAAAGCTAAAGGGAGGCACGGAGTCTTGAGAAAAGGGGCGAGATGGTTCAGCGACCATGTTGAGACCGTTGATCCTTGGGTGAGGCTCATCCCGGAGACTGAATATTCGTCTGTCATCTGTGGAGGTCTCAAATTTGTCTTTGCTGTGAGCGCTATTCCTCTTCCTATTGTGGTATCTATTTTCTCGGCACTGACACTTTAACCCAGGCTGCCGCTGAGAATTCGCGTGTTAGAGACAAGGTTTTGGACGCAATTGAGGGATTGCCGGACGACATCACCGAAGTGAATAGCTGCCTGCAAGCTTTCAGTCAAGTGGTGAATGATGAGCTATGGGCCGTGCTGAGGGAGAAAGCGTTGAGACTCTACGTGACTATACTTGCCACGATTGAAGGGATGTTGACTTGGTTAGATGAAAAAGGCTTCAGTGAGTGCCCCAAGATTTATTATACCAGCACCTTTCAGTACAATCCAGCCCATGTCAGCCCGCGCTCAGCCGTGGGCAAATACCAAACATTCCACTGCTGCAATACTCGGAGTTCATCCCGTATGTTTTTACTCACTACGTACAGCAAAGGTCTTGAAAGCTCTCGTTCTTCAAAAAGCCTATGGAAGGGATCTTACAACCAGCATCACTGCCCTACAAAAGAGGTCGCAAGATTTGAGGCGAGTGGCAACGACTTGCCATCAGTCAATTGACGTCCAGAGCAATGTCCTCAATCGAGAGACCCGAGCTATTGTCGGACAGATCTCAGAACAGGGCAGTGTAGTCATTGACGAACTGAGCGAGCTTCGAGAGGAATTCCGTGATGATTACGATAGCAGAAAGGCAATCACGGCCGCAGACGCCTTGAATGGTCAGCTTGAATTGATTAAAGGTGACTTGATCGCAGCCGTGGAACAGGCCCTGTGTGAGTATCAGTACGTCGGCTGCGACGCGTCTAGAATTCTTCTGACAAGAAGACAGGGAGGAAGTTAAAGGGATAATCTCAGGTCGAGCAGAGTAAGTCAATCTCTGAGCAGAATCGAGAGGGCAATTGACCACTGTTATTAACAACGCGCGTCTTAGGAGGGCTACACAATGCAAATATGCACTCTGGTCAATTCATGCCCTTCCCTGCGGTCCCTTGTCAGCAGCCCGAATCACCTCGACTGGAGCGCAAGCAAATCCAGGGCCTCCTTTCAGTAGATATGGACCAATTATCAGCTGCGCTCGCAAGGGTACTGAGGGCTGGCAGGCAGGAGATTGGGAATTACAGAGCTATCACTCGCAGGCTTCTTAGTACGCGTCGGCTCCTCACCTGGTTGCAGTCCGACATGTCCGACATTCTCCTCTTGAAATCTCTGGAGGACAACGAGCGGATCACTCGCCTCTCGCACTTCTGTGGAACTTTGATAACCAGCTTGAAGGATGCGATCCCCGCCATCGCGGTTCACTACTTCTGTGGAGTGTTGAGCTTGAACCGACCCCGAGGTCGCTTTCACATGCTGAGATCCTTCACCTCACAGCTGCTCGAGCCATGGCCCGAGAAGACAACATTCCCAATGAATATCGATATAACAAAGCTGATAGATTGTGATTTCGAACCACTGTGGCGATTATTCGTCACCGCGGTAGAGTCTCACCCGCATGCAACGATATTTTGTATCGTGGACGGACCAAGGCGGCACCCCGAGGACGACTTCATGATTACTGTGGAGAAACTCATGTGGTTCCAAAAGAATATGACACAGACGACCAAACTGAAGGTCCTTGTCACGTCACCGGCTCCTTCGAGGCTGATCAGGCTCTTGTCTGAAGACAATCAAGTCATCTTGCCGAGCAACACGCAAGGAAGATTAGGGCTGAATGATGGTAAGGGCCAGCAAGCTCTAATGCGACCATACTTGGGCGTTGGAAGGTCACGAAGTGCTGGGCCTGAGACCATGCAAATGTATGGTGACAGTCACATGGAGGACAATGGCTCGCATCTGCATTGAGCCACTAATTATCTCCCGAGCGTATTTTCTTGTAAGATTGCCAAACACTTCAGCAGTTGGAGGTTCCAGGAGGCGATGGATTTGGATCAGTTCTCTTCCCATCACATGCACTTCTTGATACGTATCTTTTGGGACTTCCTCCACGGTTGCATTTTCATCACACAAGAGAATACCGGTATCGGGAGAACATCACCCCCCTTCCCCCTAAAAAAAAACAATAATTATCAAGGTTTGGAATCACCTCGTAATCCTAGGTATTGCGTCGGCCAATCCATCTTCGCCCGATCTCTTCGCCCGACGTACCACGCCTCAGCTGCATCAATGATCCACCCAATATGAATGCCACCCCGGATGTTCTGTACACTACTCCGTACTGCTCAAGAGGGAAAGCAATTCCCGTACATGGGTGTGTGGGGTATGGCCCGGAAAGACCTGCCGTAGCAAGCCGTCGAGGAATGTGGGAGGGCGACCAAGGTCCTCATCATTAGAGTAAGGCAATTCCGGCCGGCCCCGATTTTGGAATATGCATTTATCGGTTACATACATGTAGCAACATCAATCATCCCCAGGCTCGTTCGAGTGATCAAAAAGAGCATGCTACGGTCCTCGGCCAGCTTTACCTTCGCTTATAGATGTTTATATAGATGTTCAACAACCACACTCGGCTCATCAAAATTTGTTTGCAAGCCCTTAATTTTCTCCTCATCCAGCAAGCTTACTTCCTAGCCCATCCATCATCAGTCATAACCCAATCTTTCTCAACATGGTGGACATCTCTTCTTTCCGATGGGGCTTCGCGACGGCTTCGCTGAGCATGCAGGGCCAGCACACCCTCGAAATCAAGTTCCAGGCGCTAAAGGACGCTGGCTTCAAGTACACAGAGCTGGGCATGGGTGGTTTCATCGAATGGGTACGGCAGCAAAATCCCAATCTGTGAGTACGAAATGGAAAAGAAGAATACTTTGCCCTCCGCCCCGCCACCAAAAAAAATTAAAGGTCGAACAAATTTGAGTTTTTGGTTGACACCTATCTCAGTCCCCCCTCAACAGCACCGGTAGAATGGGCAGACGCTGGCGAGCCCGATCCGTCTGATGCTGAGCTCTGGGACGCTCTATACTTGTACGCCCCCAAGGTCATTGAGCTGGCCAAGTCTTACGGCATCTCCGTCCTGATGCTCCAGCCACTTAATCAATTCGAAGGTTGGGCAAAGGGTACAAGGCGTGCCGAGTGGTCTCGAGCAAAGGCCGAGAAATGGTTGCCTCTCTGTGCCCAGCTCGGGGTTGAGCAAATTCAAGTTCGCGGCACCGACGACCCCTTGTTTTTCTTCTCTGTGCCTCAGCTGATCGTGTCAGGTTGGATCCAACGACCACCTTCCCGCCGACTTCGAGGACTCCAAGGTCGCCGAGGATTTGCGATGGCTTGCCGAGCTGGGAGCCGCACAAAAACCACCAGTCAAGATCGCATACGAGTCGTGGTCTTTCGGTACAAGGATTGTATCCTGGGAGCACACCTGGAAGCTAGTCCAAGAAGGTGTACGTCTTCACCCTTCGTAGCCGCCTTTCCTGATCTCTGCAGTACCCGACTTTAACTGACCACCATCTTCGCACAGAACCACCCCAACCTCGGCCTGTGCCTAGACACAGCCCATTTCCCGTTCGGCCCCGGCTACGGGTGGGACGTCCTCGCGCCCAAGATGTGGAGCGAGGAGGACTTCCAGGCTATGCTGGGCCGCCTGCGGGCCGTCCCCGCCGACAAGATCTTTTACGTCGAGCTCGCCGACGTCGTGCCGGTCACGAAGGCGCTCGGCAAGGGGTCGCGTTTCGACGAGTGGCGAGCCAAGGCCAACTCGCCGCGCGGTGATACTTTCGTGTGGGCCACCTGCGGCCGGTGTCTGCCCGAGGTCGGCAGCGACGCCGGGAGGGGTGGCGAGAAGGGCGGGGCCAGGGTTGCTGAGGCGCTCAAGGCGATCCTTGATACTGGTTTCAACGGTATGCTCCTGACCTTTCCGGTTATATCTACTCATCAAATCCGCTGGCATAGTTTGGGTGCTTTACTGATCAATTACTTAGGGCCGTTGCTGTTTGAGCCGTTCGAGTCACTGTCCATGGAGAGCGGAGATGATGTCCCCACGGCGTATGCCAACGCTGGCGCGAAATCTCGACAGCTTCTGATTGAGGCCGTCAAGAAGCTCTGAGAGGTCAGATGTGAGAGGAATAAAAGTAGTTGTGCATATGCCATAGACTATGGACTGGCGATGGGTCCCCGAAAAACCTGTAGTGAGGTTTACAATAAATTCAAACGCTTCAAAAGACCATTGAAAATATTTTCTCCCCACTGAAGTATTTGCTTTTGATGGTGATCCGCGTCCTGTGGTCCTGCTGCAGGGCCTGGTATCAATTCCATCATGCCCAAACACATTGATCGAGCTCGGAATCTAAATTAGCCCGTGATTGAAGGCCTCAACAGCGATAGCCCGATCTTACTTCCACACTTTAGACAGTATATTCCCTTAATCCAACTCTTCTAAGTCGAACAAATAGGAAAACAGTTCTCACATAATTCGTAAGTCAAGCTGATACACCAGCTGACGGCTGGCAGGTACAACGCAAAACATTAATGTTGTCCATTTGGGCCGGGACAGTGGGACACAACCAGTTCTAGGCGTTGGTGGGAGGTTTACACGAGAGCCACGCGTGAGATGGAAGTATGACTGTCATAGAACAACTTGGGATTTTCCAGTCAAGGCCGCACCTACTGCGGAACAGATCTCGACGATGGTATCAATGAAACGGCCAGTATTTTGTAACTTCCATCAATCCTCTAATGCTTGGTCGCTACATTGACTCTATATGTATGATGTCCTCTCCCAAACATCCCCTTATTCGAGGGCAGGGGCATTGGCTCGTGGATCCTTGGGACCGGCCCAGTTGGAGGCACCCCTCCAGCCACCATCGATTCTGAGCTCGAAGTCGTTCATCATGGAGTTTTCAAGGAGGAAAACGATGCCAGAGGCGACCTCATTAGCATCTGAGGTCCGCCGGGGAAAGATGGCCGCAGCGTCGAGCTCAGCGTTGAAGTAGGGCTGTGCTGGGTCAGCGAGGTACGTGTACATTCACTCGGACTGTAATTGTAGTACTTACGAGGCGGTCACCCATCAGCGCAGAAGCGACAACAGCGGGGGAAACGGAGTTCACACGAATGCCATAGGGGCCGAGGAAGTCGGCCATGCCGCCGGTGATACCGAGCACACAGGCTATGAATGGTCAGCATCGAATCGGAATTACTTCAGTCGACGGGACAAATCTTACTCTTGGTAGGACCGTACGTAAGGCAACGAGCGGGGACTGGGTGAGCGACGGCAGACGCAATATTGACGATACAACCCCTCTCCTCAGTGGTGCGGGGACCAAATGGCCCCTCGTCGGGGTACTGGCTGTTTATGGCATCCGCGATGACGGAGTCGGCTGCGAAGGTACCGTACGCATTCATGTTGAGCACCTTGGCGAAGTCCTAACTCATTGTTAAACGAGTCCGCGCCAGATTTGGTATGAAACTTCGGGACTCCTCACCTTTGCAGAGTCGACCAACTTGTGGGACCATGTTCGGGATGGGGCAATGGCAGCACAGTGAACACCACCGGCCAAGCTGCCCTTGGGGATAACCTTGAGAGCCGCGTTGGCGGAGGCGCTGAGCGCATCGATGTCGGAGATGTCGGTCTTGAAGTAGTGTGCGTCGGTAGGGTGGTACTCCTTTACTTTGGCCTCACCGGCCTCCTTGGGGAGAACGTCGAAGATCTGTCACGGCTTCACCATCAGCACATGCTGCGCATCTCATAGACCAAGGAGATAAGAACTCACCACAGCAATGCCACCCTTTGCAATAATTTGCCTGGCAGTGGTGCCGCCGATTGATCCACAACCGCCGGTTATGATGAAAGCTGGATGGAGTGAGCTTACAGCTGAGACGAGAGCGGACGTAGTAACTTACCCTTTCCTTCGAGCTTCATTTTGCTGTGTTCAATGTGTGTTTTGGAGAATTTGGCTGAAAGAGAAGTAGTTGGATGAAGGAGATGTGAAGAACAAAAAAAAAGTCAAGAATAACAGCCAGGAAGACAGTGTAATTGTAGCTATATGGGGCGGACAGCTTACAGCAGAACGTTTGCGCATGTGCATCGTATGCATTTATCGAGAAAAGTACCATTCCAATTGACTGCGGAGAATGCGGAGTATGCGGAGAGGATGGGGAGAGTTGAGACATGCGGGGTAGCGACAGCTGACACCTTGCGGAAAAGTTTTCTTCCCCAGCACTATTCTTAGCCGCTACAGTCGAAAGAGCCTCAGCCTCATGCGAGCCCGCATTTTCGCTCCTCCGAGTACCACACCGAGCGTTTTGGGTAATGTTCGCCAGCGGACCGGACGCCATGTCTCCCTTTTACTGAACTCGCAAGTCTCTCCGGACTCCATGTGTCCTTTTCTTACTCAACTCGTAACTCTCGCCGGCTATCCCTGCACCACTATTTCGACAGCAAGTTTTCCCGCCACGTCGCTTAGCAGGGTCTGGAGCAAGTTTGCCGCACCCGGAGCTTGCATAATGAAGTGTCAAGCGGAGAATCCCGAAGTAACTGATAATTCCCTCTCTGTCGGACTTCCTACAACCTCCGAATTTATCCGTTACCAAGTTGTTCTTTGGTATTTCATCACATAAGTCTGGCCAGTCCGTCTGCAGATCCGCCACGTGGAGAATTCGGATAGCTGCATTCGAACCCCCTTTACGTAGTACCTATAGGCCTGCGTTGACCGACCTGGATACATCCTAGGCAGGCACTTCCGCCGCCAAGTGAGCGACTTTCGCTACCATCCCACAAGCCGAGCACGACTCGCGAGATATCAGCAGCATAACAGCGTATCAGTCGTGCGGTTCTTGTCGTGGCAACTAATTCCGGGGATGTCTTGCGCCGCCCGCTCTTGCAACGAGGATCTGTGGACTCGAGTGTGTCACTTGTTACATGGTCGACATTGGTCAGGTATGCTATCCGTGCAGCGCGTGCAACAGCACACGTCTGCCAGCTGCCATTGCAATCTGTCCCCCCCACGTCCATCTGACAGTGCCACTGGTACGACGTGAGAGGATAGCCGCCCCTGCCCCTTGAACCCCAACTACCTAGGTAGTAGAAAGTATCCAGTACATACCTAGGTACTGGTAGACACAACCAAGCAGCCTCACGCAAGTCACCAAGAAGAAATAGCGCACGCATCATTTTTCTTGATCATCGTGCATGTAGGGTTGACTGATAAATCATGACGTACCCCCTTGTCAGGAACACTCAGTCTGTGGGCGTTGTAGATGCCAGGTAAACTTTTCCAGGTAAACTTTCCCAGGTGCCTCGCCCGCTTATCCGACTCAATACTTACCCATATCCACAGACCACACAGGCTGTAAGAATTGGTATCCAAGTTGATATTCAGTTGGTGCTAAGCTACCCTTGCCCGCCTTGAAGGAGTCGTGACCATGGTCAGGACCTACACAGTCGACAAGCCCCTATTCAAGCTGGGCAACACCCTTGGGGAAGGTATGATGCTACCACCCGATGACCTCCCCCAGAGGCCCGCTGTAGCTAACAACATGTGCAGGGTGTGTCTGGGTTTGTATACTCGACACCAAGAAAGCCCCATGCGTGCATATTCTGACATTTGGCAGGATTCACGCTCGAAACGACTCTACTTCGTCGACATCGACCAGAAGAAGCTTTTCACATACGAGCCCTCATCTGGGACGATTTGGTACGATGTATTCGACCATAAGATCACGGCGATAGCATTGCTTGAAAAGAGTGAAGGGGTGAGTAGTTATACAGCGCCTGTTGAACCTACCTACCCATACAATCCACCTACCAAGAGCGCGCACCATCTGACTGACTCTGGCCATGTCATTATCTTAGCTCATAGCCGTAGCCGATGACTTCTTCGCCTTCATCCCCCCGTCCAGCATCCCGTTCCCACCTACCGGATCCAAACAACCTCTCAAGCGGATTCCCACCTCAGTCACCCTCGCCTCGAATGAGAAGCGGTTCAACGATGGGGCGGTGGATCCCAAGGGGCGCTTCATAGCTGGCACCATGGGGTTCGAACATGGATCAAAGTTTGGGAAGATGTACACACTCTCCAGTGACTGCCGGGAGGCACCGCTGGTCCAGGAGGGCGTTACTTGCACGAATGGGATGGGGTGGAGCAAAGACGGCAAAACAATGTTGGTGTTGACCATTTTTAAGGATATCGTTCCGGTCCCTCGGCTGATACATGCTTTCCAGGTATTTCACCGACAGCTGGGTCAAGGAGATTGTCACTTTCGACTACGACTTGGTAGGTTTAATACTCATTCCCAGTCTTATGTGTAGATTGCTGACTTGAATGGCGACAAAGTCTTCAGGCAAGATGGAGAACCGCCGGGTCCTGTCTAACCTCCAGGACTACGGAGAGCCAGATGGCATGTGCCAGGATACTGACGGTGGCATCTGGACGTGCCGCTGGCAGGCAGGAAAGGTTATACGCCTGACAGAGAGCGGTGAGATTGATGTTATCGTCGACTTCCCGACAGCCTGGCACATGACATGTTGCATCTTTGGCGGTGAGATGAATCCCTGGTCTAATCAGCACGCGTTGAAACATGTATCTAACTACATCCCTGTGTAGGCGAGAACAATGACGAGCTCTACGTCACTACCGCTGCATCAGATTACAACGGTGAGGTGCTGCCTGAGCGTTTCGACGGCGGCAGCCTTTTTGTGGTCAAAGGTTTGGGGTTCACTGGTGTTGAGAGGGGACGATTTGGCGGGTCGGTGGAAAGTCTTCCGTAGGTACTTAGCGATTAAACTCTCAATAAAATCTTTTGAATACGTAAAATTCTATCTCAAGAATCTGCGTCAGCCTACTGTAGCCGCTATGGGATCTTGATCATGTCACGCCGGGTCTCTGAAAGCAGAGCGACCATCGTCCTAAGGAGATTCAGGCGTCGGAAGAAGTCAAGATCCGTGGCCCCTGCTGTATCATTGACTCAGGAGGCGAAGCCACATGGATGCGGCATACACGACAGAAACCGGGGAAAGCAACAAAGCGTGGCTTGTCTCGAGCGTATATCTAATGATTTACTCAAGAGTTATATTTTAGTTCTTTGAAATCTTTTTTTATTCAGATGCTTGCTATTTTGTGTACCATTTGTAGTTTCTAGTTTAAGTCTTTTGAAGCTGCTGTGTTCCTTGGAAGCTAAATAAGGCAGTCGTGTCCGTGGGCTATTCATTCAAAGGTTCAAGTTAAAACAACGTTCAAAGAACATTCCTCCCGGGCTACAGCTCTCCACATTTTACCACGGTGTCATTGCCCACATATTTGAAGCGATTCCCTTATTTAAGCAGACACACCGCCGTCGGGTGGTGAAGAGTTCGCGGCGTTGAGGCGTTTCCGAAACGCGTTCTTCTCGCGTAGCATGGCATCAGCCGTCTTGACGCCGAAACCGTGTTGGAAAATGGATGATGTCTCGTCGATTGAGAGTCCCTTGGTCTCGGGGTAGCAGAAGAAGACAAAGACGTAGCCGATGATGATGAGGGCCAGGTAGAAGCCATAAGTGCCCGCAGCAGTGAGCCCCTCCAGCTGGGAGAGGTAGGCAACAGACACGACCAGGTTGGCGATCCAGCACGAGGTGGTGGCGATTGCGGAGCCAGCGGCCCGGATCTCGAGGGCGAGGAACTCGGATTGGTACCAGACGATGTGCGAGTAGGTCAGACCGAAGGAGCAAGTGAAGAGGACTATGGCACCGAGGACTGAACCGACGAGGGCCGAGTTGTATTGATGGTTGGAGTCGAGCTGCCCGCCAGTGTCTTTGGTGAGAAAGTAAAAGGAGATCATGGCCCAGAACAGACCTATAATCATGCCGGGAATGAATGTGACCATCAGCTTTCGTCGTCCGAATCGGTCGACAACAGTCATGCCGATGAAGACGAAGATGGCATTACCCGAGGCTGGGATCAGACCGGCCGCGGCAGAGTTCTTGAGGCCGAGGAGGCCGAAGATGGTGGATGAGTAGTAGAGGAGAGTGTTGAAGCCAGTAAGTTGACCGAAGGCCTGGACAGCAGAAACAGCAATGATGGCTCGACGGTAGGGCTTGTTGGTCCAATAGATCATGGCTCGCTCGCGGACGCTATATTGACGTTGCAGAGCGGTGGTGGCCTCAACATATTGGGTCACAACACTGAGCTTGAAGTCAATGACCTCCTCCGACGCTTCTCTGTAGATGGTCCGCAGGGCCGCCCGGGCTTTGCTTTCTTGACCACGGAGGATGAGGACTCGAGGGGATTCGGGAAGGAAGTGCATGAGGCAAAGTTGCACCATGGACGGAACAACACCGAGGGCGACTAGGCTGATTATTAGCACGAGCACGGCTGCGGTTCCAAAGCGTTGGGTAAGGGAAACTCACACAGCAATCGCCATCCAATGTGGTAAGGAACCTTGGCTTGAAAGGCTGCTCCGAGGGCACTGGCGACGACCTGGCCAAAGGGGATGAAGAAGGCATTGGTACCAATGCATCGGCCTCGCACGGCGGTTGGAGCCAGCTCAGCAATGTAAAGGGGCCCAATGACAGCAGCTCCACCGACGCCAACGCCGAGAACGAGACGACCAACAATCATCTGGGCGACCGAGTACGAAGCTGCGATGATGACGGCTCCAATGGTGAAGCTAATGGCAACTCGTCAGCCTTACTTGTAGCCTCGATTAGCACGTAACAACGCAGTGGAAAGACTCACGCAATGTCTGCGATTGCCATCGACCATTTCCTACCGAGCTTGTCGGCCATACCTCCGAGAATCAGGGCGCCGAAGATGGCACCGATGGTGGTACCAGCGGTGATGATTTCTTGTTCCTGGGCGTCGAGGACATGGCCGAGATCCGTCCCTACCATCGGCAGGGCCGAGCCGATGATTGCAGTATCATAACCAAAAAGGAAGCCGGAAATGGCAGCGACGGAGATGAGAAATATAAAGTATGGAGTGATCTTGTCTTCGTTCTCGGCTCGTACCAGATTCTCGTCCTAAACGTACGATTGTCAGTCATCCCAACACGAGCCACAGTGGGTTACCGAGGTGAGGTGGTATTGTGCTCACAATAAGCGTGCCGGATTGGACGGTTGGGACCACAGCATTTTCAATGTGGGATGAGGCATCAACGTCTTTCAAATCTTTTCCGTCCATGTTGGATTGATGACCCTCTGCAATAATCTTGATGGCTCGTTTTGCGGAACACAAGTCTAGGGAGAAGGAGAGTTGTTGAGGCTAAGTGTAATTACTTGAGAGAGGCTGGCAGAAGAGATTGATCCCAGTATATAAGCTGTTCTCTGGGTAGCCGTGGCCGCGCTCCCAGCCTGGGCCTGGACGAGTTTGGACTAGGCTGTTCTTGGGGGTGGCCATAGCGCCCTGGGGCCCCGCATACCCCAGATTTCAGCAGGACCACTTATTATGACTCCAGAGACCCGATAAATACATATTCTCCAAAAACTTGACCGACGTAAGGCCGACCCACCCCAGTTGCCATCCCCACAGTCCAGCCGGAAAGAATCGCTGTGCGACCGGAAAGACTTGCCTTAGCAGCGGAAATACTTCCTTTTCAGCCGGGGACAACTACAGTCCAGGCGGGAACACTTACCCTTCCTACTGACAGGGGAAATTCTTCTCCGGGAACTTCTTTGGTAGTGTCTTCGTTGAGAAAAGGTGTCCGCCGGTGGGATACCTCCTATGAAAGCCTTCGCTCTACCGCAAAATCAACAGTTCATGGCATCATAAGGTATAGCCCACACTCAAGAGACCATACAGAACTCCACGGAGGAGTAGTCGACCCGAGCATGCTCCTAGCCCTCGTCAGAGTCTCGACTCATGCCCAGTGTTGGCAAGTCGCGTGTGTTCGATCATGTGCGTGAATTAGTGTTGTCGAGCATAGGGGTGGAATGCGGGGGATGTTGTGTCAAGTCCAGGTCTTGCATGAACTGCGGCTGACGTAGAGTTATAATGAGAGATCCATCTGCCAAGATGCTCGGTCCAAGCAAGGTTGACGGAGGCATCCACCTGGGTACTGGGTACATCGCGAGTTACATCCCCTGATACGTACCCAGGCACATCCTAAGTTACATGCTGTAGAACTATGGCCGTACTAGTGTTTAGTCTTCCATGATCCCATCAAGTCGGCGGAAATCCGCCCTCCTCATTGAGTATCCACGCCCCGGGCCGATCGCGGGATCTGGGGATAACAGTCGAGCCAGACTCGCCTGATCAAGCGTCGCAGCTTTCCGAAAACTTGTATTTTCGGCCTATTTTCGCGAGGTGTAAACACATGGAGGGATTGCTGTCTGCCTGCGAGCCGTTCGACGACTCACCAACATAAAACGCCCATCCCAAGCTCGAGTTTGCATCATACTCATACCCTGAACAGACATCCTTCCCATCGCAAGCCTCCAGGGCAGCTATCTGTACACCATGGCTCCAACAGCAGTCTTCGATTCTCCCGCCCATACCGTCAGCGCCCAGATCTCTGACCTCAAGGCCCGAGCCGCCAGCAAGAGCCTGAACGGTCTTGAGGCAAAGGTTGTCGACGGCAAGGTCCAAGTTCAGCACTCCCCGTCGCCACTTGCCGATGATTACATGTATGATTTCCAATACAACCACAGTCTTCCCACCCACGACGCTCTCGGAGTTGCCATTGCGGATGATGTCGATGCCACAAAGGTCGCCGAGGAACTTGTAGCTCAGCTTTCAGATTTCTTGGGCAACGGCAAAGCCCAGGAGTTCGCGGATCTCTTCATCGACTACGGTCAGTCTTTCCCTCCAAGGCGCTTCTTTCCTGGCCGTTGCTGATTTGTAACTAGGTGTCTGGCGTGACAAGCTCACATTCACATGGGACTATCGAACCTTTAACTTCCGCGAGAACATCGCCAAAGCCGCCAGGGATCTGCTCCCCACCACCCACGCCAAAAACTTCCAACTTATAACCCCCCTTCCAAACATTCAGAGGCCATACCCCGACCTTTCATACCTACAGTTCGCGGTGTCTTTCGACACCGAGGTGGCAAACTCCCATGCGGTGATCCACGCAGTTCAGACCACTGAGGGCTGGCGCCTGTGGACTGTACACACTGTCATTGAGAGTCTCCTCCAGTTTCCACCAGTCGGGCCAAGAGATGGCCACCAGACCGGTCCCATCAGCTGGGAGAAGCAACGTGAGAAAGACGATGATGAGGTCGTGCCAGACGTTGTAATTGTCGGTGGTGGTCAAAAGTGAGTTGTTTACCTCCTTCCCCAGCGTAACGAGGAACCCCCAACGCTGACAATATTATTGCAGCGGTTTGATGCTCGCCGCCCACCTCAAGGCCCTGGGAGTCCCCGCTCTGATCATCGAGAAATCCGACATTATTGGAGAGATCTGGAGGAAGCGCTACGAATATCTTTCTCTCCACTTCCCTCACTGGGCCGACCACTTCCCATACTTTCCTTATCCCGAACAGTGGCCTACCTTTACTCCTGCTCAAAAGATGGGTCTCTTCATGGAATGGTACGCATCCTCCTTGGAACTCCATGTCTGGACTAGCTCGACAGTCGTCAAAGCCGACCAAGATGCGTCTAGCGGAAGCTGGACTGTACAGGTCAACAAGGGTGGTAAGGAGACTCGAACTCTTAACCCTAAGCACGTTGTTATGGCTACGTCTCTCTGTGGAGTCCCAACCACCCCTGTTATTCCCGGCATGAACGAATGGAAGGGTGGCGTCCTCCGTCACTCTACCACCCACGATTCATCTCGCGACTGGGTCGGCAAGCGAGTCCTCGTTATTGGAACCTCATCCTCCGGCATGGATACCGCCTACGACTGTGCCCGGCGGGATATCGACGTCACCCTCCTACAGCGGTCCCCTACCTACGTCATGTCCCTAACTCACTCCGTCCCTCGGGCCATCGGCGGCTACGAGCCCAAGAACGGAAAGCGGCCAGACATCGAGGAGGCTGACCGTGTGGCCTTTGCTACACCCACTGGCCCAGGCGAGGAGCTCGGCAGGCGGAACGCCGAGGTCCTGGAGAGGCTTGACAAGGACCTGCTCGACGGCCTCCACGCTAAGGGCTTCAAGACCTACCGGGGCCAACGGGGTACTGGTAACGCTACTCTTGGCTCAACCAGAAACGGTGGATTCTATTTCGAGGCCGGTGCGTGCGAGCAGATTATCAATGGCAAGATTAAGATGGCACAAGGTTATATCGAGAGGTTCACCGAAGATAAGGTCATCCTTTCCGGCGGTCGCGAGGAGCATTACGATCTCATCGTATTCGCCACCGGGTTCTCCAACACTATCGATTCGGTGCGGAATACCCTGGGTGATGCTATTGCGGACCGGTGTGGCCCTATCTGGGGTGTCGACGAGGAAGGCGAGCTGAAGTCGGCGTACAAGGAGTCTGGCGTGCCAAACCTGTGGATCATGGTCGGATACCTGCCGTTCTCAAGGTTCCACTCAAAGAGAGTCGCGCTGCGGCTCAAGGCGCTCCTCGAGGGTGTAGCCCGTGCACCTTACAAGGGATAATATTTCTTCTGTGCATTTATGAGATAGAAAGACTCTTCAGATCTTAGCCACGCACTGCCACTGAATAGAATTTTGCATGTTTTGGTTCTTTCACAGGAATATTAGGGCCCCCTTCTTCTCAGATTGCTGTTGCCCAATCTGGGAAGACCTCCTGATCTCTCGGCGTGCTAGCAACATTTCGATCGCGGATATGCTCCTCAAGCGGCAGCTCCTTGAACTGGCTCCGGTTACCCATGTCTACACCCCTCTTCTGTATCAACCTAGCAAATCCCAAAGTCTGCTTCTTCCAATCATCGTGTGAGATCTTTCCTCCAAGGTAGTCGGCGAGGACCATTGCATCGAAGCAAGCTTGCGAGGTCGACGCCACGGTATGCGGCCGGAACCCCGCGAGGGCGTCTCCCACAAGGATGACCTTGCCGTCCATGTACTCGTTCGTGGGAGTGATGACGTCCGTGATTGCCTGGACAAAGGGCTGTTTCGTCTTGCATACGATCTCCGCGAACTGCGGCGGCAGCCTGTCCCGCGCGATCTGCTTCTGCTTCTCCCAGGCTGCCGGCGGCATCATCCCGGGCGGCATCGTGATATGCCTGCGCTGGCCGTTCTTGTCGGTCATGACCTCCTCGAGCTCGTCTGACCCCTCGGGGAAATTGGTGTAGTACACGAAGTTCACAAGGCGCTGGCCCGGCTCGGTGGTGCCGTTCTTCCCCGGGATCAGGTACGCCAAGATCTGGATCCCGCTGGCGTGGAAGAACGTGAACCGCTCGCTGAACGCCTCTTTGGCTGCCTGGCTGACCTCGTTCTCGGGAACCGTACCTCTCAGGGCGCAGTAGCCCGTGAACTTGCGGTGGACCTCGGGCTCCAGGATCTTGCGGATCGTGGAGCTGGGCCCGTCGGCACCGATCAAATAGTCAGCCGCGATGCTACCTTTCTCTCCGTCACTAGACTCCCATTCCACCCGAATTCCCTGGCCTTCCGGTTTGAATCCCGTGACCTTTCGGTCGTGCAGGTGTACTGCTTTGCCCTCATTCGGTAGAGGCGAAGGCGTTTCACAATAGTCGCTCTTGGTGTAGTCATAGTTTGCCCGCATAAGATTGTATGTCAAGTCCCACTGCTGCCGGTCACAAACAGATCAAGAGCCTCGAGTGTGATTCATGTCACTTACTGATGTCATGTTCTGTTCCATCTCCTCAGTGTGGATGACGTTGCCATGCTTATCGAGGTAAAGCCGCTTATGTGAGCTAACTGCCATGGGCCTGTCAGATCGTACATAGGTCTTGAGAAATCTGAGAGTATCTCCTCCAGCCACTATGCCAGCGCCCTGATCATGAAGCAGAGGTGTCGGGTTTCGCTCTAGTATGGTTGTGTCATGACCCAGACTCTTCAGCGCTAGGCCAGTTGCAAGGCCTCCCAGTGACCCTCCTACCTAGGCACGGGTTTAGTATTGACGATCCCGCGTGGAATTTGCCAGAATACTCACAATGACGATGTGCAGCTTTCGGCCCTCGTCCATCTTTTGTCTCTAAGAATTCTTCTCTGGTGTGACGCTAGAGAATACACCGCATGCCGAGGTCTCGGCACGCTCTAGACTTTAGTTGACTATGTCGTGACGGACTTCTCCTCTTTTGAAAATTTATGAAGAACGCAAAAGCAATGCTCTGAACTCACTTGGAATTACCTGAGTGATTCAGAGAGTCTGGTGAAGTGTTGAACTCTGAGCCTATTGCGGACGCATCCAGAGTAACATGGCGGGGAAAATTGGTGACGTCAATCAATATAAGCAGAACATGCTGAAGGTTGGATGAGTCGGCTGGAGCGGGGAATCAAATCTCGCCACAGCTGGTGAAGTCTGTGAAACTATGATGGCACTTGAATTGATCAAGCGTGTGCAAGAGTATCGAGGATGTTGAGCACAAAATATGTGAACTACCAGTGCATTATACAGAATATTTTACAGCGATCATGCGCATTATGTCAGGGCCGTGGGGCTGCTCGTGCGCAGGGGCCCTCTGGGCCCCGTCTGGTTGGCTTATCTTATCAGCCCAACTGGCCTCCAAAGCAGCTGCGATTTAACCTTTGGGCACTTCTTGCTTTTCCCTTCTTTTTCTTGGGCAACCCTAGTTGTAAATGAACCATTCTTTATTGTCACCTTGTGCCTTCATTGCCATTTCAACGTGAGGACCGTCTCACATTATGTGATAGCCAAACTACAGTAGTAAGAGCTGTGAGCGAGTTTTCAATTATGCTTTTGGATAAGTAAGCCCCGAAGAAAAATACACCCTGAAGCAGCTGTATTAACAGGCCTAAGGTACCTTTATATTATTAATTTTATAGCATATTTATAATTTAAATAAAGTTAATTAAGGTAATTAATAAAAACAAAGGCTTTAAATATTATACTTATTCATGCTTTTGGAATTAAGTAAATAGCTGAAAATAATACGGCAAGTTAGTGTATTTAGCTAAATAAGCTAATGCTAGCTAAGGTTTTAACATGAAAATATAAGATTAGGGTAAAGGCTTATTGAGTTCGCTCTAGCTAGAAGCTAATAGTTTCCTTTATAAATTGTATTTTATGAACTTGTGTGTTTATTTCAAAACTTTGGAATTTTAAGGTTCCTGTTTCGTTCACATTGATGGTCTCTCTTGTATATGCCGCAAAATTGAATACGGTTGAGAGATGCCAAGATAGATACAAAATACATCAATCACATGCGCCCTGTTCATCTTGTGATAAGTCTAAAGCCACGTTCTCGTTCATACAAGACTACTGCTGAAAAGAAGCGGGCACCTATAGTTGGCACCCACTTCGTTGCACATACATGTAGCATGCCAATGAAACCCGCAGGTTCCACGACTGTGCAGCCACACATGCAGATCATGACACCATCGGAGTTTTATCCGTCTCCGAGCAAAAGGCTAAGGATCTCAGCTGAGTCGCAAGCCAAGTTCAATTGATAATGTTAGATCCAAACATTCGCAGATGATTTTGGTGCAGACTGCGGCGGCTGATCGTTATGGATAAACGATGATCAAGGCTCCAGTAAATAGGACGCAAAGTTTCGTCGTCTTGTTGTCACTATTGTATGCGCAAAAGGCCAAATCGAGAGCAACGAATTTGTCTGGAAGGAACTGATAAGTCACCCCGGTTCCATCAGGCAGCTCATTCAGGCCGCGTTTGGGCCGCATTTACGACTGAGAATATATGCATAATGGACGTCATCACGCATACCTGCAGTCAACACACCCATCTCCTTATCATATTTCCATTTGGGCGCTTACTCATACTCAGCCATTCTTGTCATTCTTCAAGGCCGAATCAAGCAGTGACTCATCTATGTCTATCCAGTGACGTTATTAGCTAGATGGGCGTATTTTATCTACTTGGTAAGGTCTCCCTCTGTCTGTGGTCACGAAGTTGTTTACCCTAAGTCATCTTGAACAACCCCTCTGTCGACAGATCTTCAATCACTTGCAAAGGCGAAACCGTGCACAACATCTCATCGTCATGGATCTATGCGAGTCTTGCAGATGGGACATTTACTCGTTCTGCCGAGAACTGCACGGTGGTTCAACCAGTTGGACCCCGTTAACACGATTTGACGGTCTGAACAACCTTCTCGAAAGATCTACACATTGCCGCCTCTGCCGCTTGATAGATAATCACGCAGCCGAAGCACTCCGCGATCCTCAACGGCTTTTCTACGGGGATTACTATGTCGAATTACATCCAATGAAACCCCTTGCAGCCAGCGAAACACCGAGTCCTGTCACCGAGATCGCTGTATTCCTCAATCCGCAGGACACCACCCGCACTGATCATATCATTCTTGATATGGCTGTCTGGGCTAGCCCAGGTATTTATTCAAAGTTATTATGCAACTGACTTCTCGTTTTCTGACTCCAACAAGGAAGCCCTGCCGCTACATCGGGCCTTATAAGCTGTGATCCACCATTGATCAATGATCACTGCGAAGATGCTTTCGCTGTCTTCAGCTCGTGGTTTAACACTTGCCGGGAAAGCCATGAGGCTTGTAAAAATGCCTTTGACGGATCGATAATTAACGAGGACCAAGGGCCGGAACTACCCACACGCGTGTTGGATCTTGGGGGAAAGGATGCTATTGACGTTCTCCTTATAGAGACGAAAGGACGCCATGGCAATTACTGTGCATTATCGTATTGTTGGGGCCGCGAAGACTCACAGACCTGTATCACGACTAAAGAGAATCTCGCGCAACGCCTTTCTGACACTGGGATCGCTCTTAAATCTATGCCGAAGACCTTTCAAGATGCAATTCAGATCGCCCGCGAACTCTCTATACGGTACCTCTGGATTGATGGACTTTGTATCGTTCAAAAAAATCTCGAGGATTCGGAACGGGAGTCCAAGAGGATGGGATCCATCTACCAGATGGCTTGCTTGGTCATTTCTGCATCAGGAGCAACGAACCCCCAGGAAGGCTGCTTTGTGAGCAAAGCTCGAGATCAGTCACTGCACGCGGTGGAACTCCCCTTCGAATCATCGTCCTTCCAAGATGCCGGCTCCTTCCATGTGCAAATGTTATCCTGTGGGGACAGATCGCCGGCTAGGGGTCATCTTCGAACAAGAGGATGGACCCTTCAAGAGTCGTATCTTGCACGGAGGTCCCTGCACTTCATGCCTGGTGGCCCATCATGGTACTGCCGGGACTGGGCCGGTGAAAGCTGCGGGCTCAACGAGAGAAACGTCGTGATTGACCGTGAAGAGTACACCAAGTGGGACGAGGTATTGGAAAGATATTCTAGGATGAACCTCACGCACGCTTCAGACCGGCTGATTGCTCTTGAGGGCATCGCTACCGAGTTGGAGAACAAGACTGAAGACAGCTATGACCGTCGGGGAGGCGTTTTCATATCCGAAATCAGTTCCCACCTCCTGTGGATGATGGAAGCACGAGATAGAGCCCAAGAAGACGAGGACCTGAGCAGCGTGCCCTCCTGGTCATGGGCCTCAAGAGGTGGCGCGAAGCACTTCTGGTCTCAAAGATCCTATGACTTCCAGAACAGGATCGATCACGCCAGTCTCCGCATTGACGCCCAAGGTCTTCTCACACTCCAGAGCAATGTTTTGGCGTGCAGCGCGAATGAAATCCCTCTCGATGAAGATGTTGTCGACGATCACTGGATTGACTATCTATGGTCCGCAATTTCACGATCGACACAGCGGCCACTCTTCTATATAGAAGGGGGTTCTTGCAACGGCATAGCGGTCTTTGACCGCGAACGTTTTGATTCAATCCATTGCCTTCCATTGGCGTCGAAAACGCAGGATGAATTCTTCAAGCTCGAACAGTAAGCATACACCAAGCATTCGGTGAAGAAGAAGTACTGACGCTATTGAGGTTTGTGGTTGATGACCACCATAGAAAAGCCTGGGAATATTCCGCAGATGGGGTAAGAACCACTCAATTGACGTCCGTATAACCAAACACTTAATAATTCTGTTTGTGGCTTTTGAATAGGACGTAGTATTCGTGTTGCTATTAGTCTCAGTTTCAGAGCCATTTGATTGCTACAGACGCGTTGGCATGGGACTCATGATAAGACCTGCACAAATGGACGACAGGTTTCTCTCAAAAACTATCCGCGTTCTCTAAGGTCTAATGGTGCTAATTGGAAGTTGCCCTGTACCTTTTGGGGATTAATTAACGGAAGAGACCTTGTCGGAAACGATCTTGCGGATTGGTATACTAAGTTTTTACATCATGATGAAATTGTTGTTCACAGATCCTTTTCCAAGCTCTGATTTCCGGTGACATATCAGATCGTTCGGGGCATGTTCCCGGTCATATCGATAAATAGAAATTAGGTATCAATATTGAACTGATAAAGAACAGGAATGCTTTGAGAGGCCTTGGAGAGTTACATGAAGAGTCAGAAGGGCTGTAAAAATCAAACGTGGGAGGAGGACCGTCTTGTGTAACTCATGCGAGAGGCATGGGCAGAAGATAGTTTGAAATAGTCCCAATACTAGTCATTTGGATTGATTCTTGCTGCGTCTTGAGTAAGCTATTTGGATCTGGATCTCAGGCAAGAGTTATATCGCAGTACAAAGGATGATTCTTCCAAGCCAGGCTGTGACTTCGATCCGCCAGTCCACTAACATCTGCAAAAATTTGCATTGACTCTCTCCAGCTCCAGCAGGTTTACCTCACACATTCTATGACCTAGCCGCCGAGTTGTTGTCGAGTTCCTTCTCGACGATTGTGCCATGCTGATCTACCGTGCAGAACAGAGGGATGCTGATGGCGAGGGGCATCCCCGCGATAGTCTTGTTGCGCATGCTGCTGGTCCCGCTCTGCAAACGCCGCTGAGAGGGAAATTCAGGAGGAGCCAAGTCAAATTTAGCAGCGCGCTCAAGCAGTACTCGAGAGGTTTGTTTTTAGTTAGATTACACGTTGGGGTGTGGGTGCATCCATTTTCCCTCTGTACTCAAGCGGTTATGGGTACTAGAGTCGAGTGTGAAAGCCCAGCGGAGTCATGTTCTTGACGGTTTAGTCAGTCATGAAAAGAACAGAATCGAAAAATAGATAAAAGGCATGGTGCAACCTTGGATGCAGTGAAGAGGCGAGACATTCACCGAGGAAAGAAATTCCGTAGACTGACGAATGTAGGAACAGCTCGCCTCATCAGATGGATCGCATACTCATATACTACAAGCATCAGACATACACGCTCAAAGTATCTCATATAGAGGCTCGGGGATGGAAGGAAAGGAATTGGAATCTCCATAGATGCCCTATTTAGCTCAAACTACGACTAATATGTGTACCTGAAATCCTCTTGCTTCTTGTCTGTAACGTCGGCGAAACCCTCCACCACGTCGTGAAGTTCCTCCGGCTTGCCATACTTCTTGTCCCTGCGCTTGTTCTCTGCATAAACATTGATGAAGTAAACCAGAAGAAGTGCGATGGAAACACAATATGAGACCAGCATCGCGATGACGCCACTTGTGTACTTCGGGGCATCTTTGGAAATGAACGTCTGGGGCCCAATCAGATTCCCAGCGGCATAGCCTATGGTCACAAGGCTGAAGGCTACCGACTTCTTGGTTTGACCAGCTGTGTTGGCCTGCGGCAGGGAGATTCCAACCACATACGGTGCTAAAGTAGTTCAGCCAACCATCAATCTTCTCGTGGTATTTGGGTCTATACTCACGCCAATAGAAATACATGAAATACAGGCCGACCAGTTGTCCAGCCACGTTTGACTGCGGAAGCCCGTACACGAGCGCGGTGCCGAAAATGGGCAGCAGTAGCGCGGCACAGGCAACGAAAGTCCTTCGGCTGGTCTGGCTGGCGATGTAGCTGAAGAACCAAGCGCCGAAGGTCGCCACGATACCAAACGGCATGGTGAGTAAGCTCGCCTTGAGATTGCTGAAACCGAGGTCGGAGATGATGATTGTCCCAAAGGCCTGCAGTCCGCCGTTCGGGATGTTGATGGCGATGTTGAAGAAGAATATCAACCAGATCCTCACGTCCAGGAGGGCCTCCCGAACTTGGTCCCATTTCCACACCCTATTTGAAATGCCGGTCCTGTTTGACGCAAGCCGCTCCACGGCCCAGAACTTCTCTTCTGCTGTGAGGAACCGAGCGTTCATCGGGCTGTCCGGAAGCACGAGGCAGAGGAAAAGCGAGTAGAGGACATTGATCGAACCTGTGATGAGGTAGAGATACTGCCATTTCTTGAGAGGCGCTGAGTCAGGAATATAGCCAACCACCCAGGCGAAGAAGCCGTTGAAAACTGATGAGAAGTACGCGAATATGACTATGAATCTCATCAGCTGATGGCCCATCGGATATCACCAATTCACTGAGATCAGCCTTACTCGCGTTCCTCTGAGGTTGCTCCTGTTTTTTGTAAAAGCTGACTACGAGCATAGTCAGGCTTGGGGCGATGGCGGATTCCACGAAGCCCATGAAGAATCGCAGTGCCATGAAGCCTGCCCAAGTATGACAAACGGCATACAGCATAGTGATGATCGACCACACTAGAGACGCACTGCAAAGAAGTTTCCCCGGCGGAAATCTGTGGACAAGCCAGGTGGTCACCACATAACCACACAGTTGCTGTTTACGTGTCAGCTATTGCCCTGGGATCGACATCAATGGACGTACACCAAGAGGCAGGATGCTTCCAAGCCAGCTGTATTGTTGCCCGTGCATGTTGTTGTCTTCTTGGAAGCCGTAGAGCGAGGCAGTTCCGATTTCGACCTTATCTACGGCCCCGAGTGTCGCGGTAAACAAAAGCTACATCGTGTGAGCTACTATGGATTTGTGGCATTGGGCCGAAACAAAGACTTCGAAAGCGATCATTACTTACCAGGGGAATCATCCAAGAGTCAATCTTCTTCCGAAGCCGCTTCTCCCTTTCCGGCGTCAAGGGTTGGAATTGCTCGGCACGAGTGTCGCTCAAGTATTTGGCAGCATCATCAGTGGCCTCACGGGGTAACTTGGACCCGCTGCCATCTTGAACCTCGCCCTGCGAATAAGAGAGCACTGGGTAGATTGTGGTTTCACTCTTATCCTGGGGCATGCCATTCGGAACGTCGGCGGAGCTGGGCGAAGGAGGTGCCATAGTTGCAAGCAGTCACCCCGATTGTAGGAATGCAAATAAGTCGAAGCATGCGTCAACTTCGCAGAAACCTGTAGGGTAGTAGAATATGGTCTAGATATCTGACCGGGATAAATAGTGAGCTTGCGTGACGATCTTGTGGGATATCAGAGGAGGAACCATATGAACATGTCGAATCAAATAAGGAGGGCTCGTCATACCAGGCTCCTGGTTGATTCCTGGCATGGCTGCTCTCATGTGAGACCTTCGGGTCGTACCCGAGACTTTCAGGTTCCTTGCTTGTACAACCAGGCAGTGCTTCTGCGAAACATGCCCAGTAACATATTGCCAAGATGGAGACTCAGAGATTAGAACCTTGTCACCATGCTGAAAGCGCCGATATCTTGGGACTGATAGGCAACGCCGGCCGGGGTAGTCCGAATCAACATTGTCTGTTGATAAATCGGAACCGGCAATGCAGATCTCAATCCCTTATCTGGTTGGTGTCTTGAGTTCTGTTCGCGGGGTGCATGCAGCAAAGACTCCTTGCGGCCAATCGAGCAAGTTACCGGTCAGCGTAGCACCCACCTGACCCGGAATTGCATCCCAGTGTAAGACTAAAATGACCTATGGGCTCAATGCCTGATTGTAATATCGGCATCTCCCCGCGTCGTTGCCATGCATGCACTGCGAAAACCGGATAGTGTCCTGTAGTGTAACTCAGGGTAAGCAGCTCGGATCGAGGCAGCGATCATAGGTGCCGGCACCATAGCGATCACGGAGTAGGAGCACAGCGGCCAGCACTCTTGGCTACACGCTCCTATGAGCTATGAGGGACTGTGCGATCACATTGAGTACATAAGTGATTTGCCAAACCTGTGAATCGTGACTCGATTGTGAAGTGCCAGCTCGATTGTTATCAACCATGCCGATTTGAGGCAGATCCTTGAATCTCAAGCAATATGGGAGACTCAGCTGGCATAGTCTCGGTGCCACCGAAAAGCATCAAATTCGCCATAGGTACGTGGTCATCAATCCGAACCCTGGAGTGAACCGCAACTCACAGAGGGTCAGATCGTGGCGGTACATTCACAGATGTTTGGGCCTCGGTCCCAGGACAGAAGGATATCGTCCTCAAGCTTCTGTCGGTCGACCCGGACAATTACGACGATGCACCCTCCGAAGGAATCCGAAGGGTGCTAGAGATTCTTTCGGGGCAGGAGATCAGTCGTCGAAGTCCCATACCGAAGGATCTCATCCATTCCATACGTATGGGAACGACAGTCGCGACAAATGGTAGTGTTCCGGTGCCCCAACTCCCTCGTTAGGACCCATATCTAATGCAATTTCCACAACAGCACTGCTCGAGAGGAAGGGAAGGCGCCATGCCTTCATTGTAAGCAAGGGCTTTGGTGATCTGATTGAGATTGGACACCAATCTAGGCCGAAGCTGTTTGAACTTGGCATCAGAAAGCCGGAGCTGCTTTATTCAGAAGTTGTCGAGATCTCAGAGCGCATCACTGTGGAATGCTTCGACGAAGACACGACGAACTCGCGTCCGGCTCCAAAGGAATCACCTGGTCTATTCGTCAAGGGCATCACGGGAGACATCCTCCGCATCTTGCAACCCTTGGACGAGGCAGAAGTCACCACAAAGCTCGAGACGTTGAAGGCTAAAGGAATTGACACTTTGGCGGTCTGCCTCGTGCATTCGTACTTGTATCCCAAGCATGAGGAGAGGATCGCAGAAATCGCCAAGGGACTAGGCTTCAACCATGTCTCGATCTCTTCAGAGGTCGGGGCAAACATGATCAAAATGATATCACGCGGCAGCTCAGCCTCGGCCGATGCCTACCTGACTCCAGAGATCGTCCAGTACGTGGATGGCTTTGCACGGGGTTTTGACGGCGGCAACCTTGACGGAATCACTTGCGAGTTCATGCAGAGCGACGGCGGACTCGTCAGTCACAAGAACTTCAATGGTCTTCGGGGTATTCTGAGTGGTCCGGCAGGTTCGTTTAGCTTTCGCTATGACCGCTTTCTGGATGGTACTGATCACTGGGCCATATTTAGGCGGTGTTGTAGGGCACGCGCGGACTTCTTACGATTGCCAGTCTCCCGTTGTGGGCTTTGATATGGGCGGAACGTCCACAGATGTGAGCCGGTACGGCGGATCCTTCGAGCTTGTCTTTGAGACTGTCACGGCTGGTGTATCGATCCAAAGTCCTCAGTTGGATATCAACACTGTTGCCGCAGGAGGAGGAAGCATGCTCTTTTGGAAGAACGGAATGTTCAAAGTTGGTCCAGAAGTGCGTCTGACTCTACAACCAGAACGGATTCCCTGGCTAACTTGCACAGAGTGCGGGAGCACATCCAGGCCCGGCTTCCTATCGCAAAGGCGGCCCACTGACCGTCACCGACGCCAACCTCTTGTTAGTCAGATCCCGACCCTCATGTGCATGAACTTATGACTGATACCAAGAAGCCTGGGGAGACTGGTCCCCGAATACTTCCCTGCCATCTTCGGTCCCGAAGAGAACCTCCCACTTGATTCTAATATTGTAGCGCAGAAATTCAAAGAGATCACGGAGAAGATCAATGACGACGCGGGGAGATCAATGACACCAGAAGAGGTCGCTCATGGTTTTATTGATGTTGCAAACGAGTCGATGTGCCGTCCGATTCGAGCTCTGACCGAGGCTCGAGGATTCGAGACCGCTCAACACAACCTGGCTACCTTTGGTGGAGCCGGTGGACAACACGCCTGTGAGATTGCTGCCAAACTGGGCATCCGTCGGGTCGTCATGCATAAATACTCGAGCATTTTATCGGCTTATGGGATGGCTCTTGCAGAGGTCGTACAAGAAGCAAGAGAGCCTAGCTCAGAAACTCTAGGAGAAGACGCATTAATGCGATTGGAGGAGAAGTTTACCCTTCTAAAGCAACGGGCGTCTGATGGCTTGCTTGATCAGGGCATCACGGCCTCATCTATCGTACACGAGGAGTACTTGAACCTGCGATATCATGGCACCGACACCAATTTCATGATTCTTCGACCCGCGGATGGCGATTGGCTGTCTGCCCTGGAGAATGAACACTATCGAGAGCTATCCTTCACTTTCCCTCGGTCAAGGAGAGTCCTGGTTGACGATGTCCGCGTCCGTGGAATCGGGAAAAGTGGGGAGGTCACCAAAGACAGTGACACTTTGATTCAAGAACTGAGCGACCTTGACTTCCAAGACCAGTCAAAAAACGTCAATATGATGGTAAGAAACCTCCGCGTAATTCTTACAGAGCGTATCAGACAGCTAAGACCTTGACAGAAAGAAGTATATTTCGCAAATGGCGGCCGCCAACAAACCAAAGTATTCCGTCTCGATGACCTGAAGCCCGGGAACATGATTCCCGGGCCGGCCATCATCATCGACAACACTCAGACAATCATCGTCGTACCCGGAGCACAAGCCAAGGTGCTCACGTCCCACGTTGTTGTCGACCTGGCCCAAGAAGGATCTCGAGACATCAGTAGCGGCGAGCTGGTTGTCGACCCTATCAAACTCAGTATCTTCGGGCATCGATTTATGGGAATAGCAGAAGAGATGGGCAGGACGCTGCAAAAGACCAGTATCTCGCTAAACATCAAGGAGAGGTTGGACTTCTCATGTGCCATCTTTAGCCCGGATGGTGAGCTGGTGGCCAACGCACCACATGTTCCGGTGCACCTCGGAAGCATGAGCTACGCGGTGCAATATCAGCACCAGCTACACCGCGGAAAACTGAGGCCGGGTGACGTTCTTGTTTCAAACCACCCAGAATCTGGAGGGACACACTTACCAGGTACAACGCTATTCTGTTCTTGATGTCTTTCCACTTTCGAACAGCTACGCTGACAAGGTCTTGGGCAGACATAACCGTCATCTCACCAGTATTCGATGACGACGCCAAGACGATTTGCTTCTACACTGCATCAAGAGGTCACCACCTGAATATTGGCGGGTATAGGGGCAACTCCATGCCACCGTAAGTTTGACATAGCAATCTTCTATCAGAAGGATCGGGCTGATTTTGAGTACCAGTGACTCTGTTGAGCTCTGGCAGGAGGGCGCCTCAATCAAGTCATTCTTCCTCGTGAGAGATGGCCACTTTGACGAAGAGGGCATCACGGCCATTCTTCTCGAACCGGGCAATTTCCCCGGCTGCAGTGGCTCCAGAAACCTGGGCGACAACCTATCGGACCTCAAGGCCCAGGTTGCTGCTAATACCAGAGGGAGCAACTTGATCAAGGACTTGATGAAAGAGTACAGCCGTCCAGTCGTTCATTTCTACATGAAGAAGATCCAGGAAAACGCGGAGGTGGCTGTTCGAGAATATCTCAAGTCAGCGTACCGACGTTTTGGATCCAACCCTCTGACGGCTACGGATTATCTGGACAACGGTTCGATGATGACGGTTTCCATCAGCATCGATGAGACGGGCTTCGCAACTCTGGACTTTACTGGCACCTCGTGCGAGATGCTTTCCAACATGAACGCTCCACCTGCTATCACGTACTCGGCGTTGATCTACACGCTGCGCCTCCTCATCGGCTCTGACATTCCCCTGAACCAAGGCTGCTTAGCCCCAACCAAAGTCATCCTCCCAAAGAACACCTTCCTCAACCCTTCTTCCAAGGCCGCGATCTGCTGCGGGAACACCCTCACCTCACAACGACTCGTGGACCTCCTGCTCAAAGCCTTCCAAGCCGCCGCCGCCTCCCAGGGGTGCATGAACTGCTTCGGCTTCTTTCGCAACTGTCTCGAGCTGGGTGTTGAGGAAGACACACATAATCAGCTCGATGATAGCGGTGGGTTCGCCTTCGGTTACGGCGAGACCATCTGCGGCGGCGAGGGCGCGGGGCCGACCTGGCACGGCGCCTCGGGCGTGCAGGTGCACATGACCAACACGCGGACCACGGACGTCGAGATCATCGAGAAGCGCTACCCCGTGCTGCTGCGCGAGTTCTCCATCCGCAAGGGCAGCGGCGGCAAGGGGCGGTTCGAGGGCGGTTGCGGCATTGTGCGCGACTGGGAGTGCCGCTACCCGCTGACGTTCGGCATCATCTCGGAGCGGAGGGTCCATCGGCCGTTCGGGATGCACGGCGGAGGGGCCGGGGAGAGCGGCGCTAACTATTGGGTGCAGAAGTTGGAAGATGGTAGCGAGAGATGGGTTGACATTGGGTCGAGGGGCCAGATCAACATGAAGACGGGTGACCGTTGTGTGATTCACACGCCTGGAGGGGGTGGCTGGGGGGTGCCTTGTGATGAGACAGCATCCTCGACCGACTTGAGTGAGGTAGTAAAGGACATCGACGGGCCCTCGCACGTAAAGTCTGCCTATCCGCGCGCAGCTGGAAGCTTTCATACCTTTTCTGCCGCCCAGGAGGCATCCTCCTAGAATTGTAGCCCGAGGGACGACTCGGAGAATCAGAACAGAAATTGAGCAATGTACTAGAATTAGACAGGACACCTCTGGCGCTTACATGTCCAAAGCTTATTTCTACCGAGCGGTTGCACATCTGTCGACGTACACGCCTCGCGTGCCTTGAATATGGGTGAAATTTTGTCAACATGTGTTCTACTACGAAGTATTGATGTCGTGAGGTTGTCTGTGTCCCGCTTTGATAGATCCTACCCAGGGGACTTGAGCCCCCGTGCACTGTTTGAACCAAATTGTGAGAGTTGGGGTCGCGTTTGTTGGTAGCGGCGGTGCTGCAACTCCGCAGTCGAGCGTCTTATCAACTGCAGGTGTGTGATATCTCACGCCGGCTCCACTGCTGCGATTCCTTCTGCCGAGATACGACGCATCGTCTGAGCACCCAGTTGCGGGGTTGCGCCCCCGCGGCTCTCTAATCAGTTGTCTTGTCTGGAAGCCAAGTATATCACGGTTCGGACTCTTCTATGCGGAAGACTTGCAGCGTTGGGGTTGGATATGCTGGATGACTAGCCTTTCATCGCTTAGTTTGCCTTGATCTCTCTGTCCAAATGGCCTTGACTCGTCTCGCAGATCCACCCACGGCTCCTTTGGGGACGACATTGAAGGCTGGACGTGATGTTCGCTTCGCTGCGCGTGCTGGTCTCTGGTCGACTCCAACGTCTGGTCTTGCGCCAGGCTATCTACAGGCCAACCTTTTGGTCCTCCCCTCACGTTATGCGGCCGACTTTCGGCTCCTCTGCCGACGCAATCCGGTCCCGTGTCCCTTGATTGCAGAGTCCTCAGAGTCTGGCAACTTCTCCTCGTTCAAGTCATATCTTCCAGGACTGTCCGCTTCTACCGTCCTCAGTGACGTTGACATTCGTCACGACATCCCGCGTTACAACGTATACGCCGACTCAGCACTCATTAAGTCTGCATGCGCAAATATTGCATCAGAGTGGACAGCAGACCATGTGGCATTTCTCGTTGGCTGCTCATTCAGTTTTGAAGGTGCCTTGACCGAGGCTGGTCTTGTGCCACCTCATACCGTACTCAATCGGAACGTCGCGATGTACCGCACGACAGTACCCTTATGTCCGGCGGGAGTCTTCACGAATGGTGTCTACGTGGTCTCAATGCGATCGTACAAGTTGCAAGATATCGAGAGGGTACGGGAAATCACGCGCGCGTATGTAAGTACGCATGGTGAGCCAATCGCTTGGGGTTGGGAAGCCATTGCAAAACTGGGAATCAAGAATATCGATGCGCCAGACTTTGGTGATGCACCGCTCACTAGAAATGGCAAGACCCTAGGCAGTGAGGCTGGTTCAGAGGATGAGGTACCTGTGTTCTGGGGATGCGGTGTTACCCCCCAAGAGGCGATAATGAAGGCGGAGCTTGATGGAAGTATTATGGCACATGCACCAGGTCATATGCTTCTTTTGGATTGTCAAGAATCAGATGTATTCAGAAGACTATAGTCTATAATAGCAGTAATGGAAGTCGTTATTCGCATCAACAGCATAGCAAGCGTTGAGACGCACGTACGTCTACTGAGATGGTATGCAGTAGGACCATCCACATATGCAGGTCTTAGTATACGTACGTGAAGGTCAAGTCACCCTCACCGGTTGTCTCTTTCCGATCATCGGAGCGCTCTCCTCGGGCAATTTGGGACTTGTTCCGGTTGAGAATGTATAGGTATCCGATTTGGGTGGCGATAAGACCCATAGAAATCAGGACGGAAGCCAACGAACACCAATGTCCAAGACGATACGGAGCAGCGCGGTAGACCTGAGGTGCTACAATACCGGCAATATTTCCAATGGTTTGTTGGACGCCAATGGCTGTTGCACGTCGATAGTGTGGAGCCATGTTGTTGTTTATCCCTGAAGGATCATTAGCAAATACCCCTTCAGCGACCAGATAAGCAATGACTTACAAACACCATTAAGACCAGGTCCGCAATAAAGAGGGATCGCGATTAGGTAGCAGGCGAAGTAACGCACACCAGGGATGTCTGGAACAGCGAGCAAGATAGCATAGCCGATGACAGCGAAAATGTCGAGAATGAAGAGAATCTGACGGAGATATTTAGAAGCAGCGAGCACGCGGGTCAATGAAATTACGAACCGTGCCACGAAGCTTCCATTTGTCGCCTGACACAGCCGCGGTCTTGACACAATACTGTCAATCTACCATAATTCTCTTCGGTTATTTATGTGGCGAAGAATCGACTTACGAAGAAAGATATGCCGCCCAGCAAATAAACCGGTACACTAAGATATTGGGCTTGAAGAGTGCTATAACCAAGGTCAAGTCTCAAGATAGACGGCAGAAATGTACTGAATCCATATAGAATGATGTCTTGGAAGAATTGAATGAAGGCCCTACAATTATGATGATAAGCGATGGGCCAATGAGAAGTTAGAGAATAACGTACGTGAGCAGACTTTTGGATCAAGCAATGCTCTTCCGACTTCTGACCAGTCAAAAACAAGGCTTCTCAAATACTGTGCCCGCTGGACTTCACGGATGACCATGACGTCTTTGACCTTAGCGGTCAAGAACTTGGCTTCTGTGGGATTGGCAGGTAGGCCAAAGAAGACCCAGAATGCTACGAGGATGGAGATGCACCCCTCGATAATATAAAGCCAGCTGTATTGCCACCGAGCTGTCAGCTTCCAACCAATCCGAACATAAGTGTATTAGATTATTCTTACCTCCACGGCTCTACCCAATGCAAATTTCCCATATAGTAATCGCAGTAGCGATGAGTCCACCGAACATACCAGCCAAAGCCACAGACGAGAACAGGTAGGCAAGTCGGCGGCCCTAGAGAATTGAGCACCTTGCATTAGACCCCCGAGGGCTCTGGAAACTATGCAAGGGGACTGGGGATACTCACTTGTTCTTCTTTCTTGTAGACCATAGTGATGTACAAACTTAGGCAGGGGAAAAACCCAGCTACAGTGATACCCAGCAGGACACGTACGACCACGAGCTGCCCGAAACTCCGGACGAATGCCGTTCCAATCGTAACCATAGACCAATCGAAGCATATCAGGGCGATAGCACGATGAGGTCCCATCTTTTGCATGGCCAGTACGATTGGGAGCTCTAGAGGGACATAGATAGGTAGCGAAGAAGACGCTGACGGCGGTGCTATACTGGGGGCCTGTAAGCCCCAGGCTGGTGGTCATGCCGGCGACGGCAGCATTGCCGATGTTGCTTCGGTCGAGATAGGCAATAAAGTAAAGGGCAGCAAAGAGCGGTGCCAATCTCCAGTCCAACTTATGAACCACCTACTTCTCGATTTGGTGGCCAGGCTCAGGCAGGACTGGAGTAAACAAGACATCCAACTGCGGGCCATTCTCGACATCATTCTTTTTCAGATTTTCTAGATGGTGTTTGCTTTTGTAGTCGTCCATATCGAGTAGTTTGATAAAAACTTGAGTCAAACCAGGCAAGAACAGTAAAGACAGGTTTCTGGACACTCAGCCAAGAGACGAGGTAGGAAGCCGGAGCGATTGGACCTGTCTTATGTTGTTGGCCTCATCTCAAGAATTCGGCAAGGATTAGGGATGATAGAAGTTGGCGTGACCTCCAGTGAAATCCAAATGTGTAATGTCGGTACCTGCTGATATGGTTATCAAACGTGGAGAGGATGCTGCAGTGCCGGAGTGCCGGCGTCGCACAAGGGTCAGCCAGCGGAGGGCCGAGCTCGTCTCCAGTATCCTTTATCACTATCTCCATAACTTACAGGCAGGTTATCGCTGTTCCAACGTCAAGGACGGTCCAGTTTCGCCCAAATTCAAGATTACAGGAGGGTAGGCCACAGACAGTGGACCATAGTGGATATGGCTAGCGAATGCAAATTGTGGCATTCATCTGGCACTTCTCCATCGAAGGCCTCCGTTCCTGGTTTTCGAATTGAGTATAGCACGAGATATTTTGCGCTTCCTGAGCACTTTAGATGCCCAGTCGCAGTTGACAAAGAAAACTTTTATTGAGGTCATCCACAGAATTTAGTTTGGTAACTGCAAGTTATAATTCCTGCCATTCTGTCACCTAGGCCAAGGCCCCTCACTTTCTCAATTCCATCACTGTTAATTATGCATTCTGAGACACTGTAAGGCATGGCATCCTTTTCACGAAAGGTGACCGTAAGAGATCTCGCACACCGGCTCATGGACCGCTTCTCCCTCCCGCTCATGTCCGTTCCTGACGTCGTCCCCGCGGTCTTTACGGGTATGAACTCTGGCGAAAATCTTTTCCGCCTTCTCCACATCTTCTCTGAGCCAGCCTTGGAGTGGCAAGTGCGCTCTCACCTCGAGGTGAGATTGACAATTCTGGCACCCTGACACGTGCCACCTGCTCAGGACCGGCTCTGTGCCCACAAGAATCTCCTTGCCGTCTTTGAGAGCCCAAGTCGAGATTACAAAGGAGCCCCCGATTCTGGCGCGGTTGACATTGCTGACGGTGATCACGGGTGCCGGGTCAGGGAGGGGAGACATGAACCGGTGGTGACGGCCTTCATCGCGCGAGACCCCTTCATAGGCATAACCCAGATTGGCGATGTCGACGACGTCGTTCGACGTCAATGTGATACCGGCGTTGTCAGGCCTCTTGAAGGGGTCAAGAGGGCTATCCATGGTGAGCCACGTGCCGCCGGCCACGCCTGGGGTGGGTCCCTGGCTGTCGACGGAGTTGGTTCCGGGGTAACCCTCGATGATGTCCAAAGATTCTGTCTTGGAGTGCGCGACCTGCCATTTCCAGAAAGTGAGGTCGATGAAGCAGTGGTGAAAGTAGAAAATTGGGTCGAAACTGGCGGTGTCGTTTTCACCCATGTCGCCGTTGGCGTACGGATAGTTGCTGTAGTTGGGTTGCCCGGGCTGAGGGACGTTGAAACCTCCAAGGGCCAAATGGATCGAGTTGTGGGGGCTCTCGAGGGACATGATGGTGACTTTGCCTGTCGTATCCGACTGGTCATCGTTCCAACGCTGGGCAGAGGTAGTGTTTGAGAAGACGGTGTAGTTCGGCGCGTTGAGGCAGTCGGCGTACTTCTTCTTGACTCCCGCGGCATAAAGGTCCCCGTCGCTGGACTCGTAATGGTCGAGGTTGAGCCACATGTTGACGTTGTCGTTCAGAATTTTATTCGTCTCGTCCTCTCCCATCTTATCCAGTCGTTCGTTGTGAATCCGGGTTTTCTCCTTGTCTTGCGGGGTGCCCACGAGCCCCGAGAAGGGGTACCGCACCGTTTGGTAGTCTTTGGGCTTGGTATAGTTGGCATCTGGAATCGGCGCCAGCCTGTCAACGACGCTGCGCTGAAATTTGTACGAGTACAAAGGATTGTCTATGGTAGTCTTGTTGTCGTCGTCGAAGGTGTACTGCTTCTGCAGGAAGATAGCAGGGATGACATCTTGCATGTTGGTAGTATCCTCTGTCTCGTCCCAGTATGGTAGAGCCACGCCGGGCACCTGTTTCTGAAGAGCCTGCTCGAGCCTGAGGAGGTAGGCACGGTGCCACGTTGGGAAGAGGACATTGCCATGATTGCAGTAACCTCCCCACCATGACGGGTTTCCATAGCCTGCCCCTCGGAACGGCTCGCCATGGAGGCCAGCGATACTGAAGAAAGAGTCAGGATCATCTGGGTCGAGCTTCTGGATCGCCGCAAAAGCTTTGACCAGGTTGTCAAGCTCAGGCGTAGACAGTTTCCGGATGTCTTTCCTCGTGATGATTTCAGCCATATTGGATCTAGTAGCTCACAAAATCCTACAGAATTCGTGACAAAATAAATTCTGGCAGTGGGTTAAATAGTTCTGGCAATGGGTTGAGGATTTAAATTTAATTCCTTGAGGAACGTAAAAACGTGAGCTTGAAGGTGCATGAACTTTTGGATTGGTAAGGAAAAGACGCTGGATTTATACTTTACATGTACGCCATGAGTTAACCATTCGAGCATTTCGGGCTCGGGTTTGTTCTCGTTTTCCATTCCAGCTTTCTCAGCTATCGGGCCATTCATCACACCGCGAATGATTTTCAGGCACGCGTGGCTGGGCACTTTGGGGTATGTCTCAGTAGGACGGGTGGTTGCGCAGGGCACCTGGGCCTTCCCGTTCCGGTATTATTAGTCTAGATGCATGAGACAATGACATCCCGAAGCACTGTGATACTTTTGAGGGAGTAAATGCCGTCTCGTTGGCTCGTTCTCACCGCAATTTGACATATTTTGGTACCTCAGCCATCTCTGACGGTCTCAGTCAGCATTTCTGATGACGCATCTCCTGGTCGACGTATTTTCAGCTGTGTTTCAATACTGCTTTTGGGAAAGATCTACCCTTTATATAAATCGTGTGCTTCCGGGGCAGAAAGTTCACCTCGAACATTCGTCCAAGCTAGCACGCCGAGTCATTCGATTCCATCCACATCCTTCGAGCTACTCCCCTTTTCTCACTCCAGGTTGTCCATCTGGTCCACCCATACCTATCTACTGCTCAGGATGGGAGGCTCGGAGAAAGTCAAAGTTCTTCTTATTCTGTTCGATGGCTTCAATACCATCGACATGAATGGGCCGTACGATATTCTGACAAAATCTGGACAGAGTGACCACTTTGCTATAGAGGTTGCCGCAGAGAAGGAAATCACGAAGTCAATCGAAGGTGTCTTGGTCGAGGTGGGTAGAGACTTGACGCAGTCGTGTTCCTTAAACAAGCGGGATTCACATCACTGACAAGGGAACAGCGCACTGTGGTTCTCGACGACAAGCTCATAGACCATGTTCATACAAAATATGATTTGCTCGTTGTGCCGGGGGGCGGGTCCGACGCCGTGAATGCGCAGGCTGCCAAGTTGGATAGTGCCTTCATGAGACTCATAGCCGCCTTCGCAAACACCGGCAGCGAGGTTGGGGACGACCGTCGGGTTCTCTTGTGAGCAGGTTCCTATGCGAGGACAGATGATTGACACAGGGTATTGATGAGTGTTTATAGGTCCGTCTGCACCGGCGCTGCGTTCCCGGCCAACCTCGGAATCTTCAACGACCGTTACTGCACTACACACTGGGCATTCTACGGGCAAGTGACGGTGGACCTGCAGAGTGCTGCTGTTCGCACCAAGGGTAAGGCTGGCACTGTGGTCCCGGCCCGCTTCGTAGATTCCGGGCTCAATGCGGCGGGCGTGCGCGTCATCAGTAGTGGTGGAATAACCTGCTCATTGGACGCGAGCCTGCATGTCGTGAAGGTGATGGTGTCAGAGGAGGAGTCCATTGCTACGGCCACGCTACTAGACTACTCGTGGAGGAAGACGGAGGGTGTTGTATTTGGAGAAAAGTTCTGAATTTGATACCTAGAAGGGAAACACGGTGAGCTCGGCCTCGGGGTGCTAGCTAGCAGGTCGGCCCGACGCTGCACACTTCTCTCCGTCTCTTTTTGTTTTCCCTGACCAGCAAATAGAGGCTTTCGGGGGATACCTAGCTGAGAGATTGAGTCTATCATCCTCTCCGCGACCGGCGGCCTTATAAGCACTTATGCAAGTGACCGGTCAGAAATCTTTGTGCAATGGAGAAGATCTTGACCATCTTGGGCACCGGTATCCAAGCCACCATCAGCGCCACCAGGAAAGACTGCTGCTCGGAGTTGAGGTAGAGGCCGGTGCGCTTCAGGGTGCAGATGAAGAGAGGGGGATCCCACAAGGCGGCGAAGCTGACAAGCTCGGAAATTGTCCGAAGATCGATAGTAGGGAAGTCAATATCCGCAGTGGCGCTTGTAAGGCAAACAAAAGTTCACCGGTCTGCCAAGAATGTGCTCGCAAGGCAGCAAGGAATCTGGTGCATGGCCGGGCTCTCAGCTGCATCGCACCTAAAAAGCGATCCCGTTTCGTCAATTTCCTCAGGAAAATACACATTCGAGGCTGACACATCGGTGATCACTTGTAATCCCCATTGGACGCCAACCATGCCTTACCACAGTTGGGCACCGTCCAGCTAAAAGTCGCCATGTGCCTGCGATCGTCAGTTCGACCATGTGCCTCGCCCGTCTACCACGGCAATACTCCACTCATCAACTGATGATTCCAGTAGAATCTGCACCAGTTCGATCCTTAGATGGCGCCTTCAAGCAGCGAATGGAATCAGTATCGTGGGGTCATCACCCACTGCTACATCACCCGTAATATGTCGCTGCCACTGTTGATGCATGAGATGGAAGACAAGCACGATTTCCGAGCAAGGTAGCGTGTAATTGAGCCCAGACTTTCGTGAAACGGCGACTAACAATATGGATACATCCACAGAGCGAAGACATACAGGGCTCATTTCCGCCAATGGGGAATTCAGAAGAACATGACCTTCAACCGCGCCGTAGCAGCATTGGGCAGTGGAGAAGTCAACAGGGAAAGGGCCCTGAGCTACATCGGTAGATTGCCTGCATCTTTTCGGCAACAAGCGCTTCGACAGCTACCCGCTTCACCTCGACGGTCTATGGATCCGCCAGATGATCTGTCTGTAGTGGAGAACTGCATGCAGCTGCTCTCACACCAGGTGAATGGCTCCTTTGAGTCAGGGGTTTGGCCTAAGGATGCAGTCACTGGCGCTAAGAATGAGATGGTAGTACCCGAATGGTGTACATCAGTCATGTCGGCGGCGTGGGTACTGAAAGAAGGCAGGGCAGGAGAGGCGCAACTCCTCCTTAACCGTTTCCAGAGCGAATGCCATAGTCAGCTACAGCGCCATGATCCACTAATCTTTGCCTTCATGTACACGTCGGTACTTTATTTTGCCAAAGCACACCCTGCAATTGCATGGCAACTTCTCCGAAAGTTCCGCTCCGTTGCTGGAGAGCTACCATGGCCGAGAAATCACCCAGCCCGCCTTTTATTCCGGGTTCTCTACCAAATGGGGCCAGATCAAATGGTCGCGTATGCGAACAAGATACTGCTCGCCTACGTGGATCTGATCCACCGCGCTCTCGGCGGAGCCTATCCAATCGTCCAGGACATGCTCTCAGACGCCATGATGCGCCTGCTAACGGGGGGCCTCATGAGTCCCGAGCAGATAGCGGATCTGGGTCAAGATATGTGCGAGAAGGCCGAGAGGGAAAACCGACACCAGAACGAGTATTATTTTAACTTGAGATTGCACATGGCCAATGCACGCCTTTTGATGGGAGACAAGGACGGCACAAAGCACCTGCTGGATGAGATCGCCGCGCCATGCAACGAGGGCAGCAGGGACCCCAGGATTCTGGTGGCCGTGAACAGAACAATGGCAAGGTTACACGAGAGCGATGGTGCAATGTCCGAGGCCATTGAGTGCCTAATGAGGTCTCTGGTGTTGACACTCGAGATTGACGGAGAACACGGACCCCATGTCGTGAACGGCTTGATTCTGCTGGCCAAAATGTACGAGAATTCCGGTCAGGCAGAAAAGGCACAGAGAGTGAGAGAGGATCGCGATGCGACCTTGAAGTCGTTGTGCGAGATGACGGGGGGCAGTCAGGGTAGTTAGAGTGTTATATTCAATATTTGGTTCTTACCTGCCAGAGTTCTACTGCCCTCCATGTCACCTCAAGACCGCCTAGCATGGCTGTAATAAACGTGGTCCTCGATTTTCTCATCGTCCGAGTGGTCATGCTTTGCAAAAGCTGAATTACAGCCTGCGATGAAACAGCGTTTGTGAACGTATTGGCGTGCATGATCGTACAAGTCGTCCAGAGAAAAGCACATGCCGTGTTCGCGGCACGAAGCGCCATTCGTGTTTGTGTGTGTGTCCAGCTCTTCGGCATCGTCGAACCAGAAATTGCAGACGTTACACTTGACGCGCTGTACCTGGATCGAGACCCGTGATGAACTCCAAGAGAGAGGACTAGGCGACCGCGATGGAGATCGCATATTGGTTTCTTCTTCATCATCGGCATCGTCCATCTCTTGGTCCTCATCTCCACCAACTTCGTCGCTGCTGTCGGTCCCGTCGAAGGAGGCATCGTCACTGTCACTGCCGCTTGAACTGCTCACTTTTTGGGCAGGAAGGTTGAATCAGTATGTACACCTCCGCTCCATCGGAGCTCCTGAGACAGTGATACTTACTACTGACTGATCCTCGTGTATGATGTGCACAAGCATAGTTCTCCTCCCCCACCGACCATCCGCAAAACTTGCAGTGCCGGACGGAGTCATGACCCGCCTTGCGGCAGGCTTGACAAAAGTTGGACCGGTAGTCGTCACCAATATGTCGGTGCTGCCTTCGTTTGCTGCAGTGACCGCAATACATGATGTGCTAAAAATGAGAAGAAAGAGACGTCGGCAGAGCAGACATAGGGTGAGAACGGTGACTTACCGGTCAACATATCATCAAGATCAATTCCTCTAGGTGGAAGAAAGGCGCACTATTATATAGACAGCGAGTTCCCATCTTTCCTGCCTTACACTGAGCAGGTGGGGCCATGAGGCTGGCCACTAACCTGTAGGATTTGTATAGATATCATCGTGGTACAAAGGTACCTCAGCTTGGCATGCACAAAGATCCCTGTACAAAGACCCCTGCCAACACCCTCATTACCAGGCCCAACTCAACCTGTCTACAGCATATCGCTGACGGGTGGCTTGAATGTTGCGTAATCCTAACTTGTCCAAGGCTTTTGTGAGTGGGAGGGTGAGTCCGAGGGTGAATCGTGAAACTCGCGTTATATGGCTCAGAAAGTGACTTCATTGACACCCTCTCTTTTTGTACATAATAAGTTTTGTCAAACGAAAATTGATCACTATGATAAAGCACGAGGGGGGAAGAAGATAGCATCAAGCACGTAGCCTGGCGTGTTTCCAGCTACTGTCAGCTCTCCAAGCCACCAACCTCGCCTTTTATGCCGAAGCGTAAGCACAAGATCTGAAATCTGGAGACCGACGACGCCTCTGAAGGCCAGTGTTTCTGAAGACCGTCTTCCAGGAAAAATTCGTACCTTCCGTTTCGTTCGTCGAGCGACGGGGAATGGGTATTTGGACGTTTTGATAGAACCCATACTGAGCGCTACGGTACTATTGAAAGCTGCTTGTATATTTTCTCAGACTTGATTGGTCGTTATAGCTACGGTCAATGTTACATCGCATTAGTAGGGTTTGACACCAGGCATGATACCCTATTGCGTACGCCTGAATGTGCAGAAAGCTGAACTTCATCGTGGATAAACACAAAAGCACAAGTGTCCTGTCTGTCCTTGCAACTTAGCCCGCAAGAAATGGGTTGTCAGGGACTGCGCAAGGCGTAAGGATCAGCAGCATAATCGTCAGCTCTAGTGTTCCATATTGTGCCTGAGCCACGGGTCAAGTACCTCGATGATGGATACAGCGGATAGTAAGCAACAGTTCCCCGCTTCTCAATCTTCGGCTATCATGGATGCGAGCAAATATGAGGTCAACTCAAGGATGTAGAGTTTACCGATTGATAATTTCGCAGGAGTCTCCCTTGTGGCACTTCTAGTCTCTCTTGTAGCTCTCGTGGTGGCTTTCCTTCAGCTCTGCCAACAATACTTCGCCACGGCGGACGGCTATTGCAATTGCGCCGAATCAGTCATTGGGCCATGGCATAGGACTCGCCATAGACGTCCCGTCCCTTCAGAGTTCCGCTTCGAAACAGTCTATGACGCTCCGTTCATTCGCCTCTTATCCATATCGGAGTGTACTGACCGGATAAATGACTTGGACCAACACGAGAAGCGAGTGCATCTTCTGTACCCGCTCCATCGAATGTCATGCTGCGAAGGCGAACGCCTCTTGCATGAGACAATCCGTCCCTTAGAGGCGTTTCCAGATGCTTTGCCAGACGGCTGGCGCTCAAAGTTACCAAAGTGAACCGGTCTGAGAGAAATACCGAAGGGGAACAAGACCAAATTCGACGGCGAGGAAGGCGGCAGTAATCTTCGACGGGAACATGTGGAGGAATCATCTGCTTTAGTTTCGTGGATCGGTAAGTTCATCACGGATCTCAAGTTTTGGCGCATTGTGTTGACTGTGTGCGTGGTTTTGCAGCTTTTATGAGAGCTCTCTACCTCACGTACAGCCTATATGGCCAAGTCTCCGACGCAGGTAACCTGAGAGCAGATTTAGTCAGGCGTGAGGTCGAACAGTACAAGTCATGCCTCCAGGTCATAAGCAACTCGACTCAACCAGTTGTTGAACAGAGAAGGGTCCACTGGGACTTCCGCGGTAGCGATATCACTCGTCCAGTGGCGCAGACGAGGTTTGGGGATATCATACTATTCGCCCTGAGAATGGGTATGCAATGGCGCAGGATCGATGTTGAGAGAGGCACGCTGCTAGCTGTGGGGAACGGACATAGCCTCAGCTCGGCCAACCTATCCGGGCTGATATTGACCTTCACAGGCACGAGGCATCACGAGAAGCCGCCAAGTATCATTCCCAGCCAGTACGCAGATAAAATGCTGTTCGGAATCCTCCCCGGCGATCCCGATCTCGTGAAGAGAGACTTCAACTTGGTGCGCCGCGGAGGTGAAGCAGACACCGATGAGTCTATTCTCCGAAGGATTTTGAAACCTCACGGGCTCGACCAAGGCGACGGTATCAAATTTGGGACCAGGGCTGCGAGAAACGATCTGAAGAAACTGCTATGCCCTTTCTTGCCACAAAGACACACAAATACGGCTACTGTCCGCTTCTTGGGATGGCCATCGCACAGGGTTGCGTCATTTTTACATTTCTTTGAGAGCCGTGTCGCGTTCATACAGAATCTTGAGGCCGAATCGACGCGTGAGATCTCTCAGTACACAGAAGAAGACCCAATATTGCTCCCGAGGTCCGGAGTGTGAAGACACGGCTGGACGAGCTCAGGGACAAATACCCGTTAGACTTCTACTGCGTCAAGTTTACACTACGCCAAATATTGTCCGCCACTCGCTCGCAACAAGACTGGGATACTTTCAATTCGTTCTTGCACCAACGCCAAGTTATCTTTCAGAGTTGCACGAAGAACCTGAAGGAGCACACCTGGGACCTCGAAGTCGAAAATGGTCCAGAGGGCGGTTCGACCAAATTTGCCCTACTGGTTGCCGCACATACCGCCATGACTAACAATGTTGTTCGAGAAGCGGATAAGGAGTTCGAGGAGGCAAAAGGAAGGCTGGAAAGACTGCATCATGGTGACTGGGCTGAGGTTATGGGCTTAGAGCAGCAGGCTCCACCCAAAGCCAGAAACCAGATGCATATAGGCAACCCCCGCTTCTACTTCCGGATGAGCAAGATTGTACAGGACATGAAGTCTGAGGATCGTGGTATAAAACGAGAACTTGCGAAACTCGGGGTTGAGGTGACAGACACAGAAGCGCAGCTGGCTTGGTGGATGATGATGATACGAGGTATCGCCTGGAATATGTCATGCTATCGCGAGCCATGGCCAGCGGATGAGCGCTTCGTGCCGTCTACTTTCTATGGAGATCCAACGCCGGTCATGCTGGCTTAGGTCTTGGTTGCTCTCGAGTTTGCCAGAAGAAGCAGTGAATAACTAATGTTCAGAAGTAACCTAGTGATTTAAGGAATACTCTGTTGGATACTGAAGATTCAATTCTCTACAAATTCACTCTGATTTCTCTTAAGGTTGCTCAGGGCCGGGTGAGCTGTGAAGTTAGCCAGAGCTCAAATATGAGCTCCGTTTCCACCACACAGAGCACATACGGCCACAGACACAGGAAAATACGGGATCCCGTCCGCTCTCCCATAGTCAAGCCTGTGATCGCTGGATTAGTAGTTGGGTCGGTGACGACCAGCGAATACCCGGTGCTGTATGTTTTTGCGTCTTTTTTTGGTACCCACTCCAGTGGAGCCCATGTCCACTGCATTAGCCGTCGTCGCCGTATTGAACTCCCTCCGCGCCAAGCCCGGCCCCTGGGGCTTGCCCACTTTCCCACCATACACAGAGACCGACGCCCACCCTGGCTAACCGCACGGTCGTTGGAGATGTTATTGAAATGTTTTGGAAGATTAACACCTGACGGGCGGAGATGGGTAGTACAAGCCAAATGCGTCATGTCCTGCTAGATTATCTTTGTGTATTACCAACGCTATAGGCACTGGCAGTGGTGTCTCCATGTCTGCGGTTTTCACGAGTCTACTATCTAGGTAGAAAGAAGGTTGAAAAATCGAAAACCATGAAAAGCGTCAAATACCATTTCACTTGTTTTTCTTCTTTCCAGGATATGAAGTTACCCGTCCTGTATCTCCTCCGTGGGATCATGCGTCAGTGGGTCCGGGGGGTGCACAACAGCAAAGATTCTCACGCAGATAAAATAACGACTGAAATAGCTGTACAACTTGCAGATCATGATTTATATATATATATAAAAAGCATCAGCAAGGGATATCAATCCGGCCTGCGCAACAGACGGACGACCCATTGGAAAGCAGATATGCAATCATGACTGGTGGTAATGTTCTCCTGAATTGGCTGGCTTTCTCAAAACTCGATCTCCGGTGTTCTCGACTTATACGCAATGAGTGTCTCGGGGTCTGGCACAAAACGGCTGGCAAATCTGCTCTGCGGCGGTTTGTCCAAAATTTTCCACTCGTAGTTCAACAAGAGCTGGATCATGGCGATTTTGATCTCATTGCTCGCAAAGAATCGTCCCGGGCAGGCATGCAAACCATGTCCAAAACTGTCTTACTCCGGCCGTGGTGGGAACTCGGCCGGCCGGCCGGGGCACAAGTTCCCACCACGGCCGGAGTAAGATATGTCAGCCTGGAACAGAGTACTAGTAGTTGTCCCGGGAGGAGGGGGCTTACCTCAGGAACTCTGGGCTAGTACTGACGAATTGCCACCGGTTCTCCTCTCCTGGCTTTTGGCGCATCCTCAAGAAGCGATGACCGTTAAACTGGTCCGAATCGGCACCGAAGATTTCAGGGTCCCGCATGTGAAATGTAGGCACTGTGATATGTGCCCCCTTGGGAATGGAAACACCGTCCGATAAACTGATAGCTTTTTCGGCTCGTCTGTTCATCATGTCTTGCGTCATGTGAGTTAACTTCACTTTTGAATACATCAAAGGATAAAGTTAGAGAGGGAAAGAAATGAACTCACTTGGACCCAGGATGTTCAACCGTTGACTTTCTTTCATGCAGCTGTCTAACAGCTTCAACTTGTAGAGACTTGTCTTGTTCCATTCTTTGTCCTCCCTGTAGACCTTAATGGCCTCTTCCCGAAGTAAGTGGATGTATTGCGGGTTTTTGACGAGGTCGTACATAAGAGCAGTTATCACTACAGATGTAGTGTGGATAGCAGCCACAGTTAGGAACAGCTGTCCAGAGACGACATCGAAGGGACGCCCAGCTCTAACGTCGTCCAACCAGGAAAGCGAATCCTGCGGCTTCGAGACATCTGGTCGTTCGGCCATCCGAAGCTCGAGCTCCGGCTCAATGATCTTTCTGGCATCCTTGATCAGGCGCTTCAGGTAGATGAGCTCGGGGATAAAAAAGTGAACGAAAGGGCGCATAAATAACGGCCATGAACGAAGAGCATCCTGGGCTCTCATCATGACAATTGTGAAACGAATCGAGATCTCAATCCAGTCGTTATTATGGCACAGACGTTCGCCAAGGAAGACGCGGGCGGAAAGACGCGCGGCGATCTGCGTGGCTGTCATGATGAATCTAGTCTGCGTCCAATCTGTGTGGGTTAGTCGTGTGAATTCTTCTAATCGCAAAGAGCTATACACGAACCTTTTGCAGGCTGAATATTCTCCTTCAGAACCGACGCACACTCAGAAGACAACGCCTGAGTCAGTCCTCCCAGAGTTTGCGTGAGATTTTTCCTGATTGCTGTTTGTATGATGTCATCTTGGGTGCCCGTATGAACGACATCCAGACCAGGATAGTTCGTCAATCCTTGCTAATGTTTGCCAAATTAGAGCCAGGACACAGGCCTACTGGAGTAGAAAGCTTACACGCTCAATGAATCCACGAAAAGAAAGGCGCGGATCATTCCGAATTTCGTCGCAGTAATGTTTCGGTAGGACTATTGTCGGGCCCAGGTTGGTGAGAACTTGAAAGGCTTGGCCATCGGTCTAAAGAAGCGCTCGTCAGGTCTGGGGTTGCTGTCGCAGGCGATCGTATCAGCTCACCACGCGAAACCCTTCTTGCAGTATCTCCACGGCGTTGTTATCCCAATTTTTCTTGGTCTGGATACCGAACCAGTCTCCTGCCACATTCCCTATAATCTTGAATCCGGGATACGGTTGATCATCGCGGACAAAATACCGTAGACTCCAGTAGAATACAATAGCAACAAACAAAGTGATGACCTCGGGACGACAGAGAAGCTCCAATATGTACATCGCAACGACTATGCTGAGTTTTGTCTGTGGTGGCGTTTGGATGTTGACCTGTGGGATAGTCGGCTGTAGGATGTTGGCTTTTGGGATGTTGGCCTGGGGGGTAGTTGGTTGTAGAGGAGAGGCTGGATTGGATTATGAAGGTCTACAGGTACTTAAGAGAGACGAACATGGTAGGTCAGGGCTGGGATACTCGGTTTGACGCAATTGATACGAATCCGAGATCTGCCCAAGAATTCCCGTGGTTGGAAACCAGATTGCGACGCTAAAGACCCAGCATTAATGCACCGCCTAAATTGTAAATTCAAACAAAAGTCTTTGAACCCTAGCAACTTAGGCAAGTCCTTGGACCACTGAGGTCATGGGAAGATCTCGCATTCTCTTAAAAAGCGAAACCAATCAAGGATCTTTCGGCACTGGCTTGCCAAAACCCGCACAGGTACAGTAGCACCAGGGGCACAGACCGCGGCGCCGACCAGTCACCTCATCCTTGTTCTTGGCACGTCAAAACGTCTGCCCATACTGTAAAGTCACTTTTCGGGTGTCATGTGGTTTTAGAAAGAAATAAAGAAGATAATTCCTGACCCAAATAAAAGCTAGGAGTCAAAATACCAAGCCTGAGGTGCAGAAAACGGTCAGGAGCGCACACTGATTCAAGTTTCTCGCTCTTGTGGCCAATCCAGCCAATGCCTCCATTGCTGATCCAATTTCTCATCGACCATCCTCAGCACGCTGTTGCTCCACCCTTGTAGTAGCCAATTCCCTGCTTCATAAGGCCCGACAAGTTCTGCGAAAAGAGACAAGATCATGAGAGCCAGCTGCCGCCCCGTCCGAAGAGAATGGAGGAATTCCTGTGATAAGTTGATGGGCCAGTACCATATTCTCCGTCTGCCTTCCGACGTTGCAGGGTCTGCCCAAGAGGAGGTAGCCTGCAGCAGATCAATGGCAGCCAGATAGTTTGATTTCAATTCCTTGTCATCGTAAAAGCATGACTGCTCCGTCGCAAGCTGCCGCACTCGACTGATACGGACCTGTAGCTGAGTAGGCACCTCGTGGTTGCTTGAATACCAAGGCCGAGGGGATAGCAGTACTCCTACTAAATTTCCAACCGCCCACCTCTGTAAAGACTGACTGTTGAGCACATCTCTAGCTCCCTGTAATAATACAAATGATTGTGTCACCGTCTCAGGACTCGGCTGCTCTCCGCTGTTATCCGCATGGCCAATGGAGAAAGTGAATAGGAGGAATATGATACAAGAGAGAAGAAAATACGCCTCGCAATTGTCGTTGTTTATAGCGTTGATGTTACCTGAGAAGAACTTCAAGGCAAGCTGTTGGTAGCGAGCAGAGACAACCGTGTAGTGTTGACGCTGGGTAGTGTTGGTATGAGCATAGTGGAGAGCAGAAAGCGCCAAAATGCCATGCATCAAGTACTCCTGCCATCAGTATTAGCACATAATTACAAAAATTCTCTTTCGGTACTTGGGAGCGCACGTGGTCAAAGGCAATCTCCGGCACTGTGGTCCGCCACAGCTCTGCGGTGGGAGGCTCATGCGATAGTAGGCTGTATGCTGATGTGTAGTAATGATGTAAAAGGCGCATGCTCTGCATTTGATCCCGAACGCTCCAGTTATCAATCTCGTGCCCGTGTTTGTTGTCCGGGCTATCAGTCGTCGAGGAGGTAGTGACATTCGAGACCACTGGGGAGGTATCAAGGGTTTCATACACCTCCAACATCAATTGCCTAGCATCGTTGATCTTCATGCGCAATATGGATGCGCTGCTTGTTTCTTGTATTTCCGGTATTGCCGAGCGGGAGGCGTCATCAGGAGTTTGGACTGCGCTGCCTTGTGCTGGACGTTCTGAATTTACAGCATCTAGGGTTCTATAGGGAGCTGTGGAACCACGAGAAGATGATTGCCTGAGGGCGTGGCTGAGGCTACACTGAACCCCATGCCGGGCGCAATTATTGCATGGGACAGTTTCATTGCACTAGAGAGGCAATCTGTGTTAGATATTTCAACCAGGGAAAAGGGTGTTGCGCTCAGGTCAAGCGCACCTTGACACGCCTCGCCTTGCACCGAGTACATCCATTTCGTGACTTTCGATGTCCAACTCTAGTAATGCGTTGGGTCGTCTCCATGACTCCTTGGCCAGGCATTCTGGGGACCTGAAAACTCTGCGCCAGACTGGAATGCAGTCTAGTTTGGTCAGACCGTTGGGTGGGAGGAACTTTCAGCGGTAAAACAGATCACAGGAGGATTGGCGGACGCCCCGCATACATAAGAGAATGCGAAAAAGAATGCGAGCGGGTACAGGGGCCACCCCCACCGACAACGACGAGAAATTAAACTAATACGTGGATGCAGTATGCAGATCCCCGCAACATGCCGCTTTTTAGAAATCGTTACCCCGGATGTGTAGAGCAGGGGCCATTATCATGTGCGGCTTTGAGGATTTACCACTGTGTGAAGGGAACGCCTGCAGCTCCATGAGAGTACGTACACATGTTAAGAATAAAGACCAAACCACCTATCATATAGGGAGAGAGCAAAGGAGGCTCTAGAAAGTCATTCATGACAATTCACGGTAATCTCTGATCGGCTATAACACCAAGGTCTATTCTGCATTACGGAAAACGCATTGCACATGCCTTTTCCAGCTCTTATCATGTTTTCATGTCTCGTCTTCTCTCAGTTGGTAGCAATACCTAACCCGTTTTTTTTGTATTCATTCCGTAAGGTGTTCATAGTCTGCATACGTCATTTATTTCGGAGCCAGCGGAACAATACCCCAGACCTTGCAGATCTCGAACTCCATGATCGCATTCTCTTTCGCATTCTCTTCGTCATTTGCCAGTATATAGACACGCAGCTCAGCTACTCAGTTTGCGACTTTCACAGCCCCGAAGCCGGATTTTGAGCCTATGGGTTGAAATCGCTCGACTCTAATAGTAGCCATTCCAAATCTCACGATCCCGCAAAATGCACCTCCTTGTGTTGGGTGCCACCGGCAAGGCTGGGCAGTTCGGCTTCAAATACGCTCTCGAAGAAGGTTCGCCTGCTTTTTCCCTCCGTGATCTATGCTATGCACAGTGGCTGAACTCAACAGGACACAAGGTTACTATCATTGTACGGGACGACTCTGAGATTCCCAAACACGACAATCTGACGGTCGTCGTGGGATCTGTGTTAAAAAAGACAGATATGGACCGAGCATTCCAGGCGCTAGGCATGCCGGTCGATGCGGTTCTGCAATTTTTGAATCCCCACAGGGCGACCAACAGTCCCTGGAGCGACTTCATCGGCCCACCACGTCTCATGGCCGACGCAACGGCGAATGCCGCTCGGGCATTACGGCAACAAGCGGGATCAACGAAGCGTAAGCCACGCCTTGTGGTCATGAATGCATTGGGAGCAGGCGAGAGTAGAAAAGTCACGCCTTGGATCACGCGCTTCATAATTGATTATAGTAACGTGGGACGGACTTATGAGGATCATACAGCAGTTGATGCCGAGATTGAAGGAAATTGTGGCGAGCACATCATCTGGACCGTCGCACTGGCAGTTGGCCTGGGCCATGCCGGCGTAAAGCCTGTAAAGACATTTGCCCACACAGAGACAGGTGCGAGCTGGATGATTACCCGAGAGAGCTGTGCGAGATGGATGGTCGATGTTGCTACAGGGAGGTTGGACAATCTGTATGATAATCAGAGAGTGATCGTTTCGAATTAAGAAACTCAACGTATAATTATTGAGATTGGTGCAACCACCACGCCACTTGTTCAACAGCCTGCCTTGTATGATTAAGCGATGTCTGATTGGCTTTCTTATATAAACAATTAATCAATGAATTTGAAGGGATTTCTGGACCGCCTGGACTGTGTTATTGTAATAATGTAAGTGATAATAGATAGACGACTAACACGACGGCAATAGCTTCAACCGGAATGGCGATGTACTCTGGCGATGTACTCAGCTGACATGTCTGTGGCTGCAGAAAGATCTAGCTGCCTGGAGGATGCACATGCCTGTCTGCTCCTATCCACATCATAGAAAACGATGAACAGTTCGCGATGCCATCAGGGAAGTGCAGTGCACAAAAATAGCAGTCAGAATTACACAAAAATGCAAAACATAAAACACCGGGTATTCGCTAGTCGTCACCAACCCAACTACTAATCCAATACTCAATATTAATTTTCATCCTCATCATATTAAGAGCGCAACCTACAAGCCCTCCCTACACCTCACATCACCAAAGTCCTACAAGTAGTATCAGCCTTGTAGTCCTTCATGAAAAGCATACCAAACCTTGTCTCAACAAGTATAGTAAAAGGGCCATCCTAAAGACCGCTACAGCATGTCAGTGCGCAATAGAGGAGTTCACATAGAAAGTCGTCCCTGTTCTCAACCATCAGCTGACCGTCTCATGGAGCTGGTACCGACCCGCGCTGCTGGGGCCGAGCGTGACCTTGTCGATGAAGATGGGCTCGAACTGGCGTTGCGGACGCCGACAACAGTGTGAATATCGAGACCACCCGGGTATGCATACTCAATCTTGCCCACGTTGAGCCAGCCTGCATCCCGTGGGTCAGCCGGCTTGGTGGAAGGTTGCCAGTAACCCGTGGAATTGATGTCAAAGGACTCGCCCTTGTTACCGGGCTGCCAATTGCCCGTGATATGGATCGACACACCCTGATCAGGCACCTGGGTCGTCCAGCCCAGAGCTTATTCGACCTCCCGCGAGATGGAAGTGACCTGAGCCAACGCGTGGGACTTCCAGATCAGGTTGTAGGTAGGCGCAGCCGTACCCCAGGCGACGGGCCTGGGCACCTGGAGGTTCCAGTTGTTGTTCTGGATGTTAGTGGCGTCGGCCTCTGAATCGAACCAGTTGAGGGTGCGAGTAGACATTTTGGAAAGGTGTTGGGGAATCTGGTAAGAGGAATGCAGAGAATTGATGTCTGGTGCTGTGAGTGAGTGAACTGCTTTGATTACGAGCAAGTCGTTGGTGAGAATACATAGGTAGATGAGTGAGTGCAGAGATCGGATGATGTGAATGTAGTGTGGTTGGCCGGGTCTTCGGTCTGTCTGAACTGGGGGAAATCAAGCCGGTCTTATAGAATTTGGTCAAGAGAATACAAACGCCAGTGTAATTCATGCAATGCCCAGCATGATGCTGAGCGCTGCTTTAAATTCACCTTGTGCCCCAGCAGCTCGTAAATTGTGAGAGATGTGATATATGCATGTACCTACTCAGGCACCAACCTCGTCAGGCACATATCACAACGTATCATTAGTAGCCTGAATATTCCATTCTGCTATGCGACTCAGATTCGACGTACTGAATTTGGAGACTTGAAAATAGTATTTTTGGACCTCCTGCAATTTATTGAGACTCAACCATGAGTGTTGGTGTGCGCGATAGGGTGGGTGCTTGAGTGGGCACATAGACTCAACAACTACATCGATACTTCCGTAGTCACTGAATCCTTATTGTCACAAAATTGAGGCCACACTCCGTGACACCCCTACTACCCTATTTCGTGATACTCAGTAATGAATCTAAGCGTTCACTGAACGCCTGAAGGAGGATAACTCCTTGACAATCTCTTCGTGATACTCAGCTGCTCTACAAGGCAACCTAGCTTCCTTACCTAAGCAACAGACACTCACAGTCTATTCAACTACAAAGGCGGAAGGATTGTTACAGGACTGTGATGCCAGCCCAGAGCTATCACGGGTCTGCAAAAAAAAGACGCAGAGATTATGTGATAAAATTTCGCCATGGTAAACTATAATTGCATTTCGACTCATCATAGGTGGCAGTGGCAGCTGGACCAGACGTTTATACACCCCCTAATCGATAACGTTCAGTTGCCCTGAACCTGGTAAAGCAACTTTCGGGTACTGAAGGACCGGGCTCCACAGGGCAGGGTGCAACGAATACATGACGTTGCGTCCGGAGATCGAGCGGACCCCTACCCTGGTCCGAGTCAAATGTTCTTAGATCATCGGGAATACGTTTGAGTCGGACTCCGTGACGGCGGAACGGGCAGTCAATATTGAACGGCTGAGCCAGACAACCACGTTGCATAAATACTTAAAGTCTCGGAAGCATTCCAGGTTTTCTTAATCATCTGAAGTCGCAACTCATTTAACAATCACGTTTTTTTTCAAGGCACAGCAAGTTGTTATCAATATGGGTTTCAGGGTAGTCATCGCTGGTGGCAGCGTGTCTGGCCTAACTTTGGCGAATGCGCTAGAGAAGTTTAACATCGACTACATCCTGCTCGAGGCGTACCCCTCCATCGCGCCTCAGGTTGGAGCAAGCATTGGTATGCTCCCCAATGGCTTTCGAATTCTCGATCAACTGGGATGTTACGAGCCTGTGCGAAATATCTCCAACGAATTCTACCTCGAGTCATCTATGAATGGACCGGATGGCAAGCCTCGTTCAAAGGGCTCCACCGCCTCAATCCACCATATGGAAAAGCGGTTCGTGTGTCTTCACATCTAGTCGTATTTCCCATGCGCTGACGTCGTCATAGTACCGGTTATCCTTCCATCTTTATCGATAGGCAGATGCTGCTTCAAGCTTTGTACGACAACTTGTTGCACAAGGATAGAGTTCTTACTAAGAAGAGAGTCACTAAAGTTGACATTGTCGAGGGAGGCGTCCAAGTTTTCACCGAAGATGGTGACCAGTTCGAGGGTGATATAATAGTTGGCGCAGACGGCATCCACAGCACTGTGCGAGACGAGATGTGGCGCATCGGACACCAAATGAGCCCGGGCTATTTTCCACCTGATGAACAGTCAAGTAAGTGACGGCTGCATCCTAACGGATTTCCCCCATTAACATCAAATTTCAGGAGTCCCCGTCAGCACCAAGTGCATTTTTGGAATTTCGAAGCGTCCCAAAGGCATGCCCAACCTATCTCAACAGACTTGCGCGTACGCTGGACGAAGTTATCTCATCATTCATGCGCCAATGAACCGCACGTATTGGTTCTTGTTCAAGGCAGTCGAGAAGACTCTCCGTGGCAAGGACATCCCGAAGTATTCCAAGCAACAAATGGAAGACTTGGCACAAGAACATGTCGACGATAAGATCTGTGAAACCGTCACATTTGGCGCTCTCTACGGGAACCGCATCATGTCGACGCTGGTGCCGCTGGAAGAGTATGTTTTTGAGAAGTGGCATTTCAAGCGGATCGTCACCATCGGAGATGCTAGCCACAAGGTGAATTCTGGAAGCACATCGTCATCTAGGCCGTCGCTAATGATAACAGATCGATCCGCTGTCGGGCCAAGGAGGCAATGGTGCTATCGAGGCTGCTGCGCTCCTGATCAACGCTCTCACCGACATGCTCGAGAAGAATCCCAAGCCATCTGAAGCAGAAGTCGAGTCCGCCCTGGCCCAAGTCCATATCAACCGCCACAAAAGAGCAGTAGATCTCGTGGCACAGGCTCATAAACTTCAGATGATTGTGACCGGTAGATCACCTGTCTCCAACCTGGTCACTGATCACTTAATGCCTCTTTTAGGCCCAGAAACCTTCCTCAAGATTGTGGGCCCCATCGCAGCGGCCAGCCAACGCATCAAAAGGCTTCCGGTGCCTAAGCGGTTTAGAATCGTGCCTTTCAACGACGAGCTACCAGCGCCGCCTATCACAAACAGAGCGGCGTACTGGGCCCCGTGGATCCTGACTGTTGGCTCTCTGGGGCTATTACTGCGTCAAACTGCCCAGCCATCGACTTGGACCGCGATCGCCGATTCCTTCAGGGCTCTTCAAGCACTCCTACCCAGCCCTCAAGTTGATCTTCATGCATCTCGGAAGTTGGTCGAATCCGTCATCAGTGCCGAGAACAATGTCGAGACTATCCGACTTCAGGCCAACCTCTTCACCACCCTAGCTCTTTGGCTTGTCGAGGGCAACCGCCACGGCAACAACTTGGCTGTCATCACCTGGTAAGCCACCTGCTAATGTTTCCAACGACTTACCGAGACTAACCCATGAAAAGGCCCTCAGCATGCGTCGCAGCCTATGCTGTATTCGGTCCCAAAGCACTGCTGCCCTCCCTGGGCCTATCCACCCTCCTCCTTGGCTCCGGCAACATTCCCGCTCGCCATGTCCCGACCAACATCGCAAGATCTACCCTCCCTGCCGTCCTCGCAGGCTACGGCATCCCGACCCTTCTCGCCTCACTACCAATTCAGAACCCTCTGCTCCGACAGGCCGTCACCATCGCCTCCAATCTCTCACCACTCATCACCACTTGCTTGGCCAGAGTCTTTCCATCAGCCATTCAGGCTGTCAAGAACATCATCAATCCTCCCAAGCCCGGCGTCGAGATCAGGGATGAGGATAAAGAGGCTTTCCACGACATGTACAAGAAGACAGATGTTGCTCCACTCAAAAGAACGTATGCTTTCGCCGCCGGTATCAGTGCCGTCGTCCACGTTGCCACTGCGCTTTATAGCATTGCTGAGACGCCCGCTGTTGGTTCAGGCGGGCTCTTCTCTGGAACCAGCGCTCTGCTTGGCCTGACCTCGGCTGCTCTGTCTACATACTTCACGTACGATATGCGGTACCGCGGGTTTCTAACAACCAAGCAGTCATTAGCAGCCGGAGCGGTCAACCTTGTCAACAATATTCTCCTCGGACCCGGTGCTGCCATGTCGGTGTTTTTCTACTTCCGGGAACACATTGTATCTAACCTGGGCGACTGAGGCGATTTCAAGCTCTACAGAACAATCCCTGCCATGTATCACTCCCACCTCTCAAGTTATTTTTCTCTTGTTTCTTTCCAAGTTTTCTTACCTTTCCTCGTTTCCTTTTCCGAATAATTAGTTGTTGTTTAGTAAGACTGCTTGAACGGGCCAGGAGTTGTACTGTTTCTTTTGTCAGAACCATTGGTCACGGATCGAAGCCGTCGCACAGGGGGCAGGAAATTTTCACAGCGGATGGAAAGGTAGCTGATAGACGGCAATTCTGCCAAAACTTTCAAGTAGAAATGCAAGAATGATTCCCAGTGTTTAAAAAAGGGGGAGAAAAGGCTGTTTCCTAATACCTGGGCTTGAGCACCAGCATCTCAGCCGGGACTGTATCAGTGTGATAGAAGACCGTGACTAAATTAGATCAGATCAAAACTTTGGGTGATTGGTCGTGTAAATTGACTACGTGACGGCTTCCCCTGGTTCCAGTAGGATGGCTCGATGGGTGCCCAGCTCGCTTGCCTACCCCACAAGGGCTAAATAAGTCACCAACGGCTTGCTCTAGTCACCAACAACACGTTCTAGTGACCAACAGCAAACCAACAGCCAGCCGGGGTCCACTCAGCTTGAAAAGCCTTCTACGCAGTAGATTAACTGTCACGGAATGCAGCGCTGACTGCAAGGTGCATACGGTGTTTTGATTGCATGCACCGTGTTGCCCGCCTAACCCTAGGTACTGTACTGGCGTCAGCAGGAAGTAACCAAGAAGGATTCCTTCCCCTGTGCATCCACCGAGTTATCGCAAAGGCCTGCGTTTCTTCAAGCGAGGATTAAGCTGATGCACACCCGTGATTCTTACAAATATCAATAGCTTCCCCTCGCTTCTGCCCAGTCTTCAGCCACCCTCAAATTTCTCCTCTGACTTCGACTCACATCAATTCCGCCGTATCTCCCCCAAAATGTCTTCGATCCGCGACACACTCATCAAAACGGCCAACAGCTACATAGAAGGCTTTAACACCAACACCGCCGAAGGAGTCATAGCCTCCCGCACGGCAGACTGCAGACAGGTCATCCGCCCGTCCAGCGTGCCCCCGCCATGGAACACCCCACCCCGGACCAACGAGGAGTACCAAGCCTTCATCATGGCCGGGTTCAAGATGCTGCGCAACATCAAGATCAGCCTCGCCGAGGGGGAGGACATGCTCGTCGATGAGGTGTCGCGCAAGGTCCTGCTGCACCTCACGTCCACCGGCGAGTCGGACTTTGGGCCCTATGCCAACGAGTACATGATCGTGCTCAAAATGACGGACGATGGGACGCTGATTAAGGAGATTGTGGAGTTTATCGACAGTGCGACCACGCGGGACCTGGCCGCTGGCCTCGCCGAGCATGATGTCAAACCAGAGTGATGATGAATGCCGGTTGACGGGCTATCAGGAGGCAGATAGAACATTCCATTCAGTGCGAATCTTCATCCTATAGTTGAGACTCAGAGGCTGTGGTGCGTAACGAGCGCCGGGATGCAATCGGAATAGCTCGAGACAACAGATGGGTATTTGAACATCAATCAGTGCGGAGTCCTACTGGTACTTCGGGGTTCGTTGCAATGCTCAATCCGGCAAAGCCCGTTCGCTTTCCTCTTCGGCAGATCCTTCGGCACAGCAGCGAAGACGGCACTGATTGGAAGGAGAGACACCGACAGCTCAGATCTAAATGCTGATGTGAGCTACCTTACATACCACTACAGCTGTCTACTAAGTACTCAAGTATCTCAATTGCTCACTCCCAATAGCTGTCTCCTTGTCCCCGACACGTGCCAACCACGCAATAATATCCACCTCCCTCATTGTTTCGATTGGGACTGTTCATTACCGTCGCCGGCCCGTTTTTGTACTCTCGTCCGCAAGTATACGAATACTGCTGAACATCGTACTGTGTATATGCCACCTTCTGCCACACGCAGACCTTGTCATTGGGGTTCCCGTCGCATGTATAAGAATCCCCGGTTGTCCAGGACTCAGTCACGCTGAACTCCCCGCTTATCCAAGAGAAATCCAATCCCCCGCCCTCCTTGCTCCCTGGAGGCCCGCCAATACCGATCGACCATCCGAGCGTGTAAGACTTGGTCTGTGAGTGGGAGGTGGAGCAGGTTTGGGCTTGAGAGCAAGTAATGGGTTCCTGATGAGAATCGATTAGAAGAGAATATTCCCAAGTGCTCGTGTTCTGCTACATATGAAATTAGATTTGAACATAGACATACACTGAGTTGGATGTTGTAGTATTTCTGCTTCGGGTTGCCGTCTCCAACCTTCTTCGTGAGATACTGAGTCATGCATATTTGACGGGCTTCGAGGAGATCAGTGTTACTGCTGAGAGGATAGTCGTATCCCATCGGCGTCCCTATGGCGAAGGCCTCAAGGAGGAACAGAGCCACAGCTGTTACCTTCATGATGCAGTTCAGTGTTTGAAATGTTGACGTTTTTGATTGTGCTTTTCTTGAGGATTTCTGCCGTCATCAGGTTTCCTCTGCTTCGGGCCGGAGCGTACTTAAATATCTCAAACCTCGGCCACTCAGTCCTTCTCCAGATATTTCAGGTCACTCGCAAGGGAGTGTGATCAGGTGTGCATCCTCACTCGTGCAAATATTCCAGTGAGACTTAGACGATTTATTAGTAAGATGTCTCTGCATTCCGCACAACCAGGGAGTTCATAGGCGATTTTTATCTGCAGTGATCATTCACCAGACTCAGAAGGGGTAACACAAAAAGTTCTCTGTACTACCAGGCATACTAAATAGGCCACCTTGACTCACGGCAGATGATTTTGCAGTAAGGGGTAGGAGCTGCATTTGATTAAATGCCGCTCATACATACGTTCCCCTTTTCAGGCGACCCAGACCAATATCCCTTGTGACATGCATGTCTGATCCTCCAAAGCCTGGGTGTTTAAAGACTGTCATCTGGGAAAATCACTCTCAATCTTAGATGAGGTTTTATTGAGTCTATATTTAAAACGCCTCTTTCTCTCAATACAATCTTAAATATTTGGCTTTAAAGGCTATACAATGAATAGTTAATGCTTTTCGTTAGAAAGAATCATCTTTAACCTTGGAGGAAGTTGAGACGGAAAAACCATTCCCTTGCCCCGGTGGCCACATTTATGTGGCTCCGGACAAAATGTCTTCCCCATTGGCTGTCTCGCCTTCGGGCTGCTCTGATCAGAGCCGAGGTATAGAGAATAATCAACCATGTCTGTCTTACATTTCTAGCAGCAGGTGCATACATGTACCACTTCGGCCTGCGGAAGACTTGGAGCTGAGTAAGTTCAGAAGTCAAATTGATCATCGCGTTTTTAGCTCTTATCCTTTTCAACACACATAAGCATAGGTCTGATTTCTAGCGTCCGGGGCGCACAGCTATGATCCCTGGTCTCTGGTGCCCTCCCTTGTGAGAAAGGGCTCAGTAGATGCGGGCAGATCCTGACACTGTGACATTCCAGTGGGTGGCAGCTCCAAAGTGACGTCGCGACCCTAGTCAGGCCCTGTGGGTAGTAAATGTACGGCACCGCGAGATCGACGATTGCAACAGCTGAAGGCTGATTCAGGAGTGTTAGCCCTTCCCTAAAGAGACTTGTAATTAACCAGAGACAACTTTAGAATACAGTAGTCTAACACAATTGGGTTGCTTCTGAATAGGACTTGAGATTTTGGTTTCTCTCAGCTGAGTCCGGGCTTCAAACATGCTGGGCAAGGCTGGTCCAGGATAGTTTATAAAGCCGAAGGAATCTTTGTCTTTCCTATTTTTGAGATCCAGAAATAGGTCAGTGGGGGAAGATATGGTTTCTTTTCTCGTTCTCTTTTTCTTTTTCTTTCCTTTTCTTTTTTTTTTGGGGGGGGGGGGAGGTCTTCTTCAGGGCTCCTAGATGGGCTGGACTTGGGCAAGTCCATGTTGTGAAGGATCCTTTGTACCATGAAAATGGGGAATCATGTTCACGTACAAGCAATGTTGCAGGTTCTGTATGTTTAAATCGAAAGCTCTGTGCTACATCATGAACCAGTCTACAGCCGCACGAGAATTCGGAAAGCTGAAACTAGTTGTCTTGAAACTCTACATCAATTCTCTCAGACACCTTTTCAGTGAGCTTTCTGAGGTTGAAGTCTTCCTGTTTCCCAATCAAACAGCACCTATCGTTCAAGGCAGATGATGACAATGCACCCAAAGCTCCATGCCTCCAAAAGCCCTCCCATCATATCGACCCAAGCCACCTGCCTGGGCGGCCAGATGGCTGCTAAATAGCAGCAGACTTTGACACTCCGACGCCAATTCTCTGCGCTTCAAGGCTACTAACGTCCGTGTCTTGTTGAGCCTCACTCTCAACTTCGACATTGTCATCGGAGCCTTCGTCTTTTTGACCGTAATAGAAAATGGCCAAAAGTGTACAGGGCACTGTGAAGCCCCATAGCGCGAAGCCGAGGATCATCTGTTTGAGGTTTGAGACCGATGTCGCGCCGACCGCATATGCCACAACACTCCCGATCGACTCCCACGATCGGAGGATTCCGGTAGTGCGCGCAATATCGCCGTCGTTCTGGCCCCCCTTGATCTCGGCCATCAACCAATAGATATATGTCTGTAGAACCTCGTAGAAGAATTTGAACAGGAGGTAGACAGCAAAGGCCGAGTTGAACCATGGCCCACCACCGAGATCAAAAGTGGGAGGGTTTTCGAGCCTAGACAGTTCGGACTCTATGACCGCGTTCCACGTCCAGGCGCCGGTGACAAACACCAAGACGAAGATGTAGACACCTTTGCTTCTGGTCGAACGAGAAAATCGGTTCCAATCAAGTACCAAACCCGTCACCAAGTCGCCTGCAGCGCCGACAATGGCGGTAAGGAAGGATGCTAACGCCCTGGAGCGGACAGTGAAGTAGGCTATGAGTGACTGGTCAGCACCGTCCCTTGAACCAGACCGACAATCTGAATCGCTGAAGAGGATATGAAAAGGACCAACCTGTAAGGTAATTGCTCTGATATGTCACACCAAATTGCCCAGCCATAAACACAGGTATAAGCATCAGCATCTCGCGGTTCCGCAGTTGCTTCCAGATGGCGCGAGCCTCAAAACCGAGTGTCGTCTTTTTCATGTAGGGGATTCTGGTGCCGTCCTTCCTGATGACATTTTGCGGCTGAGACAGCAACAAGGCAAACGGTGCTCCCAGGGCCGAAATGGCCACTAGGCCTTGGTACGTAGTGTACGTAACCTTTCCAGCATGGTTCGTGTTTATGTTTAAGGCGAGCGATATGGCACCGCCTACAAGCGGACCTAATTGCCTAATGCACATCCATATAGCGACGTATCTGTCTTCGTAATTAGTCATGTTGATAATCAAATGGTCGATTCATCGCTTAGCTTCATGCCATGGAAATTTTCTAGGTAAACTTACCTTCCTCGTACCGTCTCCTCGGGCCACCCAACTGCAATTGCTGCTTCGCTAGCCCAGAACAGTGACGCCCCTATCCCACACGAGGCGGCTCCCAATAGCATAAACCATTGGTTTCCGTAACGATTATTACAATATAACCCGGCAGCATATGGAGTATAAAATGCCGCGCCGATGAAGAGAGTCCATTTGGCCGTGATTCTGTTGGTAATACCGCCTGCAATCACACAACCTATAGACATGAGGCCATAGGTAAGCGCATTGGCAGCATTGTTCAAGAATGGCTACGCAGTACGTTAGCCAGAGAATGACAGTGGCAAAGGGAGGATTTGGTGGCTGATACGATTGTATAGTTAAAAAGAAACTCACTGTAGCGTTGCCACCGGCTCCCAAGTTGTTGAGTGCGGTCCAAATACCGGGCTCACAGAAGGCTACCAGCCCGACAACGACGATCTGAAAAAGACATGACCTGTAAACACGTCTCAATCGGTCAGGTGCCATTTTGAACATTGAAAAGACGCCAGGAAGCAGCGGATTAGAGAAAGAGACGTGCGTACCACGCAGTGTTCATCCGGGCAAATACCTCAACTTTATTCTAAAACTTGTTATCGCGGCTGGTGGTCTCCCTGTGTAAATCTTTTGCACCAGGGGTAACCCGACCGAGCTTATGGTAGCACGCCATATCTCTGGGTCCTTTGCGCAGTGTTTTGTGAAGTGACAGGGGCACAAAAGAGGCCGAGTTGCCCCCGATTGCGCTGCTTATGCTGCCGCTGTGAGCACGTAATGCCCCACGCATATGATGTCCGTCGCTCACTCTTGCGATGATATGCGGGCCCATACAACATCATATCGATCAAATTATCATCATGTCGGATTTTCGCCGTCAAGGTTCAAGAAAAATCGCATTGTACCGATTATAAGGCTATCAATCGGAATTTTCATATACTTACTCTTCAAGGAAAGTAAATATGATACAGAACACCTTACAATAGTATCAATTTACTGCTGTGCATTATGTCACAACTTGTGTCAAAACCTTTATTCTGGCTCAGGTGTTAATGCTAGCAGCATGAGAATGACTGGAGGGTGGCCAGGGCTGTCAGAGAGAGAAACCACAGTGAGAGGGAAGAACTCTCTGGAATATCACTGCACGAGAACGTATAAAAAGAGACGTTAAGTGACCATATATAAAGATTATCTTAATAAGCGGAGCAATCCAAACATTACCCACAACTACAAATAAATTTATACACCACATTCAATCAAGGCTAAGTTGTGTACCAACCAAGAGCTTAAAACAGAAACCGATGGAACATGTCACGGTCACAATCTAAGCATAGAAGGCGCCACCTTATTTAGTCAATGAAATTCAACATATTCTAACGCTCTAAGCAATGCATGTCACCGTATAGTCCCAGAGTCTAAATCAGAACCCCCACTGCCTGCACCAATGCTTCATCATATCCGGCGTAACAGCCTTGGTCTCCCTGACACCCTGACATCTCTGAAGAGTCTTCTCCATATCATAAACCACAGCCCCAGGCGCCTGAGCCATGTCCCGGTAGGAATCAATAAGCTTGACACCAGGGTTACGGGCAATGCTCTCCGGGCCGTCCGCCTGCGTCTTCTCCAGCCTGTCGACCCACTCCCCGAAGTCGATCAGCTCGCGGATCCGTTCCTTGCCGTAGAACTCCTGCACCGCGACAGCAAGGTCCTTCCAGTCGGACTCGTGCGGGTTCACGCCGTGGTAGTACCCACTGATCTCATCAGCCCGCCCCACAACGCGGGTCACACCGTTCGCCTCGAGCACCAAGCCCGCGATCCGCTCCGCAGGCGTCCAGTCGACCCTGTTCATGCTCCCCAGGTTCCCGGGCAGCGCGCCGAGGTACAGGCTGCTGGCGATGATGCTGGGCAGCCACTCCTGCCGGTTCCACACGCCCGCCTCGGCCTCGGGGCCCGCGACCTGGCCCACGCGGACGATGGCGTGGGGGAAGTCGCCCGCAGTTGCGGCTGCAGCATCCTCGACGATCAGGCTGCCGACCGCCTTGCTGCGGCCGTACCCGCCGTTGGGGAGGGCGAGGTCCTCGAGGCGGTGCTCGGGAACCTTGGCCGCGCCGTGGGCGGCGGGGTCCCACCGGTCCGCGACGGCGATGGAGCTGATGAACGTCACCGCGACGCGGCGGGCTGCTGAGGCTGCGAGGTCGGCGATGTGCCGGACGCCCGCGAGGGAGGGCTCGAAGGACTCGATGGGGATGTTGAAGTTGACGGGCCAGGCGTTGTGGATGACGCGATCAGTCTCGGCCTGGAGGCGCGCGTAGACGGCATCTGGGAGGCCGAGTTTGGGTTGCGAGAGGTCGGCGTGGTGGAACTCGGCCTTGGTGGCGAGGGTGCTGGTATCGAGACCGCGATCGGCGAATGCCTTTGTCTGCTGAGCGCGGCCGCCGTCTGCGGCGCGGTTGAGGCAGATTACCTTTGCGACGCGGGGGTTCTGTGCCATGAAGTTGAGGAGGTAGGACCCCAGCATACCGGTGGAGCCTGTGAGGATCACCGTCTGGTTGTCGTTCGAGGGGTCGGGCCGGTTAGGTTGGGCCTTGGTAAGGTTCTGCGTGTACTTCTTCCAGATGGCGCGCATGGCTTGCTGCTGTTGCTCGTCTTCGCTCAATTCCTGGCCTTGTCCGTTCAATACACTGCCCAATACGTGCGCGGCAAGTCGTCGAGGTGTGGCGTTCTGATAGATGACTCTGGCTGCGACGGCCTTGTCGTCGACCGGGCGGCCAGCGTCCTTCAGCCCAGCTCGTAGGAGCTTGGCAGCCTTCATGACACCCATCGAATCAATGCCCGCCGCGAAGAAGTCGACGTCGATGTCCAACCTTTCTGCTCCGACATACTTGCGGAGTGTCGCCACAATCGACCTCGCCAATGATTCCTCGGACCTCAGGTCAAGTTCGACGACGTCCTCTGCGTGCTGGTCGGTTTCTGTAGCCTCGTACAGGTTGTCGATCTCATCCTTGTACAGCTTCACAGTGGCAGCCCGCTGGATTGTTCCCTTGCCAGCACGTGAGAACGGCTTATCCGGGTCCGACAGCTTTATCATATCGCGGCTGATACGTCCGTGTGCCACCGTCTCCACATTGGCCTTCTCAACCAGGGGCCAGACGTTGTCCAACAACGCCTTCTCCTCCTCTTTCGTCTTGGGGTGAACCCGCGGCTCGATGAAAAGACCTGCCTGGAACCTCTCGGATCCGACCACCATAGCACCCTTGAGGCTGGGGTGATCGCCGACGACCTCCTCTATCGTCACCGGGTTCAGCTTCTCACCGCTGCTGAACACGATGATGTTGTCCGCGCGCCCGTGATAAATCCAGTGATGCGGCTTGGTCGGGTGGGGGCGGTACAGGTCGCGGGTGCTCCACTCGTTGAGGTCGGGGAAGGTGTAGAAGATGCCCTGGAGGCCGGGATGGGGATGCTGGTTCTTCTTTTGTCTCACGAAGACCATCTCGTACACGTCCTCGTCGCCCTGCTTCCGGAACTCGCAGCCCATGGCCTCGGGGAGGTAGACGAAGTACTGCCACATGGTTGGGTCATTTCTTGCGTACGTCGGGAACGGGGCGAACTCGGTGGCTCCGATTAGGTTCATGAGCGCTGTGCCTCGATTGGCTATCCTGTTTCCTGCCTCGCGATTGAGGTTTCCGCCGCCAAAGGCGACGACGTTCAGCCTCGTCAGTGCGTCTAAGCCTTCGTCCGACTGGCTAATTTCTTCGATGATGGCTGGTGGAAGCAAGGCGGACTGAACTTGTAATTTGTCCAGACACTCCATCACCAGATCTGACGACAGGGGGCGCTCCGCCATACCCAAGCAGACGGGGGTGTCCCAGAACATGGACATGCCCACGACACACAGTAGGCCCGCCATGTGGAAGAGCGGCATGGGGATGAAATGCCTCTTTGACTGATCTGCCCACTCACGGAAGGAAACCTTCTTACCCTCCCACATTGGGAGGTTGTGAAGGGCATCGAGGACGTTCCACATTCCATGGCGCACGACGATGGGTTTCGGGAGGCCGGTGGAACCGCTGGTGTGGAGGACCAGCATGGGGTCCCACTCGGCCTCGTCGAAGGTCTTGTCGTACGGGAAGTGAGGGACCTCCTTCTCAGGGAACCAGGCTTCCAAGGGGCTGACCTCGACTGCCTGCATGTCTCGCTCCGCCAGGAATGGCTGCACAGTCTCTTTGTGCGACCCAGCAAAAGCCAGGATCTTGCAGCTTGTTTTGTCGAAAAGATTGAGCTGGCCCTCCTTGGAGTTCCTCGGGGAGATAAACATGGCCTTGTTCGTATGTTAGCCCACAGTCTTACGAAATGCATGATACGGATTCAAGATGAGGTTACTTACCGCATACCCGGCTTTTACAGCCGCAATCATCATTACTACGTATCGGACATCATTGGGGCCGAGGTAGGCGATGGTTGGGAAGCTGTCCTTCTCCGGTGTGCCACAGACTTCGACGATCCTGTGGGCGCAACGGTTTACCGCGTTGGCCACGTCCCTCCAGGTAAGGACCCGCCATCCGTCGGACGGCTCAGAAGAGCGCGGGATCTGGAAGCATTCTCGGTCGGGGTCTTGAATGGAGACTTCGTCGATGAGTGTTGGCAGCAGACGTCTGCCGTACGGGGTAGAGCTCAAGTTGGCAACTGATCCCATTTCAGGTTGGTTCGTGTATTTCAGTGGTATCGTGTAATCGAGTCGAAGTTGTTCGTTTTGCTGGCTGTCGGAATATTGCTGCAAAGTAATATTGATGGCGATTTATGTGAAGGCTTTTCAGGGAAAGGCGAGTGTTGAAGATATCCAAACAGATCCCAAGTCCTCGACGGCGAGGAAGGTGGCCGAGTTTTATCTTCTGAGCCCGACCGGCTCGAACGGTGTTCCCGGTCGGCGAGACATGTCCCCCTTTCGTGACAGTGGCGTCAAAAAAGCGATCCCGGTGTCCTTGACGAGTGCTTGAGCGAAGACTGTTGCAAGAGCGGTCCACAATTGTCTCCATCAGCCGTGAAAAACCGCCAGACCGGCCATCCCAGCACAATGATTCCATTTGTTCTCCAGCTCGGCACCGAAGCAGTGGCACGAGAATGACTCCCACTGGCAGGAAAGGGTGCGAGTCAAGCAAACAGCAACCAGCAGCCAACGGGGCCCTGTCATTGCGGCTTATCGTGGCGGACGGGACGGGAAGGGAACGCCGGCGCGAGGCGTCAATGACGCCGCAAATCTTGTTCATCCTGCTGGGCTGCACTTCGGCTCGTGCCGATCGATGGACTGGCTTGGCTCAGTAATCGATGTGGTCATTTTCGACGCCCTATGTGACAACTCGGCACTCGTGCTCGATTTGCATGGATTCGAAAGACCCACAGGTGCATGTCCTGCAGCCATACGGCTCAAGCCTTTGACGTCTGTGCTCTGCCCGAAACGCGGTGCGAAGGGGGCGGATATAACTGGGAATACAGGGGAGCCGCAGCGAGCGCACCAAGAGATCTGCCCGAAACGTCCGAGCCGCGAGCCCACCGACTGAGTCGACCACCGGTACGCAGTGTTACGCAGGCGGCTCACCTGCCGAGATCAGCTGCCGGGCTCCTCTAGTCAGCTTCGAAAATTGGATTAGAAGAAGCTGTCAACCGGCAGCGGCTGGGATCGGCAGCGGCTCTCCCTGCGGCGTTTGGCCAGCGCTGGCTCCGAGATCTGCACGCTGATGCTATGCTACCGTGCTTGCTCGGCCGCTCCGCCAAGACGCGAGTTCGCGATTAGCGGTCTTGGTTCTCTCGATAAACCCTCGACCGCCCACTCGACAAGCCCAGTTCTCAGAGTCAACTCGATACAACTCTGACGGACACCAAAGTTTTCCCTGTAGGTACATATTGGCCTTTCCATTTTGGTAAGAAGTATATATTTTAACGCTGTCACACAATTGACTGCAGGGCCTATATATTGCTAACAATCCCGGAGAACCCCTACTGTTCTCCTCGACGTTTTTCCAGCAATGATCCTGTTGGAAAAAGACTATTCAATAAAATGACCAATATACTAAACGGCAGTGAATTTTCTAGGATCCTTGCGAATTGTCTACAATGCGATCTTACGAGTTGCCAGGTCGGATGTCCCAGCTTGAAAGACGGGCTAGTGCACACAACTGAGCCCCTGGAAGCTTAATGTCCAACACATCAATCGGGAATGAAGCCCTCTGCTTGACGGGCATTCGAGCACAATAATTTTGCTGGGTTAGGAACTGGCTCACGGATGAGCGAAGTGATAATTTTGATATGCGCAAGAAAGGCTTTCCGATCCGTCCACCGCACTGACAATTTCCTCATAAATGCCTTTGATACACAGAATCGCTCTTCCGAGTCGCCTGCGTGGTGCCCTCTCCCAACTGAGCGGGAAACCCCCGAGCGGAGAACAAGAAAAACAGTTTCAGTCCCGGATAGACAGGCCACAGCATACAATTTGAAATCTGGGTCCTCTACACATCCTTCGGCTTCTGTTCAGCCCACTCAGCAATACCGCTTCCCTGCCTGAGCACATCCTTGTGCTCCAAAAGCCATCCCTTCACACTTGTCGGCTTCCTGCCCAGTATCCTCTCCATGAAGTTGTTCAGGGCCCATGTCTCTTCATTGGCCTCCTCAAATTTGAAGAAGTGCCACAACTTTGGAACCACGAATGGTCCCATGATCGGTGTATAGAACTCCGAGAAGGCCTCAAAGCTCCCATCATAGGCGACTGGTTCTCCAAGAACGTCGGAAAGGATGCCGGCTACCTCCCGGAAATTGAGCCAGTCCTGACCGTTATTCATAGTGTGGAAAGCGCCGATGTGTTTGGCATTGTCCGACAGGAAAAGTTTCCCGGCAACCTCGGCGATGTCTCTGGGATCAATGAAGGGTACACGGTGCTCGGGCCAGATCAGTGTCTTCTTTGCCAGGACCGACTTGATCTGCAGATGGAAGTTGTCCATGAAGGTGGCGCCAGAGTTGAGGTAAGTGACTGGGAGTCCGCTCGCGTCGAGGATGCGCTTGGCGATGGGATGCTCGACAGGGAGGGATCCCGGGCCCACTTCCTTGGGTATGCGGGCCTGTGGGAACTCCGGGAATACGCCTTGAAAGCGAATGATATGGACAATGCTGTTGGCCTTTTTCAGAACCGTTACCAAGTTCGTCATGGCGGGCTCTTCAGAGAACCCCGCCGGGGTGATGACGAAAACACCTTCGATGCCGTCGACGGCAGCCGAGAGCGAATCCACGTCATTGTAGTTGGCTTCAACGACTTCGGCATTGGGAAATGCACTCCGCAGTTGGTCTCTCTTGTTCGGACTGCTTGTGGCAAGACGTAACTTGATCGCGGGTGCTTCTCGGGCGAGATATGCGGCTAACGGCCGACCAATGTGGGCGGCTGCTCCGAAAATAAGGATACTCTTCGGAATCGGCTTTGTAAACGAAGACATTTTGGAAAGCGCTTGCTTGTATGGCAAAACGTGTCAAACTTGGGCTCTGTCCTGGTGATGAAACCTTTTACTCTTTTGCAGATGTGAGAGGGTTGGAAAGGGCAAAGCTGAGTGAATCGACTGTGACTATGCAATCCGGGGTAAATCAATTCATGGCGACTACCACGTCGAATTTATAACTCTCTCGTTGCAAGTTATTTCTGGCTGGTCAACATGAAGCAGTCTAAGTATCCAATGCCGAGCCGTGATGGGCGGGTCTCATCCGGGGTCCACGGCTTCGCACCCACCACTGTCAGTTAATTCCAGGCCCGGGATGGTCAAAAAAGCCGAAACCGTAGCACGGGCCGGAGCTGGTCTCGTACCCGGGCTACTGAAAACCTCCAGGCATAACCTCCAGGAATACGTAGTCATGCTCGAGCCGCTACTTTGACTCCGTTTTGATGCTCTTCGATCCTCGCAGACCTCTTGGCAGGGGCAGTGAGGACCTGTAAAGACGCATTCCATTCGACTCAAGTATTCGAGCCTTGCCGATCCCATCGTCACTCGTCACCCCGACTCCAATTAATGACCGGGCCAAATTACGCGGCAGCCATTTCCCCAAGGTTCAGTGGCTGCATTTGTTCGAACCAGTTCGAAGATCTCTATTGGAGATGACATGAACTAAAAAACAGTTCACAACGTCGGGTAAATTACAACTACCGAGGTAATTCGGACACAACTCATCGTAGTGCTCGTATTGTTTCAAACGTGAACAGTAACAGCTGGAGAATGGGTCTATCCAGTAATCAGGCAAGTTATTAAGCTTTAACGATGGCATACCAAACCATGCCCAGGGCACCACCTAGCAATATCGCCAACGGCGCACTCAGCCCAAACCACCGCCCGCCAACAAAGCTCGTCGCAGTGATAGCAACCCACCACGGGTCACCACCAAGCGGGCTCCCATTCCCTCTCGTCTCATCCAAGAGGCCAATCTGCCAAAGCCTGTAAACAGCCGTGTAGACCAGGCCGACAGCCGCCGCGTTGACCCCCCTCAGCAGCGAGACCAGCCACCTCCGGGACCTGAGCTCCTTCCAGAATCCCATCACGCCGGACACGATGATCATCCCAGGAGCAAAGATGGCCACGAACGCGATGAGGGCGCCCACGAAGGTCGGGAGCGAAGTATTGGCGGTGGCCAGCGACCCGAGGTAGACGGCGAAGTTAAAATTTGGCCCGGGAAACGCCTGGATGATGGCGAGGCCGAGCAGGAAGTCCCGCGCCGAGACCCAGCCCTCGGCGACGATGTACTCCCGAAGCAGGGGGATCACCACCGGCCCACCGCCGAAGATGATGGTCCCGGCGAGATAGAGGTTGACGAAGAGGGAGAAGCCCCTGGGCGGGCTGTTCAGAAGACCTCGTAGCGTGAGGACGGCGACGAAGGAGGCTATGAAGAATGTGATGATCAGCAGGCCGCGCTTCCAGCTCAGAAGCGCGAGGACGCCTCTTCTCTGGGTCTCCTGGTGTTGGAGGCTGCTGAGTGGATCGCTCGGCTGTGATGCTGTCCTCTCCGCCGTAGGCAATGTGCTGTCTTGGCGTGTTCGCGCGCGCCGCAGTTGGACACTGCTCTCAGATACCGTGGCAGAGGGCTGCTGGATGATCGGGTCCTGAGACTCGATCCGTGCTGACTCGTCAGCAGCCTGCCTCTGTTCTTCGTGACTCCGTGGTGTTAGAATTGTCCGCGCCCAATTCAGAGCCTTATGCCCTATCCGTAAATCCCATACCACAGTCGCCAGGCCGCCAGCTACCATGAGCAGGGGAAAGTACCACAGAGAAGAGTACAAGATGCCGGCAGCACCACCAAAGCAGACAACTACTCGCGTCATTTTGTCGGTGATCGCCTTCTCCGCCAACTGCACTGCTGCCAATGCGATAATGCCGACCGTGGCTGAGTTCAAGCCGGACAAGAGTGCATAGACGGGAGCAGGTAGGCGGTCTCCGACTTGAGATATACCGAGTGAAAGTCCATACATTCCAATAGCTCCAGGGAGACTGGAATACGTACGAGTCAGTGGCTTCCCGTAATCAAGTGCTGGTGAAAACACCTTCGTGCCTGCTTACCTCCACAGGACGAAAGACAAAACTCCCATCGTCCAACCGCCATGGATAGAGTTGACGCAGTATATCATCTTCGTGCTGGCGGGTCCGGGAAGTGCCTGACACACAGCGAATAGCTCTTGATACTGTGATCTGTCAGTCTTTGTTTACGTCCGTGTCAAGCTACACAATCGTGGACGCACAGTCTGCTCGTCGATCCATTGTTTCTCTTCTACGAACTTCTTGTAGAACTATGACCCATGACATATTAGCAGATGACAATCCCCGACTGTGAGTGCATTCATGCTCACAATTTGAAAATGCACAGGCGGCCCGCCAAACGCGGACAAACCCATGTGCCAATTAGCCAAGAAGGCATCCCGACAGCCGCCCCAGGCCGCAGGAGACGAGGAGGACGCCAACCTCGACTCCATGGGTCGTCGAGCACTTGCAATGGAGCTCATTCTTTTCGAGACTGGGTTACAATCTACGAGCTGCGTTTCCCCGTGTCTTTCGGCATGAAAAAAAGGAGAGGGAAGAAATTGTCATGAGAGAACTTCTCGTTCTTTCTGACACCGCTCTGTTAAAGGAGTCTCGCCAAGGAACTTACACGAATCACGTGAAATAGCGTGATAGCCGCCAGGCCAACTATGGACTCTGATTCTTTTATGAACCCAAAAGGCGTCGCTGCAGCTCGACAGCTCATAAATATGACGGCGGGCCAATGTTCTCTAGTTAAAGTGGACCTCGATTCCGAATTATCATATGCCTCTCGCACTGCCCTCCTTGGAATATCCACAAATCTCACCGAAATCCATGCACATCTTTTCGAAGCGCAGTCAACTAAGCAATATCTAAATTCGATCTTGCTTCGCAGCCCATCTTCCTCAGAACAGGCGCACTGTGGTTGTCACGCCAGCATCAATAAGCAAGCCGGTGCCATTGATGTAACTCGCGGCAGGGCTGCACAGATACGCAATGGTGTCAGATACCTCCTCGCACTCGGCCGCGCGCTTGATGGGCACGACGGCCGAGATCATGCCCTGGACCTCGGGGTTCTTCTCGAGTTCCACGTCCAGCAACGGCGTGCGAACCCACGTCGGGCACACGGCATTGACACGAATTCCTTGGGGACTGTGATCCATTGCTTGAGAACTATCAGCGGTGGTCTTCCCAACAAAAAAAAAGGGGGCAACAGATGGCCCGGGACAGCTGTCTTACCTGCCATCTTGGTGGTCGCCATGAACGCGTGCTTCGAGATGGTGTAGGACCCCTTGCTAGGCAGACCGACGTACGAGTTGGCCGAGGCGATGTTGACAATGACACCACGGCCAATGTCCCGCGTGCCGTTGCGGCTAGTCCACGTCTTGGGTTCCTGCTTGAGCATGGCGGCGACCTGCGCCTTTACGCAGAGGAGATTCCCGCGGGCGTTGATGTTCATTATGCGGTCGAAATTGTCCATGTCAGTCTCAGCAATGGGTGCATGCACGCCGTTGTCGACCTACGCAGGCGGTTAGTCGCAACCAGAGTTCGCTTGGGAAGTGCGCATGACTTACTCCAGCAGCATTCACGGCGTAGTCGAGACGTCCGAACTCCTTGACTACAAAGTCGACCATGGCCTGGACCGACCTGTCGTCTTGTACATTCATCTCAAAGATTGTACTTTGATACTCCTGGTTGCTGGCATACTTCTTGCTCGCCTCCGACGAGGCCCTGGCCGTCTCCGTGTTCATGTCGGCAAACACGACTGCCTTTGCGCCGGCTTCTGCGAGGGAGAACGCGGCCTCCTTGCCGATGCCGCTGCCGGACTACATCGAATACGTATACGTCAGCGCTGCTCGTGGAATGTTTTTTGGTGGAGCTGTCACTGACCCCGACCACCAAGGCGACGCCGTCAAGTTGGGTGCTGCTGATCATTGCTTCGTTCTTAGACGGATTCGTAATGCTACGTGGTATCGTAGCTGATGAAAATTAGATGGAGAATCCAATTTTCCCAAACTGTGTTTGTATTTGCCGTCAAGATGTTGGCTGCACTGCATCTGCCCAGGACCACTGTCATGTTGGTGAGTTGCGGCACAGCAGCCGATGATCTATTCGGTTTCCACTATTCTGAAGTCTGTCCACTAACAGCAGAGTGCTTGCCGCGCGAGTTCTTCTCGTAGTGCAGAAGTGACTGTTGGTTGTGTTTTTGCTGCGCCGCGACGGTTGCGCTGGTATTTTCAGGGCCTGGGCTGCAGATCGGGGGAAATCGCCGTTGCAGTGACGAAGGTAGCGTCAGAAGTGGTGACCAACAGCCATCAAAAGTCCCCAATGACCTCCTGAAATCAACGTACCAACATGCAGTTGGTGGCCGAGTTGCACGTATTTGCCAACACCTGTTGGTTGGTCAGTCTTGGCACAAAAGTCTGCAAATCTGCTATGGGTCCTGCAAATCCCATCTGAGCCAACAAGCGCCAAGCAACATTTCTTTGCTGGTACGATCCCGTGTTCTTTGTGCCATGCTAGCAGCACCTCATGGGCAATCACGGGTTGCATATTGAATAGAAGGTATTTACAAAGATTAGTGCATTTTTTGCTATAATGTACACGCACAGAGATGTCTGAATATGTACGACTGACTGCAGAATCGCCCTCCCTGTCCTTCGTGCCTCCCATGACAAGGAATTCGCATGCCGCCGGGCGCACCAGCGCCACGGTCATCGACGTGTGTCGTATTAGGCGCCAGCCGACCATCCTTGGCATCTAGCCCATCCTGGCTAACTTCGATATAAGCAGCCACAAACAAGGACCCGGCATTAGTCCCGCATGAGAAAACTCAAAAGTAGCTTTTGGCCTGGTACTGAGGCCGGAGCTCGCTCTCGGGGGTGGGGCGGGGCTCGTGGTCGACGTGGTGGTCGACGGTGATGAGGATGCGCTCGCTGCTGTCGGACTGGTCGCGGATCTTCTGCGCCCGCCCCATCTCGAGCAGCTCGGTGGAGTGCGTGTTGTTGTGGGTCGACTTCTGCTGCATCGAGCCCTTGATGGACTTGAACAGGGTGCGCAGCATCGGCAGGGAGCCGGCGATGAGGGCGAGGTCGCACTCTACTATTGTCCAGAGGATGATGTCGCCGATGCCTTCTTATATTAGGGGATCGATGGTCAGTAACTCTCATGTGAAAGCAGGATAATCGTGCGATTCTTGGAGCTTTTCACAGTTGAAGGTGAGAGACATACCCAAATAGTTCGTGGGGGAAAAATATGCCTGCGCGAAAGGGAGACGTGCTATAGTGGCGATCGAAGCCAGGACGCCAAGCGACAAGATACTGATGATGGCCACCTTGTTCTTCTTGGTCATCTGGACATTCTTAAGCATAAGGAAAGGCAACAGCGCCGTGGTGACATCGGTAATAAGGTTGAACGCCGAGATGATGAACGTGATGCTGACGGTGATCGTGCTCGGCAAACAAGTCCCCTTAACCTCGCCCCAGGTGGCTGCTATAGGTTGGCACTGCAGGAGAACATAGAATTCGACGAAGATGGTCGACACAACGGTGACAACAATAATCACCCAGAGCGTGATTCGGTGCCATTTGATCACGGCGATGCGGAGCAAGGTCAGGCAGATGCTGACTTTGATGAAGACGAGGCCACTGAGGAAGAAGACCTGCCACAAGAACACACTCTTGAGTGGTTCTAGAATTAGTACGTATTTCGACTATGGGCACGGCAAGAAGCTGGGAGAGTTGAGGGAGGAGAGCTGTACTTTTATCCCTTCCATATAAATCGGTCCAGTTGGACCGCCTGGGATCAATGCATCCGGAGTCCCGAGTCCAGTGTGAGCACCTATGACATTCTTAGTACATCTTACGGACCACCCGCCAGGGCAAACCGGTGAAGACAAGGCATTCATGTTGAAAGGTGTTCGTCCCATGGATCATACACAGACAACATGTAAGTCATCCAGGGATACGGATCAAGTGATGTAAAAGTGCTTACCATAGATGACCACAGCGTTGTGGACCATGTTAATCAACTGTCCGCGTCAGCGTCAGCGGATACTGAGTAGCAGTGTGAACAGCTGTGAATGAAGAGTGCATAAGGGAACCTTACCCATCCAGTGCACATCAGGTAGTCCTCCAAGCTGAACTGGTTCATCTTCAGCCTCGCGATCACCCGCAGGGCCAGGACGATAGTAGACAGTATAGAAAAAGCCAACGCAGCGCCATAGATGTTGGCCGCCAGGCCAGTGGGCGTGATGGAGTGCCAGCCCGCTGGTGCCATCTTGCTTCTTCGGTGGTGGCCTCTCTCAAGATGCCGTGAGTGAAGGTGGAGAGGGGAGAGAAATCATCCGGCCTGGGGGAACCCGACTCTTGTCGGGTTCGAGCGAGTCGTCAAGGTGATATTTAAGACTGCCCTGAGCTCCTCTCCACATGGCTATGGTACGACCACGAATGGTATTGAACCAAATGAGGACACTGAAATTTCTGATTCGCTCTCCAATACAGGGGTTTTTTGTATGGAGTCGTGCTTCATGTCCGGGGTGGAGTCAAGTACCAGACCCGAGTATCCTGAACGCAAACCATGGGTATAAAAGATTGATTGGTCTATCCTCATCACCGGAGATGCTCCCTTCTCGGCCTCCCCTTGAGGCCTCGCAGACTGGTTCCTGGTGGGAGAGCAAGGCACGAACTGGCGGAATGTGACCTGTCAGGCCGCGTCTGCATGAGTGCGGCACAGCATATGCAGTTGGATAGAAGCGACCTGGTCAACGAAGCAAAATGACTCACTTCTCCATCTACTGAGCCCCCTGCACAGCCGAATGGGGTAGGAACCTTGCTAGTTGGTGGGCTCGTTTGCCGTTGTAGTGTTGGTTGAGAACGAAGCAATTCTGAGTTGTCAGCTGACAAGTGAATAAGCATTCATGCCAATTGCTCGTCCGAGGTTGCCGAGAACGTGATAAGATATTACCTGCATTTCAAGATCTGTCAATTATATGCGACTTGGGCATATGCCGAAGATTCTGATCACGCGCATACGGACACTAGACTGTGTATGGCAGTGGATCGTTCTGGTTGTCAAAGGAGCTGTCAACAGATATTGGTTTTCGGCGATCCAATCCTTCGAGTCCACTAATGTGGTACGTTGGTCGCTTCCGGAGGAGCTAAGTGTATGATCCCGAGTGGATTTACCCCATGGATTTCCAGGCCGTCGAAGACGACAACATGTGATTTGAAACGTATACCTCAGGGGCCCAACACCGCATGGTTTTCCAATTCAAAAGGTCTGTCTTCTTTGGCGCTGAACACTTGAGGACTCGCTTGAGCTATCTGCCGGTGCTTAGTCTGTTCCTGCTGGCTGTGCTCACACTTACTCGGTCTCTTGCCCACCCCGCTCGCATTGCTTACTTTGTTCTTGCTGTCAGAGCTTACTCTATTCGGGCTGTCCCAACTGCTGTCCTGATTTAAATTGCCCTCGGCCCCAGATCATTTCTCACAGTCTCTGTTGGATCCGCAACGATTCATCACAAAATGTCGTACGAAGTCAAGGGAAAGTTTGCCCTGGTCACTGGCGCTGGAAGTGGTATGGATTGCGCCCTCCTTTTTGCCCCCATTCCTCATTCTGCAAGCCCCAGGGAACTGGAAGCTCCTCATTCTTTTCGGTACTAGTATATGCACGGTTTCCTCATTCTGACACTCGCATGATTGCAGGGATCAATCTCGCATTTGCAGAGCAGCTTCTCAACGCCGGCTGCTCCGTCGTCTTTGCCGACGTAGCACTGCGCGACGAAGCCAAGGCACTCATCGCCAAGTTCCCTCACCCGGCGCCCGTCTCTGCCGTCTACCACAGGTGTGACCAATCTGACTGGAAGTCCATCTCCGAGACCTGGGAGTTCACCCTCAAGACCTTTGGCCGAATTGACCTGGTCTGCCCTGGTGCTGGCATTTGGTAAGCATTTCCAGCTGCGACAAAAAATACTCCGCAATGACAAGAAGCATTATGAAAATAAATTCTTGCTGACGATGAGCCTTAACAGGGAGCCCCCACACTCCACCTTCTGGCAGCCCCCAGGCATCTCCCCTCTGTCCAAGGACGACCCCAATGGCACCCCAGGACTCTACCACCTCTTCGCCGTGAACCAGATGGGCCCAATCCGGTTCGCCCAGATCGCCCTCGACTACTGGTTCACCAACAAGATCGCAGGCAGCCTGCTCTTTGTGTCCTCGATGAGCGCATACCTGCCGACCATCGGCACGCCACTCTACAACGCGTCCAAGGGCGCCCTGACCTCCTTCACGCTCTCCCTGGCGCAGATGAAGTCCCGCCTCGGCACCCGCGTCGCCTGCATGTGCCCGGCGACCACCTACACGCCTGCCGTCGAGCAGGAGTACTGCGTGGGCAAGGTGCGCAAGCAGGACATGAACATGACGTCCGAGGAGTGCGCGCAGATCATGCTGCGCCTCGTCACCGAGGAGCAGTACGGCAACGGGGACGTCGTCGAGGGCATGCAGTTCGCCGCCCACGGGCAACCGTCCGACGTGCGCGTGCGCACCATCCCGTACCAGGCCCTGCTGCCTCCTATCAACATGGAGGGGGAGTTCAGCGGGAAGAACATCCTGGTGGAGGAGGAGAAGCTGTGGGAGAAGCTCAAGACGAAGGGCTTCAGGTCTTAGAGATAATCTTGTGGGTGTCGTACGGCCAGGGTGACATAGCATAATGTTAATCTGCATGAGAGTAGTAGTGTCATGTCCATCTTCCAGCCAATGGCTCAAAATATCTACTACGAGGGAATCCCTCTCCTGTTTGATTTGTATCGAGATACGTACTCACCAAATGCAACCCTGAAATCCCAATTGGATGTCTTTGGACCTTGTTGTATATCTGTATCGCTCCGAAGGATCTCAGAAGTACGCTGCTCTTCGTCGACCTTTACGGCTTTCTTTTTGCTGGCGCCGCTTCCCATGCGGCATTGAATGTGACGGAACACAAAGGCGGCGCCCGCATACTCGGTAATTCGGAACGTGCAGGATGAATACGGTGTGGTGTCCGGCTAGACATTTGGACCCTTGCTGCAGCAAATTTAGAATCCTCTTTGTGTAACATCAAGTCGAAACAAAATTAAAGTAAAAATGAGGCTCATTGCTGCCATTTCCATTGGTTGCCCAGGGGCAGGGCCAAGGTCACACAACATGATGTTAGGCGCACATGCACGCGGTCATGCCCCAGGCAGACTCTTGAAATTTGTTGCCTGTCATGTGGGACTGCGAATGGCTGCATTCACTGGCATTTTCAGGTTACTGCCTACTGTGTTCAGTATTTAGCCCCCAGGCAGAAGCCATTCTGGCCTTCTTCTTTCTCTCTTCTTTGTGGCCTCACTGCAGTCTTGTTGCCCAGCACCCTACAAATCTGCAAGCTGCCCGCCACCCAGATCCCCAACACTGCAGACTTCACTTTCGTTCTGCCCGTCATTTGCCTTTCAACCTTGGCCTCATCAATCACCAGAAATCCGGTCAGCTTCGTTCAGAAACAGCCTGGGTTCAGAACCAGCCTGGCGAATCACCAAAGGGACAGCCTCAACAAGAAATATGGACATCAGCAACTGCGAGCTCGTCTGGGCCCTCTCCGACTTTCATGAAGACCACCCCTTCCAAGCAGCCCTCATCGTAGTTTACGGATTTGGCGTCCTCATCTGCTTCACCGTTCTCTGCGGAAGCCTACACGACTTACGCACCGTCCCCTGGCTGCCGACCATCTTCCTCACAGACGGCATCCTGGTCTGGTTCTGCCCCCTCGCCGCCGTGCTCCCCATCCTCCTCTGGCCGCTGCTGCCCATCGGCTACTTCCTCCTCGCCTGCTTCCAATTGCTCCACGACTGTTTCCTATTCTCCCTCAGCGCGCCGACGTTCTGTGGCATCAAGCGCGAGGCGTTTGTCAGGCTGTACAGGGCTTGTGCTGACAGGCTGCGGCGATGGAAGCGGGATTGGCGGGATAGGAAGGAGAGGCGGGCCCGCTTTCTGGTGAGGAAAGGTGGCTTGAGGGACGCGCCTCTTATGGACCATGACGCTGCCAATGCGAATGGGATTGAGATCGACCCGGAGCAGGAATCCAGTCCTAGTACCAGCGCATGCAGTACACCAAGCAGCAGCCACCTCAGCCAGGCGCCGCCTCAGTCATACGCCGCCTCGGTGACTTCAGTACCTCCTCCTTACCAGGAGTAAGTCGCCGAGCCAGAAAAGAGTCGTCAGTAAAGAAGCTGGGAAAGTAACATGCACGTCTGTGACACGAGTGGGAACAACAAAGCGATGAGACAAAAAGTCTGGTTGTATTAGGTTACTTGTAGTCCTACTCGAAGACATGTACTAGGCTTTGTGCGCATGCTGCGCCAGAAAATACCACACCACACCACATCACATCTGTGCACCCTTCGAAATTACTGGACCGAGCCCTGGCCAAACCAGCCAGCCGTCCCTCGGAGGCAGACTATCAAAGCTCACCGCGTACGTAGCCACAGCATGGGCAATGGCCTTGGTAATCTTGACGAACACGCTGCGGTCCATGTTCGCGACGGTGTCATTGGCTGTGTGGTAGTTGGGGTCAGTTCCGGCGTGCAGGCCACCCGTCGGTATGTCCGCCAAGACGAACGGCCAGTGATCACTGCTCGCGCGCAGGGCGACCGTATCCCATTCCAGGTCGGCTATGTCGTCAAAGTAGTCCTGGAACATCTCCTCCGCCTCTTCGACGCCTGGCGCCGGCGTGATGCCATAGTCGTCGAAGTCACTGGTGTAGATGCCCAACTCGTGGGCAGGAGAGGCGATCATGTCGAAGTTGAGGTACAGGCGGATCTTCTGGCGCTCCTCCTCGCTCAGCATATCGACGTATACATTTGAGCCGATGAGCCCTTCTTCTTCGGCCGACCACCAGGAGAAGCGGACGGCGTTGTTGACGGAATAGTTGGCGAGTTGGATGGCGACTTCCAGGATGCCGATGCCACCCGATGCATTGTCGTTGATGCCCGGCCCTGCAGCGACAGAGTCCATGTGGGCGCCGAGATGAAGGACATTGTCCAGGTCACCATCCTTGGTTTGAGCGATGATGTTGTACCTGCAGACTCGTCAATCAATCTGATCAGGCCATGAAGGGGACAATCATTGGCATGAACTTACGTCTTGATCTTTTCGCCGTGAAAGTCAAACTCGAACCGTTGGCGAGAGAGGTCATAGTAGTCAAGGTCGTCCAGGGTCTCCCATACGTATTGCATCGTGTCCTCAAGACCGGGAGTGCCGACGAACCTGTTCTCGTCGGGGGACGCATAAGCAAATGCCTCGATGGTCTGCGCCTTGGAGACGAGCTCGGCTTCCTCGATCGAGTCACGCAGAGTTTCCTAGACAAACAGAGTCAGCAATAGTACATGATCACAGAGTCAAGGATGGCGCGTACAGAGTCGACGATTTTGCGATCCTTGGCCGTGGCAAAGGCCAGAGATGCAACTGCCAGAACGGCGCTGAGGGAAAAGGCGGCCTTCATGGTGAAGGATTGGTTGTGAATTCTTGCGGACTTATAAGCAATGATGAATGGTATGGGATTTTCCTGGAATTGTTCGAAAATGAAGATGTTGGCGTGTGTGATGATGAGCCGGCCAGGAATGAAGAAAGGCAGAGTGAAGCGGGACAAGTGTTGGGGTCAACGGGTTGAAGAGCAGACATGTCTCAAGGTTGAGTGCCACTTCCCATGTCAATGTTTTGACGTATTGAAATGGGAATGACGACCTTGAGATAAGGAAAGTAAGTGCAGGTTGGCACAGGTTGTTGTCCACTGGTATCGTGGTTGCCCAATCTCACAAATGTCCCTTCCGTGGTTATTTCATAGCTGCAGTCACGGAGAGGCGCTCAGCGCTCACGTCATTGCAGGTGCTTCCTTCTTCTTCCACACCGGAGCGGCATTTCCTGTCCATAACTCAGACCATTCCTTCTAGTGAAGAAGTGACACATATTGTTGAGGTTCATTCCATAGATGGGGGCTGGGCTGCAATGATAGACTGCACCCTCGTGACCACCGCGACCAGAGCATAGCCCCGTGCTGATTGCCAATGGGCCGATATGAGGATGGGCATGGGCATTGGCAAATTTGCATGGAAAGCCATGTGGGACATCTTCGTACTCTCCTGCATTTCCATGCTGTTGCACATCGAGAAAGCAGGATATGGCTGGTTTCAATGCCACGGTGACAGTTTCAACGCATCACGTTCCACAGACCGTACCATAGATTGCTGCAGTATTTCATCAAAAGAATCATTGAACTCGTCAAAAATTGAGTGTTACTAATGCTGTCTCGCTCTTTGGACGGTATTACGGATTGTCTTTTGCAACCCAATTTGCCCATGCTTGGCAACCCTCTTGCAGTGCACCTCAAGCACCTTCAGCGTCTGTACCAGAGAAAAGGATCGTGAGAGTACAAAGTAATGAGACTAGAAGGAACAATTGAGAGTCTAACAAAGAGCAGTATTGTATAGAAGAGAAAGAAATTACTCCTGCTGATAGAGAGTCATATTGTTCAGCGGCTGAGTTAAAAACAAAGCTGAATGATCACAAAGGCATTGTTAATTCAATGCCTATTATCTCCAAATGGTTATTAGGGGTCATACAACAAATGAATATGCGATTCTAAAGGAGACGAGAGGTCTATAAAACCTCCAAGGACGCTCACTTGACCTTGAGAGTCTTCCACTTTAACCCATCACCACCACCACTACCTGGCATCACTTCACACAGAGCGAGGAATACGAGATCTTGGACACTACCAGCTGACCTGACACAACACCCATATTATTGAGTTGAGCATCTAACCAGGTTATCGCCATGTCTTCCCACTCTTGTATCATCTGCCTCTTCCCAATTTATCGTGTCTTTTCTGACTACGTACACCACGAATACGTATGTTTGAACATGGCATGCATGAACTTCAAAGCCTCGGTGCCGGAGTTCAATACGGTCAGAAATGTCAGCCCCCAACTTGAAGTGAGTGTCGAATCTGACTACCCCCTTTACCCGCTCCTAGAAGAACATGAGCGCCCTGCCCCCACTGCGAACCAGTCTTGTGTCGCTCAGCCTCTCCCTCAGCAGGCCACACAGCAAGGGCCCATCGCTGTCCCACAACCTGCCCCTGCCTCCAGGGCTAACCGTGCACAGCCGCTTGAGGCCCGTCCCAAGAGGGTCTCAGAGAAGTGGGTTCCTACCCTCGAGAAGCCACTGAGCGAGCTTCCAAACAGCAAGGGCTCAGACCCGCTGGCAGAAATTGCCAAATATGCTCACAGATCGGTCGATCGGCGTTGGATGGAGGCTGAAGTCGCCGGCAGGGTGAAGCGGCCCCTGAACAAATTCCTGCTCTATCGCAAGGCCTACCTTAGTACCGTTAAAGCGGCCGATCAGCAGTCAGCTTCCACCATCATTGCCGAGAGTTGGGTGATGGAGGGCGATGAAGTGCGGAAATACTTCACTGAGCTTGCAAATACCGACACAATGCTCCACAAGCTGGCTTTTCCGGCCTACAAGTACGCGCCACGCTGTGCCCGGAAGGATAAGGAGCTTGAAGAGCTGGATGGTGATGAATAGGGATGAGTGGGTGTTCTCCTTTGTTATTCCAAAAACAAATAGAAAATGAAATAAAAAGTAAAAAGGAAAGTTTTGTGTAAAGCAAATTATTGTAACAAATAGTGACCACGCGTTATTCCTCTTGTCTTTTGGATTACTGATTTGCATCCATGATAGTGCTTCAAGTGCTGTCCTGGCTTTCCTATTGAGCTGCTGTGGAGTGTACTTCTCCAACCGTTTCTCCTACACTTGAAAACATTAATTAAGGATGAATATTTTGTTTAATTTCTCACGTCCTTGTCTAGTCCCAGTACTAATACACGGTTTACATCCTCCTGATATAACCTTAGGTCCTGCAAAAACAGGCTGGTATAGAGATTAACGTTTCTCAACAACTTGCATGTATGTCCGGACTTTTGAACAGTAACTTGCTGCATAGTATGAACTACAGAAACAGAAGAATGCCTTAAATGTAAGATGGTACCAAGTCACGGTTGAATAATTTGTTAAATCCGCCGAATGCCTGTTTGCAGAAATGAGTCCTAAAGCAGCAAACATAGGAGAAATCGTATGTAGCAAGGAATTTCACCTCTTGCAATGATTTTCCTCAGCCTTACTAATATTCACCTAACACCACCGTCTCAGTCCCGTACTGATCCCGGCCTCATCCTAAGCTGAACCTAGTGGCGGCCATTCACCCCATTGGCGTGATACCCATTGCTATGGCCATTGGACCTCCCGTGGCCATTGCTTTCATGCCCATTACTCCCATTCGCCCCGTCCCAGACATCAAACAGCACCTTCTTGGACACAGGGAACGCCTCCCAGCTCCCGCCGTCCTCGGCCAGGAACACGGGGAACGCCCCGCCGAACAACTTGGTCTTGATCTCGCCAGCTGGGCCCGCGGCGCGCCGCACGTTGGGGCACGACCGCGCGAACGCCCTCAACATCGCCGCGCCCGCCGTCGTCACGATCGCGCGGCCGAGGCACTGGTGCGGGCCCCACCCGTGGTGGATGTAGATCTCCTCTGGCCGGTCGAGGCGGATCTTGCTGGGGTCGGGGAACTTGGCCGGGTCCCGGCCGGCGGTGATGAAGTCGACGAAGAGGCCTGCGCCTAGGGGGAGTGCGGTGGTCTGCCCGCCGTCGTTGAGTGGGGTGTTGTTGACTGCTGCGACGCGGAGGACGCCCGCGGCTGCCGGGTAAAGTCGGAAGCTGTGTGGTGGTCGGCAGTATTAGTACATGTCTGCTGTTCTTTTCTGAAGATTTGATCTGTCGGTGTAATGTGGTCGGCGACGGAATGGACTTACCCTTCTAGGGTATACTTCCTCAGCTTTTCAAAGGCGGTCGGGGAGTTGGACTGGGCGAGCGCGACAATGGAGGGCCAGTGATCCTTGTAATCGTCGGACATGTATAGGTCGATGAGCTGCGCCCACTGATTGAGGAAATGCGACATTTATTAGTGATCTGCCCAGAATAAATCACGAGAGAAGCTCAGTCATGACTTACCGCTGCACCCTGGGTAGCAGCAGCCGCCGCCTGGGTAGGGACCAGCTCCCAGACCACATCCTCGACGGACTTGCCGCCGTTCAAAAGCCGGAGCACCATGTCCCTGCCGAATCCGGGGATGTCCGGGACCTCGCCGCCGTGGCCCAGCAGGCCCATGAGCATCTTGATCAGGCCCGGGTGGTGCTTGGCGCTCTCGACCACCTTGCGCATGACGTTTCCGAGCATCGCCGCGTCCTTGGAGGCCTCGACGCGGTGCTTATAAGACTTGGCCGTGTCGAAGTCGAGGAAGACGTACTGGAAGAGGCTGGCCTGGGCCTCGTAGATCTCCTGGGCCGTGAGGCCGGGCCCGTGGCTGTGGGGGTCCTCCTTCAGAGGGAGGGCCAGGAAGCGCGCTGTGAACATGGCGTGGGCGAGATTGCCGATGCTGCCCGGGAGGTGTCACGGTTAGAATTGAGCAAACTTTTAGAGGGTGTTTGGATGATGTGGCTTACTCTTTCACAATGTCGATCTGGTAGGTCTGATTGCCCAACTTGCGCTTGTTCTTCTGGATGAGGTCCGCGGTGACGGTCTCGTAGAATTTCCTCACTTGCTCGAGGGTGTCCTGAGGCTTGTACATCGCTGCGTTGACCTCCTTGCGCTGCCTGGCGTTGGCAGGCATGTCTCCCGAAAGCATGTAGTCGTGCCCGGTGAGCTGAAACGTATGTTCACCCCCTGGGTAGAGTTATTAGCATATGCCAGCGAGGGCAATCTGACTGTTTGCCGCCATGTAGTGGACTGGACAGGACTCACATGGGACTTTGAAGCGCAGCTGATCGTTGAGCACGTTCACGACACTCTTGTAGCTCATGACTGGGACAGGAGGCGGAATGAGTTGGGGCTGTTTGTAGTCCAACTTGATGCCGTGGGGCAGGCCGTTTTTGTGGAAGATCTCCCGTGTCCTATCAGGAGTGCTAAACGGATACATCGCGTAGACACTGTTGTTTCGGTACCAGCCTGGGAAGGCCCTCATCAGCAGCTTGTACATGACGCCACCCCCGGCGACATCGTAATCAGATGCGACCTCCTTGAACCTGAAACAATCGTGTCAGCCATGTTGCGACCATTTGATTACTGTTGTCGCACTTACCCGAAGCTGGTCAAGCTCTGTGGACCATACTCAAGCGCGTAGAACCGATCTCCGCGTACCAGAGTCGTAGCATCTGAGAGAATGGCCTCCGAGATGGTGTATCCGGGACAAAGACCAGAGCCAGGGGAGAATTCCGGCTTTGCCTCCTCGGCCATGAGACCTGGGTACAACTCGATGTTGTCGGGGTGGCCGTACAGAGCCTCCACTGCATGAATGGTCAACTATCGCGCACCCCACGACTGGGGCCCGAGGATGACCATCAACAGTCGTATGAAACTTACGAGTCTCAGCAATGCCAGGCTGGGAATTCACCTCCTTGAAAGAGGTGAAAGGTTTCAGCTTGAAAAATTGGCGGAATTCATTTAGAGACGCAAGGCCCCATTCGCGACCTTGTCTGATACCAAGCATTTCAACAGCCTTCAGGGCGACAGGCGTATTACGAGCACCGAAGGCTCCAGAAACTGTGTCAGTGGCGGCCGTAAGAATGCTGACCAGATCAACGTCCTTGAAGGTCCCGTTCACCCTCTTCAAGCCATTGAAAGTCCATGTCTCGGGCTTGTCTGCAGGCACATGATCCCTGAACCATACGCGCAACTTTGCTCTGATCACCGCCGGGCTAACAGTAGCTGGAATTGGTCAGTCTCTAGAGCCTCTACGTAGGGTTTAGAGGGTCAGTAAGAGATATACTTACTGGGGTCTATCCCCGGAATAATCTCCTTAGCGATAAAGTTGTTAAGCCACTCCTCGTCTTTGTTGCTCGTGGTTGCATCTGGTAGAGAATCCTGTTAGTCACAAATCAAGAAAGAGTGCTCATGGTGTTTTTAGGTGCCTCTAGCTCGTACAGTAGCTGAGCCATGAGCACTGAGCTGGTCATGGTTTACCAGCCGTGAATACATAGACTCTGCATCATAATCTCAGGGGCTCTTCACAGTAACAGGGTGTTCTTACGCCACCTGTAGACAAAGTTGAACTCCGCGGAGACCTGGTTGCCTAGACCCCTCGGAGTCCCGTCCGGGTCGAAGACGTTGCTGAAGTTCTCTCGCGGATCGAGCTTCCAATCAGACGCCACGGGATTATCGTTCAGGTTGAGGATGGTGCGGAGATAGTCCCCAAGAATAATGTTAACGTAGAGGCCGCAGGTAACACTAAAGTAGGATAACATCGTTAATCATACGAACAATTCAGTGGTAATTTTCAAATTGTTCACTCACAGCCTCCCAGTTTGGAATAAGTCGTTGTCACGCTTGGCCAATGCGGCTTTATATGGCTCAGTATCAGGCTTTCCTTCTGGCATGCTGAATCGACCGTGCTCATTGATGGTGGCGAGCTCTCCGACGATGTAGTTATGGAACCTGTTGAACGTAATCAACATGGCACAGGCTCCAGGAGGCTGGCCGATGAGCCGTCCTTCGGCGAAGGTGTCTTTCTTCAACATCCCGTCCTTGAAGGTTCGCACATAGCCCTGTTGTTTCTCGTCGTGGCCGTAGAGCGGACCAAGATCGAGATAGCTCGAACAAGCCAGATTGTTCCCGCGAGTGTTGAAGATATCGTGGATAATGATCGTTGCAAAGTGGAAGAGCGAGGCTGACACCTTGGTGGGACTCTCGCGGGCAGGTCCGTCTCGGCGCAGAAGCGCTATAAGATGTCAGCCATACGGTTCTAACGCCCCTATATGCATGGGATGTACGGCAATCTTACTGTCGAAGATGAGTCCCGGGTCGGGCAGGTTGATATCCCGCGTATGAGTTGGGATGACGCTACGGGCATAAGGCGAACCGGTAGCGCCCAGCTTCGGGTACATTATGTTCTTGAGGATGTCAGTACAGGCACAAAATACCTCACAAGTTCTGGTACCTGCGCCTACATTATTGCTGCCATCCGCAGTCCTGTACTTGAACTCATCTCCCAAGAAGGACATAGGAGGGTGTTGGAGGCCACCCCAGAGGTTCTTGATGAAGGCTCCGCTCAAGTCATTGCGAAGCCGAGAATCATTCGGCAGCGATGCGGCCAGCTGGATGATTCCCTCATACTTTATTAAAGAACCAGTCAGCAACATTCCTCTGCCCGGCGCGTGAGCTGGTCCCTCGAGTGATACTCACAAGGAATTTACGATCATCAACGACGCCATTGGCAAGGACAGTCTGGCCCAAGTTACGGGCGAGATTGATATTGGAGGCCACGCGTCCCGCCTGGCTGTGTATGTCCTCAGCTGCGCGGAAAGCAAGGCCCATGAGGTTTGAAGTATCATGGCGAGGTTTAGACACATCGAAAGAAGCCATCTTGTTGTATTCGCAGCAGACCAAGGCGACATAAATTATCGCGGCGCTAAACGCAGCGGGTACGTGGAAGACAGCTTGGTATTATATTTCCTGCTTTTCGTCTGCAGCAAGTCATCGTCACATGCTCAATCCGGATACTGTGTAAGATGTTTGGTCCGCATATGTGCCTGTGTAGCAGTCGAGACATGTGACAAGCAATCCTAGCATCAGAACTAAGTGCAGCAGGTCAGATTGAGAACAAAGGTCCTGAATGATCCACGTCGTTTCGAAGACTACTGTTGAATAATATTCGGGCCCTGATTGGCGGATTTAGGTTTTGTTCAGGAAGCTGCCGCTTAAGTGGTCCTCATCAAGACAAAGACATTCCATCTACTATTGGGGAGCTTGCCTGTAAAAGCCAAGCGGCTTTGGCCGTGTGGGCCGGACCGGAAACTGACAGCTGACACCATCACATTTCTTCGCTTTTCTTTCATTGAGGTTACAGTTGCTTAGGACCAGGGTGTCTGGACCTTCCCCGGTTAAATTCGTGCAAGTATTGGGATATTGTGCAAATTGTGCAAACTGTGAACTTTTTTGCCAGCTCGACAAATAGCTCCGAATTCCGTCAAGATTGTAATGCGACTCCCAGCTCCCGAACTGGAATGGCGCTGAAGCTAAAGCGACGTCCCGTGACTTGTGCGACCGACGACAACCATTGAGCATTGGCCTCTCGTGCAAAGGACCATGTTCCTAGTCCATGAGACGCAGCGAGATGGGTGACCCAAAAAACACCTTGTTATTGGCGGAGGGAACTGATTGCTCTACTGAACATAGCCTCAGTCGCTGCGCCTCAAGAGGCCGCTTTGCATAGCCCACGCTCAACCGAGGGCTTTTTTCATCCGGACCCCTTCAGTCCATCGTGCCCTCAGGCCTGCTCGACCCAGCTGGGGAACAGGTCATCCTCTCCCGATATCTTCCACCCCGGAAAGTGTCACATTGGCCTTATCATCCATTCTCAACTCAACAATCCACCACGAGTGGAGATGTTGAAGTTGCCAATCAGGGAGGCACCTTCTCAGAAACGGGCCTCGACCTCTTCTTCTTGTGCCACGCGAGACACGACTTGTCCTCAAACTGCGCCAGTCGACGAAGCTTCTCCAGTAGAAGGCCGCAGGTCATGGTGCTGAGCGCGGTCCCTTGTGATGAGTGCTGGACCGCCGTTGCTTGGGCTGCCCCTCAAATCAGCCAACTGTTCCCTATCCAGCAGAGCGAAGCAGTAACGTAGCCGCACAGAGAACTACTCACCTAGAACTCAGGGCATCACCATCAAACATCAAACCCATCTCCTCCCGCTTCTTCCGCTCCTGCTCCATCTTCCTCTTCATCCGCTTCTTCTGCGCCTCCGCGGCAGCCTGGGCATTGGTCATCTTCCTCTTCGAGCCGCGGTCCATCTCCTTCACCTTCTCCAGGGCAAGGCCGCAGACACAGCCCAGCCCCTGCTTCAGCCGCCGCTCAATCTCCACCTGCTCCTGCTTGTCCAGGCACTCGAGTGTGGGCTTGTGGCGGGACCCTCGCTTGTACGTCATGAGCTGCCTGTCGTTGTAGTCCAGCCAGTCGTTCTCCTCGTCGCTGTGCATGAACTCGACAAAGAACCTGTTGATCACCTGCGCGAAGACTGCGTTCTCTTCCGGCTGGCGCTTCTTCTTCTTGCTGTGGATGCACTGCGGGAAGCGGCTAGCCTGTCGGAAGATGGTCATTGAGGAGTGGAGGCGCGCGACGTCCATCGAGGCGTTGTCCATCAGCGCAAACTTGTCGGCAAACGGACTGTGGAGGATGACCGTGGCGGCGACGCGCGCGCGGTTGCCGAGGATGGGGTGGTTCAGGTAGGCGCGGGCCTCGTCGAGGCTGGTGAGGGCTTGGCCTTTGGGCCAGACGTCTTTCTTGAGCCAGGTTTGTTCGTCGACGTCCTCGTAGGAGAAGTAGTTGTCCTCGTCGCTTAGCTTGACGCGTAGTGACTGTGTCTGGCAGTGGTCCATTTGGGGGAAAACAAACCACATCCAGGTGGCGGGCTTGGGCTTCTGGTGGCCTCCGCGGAAGGCTGCGAGGACGTTTTCGAATGCATTACCTTGGTCTTGTGCCTTGATGAATCGCTCCAGGTTGTATGGGTCGTTGTCAGCCTCGACAGCTGAGGTGGCTGGCGTGTTTGGTGATGTGAAGAGCGGAGAGGACGACATTGTACTGATGGTTGACGGCAATCTACTGGATGTTGGAAATTGCTGCGGTAGTCACTGCGGAGAGATCAATGTCGGGTTCAGAACGAACGAAGCGCTCAACGAATACTAGTGTTATTGGTTGTATGCAACGGGCTGGCGAGAGACGAAGCCCATGGAGTAGAGGGGTTGCCCGTACCTTGAGTTGTGTCATCCTTAGGCGAATATCAGTAGTTAGTGATGTGAGTAATTGGCAACCAGTGGCGGTCAGTCATGGAACCTTGGAGTTCCATGGACGGTTGCTCAGCTTCAGATGAACGCGTCAGTCAGTGACTCGTTGGCGAAGCCTCTCTGCTACGACCGAAACTGACAGGTCCAGCTTGTGGTACCTGGAAAACTGATCCAATGCAGAGTTTACGACGACTAAACTTCTTCTTCCAATACAATTTAGCGATTCTTGGATTTGAGCTCCCCAGAGGTCGGGCTGTTTGGCAGACCAGTCAGCATCTGCCTGGGTGCATAGACAGGCAGGTGTCCTTTAGAGGCACTATGAAGGCATACATAGAACTGTCTGGTTCATCAATTGCTTGGGTATTTACAACTCTCTATCGAAAACACTCTCATTGTCATTTAGCTTCCCTCCTGATGCTTTTAATGCTGGATTAGGTACCTTAAAAGGGCTGCAATGCTGCCACTGGGGGTTGGTTTGTGCCTGAAATTTTCAACAGTTATGAAATCATCCAATTGGGTCAGCTGGACATCAATGCCTCCGCTTTGAATTTATGTGACTTATGAATAATTGTGCGAGTCTCTTGATACGGCATTCAATACCGCACATTGAGATTGCCGCTTGTTTGTAACCGTGGCCTAGAGTATCTGATCTTGTACGGTGACGGGCCCGCAAGCTAAATTTAATTCACTTAAGCTGACCGAATTCATTTCAATGACATGGGTACTAACAGCATCTCGATGTGGGGAATTTGGAGAGTTGGGTCATGTTTATCTATTTCAATTCCACTGGGAAACTGGCTTCGGTTTGACTTGAGCTCGTCGGCTTTCTTCGTCAAGGCACCAACCCACCCTTTCCAGCAACGACACTCCCCTTTGTAGGTGATCTGGGTGTCAGGCAGTTCAAGCCTTCCTCCCAATCCCATTGGCGTCTCCTTTTCTTCATTCAGTACACAGTATCCAAACACCTCCACAGAGCAGCTCCACAGCAAACCGTCTTCGCTTTCTGGCAGCTCGCGTGGTTCTGCTCCAAAGAGAGCAACGGACCGCCACTGCCCAGGTATGTCTCGGTCCTAGACCATCTTGCGTCCCTCAAAAAGTTCCTTCGATCACTGACCAACTCGACGCTCGCAGGAATCACGTTTGGCTTTCGACCCACCTGGTGTCGGTCCTCAGAACTCTCCACCCTCTAAGCTCCTCGGCAGCATCGACAACAAACGACATACACCAAGGAAGTCGTTCACATGGCTTCTCGCCAAGATTCGGATGGCAGCGCGCGCGGCGGGAATCAACACTTGAGTGTGGCACCCGCCAAAGTCAATACCTTCCACCACTTTCCGGCGATGCCTGTCGAACTTCAGGATTTGGTTTGGGAAGAGGCCTCGGAGGGCCCAAGCGTGTTGTGCTTCACGGTGAACCTCACTTGGAGCCCTGAGGACCAGACACAGTAAGCAATCTCGGTAGTTTTCCCACATTGCCCGTTACTGGACGGGACCTGTTGCCATTTTAACCCGGTATCATGAACCCCCCCCCCATTTGCTACAAAATCTATCACCTCATGGAATGTGCGATCGACCGAGTGCGGTTGAAGCCCAACGCATGCCATTTTGGCCCCATCAGAATCTTGCTCTTCAAAACGCTGACTCTAGACCTTGCAGGATCATGTGCTTCACCCCTGATGCACATGCAGAGGCCTCCGCTCGTGACCAATGGGCCCTCCTTTGGACGTGCCGCAACGCACGTCGGAACGCGCTAAAGTTCCTGACCATCCTGACGCTCTACCGTCTCAACCCATCCAACGGCAATATCACAGAGTACAAGATGGCGTTCGACTCGGAAAAAACCTGCCTGCGCGTTGATGGCTGGAATGGGCTTGGCATATGTCACGAGAAAGTGGGCAGGGCGAAAGGCCTGACCTTTGCCAGAAACATCAAGCGTCTGGCGTTTGTGGTCCACGACAAGTTTATGAAAAACGGAAAACTCAACCTGTCGGACTTGTCCGAACGTATGGACCGCGACGACATTCGCGGGCTGACGTTTCTTTTTCACAATTCCATGCACATCGCTGGAATCACCACGAGTTCTTTGAAGATCAGAAAGTTTTTGGGAGATGCGGCATTTGCATCTCTTTTCTCATTCCAGCCATTCGTCCAGAAGGACCTGGTCGAGGGCTTTTACCTGACAAAGCCACATTTGGAACGCTACGGAATGCTGGATGATGCTATTTTGACGGCGTTTGAGGGTTGGAATGGCAGGATTCGGGCAACACTTCATGAAGCCGGCCTGCTTAACATTCTGGAGAAGATCGACCTGGCGGGCACAATTGATCTGCATTCAGAAATCGATGGACCGGTCAACGCAGTCCCCCATCTCCTACAGCAGGCGATACACGGGGACCAAAACGAGGGATTGGGCGAGAGCCTATCCTGGCGCAGAGCATAGATGATTTGATTGGAACTTTTACAGACAACGTCACTGGGATAGAGGCACGAATCCGTCTTGGGACTGGCGGCCGGAGTTGGGAAGGAGAGGAAAAGGTCGTGGCTGTTTGGATCCACTCATGGAAGCCGAAGCCATCATCATGGCTATGATGGCCATTCCCCCATGTCTGACACTGAGCAGACCCGTGGACGGTCACTGCCAGGCGGATGATGGATGAGGCGGAGTAGACTTTTGATTCTAGAGGATAGGTATTCAGTATACCTAGCCAACTTGTCAATGACCACCAGAACCTCCACAATCCAGCCAATTGCCAGTATGTACAGGTATCTTTCATCCCTTCTTACGCCCATCTGCGCCGCAGAGGTAGTATTTTTTATGGCACAGGTACTGGTGAATTGGTTTCCCGCAGTGGAACTGCTGTAGAATCGTCCGATCATGGTGTGCCTCGATGTGCCTGCCGCAACTGGTTGAATGGTTTAACGCTTCCATTCCCAGCTCTGCTAGAGCCGTTGAGCAAGGCAAGCGCTTAACCAATCTCAACCATCAACTTTGCAATTGCAAGTTTGCGCGCTACCTCCCTCCACAGGAACGCTTCCTCAACAAATGAAACTCTGCTTCAGTCTCCTCGCCGAGGTTGATATTGGCTCTGAGCACCTTGTGAGTTACTTTCCACACCCGCGCAGCATCTTGTACGATGTCCAGTGAATGGTGTAGTTAACACCAGCTTTGCATCTAGGTGGTCCGATGGCAAGCACCATCATGGAAAAGATTGATGCTGGCGGAATCGACGACTACAACGTCGCGAGGTCCTCCTCCTGTCCCCCCACGGTCGGCAACAACATGGCCGGAAACGACATGCTCGGCGACACTTTCGCCGCATACAATTCTCCCGAGAGTTACATTCACAGCAGCTACGCCTTCGAGAGCTCCCTTCCTGGCAATTTCGTTGCTGTCGACAACCCTCGTGAGCATGACGCTCGTGGTCACGAAGCTCCTCACCACCAAGCACCTGGCGACCAGGCACCTGGCGACCACATTCTGAATGACCACAAGATCGGCCAGGACACACCTGAGATCTACATGGGGATTGGCGATGTGCATGATGAGGGCAAACCTGACACCTACATGGAAGTTGACGGTGCGGGTGACGACCGCACACCTGGCAATTGTTCTCTCCATCCGATTACAATCCATGGTAGGCTGACCCTCTTATTACCACCGTCATGATCATGTAGAGTACCTACACTGATGTTTTTGCAGACACCACTTCCCTGTACAACCGGCCTGTAAAAGTTGAGGCGTCTGAGGAAGTGGTCCTTGCGATGAACGCTGGCCCAAAGGACACAGCCCCGACTCAGATGCACAAATTCATGCGATTCCCCACAGAAATCCGTCTCATGATTTGGGAGATGGCAATTAAAGATGCGAAGGAACCCGACCTTCCTGTCTTCAAGCGTTCCGTTCAGCGATTCCGATTCAACCTCGCCTACGACGCCCGACGGGTCAAGCCAGGCCAAGACAAGTCCTGGGGATGGGTTGCTTGCTTCACGCCCCTGAGGATCAACGCGAATCAGCACTCGAAATTCCTGAGGGCCTCAGTCGACAGCCGTGCCCTCCTGCTTCGAAAAATGTCATTCCTGACGGTTCATGAGCTACCAATTGGCGCCGATGGTCAGTACATGGCTCCACGCAAGTGTCACATGCCTTTCAACTTCGCCAAGGACGATTTCTGCCTCGAGGGTATCACCCATGGGTTCGAGGAGGCCGGAAGGGACAAAGAGGACAAGGACGCGGTCTGGGACCCCGAGAAGCTGCCCCTGGCTGACCTTCTGGACAACGCCCTGGGCCTTCGGTTCGCGCCGCGCATCAAGCGCCTATCCATTGTCCCTCAATCCGTGGATGTGGATTACTGGACGACTGCTCGTCCCTTCATCGAGGCAACCAACGGACGCAACATGGCAGTGCTGGCCAAGCGATTCCCAGCTCTGGTGACTGTGAGATCTGTCATCCCACGACAGCACAGGGTATGTGAAAGCGGCTCCATGGTTTCTCCTTTCCCTTGTTACTTTCTGTGGAAGGCCGCTAGCCTCAGAGGCAAGGGTCAGGGCGGCCCGTCCGGAATGTCGGAGGAGGATCGGGAGGCTCTGTACGTCGCTGCCTGGCGACGAATCTTCGACAACCCATTCCGCATTTGGTCTAGATATTATTATCTATTCGACACCCGAGTCAGGACTTGTCATCGGGACCTAACTTTGGGCCGTTTCGGTTGAAGACAAGGCAGAATGGGCGGAGGGACTCAGTTATTGATTGGTTCGGCATTATTTGCCCCTCAAGCTGTGCAACGAGCGCTGGCTGGCTGGCAATTACTACTGAAGTTGCTCCGATAACCTCGTACCAAAGGTCTTTCACAGCAGTGTCTGCTTGCTCCGAAAAGGCAAGGAAGAAACACTGATGATGCTCTAACTATTCAGCACATGCAATTTGGATTCCAGCCTCAGCCCGCAGCATCAACGGGAGATTGTTTGGGAGTCTTGGATGCCATGAGCCCTCGACAAGAGTTCACTGCGGTTTTGGCAAGGAGAGATTGGAAAGGCATCAGTTGACTTTGCAGGATTTGATAACTTGTGGGCGGCCACATGGTAATGCAGGCTCCGTCTATTTTCACAAGCAAACTCGAGACTTTGCACTATCTTTCTTACATCCATCCCACTTTCTTCTATTTTCAACGAGTGTACAACAGTTCAAGACAAACCCTGCAACATACTGAGGCAGGGTGACGGGAAACTGGTCAGGCAGTGCTGAAGTCTTTTTCACAAAGCCTGAATGGAAACCTCCGATCTGTTGAGAGCCAGAAAACAGAGCAACTCCAGAAATGGAAAGAAAACCAGCAGATAGGTTTGAGATTTACGAAAAAAAAAAAAAAAATTTAAGTCTGTCTTCTCTTAGTTGGTCTTTCCCGTCTGCATGACATGTCTTCTCTTTACACAGCGCTCACTGCATGCCTCAGCCAACTGTCCTATGTTGACAACGTATGTATTGCGCTGGGCATGTCAGCATGTGGTCGAGAGAACTCACAAATGCACAATATATCAATGCAAATGTAAACAAGAAAATACCACGCGGTCGAATTTCTCATCCAAGCTTATCAGCCCGGCGTACCCGCCATCATGCAATGAGCAGACGGGATGGCGACGGGTGGGCCCTCGGCGAGGAGAGCCGAGAAATACCACCAACCAGGTCCGCCGCAGCCCACTGAAGCCGAATGGCGCCATCGACACCATGCTACAAGGGAAGAAGCGAAGTAGCATCGCTCGAGTCGCAACACCGCAAAGCCAGCAGCACTCGTTCATGGAAAAAATGCCCTATCATTTCAGCGGACCTGCGACGGACAATCACAACGATTGACAGGTCCGCCGTGGAGACCACTCATGATGTCGACATGTCTCCCCTGCGCAGGTGGCATGGTCGTATTCAATTGACTTAAAAGCGCACTGCTTCCACGGAGTCTTGGCTCGGGAAGGAGGTCCGAAGCTGCAGGTCCAAGGCAACACAGACTCCCATCTGAGACTGAGTGCAAATGCCAACGATGAGTCTCCGACAGCTGCCCCTCCTGGGCATGGCCCTCTTCGCAGGGTACGGCGCCTGCAAAGGCCCCTTCCTGACCCAGGTGGACACCCAGACCTGGGTGTTCGGAAACGATCTGTGGAACGTCACCGAGGGGAAGAACTACGCGACCAAGCTGTTCTCGAGCATCCTGCCGGGCCACGACCTGGTCGGCGGCGCGTCTGGGCATTACGCCGGGATAGGTAAGTCGAGCCCTGGCCTGCTCTGACCTGCAAAGGCCCACGCTGACGGCAAAACCCAAACAAAGACGGCGAGAACAACTTCGAGTGGACCAACGCCTCGATAGTCTCCCAGGGCACAGACTACATCGACATTGCCTTCTCGTCCACCTACGCAGACCTGCACTGGGTCGTCTTCGAGGACCTGCAGGGCGCGTACCAGTACGTGGTCAACAAGGCGCTGCCGGACCTGCAGATCATCCGCACGCTGTGGCGGCTCGACAACGAGACCTTCACGCGCGGGCGCACCCACGTCAAGGACGAGGCCCTCCCGGACTGGGCGCTGTACGCTGGCGCGACCAAGGTGCAGGACGAGACGTGGGAGCTGGCTGACGGGTCGTACATCACCAAGTACGACTGGGTTAACTACGTGCGGGACCGGGACTTCTATGGCGTCTATGGGCCTGGTGTTGCCGGGTCGTGGTGGATCCACCCTACTACTGAGTATTTCTCGGCGAGCCAGCTCAGCCAGACTTTGACGGTGAGTGTTGGGTTTTCCAGTTTTTGACGTGTGGTGTCTAATACGTGAGCCAGGTCCACCGTGAGTCGGCAACAGGTGACGCCGTTCAGCTCAATGTCTTCCAGGACACGTCCCATTTCCGCGTCGGGGCCGACACCCACTCACCCGTGGGGAAGATCTTCGGGCCTTGGCTGTGGTACCTTGTGAGTCTGCCCTGAATGGGTCGGGGTAACACCTACCGAGGACTCAGTCTAACCATGGGAATGACAGAACAACGGCTCCGTAGAAGACGTCGCCGAGCGCCGCAAGCAGGAGCTAGAGAAGTTCCCATACAGCTGGCTGCCGGACGCGGCATACCACAGCCGCGGCGAGATCACGGGCAGCCTCCGCCTGTCCGACGGCCGCCCCGCCTCGGGTGCCTCGGTGTTCCTTGGCGACACGGACACGTCAATCCGGCCGCTGGTGCAGGGAGATAACTACTACTACACGACCACAGCCGCAGCAGACGGGTCCTTCTCGTTTAGTGACGTGCGCGCTGGGTCGTACGGGGTGTACGCTTGGTCCAACGGCGGGGAAATCGCAGACGTGTACACCAACGCCACAGTAACACCCATCAGCGTCGAGGCGGACAAGACAACGGCGCTGGGAGAGGTAGAGTGGGTTTTGCCAGCTGGGCGCAAGCAGATCTTCCAGGTTGGCGAGTTCGACAAGAAGGCACTGGGCTTCAAGAACGGCGGCCTGCCGTACCAGCACGGCGTGACGGAGGAGAGCCCCGCGAACCTGACGTTCCGGGTGGGCGAGTCGGACGCGGCCGAGGACTGGTACTACGCCATCTCAAAGCTCGGGAAGTGGACGATCGAGTTCGAGGTCGGCGAGGCGGACCTGGCGGCGCACGCCAACGGGACGGCGCTGCTAAGCCTGTCGCTGGCGGGCTACTCGCAGAGCACGGCGGTGGACGTGGACGTCAACGGGCACGTGGTCGGGACGCTCAGCAAGGACGTGCTGACGAGCGACCCGGCGCTGTACAGGTCGGGCAAGACGAGCGGCGAGTGGAGGTTCGTGCAGTACGAGATCGACGCGGGCGCGCAGCTGGTGGCGGGGACCAACACGGTTGGGTTCACGGTGACGCGTTACGTGCAGTGGCGCGGGGTCCTGTGGGATAGCATCATCCTGGAGTGGCAGAACTAAGAGCTGAGATAGGGCACGAAGGAGACGAGGAAAATGAAGACGTCACTCGGCGGGGTGATCAGCTGCTGCATCGAGTTAATCTATTGAATCTATGTCGATGAACCCGCTTTTCTCCGTGCTGGTCTCCGCTCTGGTCCCGTCGGGGAGAAGATCATGCAGGCACCAAGATGGAGCTTGGAAGCCTGACCAGCCTGGGCAGCCTGGAAGCACACCATACAGCCATACAAGTGCAGAAGACAGTACGGAGTGACTTTGTAGTGACGCGAGTATGAAACTGAGGCGAGTGAGAGGTGGAGGAGCACGCGAAAGAGCACGCAAAGGACGCTGTTTGGACCTAGCCCGGCCAAGGGTGCCACTGCTGCGCCACAAGACCTTGGTCGAGCTGCATGATTGGCCTGGTGGTGGGGTGGACCCACACCTAGCTGCGTCACTGAGCATCATTAATGGCGCTGCGGAGCCTTTGCTCCTGGTAAGCGAGACTGGTTGAGGCTTGATGCGATTTGCATGTGCCACACCTCTCAGCCAGTCTGTCAGTCTCTCGACCCTTGGACAACGTCGTCATACTGACAGAGTTGAGGCCGAGAGCTTCAGAGTAGAGGGGTGATTGAGGACCGAGGGGCAACAACGCCCACAACCCCACGCACGTCATGGCAGCAAAACAAGACCGGATGAGGCAGCTGAGCTACAGTAGCCTGTAACTCTCGAGTGTGACGAAGCAGCATGTGCCAATGATCCCATCAGTCTAGCCCATTGAGCAGTGACTTGAGCCGCTCCCGAAGAATACAAAAGGACGCTGATTCTCAGTTCAGTTTCTCTTCCTTCCTCCTTCCTCCATCATCAACTACTCCAGCCTCAACTCAAGTCAATACAAGCAACACCACCAAAACAAACTTCACTTTCCAAAACAACAAACACAATGGCCGACGCAATCAAGAACGCAGTTTCCTCCGCCTCTGAGACCGTCCAGCAGGGCATCTCCGGCGTCTCCAAGGAGGGCAACAAGGAGGTCGCCAAGGACAGCAACGCACCCGCTGGCACTCGCGCTGAGGCTGCCAAGGACGCCGTCAGCGACAAGGCCTCTGAGACCACCCACAGCGTAAGATAATATTCCCGAAGAACCTTACTTGTGTTGAGAGATTTGATTCTAACGTGGTTCGATTGCAGGTCAAGAAATAAGCGCTTCGACCCGACAGTCAACTGAAGACATCGAGTGGGAATTTTGGGCTGCGAATCAAGCAGATTTCATCACTTTAGCGATTCAAATTCAAATCCAGTGATACCACCCACCAGACCATCTGATCCCGCGGTGAAATGTGTGATGTCTTATGAACTACTGTTACTCCCGCTACATATTAAGCTCCAATTGCTTGGTGACGCCCATGTTCCATAGAGCCGGGTTGAAGGCAAGACATGGTGCTCAACATCAAATTAATTATCGACAGACCCAATTCAATCGTTAGGCATTATCACTTCGTCCAACCCAGCGTGACGTCAGTCAGAATAATACGGTGTAAGCAGCAAGTGTTTGTGGACAGCCGGACATCGCTCACATGCAAATGCAGCCACTAAGAACGTTAACGTCAGACATTTTTGCATGTCAACCAACCCGTAAGCACATTTCGAGCCCTGACAGGCCAAGCATGTGAAATCCGACCTTCAAGCACATTCCCTATCAATCTTCAGTCAAATCACAATCGTGCACCGCCAAGCCTGATAAACCTGCATAGAATCCGTCTTCCTGACATCCGCCGGATCCCACGGACACGCAACATCCACCTCGCCCGCCTCGAGCGCCGCCGCCCGGAGGTTCAGCGCCTTGTCACCATCGCCGTTCTCCGACAGGACCGTCACATGCACCACCTGCTCGAACGTCATCGTGTACGGGCAGCCGCCCCACCGCCCGCAGAACAGCGCGCGGTCGGCTGCCGGGCACTCGTCCGACGGTACCTTGCCGTCCAGGACGCCGACATTCCCGGGGCTGTCTACGCCCGCCACAGTGATCTGCGCCCAGAGGCCGCAGCCCGGCCCGCCCAGGGGGTCGGGGAGCAGGGGCACGATGGTGGCGAGGTAGCCGATCTGGAGGTCGTAGGTGTTTTGGATGGCTGCTGCTGTGGAGGATAGGGCAATGGCGGTGAGGAGAATGGAAAGGGCTGATGGCATTTTGGACAGCGTTTGGATTTGGTTTCAATGGTTGGGGTGGTTTGTATGGCAAGTGACTTTGATATAACGAGTCTCTGGTTTGGGAAGAGAAGTGCTGGTCTTGTTCCCGGACCAAATATTTTCAGCGGACATCGTCCTCGAATTATATTCCCATGTATCTCGTGGATGAATAATGATACCCTCGCCAGGGACTGTATCTCTTATTACTGGTGTGAGACCTATGAGACCTATGAGACTAAACACGGCAAATGGCAGTACTGGCATTTGAGACAAGCTTCAGTTCATATCAGCCTTTGCTGTTTCTTGGTAGGACAAGGCTAACTGCGCAACTCAGAATTTACACAAGACTTCCTGCTAGACCTGCACAGACAGCAATAGAGGGTCGTGAGAAAATTCTATGATTTGGTAAGCAAAACAGATGGCGCTCCGTTCCAGTAATGTTCTCAAAGCTGAATGGGCAGTTGGCGTTGCATGATTCAGATTACTGTCGAGACCTAATCATATCACTTGCGAACATTGATAATACTGGATGATCATGACAAGCTTCGACACACGAATATGGGGAGGAGAGGAAAGTTAAGAATCAGGGTTATATTGACCAGATGGAGATAAACCTACCTTATGATAATTTAATGGCCCCAATACCTACCAGGAGTACGCCTTAAGACTGGAAATAAAGCATCATAGCAGAGCGCAACGCCGCCAGAGTCCAACGGACTAGAATAGAAATCAACTTACCGAGCAGGCGCAAGACCCCCGCCGTGGCACATCGAGTTCCCCTTGCAGGAAACACAATACCACCGCGTCTCACCCTCAGCCTTGAAGTTACACCAAGCCGGGATAGCCGCACCGCAATCCCGCCAGGCGCACCGCATGACCCCATACTGCCCCTCGCCCCGGAAGAGCTTCCAGGTCACCGCCCAAAGCGAGCGGGCGACCCACTCGTCCAGGCAGAGGATCCAATCTTCCACAAGGTGCATATCTTGCCCACAGCACGACAGCCCCAGAAGATCGAGCAACGTCCGCCTGTACCTCCCCATCTTCGCCTCCTGCAGCGCCCGCAGCCGCGGCGTCTCCCGCGGGGCAAGGTCCCGCCTGAGCCGGCCCAGCTGCCCCGCCGCCTCGCGGATGGGCCGCTTGACGTGCGGCTTATCGCTGTGCGCGGTGGCGACGGCATTGATAGCTACCAGGTGCAGACAGGTACCGCAGAGGAGATGCCCACAGGGGAGGCCGTGCATCTCGGCCCGGAGCTCGAGGAGCTCGCACTTGTGGCACTCGCCCAGCTCACCCTCCTCGACGTCCTCCCCGTCGGCGTGGTAGTCGAAGCGGTCCGCGTCCCCGCACCGGGACATGTCGCAGGAGGCGAAGTCGGGCAGGCAGCGGCGCAGGTAGTTCGGGGGCGGCAGGGGGCTGTCGGCTGGGTTGGCTGCGCTCAGGCTGCGGTCGTAGGTGAGCGGCTCGTTGGGGATGGGGTCGGGGAGCTTGAAGTCGGACTGGCGGAGGCGGATGAGGTAGTTGCCAGGCCTTTCGAAGCGGCGGCGGAAGATGCTGCCCTGGGTGGCGGCGAGGTCCACGGGGGAGAGGTGCCTGTTGTAGGCGTGGGTGGGACCTGCTGGCCAGGGACCTGCTGGGAGGCATGTTTCAACAGGCGAGGAGTCTGGCTCGCACCGTAGGGACATGTTGGTTGTGATGTTTCGCCCTGACATTTTTGTCAGCTGCTCGGGGTGATGTGGACTGTACCTTTTGGTTTTGTGTCCAATGTGAGTAGCTTCGATGTTGTTTGTCAGTCAGTGGCGGGACGTATAGTGATGCAGAATGTTCAGTAACCAACGAAATGTGTTGGGAGAGCACATGAATAAATACGCGTCGAGTCACATTGTCTATCTCCCTTTATTCATGTTACTTACCACAGGAGAAAGCATTGTGTACTTTGTTTGATACCGATGGTGTTGGATGCGTGTTCCGTATCCTTTGAGTCATTAGACGCTATCTGCGGCAGAGGTGAAATCAATTGTTCCGAGTGATCATTGTCAAACCTCGCCCTCTTTGACGCATTGTCTCTGTCTTTAGTGGCAGGAAAGCTAAGATTCCGCTTGATTGCCAGTACGTCTCGCCGCATGCCAAAGCTCCTCTGGAAATGGTTCATCGGGGAGTGCTTTCTCAATTCTCAGAAGGCATTCATTGATCTAATAGAGTCTATTATGTCCGTCGCTTCCCATGGCTTCTGCGGGCCTTGGTATGACTTTTCCTCCAGAAATGCGCCATGGTGAATAGCAAAGAAGCTTTTCCTCAAGATCATCATCCTCTATGATTACTGCGTCCTCACATCCAATCACAGTTTCCCGCCGTAGTGAATTCCCCAACCGAAGTCAGGTTATCTATCCGTCCCAGCAGGAACTCGAGCTGTCTGTAGGCCGCACCGGGCACATACTGCGGAATCTGGTGGCCCGCCAGCTCCACAGTGACAAATGTCAGCCCCCGCTCCGTGTGCGTCTTGCCGTACCAACCGCTGCCGCCGACGTAGCCCACGGGGATGGTAGGGATGTATTTCTGCGTCAGAGTCTCGATGAGGGCCGGCTCGACGGTCGGGTTGTAGGGAACGTAGAACTTGTCCGAGAATGGTGACTCCTCGAAGCCCTGGGTGCCCTGCCAGGTCATGTTGTTGATGACGGCGAGCGTGCCGTTGGACGTAATCAGGAAGTCCAGCTCACCATTGGCGATGACTACGTTGGCCGTGCGTTCAATAACGGAGGGGAGCACGTTGAAAGCCGATGGCTCGGAGCTCTCGAGCCCGAATATGGCGGGGTGGCACATCTTGAAGTCGGCGTGTGGCTTGGGAATGTTCAGGGCGTCCTGCACGTCGCTCCGGTTGAAGTAGTTGTTCGGGCCCCAGCCGAGCGTGGGGAAGCCGAGAGGGTTGGATGGGAAGGGGCAGGAGGAGCTGACGTGGTAAGGGTCGAAGCACGGGTTGACGTAGATCGCAGCGCGGGCGATGTCCTTCCACAAGGAGCAGTTCTGGTCCACGACGGCGGTAACGTTGACGGAATCAGGGAAGGCAAATGGCCCCTTGGGAGGGAATGTCAGCGCCTCCTCCATAAAGTCTGTGAATCCGCAGTCCTTGGCGCGCTCGTTGACGTAGTTCGTAAGGGTGTCATTCAGGTTGAAGTAGCTGCTGTACTTGTTCAGGTACTGCACTGAAGGTGCGTGCTCCATGATGGGAAGGGGCCCTATGGCTGGGTTGTTGATCTGGATCCCCTTGACGTTGTAGTATTCGTCATCCGCCTGCTCCAGGAAGTGGTTTGCAATGTAGGGCACGAACATGCCTGCGTATGACTCGCCTGCCAAGTAGACATCGTACCCGTGCATGTCGAAGGTGTCGATGAAGTTCTTCCAGAATCCGGCGAATTGAGCCGCGACGTCGTGCTCGTCCTTGACATCGAAAGAAGCTCCAGGGGCTGCAGACGAAAGTCCAGTACCTGCATGACTGAGTGTTAGCTGTCGAAGTTTGGGAAAAGAACCACTGTACGACGCAGGCTTTAACTGCAACGAAGACCAGTATCAAAAGTTTCAGCTGTAAGCAGTTTTGCGGCAGGGAGGAACACAGACGACACATATGGCAGATTTTGTTCCAAAAAAAGAATTGATGAAAGTTATTTTGGAATTTGCTTACCAATGGGCTGGTCAATCCAAACCATGTTGGTCAGGTTGGTCCAAGAGAAAGGGTTCGGTTGAGGCGAGTAGGTTCCCGGCTGCCACAGGAAAGGGCCATTCTCCTGCAGCAGACCACCCATGGAACTACATCCTGGGCCGCCGTTGAGCCAGACGGTAATCTCCTTGCTGGCAGCCGGGTTCTTGGAGGGGAAAAACCAGAAGAAGAGCTCGTTCTCGTTCTCGCTGGAGCCGTCGGTCGAGTTGGGAGCAGCGATGGGCAGTCTTCCTGCATAGGACTCGCCAAGGTCAAAATCCACCTCAGGAACGCCGGTGCCGTTGACCACGAATTCTGATAGGGGATGGGAAGTTAGTCGGGCAGTCTCATTGGCGAGTAAAGTAACAGATGCGCAGCAGGACACCAGAAAATGATAACTTACTGTGGCTCTTGGAGGTGAGGAAGGGCTGGTCACGGCTGGGAGCCTTCGCAGAAGGTCCACAGGCCACAGAATCCTGTGCACGAGGGGTGATCACAGCAGAAAGAACCACTGCTGCAGCACCAAGTGCCGTCAAAAGGAGCTTTGGGAAGTGCATGATCAATGGATTGTGGATTGTGGATTGTCGATTGTCGATTGTGGAGTGTGGAAGAACACAGCCAAAGGAAAGGTTTGAAGTCGACTTGGATGGTCTAAATACAAAGCTTGGAGACGAAGATTGAGGATCGAAGGCAGAAATGCAAATGGGATGTTGAGAAGATGGAGGGGTGGGGCCCAAGTTCTACAAGTGAAGGAGTTAAAGGGGAATGGTGATGGTCAAGCAGTGCAGTCCATGCTGGCCAGCAAAGAAGTTGTGACTGGAACAGTCCTAAGATAATATCAATGTCGTTTTTCACTTGCAAACAGGGCTCAGTGCAAACGGACTACAGCTAATGTAAGCTTCATTCCCAAAATGCTTCAGAGTCTCACGTTTTAAATTTGCCAAAATGCATGTCTGCTTCCAATGTGGAGTCATGCTGCTTGTTAAATACCTTTGCTCGACGGTTCAGCTTTGCTTGTCACTGCTACAGCAACAGGTGCTGCCATCCCACCACAATTCACTCGTTATTTGTGTCTTGGAAATGAACAGTTATTGACAAAGAATAATTAATATTTGGTACTACATGCCTACTGTGCTGTCTCCATGAGTATCAAGACTCATACATGCAGTACCAGACCAAGAAATGTGCTCTAGACGGCAAACCCATGAATCCTTTGGCACCATGCTCGTCATGGACCAATGCCTCTCCAACTTCAGGCTTCCCGAGAGGACTTGAAAATTTGGGCGGCCGTTGTCTCCCTCCAGCCTGATCACTTCTTGCTCTTCTTGCTCTTCTTGTCCTTCTTGCTCTGGGCCAGGGCTGCTGCATAGTCGGGGTGCATGCTCTTCAGGTGGCGGGCGATGTAGTTGTATCGCGGCGTAGTGTAGTAGCAGTCATCCACCGGGCATTCATGCATCTTAGCCTCACAGCCCGTAGCCTCCTTCCACTCCTCCGGGTGCTTGATCTCAAAGTGGGCCTGCTTAGCAGCCCATGCTCCCTGGAACTCGCAGCCCTCAATCTTGCACTTGTAGTACATCGGGGGCCACGTGTGGTTGTTCTCACCCATGACCACGAAGTAGAGGTCGTTGTTGTGGGGGTCAATCGTTCCCCTTGGTCCCTTTTGGGGACTCTTGCCCTTCTGAGGACTCTTTTCCTTCTTCGTGGCCGGGCCCTGGGCCTGCTGGGCGTCGTATGCCTCCTCGTATCCCCGTCGCCCACTGGCGAATTCCATGGCGTGGAGAGCAGCGGAAGATTCCTCCAGCTCGTTGTCGTCTTCCCAATAGAGAGCATCATTGTCCACGTTCTCCTCTTCCACTCCCGACAAGGTAGCGGGAGGGGTGTCGTTGGCCATGTCTCCATCTATCTGGCCCGATCGGTCTGGGGACGAGAAAAGAGAGTAGTTTCCCATGTCCTTATAGGAAACATCATGGTCCTCTATATCCGCCTCGAACAGGGTGTTGTCGGCCATGTCTTGATCTCCCTGCTCTGATCCTGCCACGGAAGAGAAGAGAGGATCGTTGCCCACGCCCGTCTGAATAGGGGTGGCGTATGCCATGTCCTCGACGGTGATGGTATCGTCGGCCATGTTCTCATCTCCCTCGTCGGATCCGGCAGGGGTGGAGAGATGAAAGTGGTTGTACATGTCAACCTCGTCTTCAGTGATGAAAGGATCTCCAGTGTAGTAATCACCCTGAACTTTCTCATCATTGGTGTCGAACTCCATCTCTTCGTCGCTCTCAAAGGTCATCGAGTCAGTGCCCGGGGAATAGAGGCGGACAGCCATGGCACTGGTTCCATTGCTGGCCTCCTCATCGCCTCCAGCATTGGAGGGGTCACCCTCATCGTACTCGGGGCTGTAAGCGTCAATCTCGTCAAACTCGCTCTCACAATTGAAGGCATGGGCGCCATTGTTGGACTCATTGTCGGAGCCATTGTCGGAGTGGTCATCAATGATGAGCTTGATTTGGTTGAAGACATCCGCAGAGAAGTCGGCAATGTTGTCGGCGATGACAAATGCACCAACTCGACTGAAGGCATCCTGTCTATTCAAATGGTCAGAAGAATTAGGGACATCAGGCCTGGAAGAATGGTTCTTACATGATGGACTCAATGAGGCCCCGAAACCTGATGGAGAGTCTGTCTGGGTTCGCGATGCACCAATGACGCTCCAGGGACACCAAGTAGACGGCGACGAGTTCGGCCACAGTATGCAGGACCTCGTCCTGCTTGTCCTCGGTCAAGTATTTGCTGTATTTTGATAGTGTTAGGAGCCTTTCAATTAGCACTGATTTGGATCGTCAGGTAGGAACTTACCCCCAGGTGTCCTGCAGCTTGCCCTCGAGAATCTCGCAAAAGCCCTTTTGGGCTTCCTCTAGAATGAAGCTGTTGGTATCGCTGTTAGCAGGAGCTCACATATAGGTATACAAAGACCGCGAGATCTGTGAATGCCCTTGCGTTATTCTCGCCAGGGCGCCAAACGCGACGCGCAATGATACGAAGGATACGAAGGACACCCTGGTGCCTGATGTGTTTTGGCATCGTAGGGCACAGTCTCTATTTGGGAAGCACTCGTGCGAGGCAGGCATCTGGGAAGATCATGAGACTGCTGTACTTACTCCGACATGACGATGTTGGTGTGGTCTTTGTTGTGGTAGTCTTGCTGTCGGACGGTGTTGCTGTTGGTCGAAGGTTGCCGTGGTGTTTCGCAAACAACGATCCAGGTCGACACCCAAGAATGAGTTGCGATGATGGTCGCCGACTGTGTTCCGGGGTGCGACGTTTTCTGATTTGTAGGGCCTAGCTATGGGGGCGTATGAATTCACCGTGGCGCCAGCCGCGAGTGCCACATCGGCAGGCTCCAAGATGCTTCACTTTTGACTGAACCACGATCCCAGGGACCAAATTATTCCGAAGCCGACCAGTTTAGAATATGGGTCAGTTGACAAGTGAATAGGTACCACTTGGCTTCAGATGTCTGGCCTTGCCAGTGTCTCCCACAGGCCTTTCTCTGTTGTGCCCGCCCCATCGTCGTCTTGGTATCAGCCTTGATAGGTACTCACTTGTTCAAACAGGATTACCAAACGAGTTGACCTCCTAAAGCACCTCTTATTCAGACTTGGACTCATTGGAGGTAGATCGACCTCGGTATTCTCTACACCTCACGAGCCTGAGACGTGTACTAGTTAATTGACCGGGACCTTCCATACCTCACATTGTCTTTCGCACAATGGTAGGTAAAACTTTCTTTGTAAAACTATGCATCTCCTTATTTCTATCTGTGCCTTATCAGCGCTTCGATCCGAAACTCTGTACCACCTAGGTGCAGTCATACTAATATATTGCTCATTTGTATCTAACATAAATGTTGTTGCTAGGTGTGGTGACTATTCACAATACACATTTGCAGCCCAGTAGTTGTAGAAGTCCCTGAGGGGACTGTTGCCCTAGAAATGCTCTTCTTGGAATTCAACCCGCCCTTCATTTTCGGAACATTTGACCGTCATATTTAGTTGTGTGGAATTATGTAGCCCGCCCCACTCTCCCATTTCTACCCTTGAGTTGTGTCCCTGGCGCTGGAAGACCGGCACTTCTTTAAAAACCTCAACAGAATACTGGTTTCATTGTATTTAGGGTGGCCGTATTAAATATGTATGCCACATACAGTAATATCAAGGAGAGAAAGCATAAACATATTGCAATTCTCGTTCAATATATTGGTAACTGAACATTAAGTGGAAATACTATCACGTAGTCATCATGATGCCTGCAATTTCAAGTTTCCGCGATGTTAAATTGCAATACAGGAGTAAATTAGGAAAACTTCTAGTCGACCTCTGGCCGGAGGTTGAGGTGGAAAGCCCGAAATACCCGACTACCTCCCGCACCGACTACTGCGGCCTGCACACCTGTCGATGCAATTGCATGGGCCACAAATCCACCTGTGTCGGCTAATTCGGTGTAAAATCCGCGAGGGGGTTTTCGACCGACAGCATCCCATGCGGCGAGGTCAACATAATCTCCAGTGCCAATATAGCTCGGTTGTGGGCCAACTGGGATGCCATGCGGACCGCCACAGAACAGATCCACCCACTTGGATCGATTGGTGTCTCTGAACCGTGAACAGAAAGCCGCCAGAGTCAATTCTACTGTGCGACCCCTCTCCTCCACCATCGATTGATTTCGTAAGATCCTTGTTGACACAGGGACTGTCACACGTAGAGTGTCCATGTAGCCTTCACCTTCGAGGCCCTCAGCAAATGCTAATAGGGTGTCGTCGTCCAGCTGAGTACTCGACTTCGAGCACGCTAAGATGGAGGCCAGGCTTAGTTCATCTCTGGCCATTGAAACATAGTCGAACATCCCATTGATCGTTCCGAATGGCGGCCGCAACATGTATTGCGGCAAGTATTCCTTTGCCGGAGCCGTGCCAGTCAAAGGTGTAACGTAGTTAGTAAGTATATGGCGAAACATCCGCGGTCGGTCCACCCTGTCGTTAGATATTCGAGGTCCCACAGATGCAATGAACAGCAGAAGGTACCTGAGAGTGTGCCTCGATTCGGGAGCCAGCTTCAAGAGATGCTCAGGACCTTTGGTGCGGTAAAGATCGTGTAGGATTGCCACCACGAATGGTTTCATATCCTGAGAGATCTGGCCGCTGTAGAACTCGTCCGTTTCGTCTTCTTCCTCCAGGAACTCTTTAAAAATGTCGCCATTTGGGTTCAGGTAATAGCCAAATCCCTTGGGAGCAGGGATATCAAAACCCGACGGTTGTGTCGAGTCGCGAACTCTGAATGGAAAGTCATGGATATCGTAGGAGTGCCAATGTGGTAGGCGCGTCAGCTGCCCGAGCCATCGCGTATCATCTACCTCACGCTCCACCTCACGTATATAGCTGAAAATATCCTTGGCGATGTTCCGGAGGTGAGGGTGTGGTGGGTGACGGTCAAGACAGGCAAGAGCCAGCAGACGCGATCCACCCAGTCCGGCCACTGCCGAATTTCTCTTCGCGATCTCCGCTAGTAAGGTCTCGTCCAGGCTGTTTCGCACGAATTCTTGAACAGTCTGATGAAGGAATTCGGCGTGGAGGTTTAGCCCTATAGAGAAACCCGACGTTGGGTCTTTAAGTGGCTTCTCCTCACTGATGTCTGATTCCACAGAAACACGCTCCTCTGCACCAGTGCCCACTAACTCGATCAAGCCGCCAGATCTGCTAGCCAACCAGTTCAAGATGTCATCAGAAGAATGTGTTGATTCATGATAGGACTGCGACAACCCCATGCAAATATGTGTGGCAGTATAGAGCTGTAGGACAGTGAGCGGAACGCGGCTGGCTAACATGGCCTTGAATACGATCATTGTCTCCGGCCAGTACGCTTCACGAACTCTGTTGAGTGTGAACCTGTACATGTCGTCGAGCTCTTCAGGATACTTGTGAAGGATTTCCCGGAGCGAATCGATCGGAGTTCCATCGGTGATGTCCTGACGAAGGTTGTCCACGACCACCCTAACCCAAATAAAAACACCCTTTGCCCTCAATGCAATATCTGAGGATAGTAGTGAAATGGCTTTTTGCCGTTCGCCAAACGCTTTGAACCTGTTAATTTCAGTGAGGAGCTGAGACTTTGTGTAATCATCAATGTCCTTCGTCGTAAAGTTGTGGATCGCGAATGAAGGCACTCGAGGATCGTCACCAAGGTGTTGCCCAAAGATTGGCCAGGGCCGGCTTGCCAGGCAAATCTTCAGCACTGGTGCATCGGGTTTGGCTCTGACACCCCTATAAGCGGCATTCAGACTTTCGAATATGCCAAGTAAACTTTTGTTGTCATCCTGGTTTTGGTTCTCGTCGAGAGCATCAACAAAGAGAGTGATGTGATCTCTGCAACCAGATACAGCTGGTGGTATGTGAGGTATATGTAACATGGCCTGAGACAGGCTTCTGATATCCCAATCTCGGTTGAGCCTCTTCAGGTTTATGAATATTGGTCGAACTAGCTCGAAGCTGCGAGGATATTGCTTCAAGACTTGGTGGAGAAGCTCCATCAGCATACCGCGGAGGCTTTTTTGGACGAGTGACTTTCCACGAAGGTGGAAAAAGTAAGCCATTGGATTGCCTTTGGAGTTCGAGGGTTGCAGAGACATGGTTCGGCTATCTTCTAATGCAAATCGCATCAGGGTAGACTTGCCGGAGCCTGGTTTCCCAGTGATCCAGAAGATCGCATCGAACTCCCCACGGTCGTCACGTAGCCACTGGCAGAAGGGAACTTGGTTCGTGAACAGCCATTCGAAAGTGTTTGTGTTGTAGTGGCGGACTGGGTCGACTTCTTGCACACGGAATCTCGCGACGGGGTCATCCAAGCTGTTCAGACATTCTAGGACATTGGTGAGTCTGACGACGGCCACGTATAGGTATGCTGGATGCTCTAACCTTCGTAGGTTTTGAGTTCAGTTGAGGCTTGTTTTTGTACAAATCAGCATCCGACTGTTTCAGACATTGACCATAGGTGTTTAACATATTCGGATGGACTTACATAGGTGTTTCTGAATATCACTCACCCACTCCTTGATTTTCCGGCTTACTTTTACAAAACCATCATCTCGTGAGGTCGTGTATTTCGCCATGTTGCGGTGGTCCTCAGATATGCTGCCCCATGTCTCACGGGCGTGACCAATCTTAGCTGATTCTGGTCTCACAATCTGCATCCCAACCACGCCGAAGCGAATCTGCTTTTCCTCGGAAAAGGACACGATGCGCAGATTCTTGTGTGTCTCGAGAGTCTGGTAAAAAGCTGTCGATATTCGATCGAGTGTCTCCGAGTTCTTCTCGAGCGCTGTTAGGAGCTTGGTGTTGGCACTTTGGAAAGCGAAGACCTTGGTCAATATATAGGCCACGCGGCCATAGCTTGCTGCATTTGATCCCCTGTGGGGAGTGCCTAGGAATATTATCCCGTTCGTGTTGGAGACAACATCCTTCTCATCTTGCTGGGCTGAGTGAGCGGCCTGGTTCAAGGCCTAAGCACGCTTAGTAGCTCCTCGCTAACACAGAATATCAGACAAACGTAGCTGACCTCTTTCACTACGAGTCCTCCAAGACTGTGCGCAATGAAGATGATGGGAATCTAAGTGATGAATGTCAGCTCGGGAGACCGCACAGGGGTTCAGGTTGAGTGGCTTACCTGGCTTCCCCGGAGAGCACTGAGCTCATTGAAGAGGTTCCTGCCATGTTGGTGGACCTGTTCTCTGCATTAATCAAGAGCCAAGTATATAGGAAAAGGATTGGATAAATTGTGCCTGTCCGGAAGGCATACTGTGTTTAACCCAGCAGACGACATGAATTTCTCCACATCTGCGTCATAACCAAAGCTATACACTTTGACGTTCTCGACAGCCGATGGCAGAAGACTCTCCGGCCAAAACACATGCTTGGATGATATGTACTTGTGGTTGGCGGGCGAATCCACAGAAGAAACACTGCTAGAGGGATCTTTCGCCCTCATGAGGGCACTTCTTGGGCTCCTCGCCTTTGCCGTCCATGTCTTCCATGGCCCTCCAAAGAGTCCGTGTACTAGGATGATGCTGGCATGGTCTTTTAGTCGATGTACTCCGTGTTATAACAGAGTGGACTTTGAACTCGGCCTTACTTCGCTACAGGGGTCTGTCCAGGCGGAGGGGAGTAAACCTCATTCATCCCCATACGGAAGTCCATTGCATCGACAATGATTCCACCGATGTATCCTTCGGAAAGATTGAAGCTTCTCTGGTCGGTGTTCGTCGATGGCAGCTGCTGCCCCTGGAGCGTACGTTCACCTCTAGGCAGAGGCTTACGGCGTCGGGGGTTTCAGGGTTGAATCGGCTTGCGTTGCTCGCTATCTGCTTCGGGAGAGAATTTAGTCTATGCTTCACTGGTGGAGATCTCGCAAATGTGGTTGCTTACCTCAAACAGCGTTTCAAAATGTTTCGGTCACCTCGAGAGCCTGAAAGTGGAGAGAGGAAGAAGGGAAGTTGGTTTGGAGAAGAACAACAACTACCAAATTCTTCCCCTCCCGAAAAGCCACATCAGTAGAGCTGACTGCTTGGTTGCCTCGGTGCCTTTGCCACACTTCCTTCGCGCAGCTCGTGTTACAAGCACTTGTTCCCGGTGTGGACTAGTATCTTGATATTTGTGTAACCACGAGAAGCTGAAAACCGTGGCTTCAAAGCAAGGATCGGACCTCAAGCAATGTGAAAGGAATCAGAAAATATTTGAATATGTTCCAGTAGATTTCAACATCTTCCAGGCTGTTGATATGACTTGATCGGATGTTCACGACGCGGAGGTGCTTCGGCGGGACATCGCTTCGATATACTGTGTGCTTGCACTGAGGGAGGTGTGTTGAATCGCAGAGTCTCGACCACTCGCCAAATATACGGCTATCTATCTTGCCGATCAACTGTGCAAATTCAAGATGTGTATCACCAGAACCAAGTCCGGACGTCAGTTGCCCCTGAATTGAGGTCACAGGACGCGATGTCTGGCTTAGCATGCCCACGATCTTGGGTGCGTGTCCCAAGGTTGTATGGTAGCATATGTATTGCAGCCGTAAGACATCGTTCAAGAACTGAAATGTTTGGTTCAGAGGGGATCGGTCGAAGATGGAGATTTTCAACGTGGCTGGTGACTCCGTCCCTGAGGTGTGTACCCCATCGGTCGTATTACGAAACATATGACGCACATTCGTCACAAGCATACGGCACAATGGGCGTCTATCTCCTCTTTCAAAGAGATCAGGTAGTGTGCCAAATGCAACATCCTTGGCAGAAGGAGGAAAGTGCGATTCTGATGGTGATCTCTCGCAGCGAATAGTCCACCTCTTTGCAATTTTGACACAAGTCCTGCTCACTGTGTTGCGCTACAGCCCCAAGCTGTAGAACTGAAGATGGGATCGTCATATCTGTGATGGAACTGCCAGAGGAGTTCCCGGACTTTGGTTGTTTCAGGAGCCACGCGTGGCCTTGAAGTCGTGCACGCCGGAGACATGGCGGGTCACATTTAATGCCTTGTAACTGCCTTTTCCGTATAGGTGCGCTGTCCAAGACTAGAATTGCTGATGCAACCGACCCGTATCCGGCTGGGGATCAATGATGCGGAAAGGCTCCTATGTCTGGAATTGAGACACAAACATCTTGGTCAGTGGTTTGCAGACCTCGGGTTTGCGCTGATCTGAGATGAACCAGGACCCTCCAGGCAGCCAACATCGCATAGTGGACCGCCTGCAGTCTGGGGTCGTACACAGGGGAGTTGATTAGTCACGCTGCTGAAGAAAGAGGAATTCTACACAGAACAGCGGAGATTTCACTTCAAGTCCTCTGGAGAAACTACGGTGCTTTGAGCTAGGTGCGCAGTCATAGAAGTTTCACTCACTTGCATACGGGCCGAAATAGGAACACTATTCCAGTAAACGCCCGAGACCAGAACAGATCAGTCCAATAGCTTCTGTCTAAATTTATCTTCTAATGTCATTATTATCCAACGGGAAAAACTTTAACCAACGGAGAATGCTCCTATTTCTTATCACCTTTATCCTTTTTCTTCCCAAATGAGAATAAATTCTTAATTGGTGTTTCCTTCTTATCCTTCTTCTTCTTCTTGAGAGGTGTCTCATCCGGTTGCCGCTGCGGTCGGGACGGATCTCCGACAACGGGGGGTACAGCAGCCCCAGATGGCGTGCTGAATGACGACGGCCCCGCCTGTGTTTGATACGAAGGCCCAGTTCCGTGGAAAGGATCATGGGCTGGTTGATGGAAAGTGCTGGTCGTTTGTCCGGGGACTTGTGGTCGCGGCATGTGCGGGTGCGTTTGGGTGGAAGTTGCGGCGCCTTGCTGTTGGTGACCAGAGCTGCCCGGAGCGTACTGTGGGTCGCGGCGTGGTTGCACCCCCTGAGCTGCTTGTGCGCGAGTAGTCCGTTGGCTTTGGTATTGCTGTTGTTGTCCCGGAACCGGTCCAGAGGCTCCAGCGGCTTGTGGCAGGGGAGGAGGCCGCGGCAGCGTCCCGGCAGTTGCTGGTGCCTGGCCGTGATATCCAGCAGTGGCGGTCTCTCGCCCGCGCGATTTTGACCGGCCAGCTAGGGCCAGGGGGTCACTTGAACTCGCTTGCTGGTCGATGGCAGTGCGGCGTCCCCGTAACGGCAGATTGTCGTGAGTCTGGGCCTGGGCAGCTCTAGGAACTGACTGGTCCCTGACTGAGGCCGCACGTCCCTCGTCAGGTCTCTTCGAACCGGAGCGCTGATCCCTCGTGGGCGTGGTGTCTTGTCTCCCCGAGTCTTGACTAGGACGAGATGCTGTGCGTTTGGTGCTGGATTCTCTTGGTCTAGACCCACCACGGCTGTCTTCTCGTCCTCCTCTCCTCCTCTCCGAGCTTTCCGATCCAGACCTGGAGGCACCAGGGGTACCGGTGGGAGTCTTGCCGCAGCGGCAGTCGCATGTGCAGCCTGCGCAGCATGGTCTGCCGGTGCCACGTGGTGCAGGAAGTTGAATGGACGCGGCCGGGGAGATTCGTCGAGATGCAGGGGAGCATGATGCTTGGCTGAGGTGAAGAGATAAAGCTAGCAGATTGGCGCTCAGCTTTCTCATTGATTTGCTTTGAGAAGAGAAACCTCTGTCGACTCCACCATACGGCCCATACACGTGCAAAGTCAGGAAGCCAGCGTCGGCTTGCGCCGGATCGCCTGTCGCATCCAATCGCTTCAGCATCTTGAGCTGCGCATCAGAGAACTTCCCTTCGAGGGCATAGTCTTCGTATAGTGTATCCCACTCTCCTATGACGAGATATATCTCCTCCCGATCCTGAGCAACAAGAAGGCAACTGCGAAGGATCTATGTCAGCGAGAGTAACTTAGTCGTAGCGAGGACGACTAGATAAATAGATGGAAATGACATGAGTTGTACAGAATGAGCAACGTGGTCAGAAACTGCTGTCACACACCCGGGTTACATGGGTTGAGTGCCGCCATTTGTGAAGAAGAGTCGGCCATGTAACATTGAAGGCATTCGCCCCGCAGAATCATGGAAGGCTTGGTTCGAATACTTACCGGGACTTTTCTTGCGATTTACCTGCCGCTGGTTTCGCCTTCAGCATTCCTCTCCTTGGTGTAAGAGGACCCTTGCCCTTGCCGCCATGTTGTACAGATTCATTTCGAAGCCGCAGATTAAGCCAGGCCAAGATTTCAGCTGCTTCCTGCCACTCAATCTTCAGCCGGTTTCTCCTCCGTAGACGCTTTTTGGCCTCCACTATTGCGAGGATCTCCGTCGTACCTGCATCTATGCAGTACAAAGACCCGTCCGTTTCACTGGTCATTACGCGTGCGTAGGAATGATTGTCAGCCAGGACCACAAGGTTGTCTCTTCTTTTTGAGGTCATCAAGCCCTCCATGTGTCCCGCTTGAATCCTGTCATCTTTTCTCTTGCGTTCTCGAATATGGAATCTGTCTCGAGCCATTGTCCAGTCTGCAACTGTTTTCCAATCGTGAGTTGGCACAGCACCGCCGCCCTTGGTCGGAGTTTGGTTGGCATCGTATGCAGCCGCTGGTGTCTTTTGGACCATCCATCTTCGTGTGAGTGCAGAGGCAAAGGATATGAGGGCTTGGTTCACGATCTGCTCGTCGGCGGCATCGTTGTCCGGAGCCTCCATGTTGAAGTTGATACCCCGCTTGAACTTCTTCAGTGGAGTCTCTGTGACAGAGTCCTGGAACGAATCCGCCCCATCCTGAGGAGTACCCAGGTATGCATCCAGAAGTACTTGGTTCTGTACTAACTTTGCCCCAGCGAACAGTCCAAGGTTGTCAACATCTAAGGCTGGATTGTTGCTGGGAACCTGTGAAACATAGTTGTCGAAATCCTGCCAGTTTCCCAGAAATACCTCGGCAGCTTCCGCGTATTTGGCCTCAACCAATTCACGGAGTGGAAGATCTTCGTTTTCGTGTCGCTTAACGAGAGCGCGGAGATGCAGGAAATGTTCAAGGTTGAGACCAGATCCTTTGGCGTTCTCATCCCCGGCCTTCCACCGTCTCAATCCACAAAGACGGATATGATGGGAACCTTTGTTCAATCTTCAAAACTCGATCAGCAATGCTTTTACAAGCACAACAAGTGTTTCTTCAGTTCAGATATTGGTAGATTTGTGCAAATGTCTTGGACCTGCTTACTCTGGCTCCAGCTGTGTACCAGCCGGACTTCTGACGCTTCCTATCCACTGTTGGACAAGGTCGCTCCAGTCTGATGAAGTCTCTGGACTCCGGTCGACAAATCTCCGAATTGCGGGGTTGCACTGGTTGGTTTCAAAGGCACTTGCAGACTGCGATGCAGATGGGCCAGACATTATTGCAGCCCACAAGTCAACATCAAGCAAGACAAAATTACCGGAAAGATTCCAAGAGGTCAATGGGTGGAGAAACCAGCTCACAGGCTTGCAGCCTACCTAAATAGGGAGCACAGTTGCTGTGATGTTCGAGAGTATTGCCATACGCCTCAGTCCAAAAATAAGATAGATAAACCAGGCCATCTGCATGCCGGCCAGCCGGCCAGACTGCCTGGCCAACAGACGGCTTCGTGAGCGTACTGTCCAGCCGCCGTTGGCTGATTTTGCATTTTCTTCCACGCTAAATGAGCAGTTAGGTGGCGCGGTCGCTTCATCAGCCTGCATCAGGGCGAGCCAAAGCCAGGGTATGCTTTGGAGTATGGTCTGGGCAAGGTTACATTAGGCGCTTGTTACCCAGCCGCGATGCGGCCACGGACGGCGCCAGAGGCCTCTCTCTGTAGACCACCCGGGCGCTTCTGAAGCCCCCAACAATCTGTCCCGGAGGAAACGGTTGAGTTTCAAATCGCTCCCAACTGATCTGCTGCCAGGCGGCGCAAATGACAGCGAAACTGCATATTTCCAAATTTAAGTATTGCAACCACATGATACTGTCAAGCCCCTACGCTAATGTCCCAGCGTGTAACGCAACCCGGCCGCGGCTTCTCGCCATTGCCGAGGCTTTTGGTGTCCTGCGGCACCTGGTAGGCTGTCTCCCCAACCGGCTTGTTGGCCAGCCATCTTATAAACAGGTATGCGTCGCTTGTGGGTTGATCACCGCGAAGGTCTAGCAGGCGCGAATGGCGAATCACGAGACCATCACCATCCCAGTACGCCTGTGTGATGCGAGCAGATTCGTCATGATGGAAGCTGTAGACGATAATCTTGTTCCAAGTTAGTCATGACCTGCTCCGCGCAAGTGGGAATGAGGGAGGGCTTACAGGTATGGTGTGAAAATTGACAAAATCGCCGCGGCGGAAACGAAATTTGAGCACGGTGATGGCAGCCGCTACTTCGCTGGCTAGGGTGGCCGGGCTACTCCTAGACGAATCGCAGACGACAACACCCATGTGTGGCTTGCTCATATCTGTCTCCCAGCGATCTCTCGAACATAATTCGTAAAAGCCAGGAGTGCCGTATGCGTTAAGGAGCTCCCCGTCTCGACAAAACCTGTTGGAGACGTCTTCTTCCAGATACATGTCATCGTCATCTGACAGAGAGCTATATCGGGACCAGCATTAGTGTCAAAAACTTCAAAATCAAAACGGTGCACAGCTGGAGGACTACTCACTTGACGTACTGCCACTTTGTCTTTCCCAAAATGCCGTCACCGTACTTCCCAGCCTTGGAAGCGGCCCACTTGTACCGCTTGCATGAACAGTGAAAGCCATGCGCTATGGATTCACCCGGGCAATAAGACTCCGTGCAAGGCTCTTTCCATTGATCTTGAGTGTGAATCAATCGCTTGCCAAGTACGTCATCGACGAAACTTGGCAGGTCGTCCACGCCGCCGAGAGGGTAGGGGCGGAAGAACAAAGGCTCTGGATCAAACGGCGCGTGCTCATCGACGTCGATATCGGGGAGCTTGCGGATGCCCAGGGCTTGCAGATGCGAGTCTTCCAGCACGGGTACATCGAGGCGGTCGAGCTCCCGCAGGGTGGCGCGCAGCTGCTCGTACGCGGCTTGTTGGCTTTCGCGTCGGGCCGCCTCGAGGGCCTCGATTGGCGATTGTATTGGCTCCGGCGATGACATTGTGGTGATGTGGAAGCAGGAAAGCTGTCGTCGGAAGACAAAATGAATGAGCAAATGCGGCTGTAGGAGGTTTACACGAATGTTTGGTGGAGCCCTGCGGGTGGAGATTCGCTGTGCTTAAATGCTGATCGCGCTGAGGGGAGTTGTTTGTGTACAAACTGGTCGCAAAAAGCGGCCGCGGCTTCGTAGTAGCCGGGGCAACCAGACCTGGTGCTGCGCCGCAGCCACTGGCGAAGGGGGCGATTGAGAACACCAACAAGACGTCGAAGGCCTTCACTGTTAGTGATGTAGAGCCCAATAAGAACGTGATTGCGGTTTGAAGTCCCTGGCTACAATGTTCGGCAAATGTCTAAGCTGTGGTGTCGGCCGTTGATGATGTGGACGGAAATGGAATTGGAAGTGGGAAGTGGAGACTTTGGGACTTCCCCACATCAGGCGCGTTTGTTGACAAGAACTGCATGGTCTAGTTGACTAGCGAATCATGTCCCTGCTAACCCTAGCCCTAACGACATGTGCCGAAGAACCCTGAAAGTACCCGAGGGGGGTTTCTTCAAGTCCCAACATCCAACAGCAGTGGTCCTGTCGTCATCCCAAAGGCTGTGCCTCGGCTGTACCTTGTTCGTCTATATCGACGGCTTGATACGGACTGGTGCAATAGCATCCTCAATGAAGGGTTCCCACCTGCTCTTTTGTATCCTTCCCTCCTTTATCACGGCCAGGACGTTCTTCTCGGGATCATCAAAAATCGTAACATCATCCAGGGGGTTCGACTCCAGAATCAAGATATCTGCCTCAAACCCGGGCTTGATCTGCCCGAGCGAATCTTCCCGTTTGATCAGACGAGCAGGGTTGATAGTCGCGCTCTGCAGCACGGCCAGCGGTGACAAGACTCGCGATCTCAAGGCGAATTCATATGTTTGCGCCGTTCCAAGGGGCCCAAGTAGGTCCGTCCCGTAGCAGATGGTCACGCCGGCATCTGAGGCGATCTTGAGCGCCTGCAGTCCGGCTTGCAACACGGCCTCATTCTTCGAGACAGACTCTGGAGGCAAGTACCCCTTCCACTTGGGCGATGCCATCTCAGCATACGTGACGAGGGTCGGTGTCAAGAAACACCCCTTGTCCGCCATCATTTTGGCCGTCGGCTCGTCGATAAAGTTGCCATGCTCGATACCCCTAGCCCCATTCTCAATACAGTGCCGTATCGCCTGGGACGTATAAGCATGTGCAGTCACGTACGTCCCTGCATTCGCAGCACACTCCACCATGGCCCTGATCTCGGACCCCGTGAACTGGAGATGGTCAATCTTGTCCGTCGGGCTTGACACCCCGCCCGAGCCCATGATCTTGATGAAGTCCGCACCGGTCCGGATCTCCTCTCTGACTGCTTGCATGCACTCGGGTACCCCATTTGCTATCCTCCCCAGGCCGGTAGTGGTACCGCCGCAGCACATGCTGTCGTCGTGGGGCCCGCGGTAGTCTGCGTGTCCCCCGGACTGGGAGAGCGCATGGCCTGCGATGAAGAGCCGGGGGCCCAGGAATACACCGTCCTCGATGGCCTCCTTCAGCGCCAGAAGTGCGCCGCCACAGTCCCGCACTGTCGTGAAGCCCCGGTATAGCATCTGCGCGCACACATACGGCTGACGGAGCACCGATACATCGTTGGGGTTTCCAAATGCCTTGGAGAGATCGCCGAAGCCCGGGACGGCCATGATATGGACGTGCGAATCAATGAGCCCCGGACTCAGGAATCTACCCTGGCAATCGATAGCCTGGAAACCCTCATTCTGGGCATCGGAGGTGAGGTCGGGAGTATCTTCAACCGAGATGATGAGACCGTCTTTTATCTTGACAGCTGCGTTTTTGCGAATCGAGCCGTTGGCAACGTCGACGACGCTGGCGTTGGTCAAGATGTAACTCTTCCGATTTGGCCGCAGCCAGGGCTTGAGCTGTGCTACGGTAACCATTTCAGAGATTGGTTCTCAAGCTGCTCACATTGATTTGTGTGACGACGAGGAATTGGGGTACGACAGGAGAAACCACCTCAATTTCGAGGTTGCGGGTGTCGGCTGATCTTCGGAACTCTCCGCAAAAGCAACACATCCCCTCTCCGTATGGTCATACTCCGGCATCCGGTTCAGGCCAGAAGCCGGCTGCTTATCGCATCTCCGCCCACCATCATTGTGACATGTACCACTTAATCAACATCTCGTATCAGATCTTCGATAAAGCGCCAGTAAATTGATGAGAAAGTACAGACTATTAGCAGCGACTGACATCCGGTTCCACTGAAGATAACCTTAGAATACACCCGCTTGGGAGCGCGACTATGAACGAAGTCGATTGATGCGCACTTTGTTCTTCTATCTTACCACTACAACTGCTCGATTAAAACAATCTACTATTACGATGACCTTCTCAACTGATGACAAGTCGCCAGAAATAAAAGACACTTCTGCTCAAGATGCGTCGGACTACGCCAATCTCGACGAGAAGCCCGGCAGTCTTGTGGATGTCGGGGAGTCCTACACTGCCGAGGAAGAGAGAGCAGTCTTGCGCAAGATTGATCTTACAATCCTGCCCATGATGTGTGCTGTCTTCTTTCTTCAGTATTTGGACAAGCAGAGTCTAAGCTACGCAAGTGTCAGTTTCGTGCATCCAACAAAGAAAATCTCGTGACTGGGAACTTCCTCGTTAACTGATTTAACAGATCTTCGGTCTTATCACGGATTTGAACATGACAAGCCAGCAGTACTCTTGGTGTGCTTCCATATTTTATGTTGGCCAGCTAGTCGCAGAGTACCCATTTGTCTACTTGATGAGCAGGCTCCATCTTACCAAATTTGTTGGCGTCACGGTAGTCGTCTGGGGTGCTATCTGCATGTGCCTTGCTGCTCCAACCAACTTCGCCGGATTCGCCGCCGTCAGGTTCCTGCTGGGATTCGCCGAGGGCGCGGTATCGCCGGCATTCATCACGATCACCAGTGTGTGGTACCGCAAGAGTGAACATGCCTCTCGGACAGCGTAAGTGGAAGGACCTCTCGAATGAAAGACACAAAGTCCTTACAACCTGTGTAGGCTCTGGATCACCATGAACGGCGTGGCACAAATCATCGGCTGCTTGCTCATGTACGGTATTGGGAAGAACACGTCTTTGACTCTTGCCCCCTGGAGAGTGCTGTTCCTCATTTGTGGCGCCCTGACCTCTGCTGCCGGGGTCGTCTTCTTTATTCTTATGCCTAATGGGCCTAAAGACGCGTGGTTTCTTGACGCTCGACAGAAAGAAGTCCTGTCGCTGCGGATGGTCCAAGATCGAGAGGGCGGCGACAAGACAAATTTCTCTGTGGCCCAGCTGAGGGAGGCCCTTTCCGATCCCAAGTCATGGTTTGTCTTTGCTTTTGGGGTGCTTGTCACGATGCAATCGCCTGTGCTCACGGTAAGTAGTTGTTTCCGAACTCATCTCAAACGCCGAGGAATGTCTGCTAACTGTACGATAGTTCGCTTCCCTGGTGATCAACAACATTGGGTACGACAAGTACCACACAATGCTGTACACAGCTCCATCAGGTGCAGTCCAGATCGCCATGCTCTGGATTGGTGTGCTTGGATGCGTCTTGATGCCGCGAAACCGCACACTTGTTGCCCTGGCCCTCGTCATTCCACCCCTAGCAGGGACCATCTGTCTCTTAAAGCTGTCCCTGGACGCTGGCTGGGGCATGATCGCCGCCTCGTGGTTATCATCCTGCATCACCGCGCCGTGGTCCATCCTCATTTCCCTGACTGCCTCGAACGTTAAAGGAAATACGAAGCGGGCCATCGTCAATGCCATGTTCTTCATCGGCTATTGTGCGGGGTGTATTGGGGCGCCGCAGTTGTGGACACACAAGCCGAAATACTTCTCAGGGGTTGTCACGGCTATTGCGACGTGGTGTCTGTTGTTTCTCACTATTGTTTGGTATCGATATGTGTGCAACAAAGACAATTCTAAGCGGGCGGCTGAAAAGAATGGTGGTATTGGGGAGGCTCAGAACGTGCGTGGGGGCCAAGTGTTGCTGGATGAAACAGGTGCACTTGAGAGTGATTTGACGGATAAGGAGGACCAACAGTTCCGGTATGCTTTGTAGTAGTAAACTGTATCGAGCTTTAAGGATAATTAATCAAGGAATTTCACCAGCAGCTTGATTACTCATTTATTCTGACCCTAAACCTCCTGTATATTACACTCTTTAAACAAATGTGTATAATGTTACATTAATGCTTCTTAATATTAAGAATGATTGTAGAGGAAATCGGAAAAGACATATTATATGAATTGCGTTAGCTATTAGACTTCCATTGCAAGAGATTAAACAACGACTTAAATAACGACACCGCCTGCCTAGGCATTTCGTCTAATACTTCGAACCCTGAGATTCTTCCTCGTGCCCTCTTTCTGGCAGATTTCTGGCCACTTATGGACTACTGAGCCTTTAGAGAGTGGTCTACTAAGTCCCACTGTTGACGTGACCAAGCGTCTAGAGAGGTCTGAATCTTCAGAGTGTGCCCTGAAGCGTGTCCGTAAAGTACTGGGTGCTGTTCTCGCCGCGTGGGAGGGCAGGCCCTGGTACCTTCCGTTCCTTGCAATTCTGCGCGCAGCCGGTGGTACCTACACCTGTCTGCTCACTAGGGAAAAACTGGGAAAGCCACTTCTGGCCACTTATACTCCTTGCGTCGTGTTCTCCCAGGGCAACGGCCTTGTCCAGTTCGCATGTTTAATAATGTTGTTTGCCATGTTAATGCCCTCTGGAATGGCATTAAGCCAAGTATCCTTGTAAGCTGTATAAGCTGCCTCCCACATCCCGCTCTCCAACTCACTCACTATAAGCTTTGCTGATAACCCACTCATGGAGAGACATTTTTTGTGGTCGACTAACGCGCGATATGTTGCCTCTTCCCATGCCGCACGATCTAGAGGTCCACGCCTGAGGATAGGATCTATCCACAACATCGCCTCCGCGGAAAGTTTCGTGAGATCTTCCTCACCATTTCTGTCGCGGCTGAATGTATCGGGGTTCAACGCCACAAGAGTGGTCAGAAGCGCCCGTCTTCCGCTGAGCACAGTCTCGAAGCACTCCAAGTCCAGCCGAGCAACCTTCTGCGCCCAGTCCTTGACGCATCTCTCGAGAGGAAAGAGAAATGCGTGCGACAAAATGCAGAAAACAACCCAGAATGTGATGAGGTAGGCATCCCATGCCTGCAATGTCGCTGCTCCGACCACCATGGCCCATTGGCCGAGAATGAGGAGACGCAGCAATGGTTTAAGCAATTGGGGCAACCAATTACAACCTGCGAGTAAGCGGCGTTGTTGCAAACGGTGGTTGAGCAGCGAGTTAATGAGGACGCTCTCGCCATAGAAAGCCAGCCATTCAGATTCGTTCATGTGCAATGCTGTAATGACGAGCCTGTTGTGTTTTTCTCGGGTGCTGTCATTGTTATGAGCGACCGGTCGTAATTCACGTGGCTTGCCTCCACGGAGGAGGAAGATGAAAAGGCCTGTGGTTGGTACAATGAGCAGGAATGCTAGGGACAGCCAGCAATGCATGAGCCCCGATACAACGAGCAGGCCAAGAAGGAGGGCCCATGGCATCGCGGAGATCAAACTCTCGATGAAAGTTCGGAAAGTTTGCTTTTGCTTTGCTGCGCTGTTTTCCTCCATCTCAGACACTCGGACGACTGTAATCTTCTGCGGACGAGCCCAGTGTTGACTTGTATTCTTGTCATTATTTTCAATCTTCGTTCTTTTTGCATTTCCCAAGCAGAGACGCAGTGTCTCAGGGCTCGCAGCATTATACACGTCGCCATATCGTCCGTCAAGGCAGATTAAACTCGAGGTAGTCCCGAACTGGTCCAGGAAGCAGGCATCTTCGGTGGTATGATTAGACAAGATCAAACGGCTGCCGGCGGGAGTAACCGGCCAAGACCAGAAAGGCGTGCTGCCGCTTAGATCGAAGGCGTGCAGCGTGCGTGGGGTGTCGAGGAAATCCAGGAGCGCGGAGAGAGGAAGAATGTTTGCTAGTGTTGACACCCAGGGGTATGCCTTAATGGCATCCCAGAAAACATCCCGTGCGTGGTTCATCGTATCGTTGGCACCAGTAAGTGGTCAGACGAGGTCTTTGGGCATCTGAAAGTTCGGGCCATCTGGGCCAGGGCAGACAAGTACACTCATATTTCCAACAATTCTGTGATAAAAGCGACCGTGTATATTACCTGATTGCATCCTTGGTATGATAACAGTGGCGGTTAAGGCCAGCGAGGCTTTCCGTCGTCAAGAAGAACATCCAGGGGCAGGTAGCGACGCCCACGTCGTCGGGCTCCGAAAGAAGCTACGGCTGAGTATGATCACACACGTAGTTTGTGTAATCCCACCGCCTTTACAGATAATCTTGCAGGAGAGTGTACAGTTGTACAGCCGTGGCGCTCCACTGGTTGACATTTCAGCTCCCTCGGCATTGAATGGCTGCTGATGAATGTGACCATCGCGATAAACACCGCCAATTACGAATCACAAATCCTAGGGTATAAATTTTAAAAGCCGGGAGTTGACAGTAAATGTGATACGGCATAGTTCAGCCATCGGAACGCCACGCTTGATGCAGTTGTTCGATTGGGCAGCCCAGTGAGGCCTGCGAGTAGGGAATGGATGCACAACATTATGCAACACGAGATATCTGGATGCTGAGCATCCGGTCAGCACACAAGATGGGATTATCCCTGGATACCTGCCACATCAATAGCTTGCCTGAAAGCGCCATGTTGGCGCTGTTAGAATCTCCAGCTATGTTGAGGTTTGCAGGTACTCAGCTCACACCAATGAGCCGAAATTGCTCGTTCACCGGCGAATGAATCCCAGGTCCAGCCTCGACACTCTCAAGTGGCGCCTTTAGTAGAAATACTGTTGTGGCAGCAGCGGTCTGCTTTCCCAATGCAGAGTGGTCGGTTGTCAGGTCCAGAACACTGTAAGGGTTTGTATATTATCTAGGTGATGTGTCCTGCCTGTTCCTATAATCGCCCGTCCCGAACTCCCCATTTTCCTCCCAGAGTGTCAGATGTCGGTCTTCATAAAACTTATTCCGAGATTCTCGTCCCTTCTTTGCACGTATTACGGCTTTCCGCTTCTGCGACTGTCAATTTCTTCCAACCTTTCTCATACTGAAGCCTGATATTCATCTCTCTTTAAACTCTGTACCACAACTTCTCAATCTCAATCAAGAGTTGAGTATTGCTCGGCAAATACTAGACAATATGTGTCACCATGATCTACCAATCACATCACCTTGGCCCTCATCACGGCTGTTAGGGTTTAAAGGAAGAAATAAATCCACGTTCGACATCATTGATCCTCAGACCCCGCTACTGCTCCCCTCAAGCACTGACGAGGCCCGGGAATGCGAAAATCATGAGCCGGCAAATAAGGCCCATCTTCATTCATTCAGACACCTGGCAATATATCTCAACTCCCGGGTTGGTCCGCTCGCTGAGTTCCAAGACAAAGTTGAAACGGCATGGGGAGAAGCTTCTTATCTCTGCGGACGCTTCGTTGAGTCTGCTGATCAGCCTTGGGGATTCACTGAAGCACCCGGACAGTGCTTTGGTGTGGACATCGTCATGATTATGCATATCATGGTGGACCTTGAGCCGTTGAGAACCTGCACACATCCCAGGTGTGAGACTAGAAGGAAAGCCCTGGACAAGGCCGCTCCAGCATGCGCGGGTTGGTCTCCTTTCCGGGAGCTTATTGTCGGTGTACTGGCTTGCTGGATGCCAAATATCATCCACTTTATACGCCAGATGATTGCCTTCGTGAGCTGGAGTCCAGAAAATGTGCCACCTTTCCTATGTATCGACCTCAAGGGCGTCGTGGATCTGTGTCAGTGGGCGTCCCGAGTGGCCTGCGGTGAGAATTTCAACGAGAAATTGCCCTTGTATCAGAAAGGAGGAAAGAATTTCGAAGCTGTGGCCTCCATACCGTACCGAAACTCGGAGGCTATGTTGCTGGACGGTCACGACGTGTGTCCTAATCGCATCTGGAATGTCTCACTGTTGGGGACGCGCGGAATCGCCGATATCCATCACATCACCACCATGGCGTGCGAATCAATGGCGTCGATCACTAGCCATAGCATGCTCAAAAGACACCACGACTGTACACAGCAGACATGCCTTTTCAGCAACGACAACAGCACCCTCACCAAGCAACTGCACAAGTGCCTGTTGAGAAACTGTGACCAGGAGATTGACTTTCCACCCAAGGATCTGGACGACGCCTATAAGTCAAAGAAACCGTCCAAAGTTTGGAGGCCTGATGCATGGGACACTACGGCACAAGGGGACCGGCAGCGCCTTTGTGCACAGGGTCAGACATACATGGCCATCTCGCATGTGTGGTCTGACGGGACTGGAGTTGGGATGAAGGCTCCCGGCAAAGTCAACAAATGTCTGAAAGATTACTTTTTTGAGATCGCGAAGCAGGTGGGATGCGACGGCATATGGTGGGATGCTATTTCGATCCCCCAGAGTGGAGATGCGAGGAAGGCCGCAATCGACAACATGCTTGAGAACTACAAGGTTGCAAAAGTCACTCTAGTTCATGACGAAGAGCTTGTGAACTTCCCGTGGAGAGATGATGGGAGTCCCTCACTTGCTCTAGTACTTTCGGCCTGGTTCACTCGAGGATGGACTGCGGCTGAACTGTTCGCATCAAAAGATCATACCGTGAAAGTCGTTTTCGGGAACCCGGATCCTGGCGGCCCTCCACTGATCAAGGACTTGGACGAAGACATCTTGGCGAGAGAAGTCACTAGACTTGGCCTGGACGGAATCAATAGTATTGGTGACGAAGAACTGACAGTACTCGACAAATTTCGCAAGGAGAGTCTGCTGAATGGTGCTGGGATGGCCCCTAAGCAGGGCCATTATATTGCCACCGACATTGTGAATCGGTTTCGCAGCTTTGGCAGACCAGAACATCTGGGAAATGCGACCGACTTGAACGTGCGCCAAATCCATCTCCTTCTCAGAGCACGAACTACCTCTTGGGTGAGGGATCGCTTTGTCATACCAGGACTGATGTTTCTTCCGTCATTCGATTCGAGTTTCACAAGTCCTCAGATTACAAAGGAGCTCCTCAAGCGCTTCAACCACGTCTTTTTCACGGATCTCTTTCATGGCCAAATCCCAATGTCGAGATATGGCCCATGGTCATGGTGTCCCCAGTCCATCTTCGACCTGGGAGATTCGCACCTTTCTATGAACAGACACACGAGCGGAGGCCAAGTGTGCATCGTGAATAAGAATGGCGTGGTCTGGATGAGAAGTGAATGGTTTTCGGTGAAGGACCAGGACATTATCATACCCTACGGGACGCATCCAGCAAATTCGGCCACCATTTCACAGGCACTTCTTCACAGAGAAAATTGTATTCTCCTGAGACAAGAACATGAATCGTCTGAGAATTTCCAGTACATCTTGGCGTGTCCGGTAGCGGTCACAAGCTATGGTTTCATTAGCTGTCGATGGATAGGCTGCGTCTATCTGGGCAGTACGGGATTCAACTTCAACACGTGTCGAACATATCAGGATGCAGAACCTAGGCGTCGGTCACTTTCAGGTTTCGTATTTGGAGATGACTGTGATTACAAGGGCTTGCCATTGCCGGTCATAAGCATTGAGGATTTGTCCCAACTCAGGAACCCAATGTTGATCAAATGAGCAAGAATGCTAGTTTAGACGCAGTGCATGCGAAGATTATCTACTAGGCATGGACTTCCCTAAAACCTGAGGTTCTGAGAGCTGAAAGTGAAGGCTTGTATGCCAATTTCAACATTAAAACCTTGGAATGCCCGTGTAATACCTTATTACAACACATTTACTCTCACCTGCTAAGCCCCCGGGGCGTTAATAACCCCAGCCACCCATATTTAGACCACGTCCTTGATCAGGTCTTGTCACATCAGGCACTAAACATCACATCTCAGACGGCAAGAGACGCCCCATGGGCTACAATGCGTGGGTAGCTCTCTTTCTTGAAAGTTACGTTTAAAGGTGAGGTGGACGATGATGTCAATCTCTGTAGTACTGTATAACATAAGCGATAAGCAGTGCTGGACCTTTCCGTTTTCGTTAATGTAAAGCTATCTAATTAGATCACTTATCAGCGCTAAGCTTAATACATTATATGCAATATTATAATTAAATTGTGTATACTTTTGTAATAATTTTAAGTAGTCTCGTTTTTAATTTGTATATATAAATATATGGCTTAAAGAATTCAAGCTCTTAGTATTTAAGGAGATCCCTTATTAGTCCTTATTTTAAATAAGTAACTTTACTTATCACCCTTATTAGTTTTAATAAGTGTTATTTAATAAAATTTAATAAATATTTTAAAAATACTTCTTAAAAATAAATATTTATATTACTTTTATTTAAAGGCTAAATATTAATTATAAAGACTTAAAAAAAGATTTTATAAAAATATAAAGGTTATATTATTTAATTTAAGAAGTTATAATAAATAAAAATAAGGTGGGAGGCTTAAATAATTAAAAAAAAGTTTTACGCTAGCCGTTTTATCCGGTGCAAATATCCATATTCATAACTTTTCTACAGGATAACTGATAACTGCTCTGACTGTCACCGCAATGTCTGTGATCGAGTTTGCAATGTCACTGTGGACCCATGCCTATTATGTCGATGTGCAGCCAGCCCTCGGCACATTCACCATGACTAAGGAGGTCTTCAGCTTTTTGCGGGCACCTGGGCATGCAGAGCCAGTTTCTAAGATAAGCCGCTGAGGCAGAACAAGGTGCCACCTCCATCCGAAAAGACGAAACTGTTGACCGTAGATATCTGAACCGATGAAGAGACTAGCTGGACTTCTGGTCAGGCATTGAGCTAGGAAAGTCTGGTCAAAGGTGAAAGGTCCTAAGGAATGATAGTATGCTATGATCTGAGCTGAGAGGAAGTAGATCAGAACTACACCTTGCAGTTGAGGGTCTGCTGGTCCTTTGTGCACCCAAATGGTGACATGCGTAGGCAGTCATGGATGGCAAATAAAGCCAGCCAGCTGAACAAGTCACATAGATGGAGGAAATGAATGTCTTTGTGGACAGGAATGATGAAGAAAGACATTTATCACCATTCATGGTCAACATTAAAGGGAAAATACTGACTGCCAACACTTTACTATGTGAAAACTCATAGAGACATCATTGGCATACAGGGACGTGCCATCAATCCAACCGGCCAGGGAAAACAAACGGAATAGACACTTTGGATATAGGAGGGTACCAGTCCTTCAAGCATCTTTAGGCTGTCAAAGAATTCCGCTTCCAAGTTTTCTCCGCCTCTTAATTTGAAATCAGCCAGTGTGAAGTTTTGGGGCTTATCGAGGCCCCTTTCGAGGTTCCCAAAGTGATTGTTCTGAGGAGCAGTGAAAAGCTCCACAATTATCACTTGCCTCCATGGGACACTGTCCAAGACCCCACACCCCTTAGGTCTTGTGGTTGTCCAACAAGGGATGGGTCCTGAGACAAACTTGAGGCTTCTTTGACGATGTTTCTGTACGGCAGGTCTACCAGACGATTACCACTCTTCAGGGGCTCGGACATGTAAGCATCAAGTCGTTGCTGCTGGAGGTAGTTCTGCTGCTCCATGTCTCGGTTCGTGGAGGATCGATTCCCGACAGATGATCTGCATTGAGCCATGCTCATGGCTATCAGTGGAGGCCATCGCTTTTGCATAGGAGAAAGGGACTGTGGTGTTCTGGCCTTACCCGCTGACGGATTGGGTGGAACTGAGACTCATGGTCTCTCCGAGACACCCAGAAATGGCCCGAAGATGAGTAATGGTGGATAGCTCTGTCTCAAGGATAGTAGAGTAGGCCCTAAGGCTCAAATTTGGGTTGCTGAACAAAGACCAAGCAGTCTGAGGCTTACGGCTTGGTTGCTAGTTCTGAACGATGGAGTTAGCGAGATAGCGGAAGAAATGGGACTTGGTTTGCTGTCTCGGGATCAATGGAAGCATATACTTGAGATAGATCAGGACGCCGCAAGGGGCTTTAAAGCTCAGCGAAAACGAGTCAGCTTGAAGGCTGGTTGATGAATACCACGGACTTATTTCTTGGATCAAATGCTGATTAAATACCAAATATTGACCACTAATGCTATCATAGTAAGTTGACATACTTCAAACGAGCCGCATGCAGTATCTGCCTCGCCATTTGTGAATTTCGACAGCCGATTCATGGGTCGCGAGCTGCTGTTCGCATCTGTCGACGACTTTGCCCATCCAGAAGGCGTCCCAACACTCAAATCTCTGATTTGTCCAGCAATATGCATCCGAATAAGTGCCCAAAGAACCCCAACTTGCATCAGTCGCTTCGTTCGCTCCTTGTGCAACCCCGATGTTGACCGAACTACCGGACCCTTGTACAGTCCACTTCATTAGCCCCAGCCCCCTTCCAAGATTGGGGAGTCCACAACGATGTTTCCGCTGAATAAAAATAAACCAGGGCGTTGAACTTTTTGTCGTAATCATGAAGACTGGTTCTTAGTTGCACCCATCGAGACGTATGTATCTTTCAAGTATTATCGGTAGTCCGGGCTGATCAATGGGATTGTGTAAGGTGAGTGTGCACAGCTGTGACCGTGTTCTCAAGACACTAATTACAGCTGATCTGGAAAATGTTCATTATCCACAGCCATTGAGGTGGATAGATCTCTGGCATGTGAAAGACAGAAAATTGCTTCTGGAAAATAAGCAGAAGATCCAAACCTGTGCTTCACTCTAGATCGTCTCGATACACGTTTGCTGCATTACCATTGACTGCTTTCATTATGTGAGCAACCACCCGCGAGTTCTCAAAGCAGTGTCTGATTGTCCGTGAAATATTTGCAGAAGACTTCTTCCGAGCCTTCATGACAAAGGCTTTCTATCCGCATCAGCAAAGCAAGAGCTTCTGGTTGGAAGCGATTCCGTGTGGACTTTCGACCTCCACGATTATCATTCAGAAGTGACGCTCAAAGTGCGCTAGGAATAGACTTAAGGGGTCTTCGTGAAGACACAGGAGAAGGTCCCAAGGGGGTCATAAATGAAAAGAGAAGGGGTGCATGGTCAGACGGCGGGGTAAAAAGTAAGGCCGATGAAGAACGCCACTTGCCCGACTCGTAGAGTAGTGCAGCTTCGTATATGCATGCTGCGTTGTCCAGTGACAAATCGCTTGAGGGGGGCCTATGAGCGTTGCCATGCGGACATAACCATCAGTGCGGCCCTAGTGAAGATGCCTTGACGCAAGGCAGACAAGGCAACAGGGCAATAAGGCGACCGTGCGAATGCCAGGCAGAACCGCCAGGCAGACAAGGCAACAGGGCAATAAGGCGACCATCCGAATGCCAGGCAGAACCACCAGGCAGAGACATGTCAGCGACGAGGTCCGTCTGCTGTGTGTCCTAGCTAGATGTGGTCATTGCTCGGGGTGGCTCAGGAGTGTAGAGGCTGGTGAGCATTGGGAAGTCGTGGAGCTGCTGACAAAAGCATCGGATACATTGGAGGTCCGGTATCCGAGCACGATCTGGCCCCCAAGTAGGTTCGCCAGGTGTGATGTCCAATCCCTATTAGAAGTAGCTTCAAGCACTGAGTAATACCCCAAGTTCATTGTAAGAAGAGGGGCCAATGAGAATGGATGAAAAATGGAAGAATGAGGAGGAAACCAGGACATTGCGAAAGATGAGGTGGGATCTAGGAAAGGGGAATGGGGCAGCTGGGGGGCCACTGCGGTGCCAGTATTTGGCGAAGGTAGAAAGAAAGGGAAATGTTGTTGAGCTGAGAAGCCATCACCAAGGGTAACGTATTTGTCTGCTTTACCACTTCGTGAAGGGGAGGAACAGAGCTGGGGCGATAGCTGGAGCGATATGAAAAGAGTGACAGGTATCTCGACAAGCAGGGACACCGAGAAAGCGAAGATATGGTGTCAAAGAACTGTTGAATACTTGTCTGCCAGGCAAAAGAACAGAAAGATGTGTTCATGAAAGAAATTGCATTGTCGCAACACAAAATGATGCTCGCGTTCAAGATGAGTCCAATATTGATGATGACTTGGCAAAGGGATTGTTGTTCCAGGTTGTCGATTCCTGTCACGGGCGGCAATCAGGATACAGGAGATGAAGAGGCTGTTTGACGATTGTGAGGGACAGAAGTTGAGAATTGAGAGGAAGGTGACCCAAGGAGCTTGGGAGATGGGGACTTGGGGTAGTTAAGGCATTTAAAGTCAGTCCCTGACCCCGGGGGCTGCAATACGAAGGCAGCGATGGGACACGGCAGAGATACGTCGGGGTCGCGATGGGACACCCCAGAAAGATGGTCCGCACGGGGTTGCCAACTTCACAGCCCTCGTCCAGGGTGACAAGTGGAGTAAGCACAGAACAGGATGGGTATAACCCTAACCCTAATCAAGTTGATGTCGGCCTGCTTGTCAAGTGCGACTGCAAGACCTCACGGAGTGGTCAACATTTGGGTGCCACACGGTCTGACTACCTAGGTACTTACTTGTCATGAGTGGCAGATGCTCATGCAAGATGGTGGCAAGTTAGGTCCTACAAGGGGCCTTAGCCCCCACCTAACCCTGTGGCCCCGGAGCTGTCATCACCCATACCAGACTGCAGGGTGTAAGTGTTAGATCCAAACGAGATGCCTGAGAGCAAGGCCTGCTTGGATCCAAAATGGGGACCACCAGCTACCACAACTACCTTCCACTCCGTCATGGCATTTGAATGCCTTAATCACCTTAGTCAGATTAGATACATAGGTTTGGGCAGAGCATGAAAGACGCCTTGGTATTCTGAAGAGACATCTCAACCAAAATCAGCCCCCGGCGCATCAGTCTTTACGATGATGCCTGCAGAAAAGTCGAGGGAGTACAAACAGCGGGCTCGAGTGATCCGCAACAGTACCCCGAGATGTATCCCCCTCACTTGTCCGAAGGCGTTTCCTCCCTGTCACCGGCAATGATCTCCTGCTCCAGCTCGATCCTCACATCATCACCACGAAGCGGGCTGGGGCATTCGTTGTTTGGGGACCCGTAGATGAACCTCATCACTGTCCACGCGCCCTGGTCGTCCTCCCCCTTGATCACAAACTTCGGGTCAGCGCCCTTCCGCAGGTACTGCAAAGCGCGGTCGAAATGACCATCCGCACACGCCATTGCGAAGATGTTCCATGGGCCCGTTTCACCAGTGTACACCAGGTTGATGTCCGCGGCGTGTTCTTCGAGAAACTTGTCCACCAGATCGTAGTTGCCACCAATATAGGCCATGTGCAGAGCTGTGACACCATCTTTACTCTGCCAGTCAATGTCGACAAGGTTCTTCTCCAGCAGGTAGTCGATGATTTCTTGCACCCCGTGGCGTGTTGCGACGTGAAGGGCGCTGGCCTTCCAGTACCCTACGTAGTCAGCACTGGCACCTCGCTCAAGCAGCAGCTTCGCGGTCGAAATGTTCTTCTGGCATATCGCGTAGTGCAGCGGGGTCCACCATGAGTCGTGTGTATATTCTTCCCACGCGAGGTTGTTTCCGCCTTCGTCCCTGTCGCTGTCCTCCCAGAACTCCGGGCGGTCGGGGAGGCTCGCGGCGCAGCGGACCAGCAAATTGCAGCAGTCGCACAGTTGTGCTGATTCCAGCTCGATATCTGCTCCGTTGTCCAGCAGGAGTTCCACCATAGAGTCGTGTCCCCAGTATGCGGCCAGTGCAAGCGGCGAGTACCGAGATCCGTAAGACTGGACAACATTTTTCCAGTAATAATAATTGGGACATTTGTCAGCGAAGGTGTTTTCGATGCTGACGGGTTTGCCGTCCGCATCATCTAGCATGTCCACATCGACGCCATTGTCAATAAGCCGTTTGAGTGTTCCGTATTGTCCCTCTCGGATAGCCCAGTAGACTTGAGGCCGAATTGTTAGCTTTGACTGAAGAGAGCCCCCTGATGTGGTAATTTTTCAATGAACTTGTTGAAGAACACTCACTAGCTAATCCAAACTCATCCCTGACGTGTGCTTTGTACGCAGCAGAGATGGCAACACTGTGGTTGCGGCGGCTAGTGCGTGCCAGCGAGATGAGGTCACGAACAGACAGACACGGCTGTTCTATGATGTCAAGGAAGAGCTCATCTGGCAGGCGATCGAGGCTTCCGGGACCGTGAGTAGAGGCCATTCTGTCTTCGAGGCGGACGCAAGTCGTAAACAGTCGTAAACAGATTTGTGAAAAGAGGTGTTGTTGGGTAAGAGTTGTCGACCACGGGTGAACGGCCGTGGACACAATTTGAATGTTGATTTCCAGGCTCCAGGTTCTGCTTGTGCCTGAGGCTGCGAGACAGCTGCTAGTGGGAAAACAGGGAAGATAAAGGGCATAGTTAGCCTAGTGCACCTAGATAATCTCTCCTGGTCTTGTAGGAGAGTCTCCGCCTGGAGCAAATGGTGGCGGGGTTTCAAGTTGGCACGGGTCTCCCTTGATACAGCTCAAACGGCAGGCTGGAGTGGTTCAGGATTTTCTTGATTCGTGGACATCATAGCAGCTCTCTGCTCTCATTTGTTATGCCTTGTCTCGTTTCGTCTCCGTTCTTAGTGTTGGGAACGACGGAGTATCTGAAAGAGAAACGACTTGGTTTCTCGTGAAAGCACCATGGCATTGGGTCTGGTGTTTTGCTCAATGAATTCCGAGTCTCTTGCCATGACAAGTACCGCTCCAGCACTTTACTGGCCTGTCTGAAGGATATGAATTGTGCAAGATGTTCAAATTTATTGTGGATTTCTGTTTTCAAGGTACGTCAGTAACACAAAACCGAAATCCATTGAGCATCTACAACACGGGAACATTGTGGCCTGAAGTCCAGAGTTCACGTTATCCGCCACGAAATCTCTTTATCCTGTGGAAGGTGTATCAGTAATCACCTAGAAATGCAGTCGAAGCCCTGCCTGAGGTGATAGAAACTTGCTGAAGGGTCTCTTTCAGGCAGTTGTGACGAACGCACAGATTGCTGAAAGAGCAACCAGTAACGCAATCAATTCATTCTGTCCTCTTGTCTCATTTCTTCCGCGTCCTTTTGCATAAGGTTGTGGTGCCTGCAAGGAATACCCATTCCATCAACCTTTCCAGCCAGAATGAAGATGAGAAACAGAAGACTATAAAGTGCCAAACAAGGCTTGCGAAGACCAAGGATCTCACAGTCGAGGCTTGATGTGAACGGGTGGCTGTGAGGCGAGGCGCATCGGCAAGGCTGGATGGCCAGGCCTAATGGCTCTGGAATCAAGGGTTCTGGTGGGGGGGGGGGGTCCCTGCTGGAGGTACAGACAATCGGCGGATCCTGGTGATCAGTGAGAACGGATGCATGCGTGACATGCCGAGCGGACTCACACAACCGTCAAGATTAATCACACAACGTAAAGCACATGCACTAAAAGGACTCCAAGTATTTTAATGTTCGTTTAATTCATTCCACTCATTGTATATACATTTAATGGTCCCCATATTGGCAACGTCAAATAGCAACAAGCCATAACACGGGGTTGTTATTGACAAAAGCCAAAGCCTGGCGGGTGTGCCACGGGCCTTCCTGGGTTTTCACATCTCCATCTAAGCCAGCGGGCTACATGTGAAGGCGCCTCGTACAGTTCCCTCGTGGTATTGGTTGATCTACGAGTGAAAAGTCAGCATCAGGTTCCCCAGGGCTCAATATATGTGTGTGGGAAGGGAGACAACTTACGATATCCTGCACACTGGCGTAGGTGCCAGCAACCAGAATGACCATACCGATGAGGAAGATGATTCCGTTAACGATGGCGAGGGGCAGGTTCTCCTTGGAGGTCCAGCTGCCTTTCTTGATGAGCTTGAACCACATCCACGCGGGGAAGTAGAATGTGAAGCCGCTGATGAACAGGCACGAGCAGATGGACAGCAGGTCGCTGAAGAAGGGGATGGCCTCGGCGATGATCCACGCGATCAGGGTGATGATGGCAATCATGACAGCCCACGTAATCCAGCCCATCTTGGTGTTAATGAACCGGATGACCGAGTCCTTGTACACGCGCGCGTGGAGGTACCGCCCCACCGTCGTGCCGTTGATGGAGCCCGAGATGAAGATGACGGGGAGGGCGACGCCGAAGGCGATCTTGGAGAGCAAGTCGCCGGCGGAGAGGAGCGCGGGGGACTCGACGGACTGGCCCACGAAGACGTAGATCAGGGCGCCGGTGACGGTGTAGATGACGATCTCGATCATGCCGAGCCACCAGATGGACTTGACAAAGTCCTTGGGCGTGTGCATCTCGTCCATGAAGGAGAACTGGCAGACGGCGAACGAGTAGGCAAAGACGATGTTGCCGAGGGCGATGAAGGCCTCGACGAACGTCAGACCCTCCTTGGGCCACGCCGACCAGTCGGATGCGGGAATCAGGCCCTGGCTCTGCTGGACGCCGGTTCCGATGATGGTGATTCCGATGGCGAGGATGATCGACACGAAGTCAATGTATCCCAGGATAGCGACCTCGGCAAACGAGGGCGGGAGGGCCAGGAGAAACAGGATGATAGCAGACACAACGCCGAATACGAGGGAGCAAGCGCCGTTGTCTGTGATGTTTCCAAAGGCGATAGCTCCCGTTAGACTGTGCGAGCCGACCAGGAAGATGAGCTGGAGCGCAAACATGACACCGACAAGCTCGTAGCCGAACTTGCCCATGAGCAGCTGCCCGGCGTCGGCGTAGTGCGTGATGTGCGGGAACGCGAGCTTGACCTGGCCGACGACGTAAGAGGTGTAGATGGCGACGAAACCGAGACCGACGCAGAGGATGACACCGGCGACCATGCCCAGGCTCGCGAAAGCCGCAGGGATAGAAAGGGAACCAAGAGCAATAGCCTCGACGATAAGGACGACTGTCAGGCGTTTCCAGCCCAGACGGTTGAATTTTGCGTGGCCCTCTGCGGCCTTGCGCTTCTCCAGGTCGTTCCAGTCCGTCACCTCGCCGACCTCTGTTTGGCCGAACATGCCAGAGCCGGAGCCTTGTTGGCTCTCACTGGCGCTGATGGTCTTCTCAGCCTTCTTGTCGGTGGAGCCCGCTTCTTGGGCGGCGGTGATGTCGTAGTTGGCCATTTTGGGATGTGGGGTGGAGTCGTCGGGAATGTCGTCGACTACTTGTGGGGCGGGGCCGGATATGGATGGTAGGACTGTGCAGCTTATGTAGTTGATGCACAGCTGGCTGGTCGGTCGTTAATAATAAAACACACGAGACCTGGACGACGAAAGCAAATTCGCGGGTCAGGTGTTTGTCTTGTCGTGTGAAATCGAACCACCCAGGTTGATTTTTAAAGTGGTCACGGGGAGGACGTGGCGATGACGTCCTTTTGTCGGCGTTGAGGCTCCGGACCGGACTTTAGGGGTGGTGAGGACTGGCCTTGGTGAGTCTTGCCCAAGTGACAGAGATGGGAGAGGAAAGAGAGAAAAGCGGTGGCAAAAGTGCTCGAGGGAGCAGACAAGACTAAATATGAGTGAGGGTCAAGCTTATCTATCATGAGAGGAGACCGAGTCGACCGATCAACGGTCAGGGCCCGAATAGGATGTACAACGAACTCGTCAGCGTTCATCCGCCTCTCACGCCCCGGTCCTGTCCTTCCTGTCCTGCCATGCCATGCCATGCCCGGTCGCGCTTGCTGGCTGGCTGGCAGGGCATGGCTGGACCGGACTGGACCGGTCCTCCAGGAACAGCACTCCAGCGTGCATATCCATGGGTATTTCCGAGCCAAGGACCGTCGGGGTGACCACATGATCTTCCAGCATCCATACTGTGTGTACTGGCACTACCAGTTTTGACAGCCCGGCAATACCTTCACTAGGTAGCGCGTAGCGTGTTTGGGAAAAAAAGCCGACAAGCGAAGAGACGCCGAGGCGCAACCGACTCGTGCTGCTAGACTGAGCGAGCGTTCCTAGCCCAATTGCGGCCCAGATGGGGTCAGCTGGCGTGCATGACGCACATGGCGAGAGACGATCGCGCCCCCTCGGAAGGTGAGAGCAGGTCGCTGCTGGGGCGTCTGGGCGTGTGGTCTCGCCATTTTGGCCATTTTGGACCCTGACGGCCCGGACCAAGCAGGACCAGGCCCCAGGACAAGGACCAGGAGCGCCCCGCGTGGGGGAGATAAGCACAGATTCGTAGGAAAACTTTAGATCTAAGATCTTGTCAGAGCAACTTGGCTTCTGAATTATGCAAGGGCACGAGCCAGTCGCATTGGGCATTGGCAGGCGGCCGTGCAAAATTGTGCGTGGGCAGGTTGTGCGCCGGGCGTGCTGGACTCGTGTGCGCCGGCTTCTCCCGTGTTGCAACGTCGAGAATTTGTGAATTTAGTCAGGTACCAGTAGGTCAATTTGGGGGCATGAGGTGGATATTTGCTCGTAACACGGTGGACCGGAAGGAAAACTCTTATGAAAGAGTTAGCTGACTGGTACCAGGGGCTAGGGTGACGTCGGGAGGCGCATGCGGCTCTGCGGTGAGCGACTTGGCACCACGAGTCATTTGGTGTGTAATGGCAATCCGGAAATAAAATGGGCGCCGCCATGGAAATGAAAGCCTCCCGTAATAGAATCCACCCTTGGCCTGACCCTACCCGCGTAACCCCTGCTCCCGAGGCTTGTTTCTTCAAGTACCGACCCACCCGGCCGACTTCCCTTCTCTCATGATCTTTTGGCCGCTGGCTGTGTACGCAACGAGACATCCCAAGAGCTGGTCCCGTGTTCGTCCGAACTCGAGACGACGACCATTTCTGAATCCTTCCTGTATCTCCATGAAGATCACTTGTCCTGACTCGGCCGGATTTCATTTCCCATCTTCTGGCCTGTTCCAGAGATAAGAGGTAGAGTCGTCATCCAACCAGAGCCGACCAGAGTGTCAGTCGCAGCTGTAGGTCCAGGGATGGGGCCACCGGGCAACCCGAGTGTGTTCAAGCACCGCGTCGGCACGAGGTCGGCGTAATGCTGCAGCAGGACACGGTTACATCGTCGTCCGTACGCCGTGATAGCTCCAACTCAGTCTCAATTCTCGTGGTTATTCCTTCCACATGCGGTGACCGAAATAGTGTCTATCACGGTTCGCAGCGCCACACAAGGAAGATCCTCCTCTTCCACAGCGTGCAGCCTGCACCTTGCCCAAGCTTTCCCTGGTGGCGAGCTTGTGTACCTGAGCGGAGCTTAGCATTGCTGATCGTCGCTGCGGCCACTGGCATGCCTGGCATGGATGCGCGCTGAATAAGCACGCGATCCGCAGCATCCCACATCCTTGGTCAACACTTGCAGCATCGTGACCTCGATTGCTGGCGCTCGACCATCCCTCGCCTCGGATCCAATGGGCATCCAAGCAGCACGAGGTCTGATGCTAGCCGAAACCTTAGGATCCAACTCATCGAAGGGCCCCGTAGTCCCCATGGGGTAAATTAATTCTGGATGCGCCCCCGGCATGTCCCGCAGCTTTCTTCGTCCAAGTCCAACCTGCCCAGGACCGAGCGTTGCCGTGATCATCTATCACTTAGCCAACCATTACGAGATGACAAGGCAATACGGGCACGGTCAGGACTTGGTCAGCTTGGATTTCTCCAACTTGCTTTGCACACGTGCTGTTCAATCGTACAGAATTTCCTACTTCTACCGAATCTGCTCACATGCGGTGTGCAGTGGCAGACTCCTATTGGTATCTTGCTGACTGGTACGTATTCTCGAGAATAGGCTGCTTTGTTGTCCGTGCCTCACGTGGCGCATGAACTCAAACTCATGTGTCAAAAGCCTCCACCTTTCCCCGCGAGTTCGATGATCACTAGTCATCGTCCCCAAAGTCCTCGGCATCGTACTGCTCACCCTCCTCATTCTCGTTGCCCTGGTCGTCGCCGCCAAGACCGAAGTCGTCCTCGTCGCTGTCCGAATCAGAAAGCTCGGCACTGCCAGTGCGGCTGGTCGGCTGGCTTGCGATCTCGCTGCCAATCAACGACCCCGGGCCCTTTCGGTCCATGTTGGTAAGGGCAGCGTAGTTGATCTTGGTCGAGATACCGCGCCGGTTGGCCGTTTCCTGGGCGGCCTCCTCAGCCGAGCTCGCCGGTGTGGCTTGACCCTCTCCGATACGTGGCTTCCGCGTGTTGGGCTTGCGCGGCTTCTTGACCGGCGCCATCTTCTTTTTGAACTCCTTCTCCTGCTGAAGGCGCAGCCAATCCTTGTTCTCGTTGAGCCATAGCTGCTCCTTGATCTTGCGCTCGTCCTCGTTCAGCAGGCAGTTGAGCACTTCTGGGTCGTCGGCGAATTCGTCCTCCGTGACTTCGGGCGCATCGAGCAGTTCGTTTTGCTGATAATTGGCCGGTCGCATGCATTCGAGCTCGTCCATCAGCTCTTGAGTGCGCAGCCCGGCCAAGTCCGCCGCAGCGACCCAGACCTTGGAGTTGATGTCCTTTATGTTGGTGAGCATTTCCTCGGCCATCTTGTTCTCGTCCTCGGTCCACTCCTCGCTATCGTGAAAAAGGGCAGGATTCCGCAGAGCGCTTCCTTGCAAGCGGCTTCGGTGAGTCTTGGCTCCAGGAGCCACAGCTATGTTCTGCGTCCCGGAGGCGCCTGGCATACCATCCCCGGTGCTCATTCCGGGCAGAGGAACATCGCCGTACTTGGATGCAAGCGCCTCCACTTCATCCTGTTCGTCTGTAGGCACGGCCTCGCTGATGTCATCTTCGGTGACGCGTTGTGTACCTTCACCTGAGGGGCTGGCACGTCGTTGCGGCAATGCAGGGATAGCGAATCCATCCGCGTCCGTCCTCGACTGTTCGGGTGGCGTAGCGTCGCCTTGGGAGGTGGACCCCGAATCTGGCTGGCCGTCTTCCCGCTGCCTCTTGTCAGCTGGAAGCGGTTCGCCGGTCTCTTGATCGATGATCGGTCGCTTGCGCTTGCGGCCAGGTTTGTTCTTCTTCTTCTCCATCTCCTCTTGATACTCTTTCGTTTGTCGATAGAAGGCTGGGGGGTCATGAGACTTTTGTTGGCCGGGGAACTCTCCCTTCATGAAGTCGCTGATGCGCATCTGCGCGGCCTCGAGTCGGGCAAACTCATCCAGACGGAGCTTTAGGGTAGCTGTGGTGACCTTGGCGACAAAGGAAACCTCAAGCGGGGTTCGACGATAGTTGAACATCCTGGCAGCGAGGATAAGGGCTGATCCACAGATACCGGCGGGCTTGCGGCCGAGCATCATCCAGTCGCGATCCATTCTCTGAACGATCCGCACAGCAGCCGCCTGAATGGTCTCGGTGTCGTTGTAGAACTCGAGGCGGCTGGCAAGACGCCGGATGATGTCCTCAGGGACCATAGGCTCGAAGGGGTAATTGGCCTCGTCGCCGCCATAGAGCATGTGAAGCATCTTCTTGAAGGTCCGGCCAAGCAGAAACACGTCCATCTTGACGACGTCGGCTATATCGATGAGCATGACCGGGGTGTTGCGCTCCTTGCGAATGGCCCAATACACACAGACACTGGCAACCCTCGCGACACTCCGCCCTTGACAGAAGTTTCGACCGAGGACTTCCTTGAACTTGTTGAAGGCGGAGAGGTACAGCTGGCCTTCGACCTGGCCCAGGTCGAGGCGATTGAGCAGACCGATTATGAGATCGCGACCTTCGAGAATGGATTTGATGCGGTTCTCGCCCTCACCACCACCTGCAGCACGGCGGGGCCCAAAGCCAGGGCCACCCAGGCGGGGGCCCGCCTGGTCATGTCCAACAGTGACACCAAAAGCGATGGCTTGGCCGTTGGAAGCCTCACCGAACTGAACGTCGGCGACGATATTGCTGTCGTCAACAACGGCACCGCAAGACTGGCAAGTTCCGTCGACAAGATTCGGTGCCGAACACTTTGGGTTGGGACACTGGGAACGGGCGTTGACGGGAGGCGGGGAGCCGGCAGAAGAAGAGGCCCTGCTGGCATTGTATTCGGCAATCTGCTTCCGCCGGTGATCTCGGTCGTTGATTGCTCGAGCAGGGTTGGGGCGTGAGACCTTGGGTTTGGCGGCAGGCGTCTTGCGGGGGTTCTTGACCATGGACGACATGGTGAACAGAGTGCTCTGTGAGCTCCTTGGCCACGTAGAGGCAAACAGTAGCTAGCTCCGCGAAATGGGTGTAGACGAGCGCCCGGGCCGGAGGGATGAGGCCAGGGGCTGAGAAGAGAGCGTGTGAGGCGAGGCCAGGCGAGGCAAGGCCAGGCAAGGCAAGGTGTTGAGTCACCCGCCGAGGGACGACGGTGAGCCCTGCGATCGGGCAGAGATCTGTCTTGCCGTGCTCTTCAAAACAGTCCAACGAAAGGAGTGAAAGGGGGACGATTGAAGGGGGTGCAGAAAGGGTGTGATGCCATTGGGCGATGGGTGTTGATGGTGGAGGGAGTGCTGCCGACGCGAGTTGGGTGTTGCGTCGGCGAGATTGCGAGTTGCGCGTTTTGGATTTTGTCGTCTGGTTCAATGGAAAATTTCAGCGTGTACAATGGGGAAAATTGCAGGTCGGCGTGAGCCAGAGCGGGGCTAAACGCACGGGCCCATGGGCATTCCTCTGCGGGCGCGCTCGCTTAGTCAGCCGCGTCCAGGCTGCTGCCTGCACCTCTGGGATACAGCACAAGGCACCAGGCAACGGGTTCGAGCACAGCTTGGTGCCAAAAAACTGCAGCTGCGACCGGCCCTTTTTCTGTCAAACACCACAGTTTCCCACACCCAGAGCTCGACCAGCCTCCCACTTATTACCACAAATCGTATACTTTTCCTAATGTGACGCCGTAATCTGGGTTGATATGATCGTAACATCCAATGATTGTCTGCATCTCGTGCTTGCCGTGTCTGTCTTGGTTCCTAGGATGTCGGAGTCGGCTTCTCGACCAACTCACTCCCTGTGCTTTGTGGAGTGTGTTTACTGTGTTCATTTACAAACGTGAGTCCAATGCTATGCTGTATCAGCAAGAATCAGTAGTCACTACTGCCCTAGTCTTCCACGTCGCCGAGAACTTCACTTCCAATGAACCAGAAGTGGTGCGAGACGTTCGAACCTAGAAGTCTATTGCTGCTTCCGGAAAACCGAGGTCGTGAGCTCACACCGAAGGAAAAGACCAAGCCAGTCTTTCAACGCAGCAAGCTACCTTGTTCGTGGTATAGGCTCAACGTCACGTTTCCAAATACTTTTCTGATCGGAGACAATTCCCAGTGGCTGCACCACTCGAACACTTGTTGGAGTTCTCCACCACTCTGCAGCTATCGGGGTTAGGACTTTACAGCATTTCCGCAACCTCAGGAGGCATGATGCTGATATTAAGATACTTCCGATCGGGCCATTGATATTAGTCTCGTTTTCGTTTTAGGGCATCGCCTCCGCACTCACATAGCCTCACTCTAAACCTGGTGTCGGCGTGAGCAGCTATCCTCCTCGAGTGTCCGGCCGCCTGCAGTGAATCTACCCTTGAGTGATGTCAGTTTCGGTCTCGTACTTGGCCTCGTTTTCGGTATAGTCTCCGCTTCTGTACCGAGATTACACGAATACTTCCCACCCCTGCACCGCAAGGTAGCAATCACTCCGCCCGATCCGGTTCAAAGATGCGCATGGAAGATCAACACGAACATCTTCTATCTGTGTAGAAGACGTGACTGGATGCTTTTGATGATGATGCTGCGCCCAGTTCATAGGATGCGACGCGCGCGTACATGTAGGATGCTTACTATTTAACCACGGCCATAGACTCCTAAAATCATCTACCCTCGTCTCTTCACAGGACAACAGCTTCCATCATGGTATCCTTGAATTTTATACACGCTGCGGCACTCTTATTCGCCGGTCTAGGCGCCCAGGCCACGACAACACCTGCTGGCTGCCGCAAGTTAAACACCGACATAGACTGGCCTACGCAAGCGCAATGGGAGGCAGCTCTTCCAGGTGTTGTTGCTACCAATGGCAGCGATGAACACGGTCCGTTGCCCGACTACCGACTGCAGGCTACATCCGTCGAAGATGTCCAGAACGCCGTGCGCTTTGCAAAAGAGCACAATGTTCGTCTGAGCGTGTTGACTACTGGACACGATCAATTGCAACGCAGCGATGCAGGATCTGGACTTCTTATCGATCTATCGTTGTTTCAAGGCTCCCGCGTCATGCCATCTTACACCGCTACCACCGAGGGTCTTCCATTTGTGGGTATTGGCGCGGAGGCAGAGGCCATCGAGCTTGTTGAGGGAGAACAAGCTGCTGTCTCGTTTGGGCCGGCTGTGGCTGGTTTACCTTTGAATTACGCGGTATCAAAATCTGGACTTTTCACAGTGAGCGGCGGAGCTGGTAAGCAAGACCAACAGAACACTGTTTGTTGCCCGGCTAATTTAGTATGTAGCGACCGTTGCAGTTGGTGGAGGCTGGGGCCAAAACGGTGGTTATGGTCCCATGACTTCACAGTACGGCCTTGGAGTTGACCAGTGGCTCGAGGCGCTGATCGTCACTCCCGATGGAGAACTCAAGGTTGCTAACAACGCAGTCAACTCTGATCTGTTCTGGGCTATTCGAGGAGGCGGCGGCGGCACTTTTGGCGTGATCGTCCAGGCGACCTGGAAAGCCCATGTCACGGTGCCAATCACAGGGTTCAACTGGTATATCAACTCCACTCTGAATGCTTCGGACTTGGACCAAGGGACCTATCCCACCAGTGAGGCTCTTCGATACCTGCTGGGCCAGGCGAAGAATCTTCAAGAGCAGGGTGTCAGTGCGACTTTCTACACCTTTCCTACCTATATCAGGTGCTTTGCTATTCACCCAGGATCGCAAGCGGGTATCACCAAGGCCAACGAAATTTGGGGCCCGATCCTATCGAATGTCTCCAGTCTCGCAGGAATCACGCCGTTCCAAACCCGAGCATTCGAGTTCTCTAGCTACAGGGAGTTCTTCGAAGGCACATATGGGACTCTCGTTCCTCAACCAACAACAGCCGACCATCGTTACGATCGCGGGGTCATTCCTTACGACAGCCGCCTTCTGAGCGCTGAACATCTAAGCCATCCAAACCTAACGCAGGCACTCGCTGAGACCGGCGGCAGTATTGGTGTACAGATTATGTCGCCTGGTGACCGTGTCGGTAATGGGAGTGCGGTAGCGGCAAATCCAGGATGGAGGAAAGCGGCAGCCCTCGTCATCGCAAACAAGACCAACAGTACGAGTGCTGCTGGCTTACGACAACTAGCTCCCGACATGGGCACGTATATCAACGAGGCCAGTGTCACTGAGCCTAATTGGTCGTCCTCATTCTGGGGTACCAACTATCCTCGCTTATCGGAGCTGAAGCGAAAATACGACCCCGATATGCTATTTTGGATCAGCCCCGGCATCAACGCGGATTACATGCATGCTGTCGATGGCCGAGCATGTATGGTTGACTCGATCCCTGCCACACCAAGCGAGTACGCACCTTTGACAGATCGACGTTTCTCTGCAAACTTGACCACGGATCGCGACTTTCTGTTCGGGCATCAGGAGCTGACAGGATCGACTTTCCCTGCTCCTGGAACAGAGCTTGGACTGCCTGCCGCATCTTAGATCGGCTCAGTAGCTTCTTGTGTTTGTGTTTGCAGTTTATAGAAGCACGTGAAGAGGGTCTCGTGAAAGAGAAAGCCTCCCCGGCTTACGAGTTGTCGTCGTGGAGCTTCGAAACCTACACTAGAAATTTACAAGTGATTACACTCCGCACATGTGCACCGATCCAGCTCACCAGTCACGGTGTTCTCCCGTTCTCAGCCCTGCTTCCACCTTAATTCTTCCAAGTCTGCCTGAACCTTGGGGCATCCAAGTAGCAGCGGTTTGGAAAAGTATGTCCTAGGCGGCGAACGGGTACTGTTCGATTAGCTTGAGTTGGCGGGAAGCTGTCGGCATCGCTGCGCTCGCGTTCTTGATTGTAAGCTTCGTAATCGTGTTGAACGGCAAAGTAGGGCTTCTGGGGGATCTACATTGCTATTGTTAGCAGGGCTATTCTTGCAATTTTCTGATATAGATTCCGACCATGAATGGAGCGAATACAACAAGGGTCATGCTTGGTAAGCCTTCCGAACGATGCCTTTTATGTGAGAAGTTAGGAACTGAGGCGCAAATGAAAATCCGGCCCTCTTCTCTTCGTCGCAGACGAGGTCTGCTATCGAGGCAGCACTGACTCGCAATTTGGCAGGAGCCATTTGGCCCAGCTTCTTGGCATTGGAGAACCATATACCAGAGATCTAGGCTATCGACACGAAGACATGGTATCCTTCTTTGTCTACTGGCTCATGCAGGTCCCCTTCTCCTTAACAATGCATCCAAACAACCTGCGGTGGCTTTCCATCATGAAAATCGCGATGGTGCTCGTGGCATGGACTGCGATACTCGTCTGGGCATTTGTAGCGACAGAGTGCAGGGGTGACCTGTTCACGCAGAAGAGTAGTGAAGGAAGCGCGTATGACTGTACGTTTCTCAGCAGCTTAGCGAGCCTAATTGGAAACTAAACAACGCTCAGTGTCAATCAGGTAATTTCTGAGATTTTAAAAAACATTTTGCCCGCGAGTCCCACGAGGAAGAGATAAGTAGACTGTCTGTGTTTGTGTTACGGCTAAATATATGCGGAGAACCTGATACTCAATTCCTGCAGCCTTCTCAGCCACGACTGTACCTGCCGGCCCTCCTGTCGGCCCAGTTCACCTCAAGCATCCCACTCGGCCAGCATTGTGTGTGAAATCCGACTGTTCCAGCCAGTATCAATCCCCCGGTTGGGCTTGAGTCTTGCTTCTAAGCCAAAGCAACCTTGGCACCTCCAGGCACAAGCTCCGTAAAAACTCGGTCGGGGTCATATTTGTCCCGGATGTCCTTGAGCTTCCGCAAGTTCTCTGCCCCATAGGCGGGGAATGTCTCAGGGATCTGAGACTTCTGGATGTCACTGAGGTACATGAACGGAAGCGGTCCGAGGCCGGCCGCAGAAAGATTCTCCCGGATTTTGGCGTTGGCCTCGGCGTGGACCCCCAGCACACGCTCGTCGTCTTCGGGCTTCGACCATAGAGGGCTCTCCACATACCAGATCGCCGGGCTGTCGTCGCTTCCGAGATCCATTGCGTTTTCAGGAGCCCTAGTCACAATGGGCGTGATTGGAAGAATGCTAAACGCGGTTGAAAAACCTTCGACGTCTGCCAAAGAGGCGATGGTCTCGTAGTAAGTGTCGAATGCGATCCTTGCAGCTGTAGCATTGGCTGCGCTGGTCAACCAGTGGAACGTAGCTCGCGTCCCAAGAGGAGGGGCGTAGTTGAACTCATTCGTCCATGCGCCCATGGTTGTTCGCGTGATGTTTCCTCTTGTGATAGGCAGGACGGGTGCAGTGAAGTTCTCCAGTCCGAGGGGGACGTCTCCCTCACCGCTGTACCAAAGATATCCATCAAAAGAAATTTCGCTGCTGCGGGATGGCACCCATCGAGTCTGGCCCTCGAAGGAAGCCTTGGGGTACTCTGCCCCGTGAAGTGCAAATTGCTCTACACTCTTGATGTATTGCTCTGAAACGCCTGTTCCCCAGGAGACTGTTCCTATCAGCGCAGAAGAAATTGGAACAGTATTCAGGAGGGCCTGCGTAACGACACAGTAGTTGTTGCCGCCTCCAACCAGAGCCCAGAATAGGTCAGGATGTTCGTCGGCACTGGCCGTCACTAGGGTTCCATCGGCAAGAACGCACTGAAACGGTGAGAACGTGTCAGCCAGTTGATCTCCTCATTTGAACGGCTGGGTGATGTCACTTACGTCGAGAGATCTAGCCATGTTGGACATGCCGAATTCATAGGCCATGAAGCCGAAGGGACCCCCTCCCAAGATAGCACCGACAACTCCACCATCACCCGAGCGAATGCCGTTGGCTGTGACGTTGAAGTCATCTAGATACTTGTACAACGGAGGGAATGTCACACCGGCCCCGATCGTGACAGTCTGGCGGTCATCTGAGATAGCAATGGTGCTAAGGTTCGTCATAGCCATCATGATACCCTCTGGCCCGATGTTGGCAGCGTTGTCGATGGGCATGGCACCTCCACAGCGAATTGCAAATTCGACTTGATGCTCCTGAAAAGTACGGAGCGCGAATTGCACATCTTCCGTGCACTGCGGAGCAAAGATGCACGACGGTCCTAGGTATGTCGTCGAGGTCCAAGAGTCTGCGGGAGCTTCAGTCAGCCAAGTTGAATCTGGCCCAAGATAGGCCGACCCTTACATTCGTTCTCGAATTTATATCGTTCCGAGCCGGGGAAAAAGGTCTTGTCGGGATGGCTAGAGGCCAACGCATTGCAACTGTCGTTGACGGCAGCGCATCTTGCATTCACAAGAAACAAGCCAAGTCCGAGGACAGAAACTCTCAGAGACTTTTGCATTTTAAGCGAGCGTGGATGATTCGGCGGTTGTGATATTTTCTCTATGTAGGGTAACAACATCGAACTTTATCGTACATGCTTTGAGGTTTTTATATCCGCTGAGTCCAAGACGCCGAACGGCAAGTCCATCAGGATTTTGTTCATCGCGTATACTGAGTGACTCCTTTCCTTCAACCCCTCAATAACTGAAGGTATCCCAACAGCCGTAATTACACTAAGAAGCGCTTGTGCAAACATCTTTCTTGGCGGCTTTGACTGCATCGTGCGTTGTAGGAGTTCCACCCGATGACGGGCACGATTCGGATGCGAATACGGGAGCGCGGCAGTCCATGGTGACCAGGATTTGAGTCATAATACTATCCCCACCCTTCCGACCACAAAGACAGAGAAGAAGTCGACTTCTGTCTTTCGCATTGCACACAAAAAAAACTCCCATTCACAGTCGCACGCGCCAATTTTATCAAAAATTGGTTCTCCATCTGGCGAAAGTGGGAGCCGCAAGACTTCGTTAGAGCGAGAGGCAGGCATTGAAGCTCTGCTCGGATCTTGAGGATGAAGGAGAAATCGAATCGTTCTTGGATGCCAACTGTAAGACTCAACTGACGGACTTAGGACTCGGGAAGACCTTCCCCGGGCTGCCAAGATTTTAAATATCCCCGTCAGCGGTGCTGCTGGCGAGTTTTTACATAATTCTACTGGGAGGCTTCGTCGGACCTTGAGGAATGCCCAGAGTGGCAATTTGCGAAGCATTTAGATCGATTCGAAATCGATATCTATCCAGGATTTAGGCATGGATCTACGGCCGGAGGAAGAATAGAGAAGGTGGCCGGGTACTTATCAGCCAAGACTGATCGTACATCAGGGCCGGACACGAAACCGCGACCGAGACCGAGACATATACTGTAGTTGGAAATATAGGATCGCCTCATCATTGGTAGCTGCGTGTTGACTCTTTCCACACGATGGCACCCACGATCACTTCGGCGTACAAGCTACCGTAGGCCACCGGGCTCCGACTAGCACGTAATCTCCGTCAGGGGGTCTGCCGATCGAGTCCCCCTCACGAAGGATTACGGTGTCTCTAGCTCAGGCAAAACGTACTGTTGCTGCGTCGGAACTAGATCAGCGTGTTTATTACACATTGTCCGCCACTTGATATGACTTGATACGATCGTTCTACTGCACTTCACCGACGGAAGAACCACTGGGAACAATTTTTGATCTTTCGCCTTTTTCATCACCGACCACCAGAGGCACACTTCTACATTCGAAATGCGTTTTCTTCATTCCCTTATTGGTATTTGCGGCTTTGCCTCCGTAGCAAGCGCTTGGGAATTGAATCCTGGTGACATCATAAAGCATACTGGCGAGCCTGTCGGAATAGAGGAGGTTCATGATGGGGGTGAGTTTCGCAGTAGCGTGTAGGATTGCACCAAAGCTTACAATAATTCAGTCACGATGTATATCAGCCGCGCACCTCAGACTGAAAACACCACCACAGCTGTGTTGTACTTGACAGACGCTTTTGGACTCCCCCTTCTGGAGAACAAACTGTGAGTCTCCTATCCAGCGGTTGAGCACGAAAATTTCATCTTCATGACTAACACAGCCAAAGTCTGGCCGACAGCTTCGCCAGAGCGGGATTCACAACCATTATGCCCGACATCTTTAGTGGCAGTCCCGCACCTCACGATATATATTTCGACTCAGACAAGTTCCTCGCAAACCACACGACTGAAGTGACTGACCCTATCATCGATACAACTATCCGCTATATGCGTGATCAACTCCTTTTCGACCGAATCGCGGTTACGGGATACTGCTTTGGTGGACGATATGCCTTTCGTTCCCTCGCTGAGGGTCGAGGAGGCAACATTGCTTTCGCCGCACACCCCAGTTTCCTCCAGGATGACGAGGTTTCTGCTATCAGCGGACCCGCGAGCATCGCCGCAGCCGGTAAGTGCCGGGAATTTCGCCTGAGGATTCATACCCTCATGATGGCCTTTCCCTCCGTCCCCTCCTCGGTTTTGTATGAATACTTACGAGTTCCTCCTGAGTAGAGATTGACACTCTGTTCGAGCCTACCCGCCGGTTCGAGGTTGAAAGTATGCTGAATCAGACTGCGTACCCATACCAGGTTGCTCTCTATTCCGGTACCTTTCACGGATTCGGCACCCGCGCCAACATCAGTCTACCGGAACAGCGGTTTGCCAAGGAAGAGGCTTTTTTTCAGGCGGTCCGCTGGTTCAAGGCTTGGTAGTAGATGGAACGAGTAAGTTGCAAAACTCTTATAAGAGTATGCTGCAGTAAATTGATTAGACCTTAACGGTCGGCAGCAATGTACATAAGGCTTACCTAGGTACGCGCTTCTCTGCATTGAGCTTGGCGAGTATGGAAAGCACGGGAGGGAGTTTGCAGCATTTGCCTCCTATAACGAGTTTGAATGGTTGGGATGATGCGCTATTAGAGGAGATTTTTGAAGACTTCTATTCCAAGATTTAGTAATGAGCACCACGTTCATTACGTAGATATTTCCGATTTCACCTAATTGGTTCATACCTCATGAGCAGCATTGTATCAACTACTTAGTCGTGTCCTTCCAGGTGCTTAACGTGAACCCGTAGATGGAATTAATGCAAGGTGTATCAGACGGCCTATATGGAAAGATGCTAATCGACAATGTTTCATGGAGAATACCAACTGACCCATCTCCTCACGAAACGCTCTTTCTTTATCTCCAACCTGACTCCGGCGAAAAGGAGAGGTACTGTCAGGTTGGAGGGTCATGAGTAGAGTAAATAGGTACACATAGTGTAGGCATAAAATGTACCTAGTATAAGAGAGTAGACTGCTGCCTTCTTAGTTAATATCGAAGGCCGTACTTCGCCCAAAACCTGTACTTTGATGTCAATTATTGTATAAGTAATGATACTGAGGTTATTTGACTGTACTCCACAAAGCAATGTTCTCCACTCAGGTCCCGGCGACACCACGCACGGTATAGCATGGCATCCATACGAGCGCGGTCGGTCCGGCTCGGAATTTCTTCACATTCGTAAGATACAAAACAACTTAGGGTTCTGAATTGTCTTTCTCGATTTCAGCGTGTTCCACATGACAAATGATAAGGCCCAGTTCGAGTGCCCAGTGCCAAATCGCAGCCATCACAAATCTTATGCCCCCGTCAGGAGTCCGGACTAGTGGATACAGTAATAATCGTGCGTAGCCTGTGAGGCTAATTCGAGGGAGTGATAACTCTACGCAGGAACGTATTTACTGCATTGCAAGGGCAGAGTCCCACGTCCCCTAAGCCCAGGCACATTGCTAGGCGAGGCTGTCTTTGGCCTGGAGTTCTTGCAGTTAACACCATCTGATCCACATCGGGCTCTCATTGGTCCCAATAGTGGACTCAGAAAGATTTTTCCTGCCGATTCCACCTGAAAAGGTATTTCTCCGGATCATGCCGAAATGCTACTGTCGTTGTTAAAGACCTACCCAGGTACCTGCGTAGATTTCCTGTCCGGCGGTTGTCAGCCGCGATGCTTTTTAGCGAAAACACAACTTTAATGTCATCGGTGAGCGACTTCCGCCCCTGGAACAGCCACAGATGTAGCTTAAGAATGGTTGCACTTGGGCAGGGACGTAGTCATAAAGCCAGCCTGGGCACTGCCACCGTCGGTGTTCTCACCCGTCCTCGGAACAAGCCGGTGTTGCCCACTTTTCCGGTCAGCAAAGTCTCTATTCCCTAGTGATGGTTCAGCCCGGCCAAACTCTAATAACCTCGGAGTCACAGTCAGTTCACACCCTCACTAATATGAGGCAGCAAGGGTTTCGCACGGTGGGTCTAGATCACGTTGAGACCTCGACAGCCTGATCGCTGCTTCGAGGAGGCAAGACTTGACAATTGGTGAGAGCCTAATGACCTAATTTTGTGTTGAATCACAAGACTACTTTGATAGTCACCCCTCCTGTCGAGTTGACCCTTTAATCTGAATAGTCATGAGAGGATGCAACCGTGCTAAAGTGAAGAGGGGGTGTGTCTAAACTGAACTCTGCCGACATTGGCGGGTCTCTGTTAAACCTGTCGCGGATACTTTCGCAACCAACGTGGGGACAATCTGGCTTATGCGCGGCTGTAATCAACTATGCGTTTCGTCCAATAGTCACAAGTACAGTCCCTTCGGCATGATGGATGATGATACCCACCCAGCCGGGTGGCTGGATATGTAGATTTCTTCGTCTGAAATTAATCCACTGTCAATCACTATAACAATGCCGGCTTAAGGTACGGTTTTGGCCCTTTTTAGCGCGAGGTCTAGCATGTTGTTGCGTACATACTGTGCATGGGACTTTGGATGAGACTCTTCAAAATGTTGCTGGCGGGATATATGGGCTCGACACGCTCAAAGCCATGGGACCATTTTACGACTTGTAGAAATCAGTCAGCTATGTGCGTGTAGCATATCCATGACCACACGATTTAATTACATCCAAGAGCAAGACAAAGACGATTTCCGGTTGAACTCGGTATCGCAAAGTCCCTGAGCTATCGCAGCTGCACCTAACCGTAAGCCGCTTGCTGATGTCATACAACTTTCGTTGGTCTTATATGTGAGTCCAATATTCACTCCTACGGGAAATTGAGTACTTTGTCAACAACCAACAGAACAATGGTGTGAAGATGCATTTGACACCTTCAGACTTGACCTTTGGCTTGAACGTGGTGTTTGGGTCTTTGTAGCGGCCGAGCGACTGAATATAATAGTACCACTTGCCACCGGCGGAAGACCGTGCCACCGTTGAGCCCAGTTTTGAGGCATCGTTATAATCGTGGGCCGTAGACGAGAAAGACGCTCTAATCCGGATGCCCGTAGTAGATCATTGGTCGAAGCTGACGGTAACACGAACAAAATCTGATAGAGGCGCCGCAGCATATTCACGGTGGAAATGAGTCGCAGGTGATGTAGATCGACGCCGTCTGCCAGAACCAAGAGGGCAAAGTGCTTGCAGTGCAGTGCCTCGCTAGATGGACTAGACGGAGAATACAGCTTTACATAAGCGGAGGCAACACACTCAAAGCTCCGCTGAGTCATCTCCGTCTCCCCCTCCTTGACCTCAAAGCGCATGTGTCAGCGGCCGCCGCGGCGTTTCGTCCTTGAACCACCACACCCTGCTCCCAGAGTCATTCTTGCTGTGCCGCCTCAATGCCCTATGTACGATGCCCCCGAAACGAGCGTGTGATGTGTGCTATCGGCGCAAGGTAAGTCTTGACCTTTCTCGGAGATATAGCTTATTAACGCATCTGGCCATGCGTAGATAGAGTGCGCTATCACCGTCCCAGGTACTCCGTGCAATTGGTGCGAACATCACAATTTTGAGTGCACGTTTGTTAGGAAGCGACCGGCACGAAAACCGCGGACCAGGTTGGTTATCCTGGCGATTGGAATTCGTTGTTTTGACCAACTATGACCTCGCATCCCCTTAGACCACCGAGTCAGTTGCTCTAACGTAAACTTCCTCAGGGCCCAGTCGAGTGATGTCCACGAGCTCGCGCGTCGCGTGGCACAGCTCGAGGACGCTCTCCCGCACCCCGTCGCACTCGACGCCTCAAGTGATACAGCCTCAACATCACTGGTCGCCTTATCTGGGAGAACAGCAGCGTCAAGAAGTCCCGCAAGCGACCAGATCACCCCACAAACACTATATTCTCAGGTGACAACTCCCTGCCACGTCGTTACCTCGCCTGGACCGCTGCATTCTGCGGCGAAGTACCTTGGCCCACATTGGTTTTTCAACGGTGTGCCGATATTCTCTGATGAAGGTCAGCGATGGGTCTCATTACAGACCGGGCAGCAAGTCAGATGGAGTGAATTTCGAATTCCCATCCACAGACCAACGTCGCTTTCAGCCCTGCAACTCAATGAATCCGACACAGGTCTTCTGGACCTGATAGACCAAAACACCGCCAAACGGATCCTAGATCTATTCTTCAGCACGTACGCTCCACGCGTGTTCCCTGTCATTGACCCTGTCTTATTCGAGACAACGCTTGACACAGCTTACGAGATTCTTGATGACCCTCTATCGTCGCCTACGCACATTGCCGCCAGAGCTTGTGTTCTGGCTGCTCTTTCCATCGCGGGTCGTATGAAAATACCAGGCCCCAGTCCCTCACCGTTGGACCCAGAAAGATCCGCCATCAAGGCACAGCGTCTGCTATCACTCATTCCCGGCTACATGAGCCTTGACACTCTTATCACAGTGCTTGTACTGGTAAGTTAGCCCAGCAGCAGCTCTTGCCATGTCTCGAGGTCAGTGAAAACGCTGACGGCTAGTTCAAAAGCAAACGCATTGCAGTTTGAGTGGTAATTGGCAAGACGCGTCTTTTTACCACTCCATCGCCTGCCGTACAGTCTGTGCCCTGGGATACCATACATGTCTCCCCCCGGATCCTGATACTACTACACCCTCTCTAGATCAACGGCGAAGCTGCCATGGCCGCATGATTTTCTGGCTTTGCTATACGTCGGATAAAGACCTCTCCCTCCATACCGGCGTCCCTCCGCTGCTCATCGATGAATTCTGTGACCTTGCATTACCGCAGGACTGTCTGAGAAGCCGCATTGACCTCCTCACTTTCACAACATCTGTTGATACCGACCAGACAGACCATGCGTATGCAATGCCACCCTTTCCTAGAGACATTCGGCTGGGCCACATTAAAGAACGGGTCTGCCGGCTTTTATACTCACCTCAGGCCTTTAAGGACTTTGACAGCCAAGTACTCCTAAACATTCGTCACCTAGATGACCAAATCGAGAACTGGCGTTTGTCTGTTCCGTCACCACAGCGTCCGGCTCTTATCTCGTCTTCCTTTTTCAACTCCCTCGGGTCTAGAGCGAAGGACATGCTCTATGTCTACCTCCAGCTTGAGTATCTGTACCTGATGGTCGTTATACATATGGCTGTGAGACGATTCAAAGCCGGCAGTGCAGATATTAGTAACATAGCAGAGGACCGCCATAGATTGATCCATTCCAGTGTTGACATTTCCCTCGAGGCCAGCCGCTCAATCCTCGGGTGTCTAAAGGCCATGATCAACGCACTTTCGGAAGAAGCCTTTTGGTATGTGACGATATTATCCTGTCCAAATCTCGCGGGCACTGCGCTCTATCACTTTGACCATTTCTCCAACACTCACATGCGTTGCAGGCCGGTTGTCCGCTATGCTACGCCTGCTGCCATCACGCTCGTGCTGAACATGCTCGTGCATCCCCTAAACGAGCAAGGGCAATATGATTTGGAACTCCTGATTTCGGCTAGCAACCTTATTCGGTGTATGACAACCAGTCCATTGACACCCAGTGAGGTTGCATGCATCAAAGACACGAGTTCATTTATAATGGAACTTGTGTTTCTGGGCACATGTGCAATCAGAAAGGCTGGCAGAGAGGAGGCAGATCACGGGACCTAAGACTCGGCTATTCTTGCCTACGTCTTATGGTCAAGTTATTCGGCGGTGAAGTATGAGAGCTCAAAATGAGGTCCGGGGTAGAAGCACCAGCTATTCAAAACATAGGATGATTCAAGCTCAGGGGTCAAGTGTATCGCTCTGTGTGCTAGGAGCGCAGTGGAACACTGTCATGACTAAGCGGAGGCAGTCAGTCTTCCTTCCTCCGAGCACCTCAGGGGTTACTCAGCGGCAGTAAGTCCTTGTCGCCGCCATTTGCATCCTAAGTCAATCCAATTATTAAATAAAGACAGAACGTCGCCTCAGGCTTGCATTATAACCAGAAATGAGTGTGCTTGCTCGCGCTTTCTGACAACAACTTTCCATCAAATCTCAACTTGAACCTTTTCCTCAACCGCCATGACGAAACTCTCGGCAACTTGGACCCAGCTCACTCAGAGTGCGCGCCTCCAGCGCTCTTCGCAGTGTCTCTCAGTCCTGGGTTCCAACATTTTCATATTTGGTGGTGAAGTAGTGCCACGCCAACCAGTCGACAACCGACTGGACGTCGTCAGTCTCGGAGCATCTAAAGGTGTGTGGCCCGCCATCACTTGCAATCCCGTGGCTGCTGCTGACCGCACAAAACCCCAGCCGAGGCCTCAACACTCGACGCACCACCAGAAGCCCCGACACCACGCGTCGGCTCAGCCAGCGCCGCGATCAAGGACTCGCTGTACATGTTCTCAGGCCGCGGCGGCCTCGCGATGGCACCCGTGGAGGAGGACGGCGCCGTCTGGCGCTACACGCCCTCACAGTCGAGCTGGGAGCTCCTGAAGCCCGCGGACCCGGAGAAGCCCTTCCCCGCCGGCCGCAGCTACCATGCCATGGCGTCGGACGGATCCGATCTCCTGTTTCTTCACGCCGGGTGCCCCGAGAGCGGCCGCTTGCAAGACCTTTGGTCCTTCAGCCTCGGCTCGCAGGCGTGGAGCGAGCTCCCGTCGGCGCCGGAGCCGGCCAGGGGGGGCACCAGCATCGCATACTCGGACGGCAAGCTGTACAGGATGAACGGGTTTGATGGGACGACCGAGCAGGGGGGCTTGGTTGATACGTACGATTTGGCCACGAACAAGTGGTCATCTTTCGCGTTCAAGGCCGATGGGAAGAGCGGGCCCGGGCCAAGGAGCGTATCCACTCTTGTGGCCGTGACGGTCAAGGGGAAGACTTATCTTGTCACTATGTTCGGGGAGTGTGATCCTAGTTCTCTAGGTCATGCCGGTGCTGGGAAGATGCTCTCTGATGTGTGGGCTTTCGATGTCGATGGTCAGGACTGGGTCAGAGTTGAGACGACCGGAGGCAGCCCTGCTCCAAGGGGTTGGTTCGATGCTGATACAGTCCGAGGAGGTGGAGCCGATGCTATAATCGTGCACGGTGGTCTTGCGGAAGACAACTCGCGGCTCGGCGACGTATGGAGGCTGGATTTTACATGATAAATAAGCAAGGCGACATTCCTGACGGCGCTTAGCCAAGCTGCAATACTTATTGCCACCTACGGAAATGTAGCCCCAATCAGCCCCGGGATGCATGTCTAAGGCAGTCGTCCCTGGTATATTGTAAGCGAGGATAGGGCGGGCACATTATCGCAGGTCAGTGAAACTGGTGTGTTTCCGACGACTGAACAGGGCTCCTCACTCGGATGACAAGCAAGAAAAGTCTTTTGACAGTTCCCATCATTTACGTGACAAGTTGAATCACAGAGACGTGACTGTCAAGACCGCACGACCAAAGTGCTACAGAATCGCAACTAGTACACTTGACAAATACTTCTGAATTATATTTTCACATGTCGAAATACTTGTGTTTGGAATCACGCCACTTCCCGTATCTTACACAGCAGTACTTGGTCGCATACGGAGCAGTGTGGGGGTTTCTGTAGCAAGGTTCAGGATTGAGTTCCTCAGACTATGCTGATCTTACACCCGGGAAATTTAGCACGAACTTGGTCGCTGGAGTGTGCCAATGTCCGGTTCGGAAAGCTTAAATTTTCTCCGGTGGGCTGGCCAGGGGATGCAGGTCTATCTCAAGCGGCTGTTCCAGCAGTACCAGATATTTTATCTGTGCGCGCGCGTGTATGCGCTTCAGCCGACACAATGGCCGCTGGTGCACGACACTGACACCACGACACTGCAACGTCTGGGCAGAAGTATCTGCAGCCAAGAAGGATCAGGTCGGCCTTCCATTGAGCCCACAGACGTCTTGCATGATGACCCAGCATCGCAGATTAATCGACGAGCGATTGCGATGTGGTTTCATCCCTTCGTCTGATAGGATTCGGCCAGTCTGGCTTTCTTGCAGGAAAGCTACCCTACCTCCTGCCTGGATGACAAGAGAGAAAGATCAGATAATGTCGAGAGCTCGGACGGATTGCCGAAGGATGCAGACATGCGCTGGCGTGTAACGAACCTAACCTGCCACGTCTGAACCTTGGGCACTCAAAGCCAAAATCTGCGGCTAGACGCCTTCTTGGCTGAGGAGTTGGCTTTTCTAGGAGCGTAGAACTCGTTTGATCCTCATCTAGGCGACGACGACTCCAGATAAGAGACATGCGTACAGAACACCTAATGCTGTTCTTATAAACCAGGCGACGGGTATCACAATGTCTGCCAAAGTCCGGATACAGGGCCTATCATCATCCGGGTCCATTCTCTTCGAAAAGGGCCAGCCACGCCGCAAACACGTCAAAATGTCCATTCCGAGAGCGCACATTGAGATGCACCGAGGAGGAGGCGACGACGTGAACCCCCCGCTAATCGTCAAGCAGCCCGTCATGCTCGAGCCCACCGACCTCCGCGCCAGCGGCCAGAAGCCGAACAAGGTCTTCGCGGCGCTGAGCGACGCCGGCAGGGGACACATCGTCGCCATGATCGGTGAATACCTCGGCACGACCATGTTTCTATTCTTCGGATACATCGCGGCGCAGACGGCGAATGAGAAAAAGGATATCACGCTGCGCGCCTCCATTGGCGCGGGTGGCGCGCCGGCCGGGCCCAGCCTGCTGCAGATCTCGTACATATCCGCCGTGTTTGGGCTGAGCCTTGCTACCAATGCATGGATTTGGTACAGGGTCAGCGGTGGGATGTTCAACCCGTCGGTCAGTATTGCCGGAATTTTGAGGGATCAATCCATGGTCTTATCCAGTTGCTAATGGCAGGGGTAGATCGCTTTTGGCTTATGGCTGTCGGGTGCCTTCAACTGGGTCCGCCTCGTCTGTGTGATCCCGGCCCAGTTCCTCGGGGGCATCACGGCTGCCGGCTTGGTAGCTGCCATCCTCCCTGGACCGCTGCAGGCCGAGAATTCTGTCAGCGACGGTGTCAGCACAGGCGGAGGCTTCGTGATGGAAGTGTTTCTGACCGCCGAGTTGATGATCACCATCCTGATGCTTGCCGTGGAGAAGAGCCGCACTACTTTCATCGCGCCTCTTACCATAGGCATTGCTCTCACGATCATCCATCTTGTTGGTACGTGCTTGCGAAACCCTTGAAGTTCTGGTACGGCAACTGGGAGAGGCTGACAGCATTTGAACTATACAGGCATAAACGTCAGCGGAGCTTCCGTCAATCCAGCGCGCAGTCTGGGACCTGCAGTGGTCAACAACAACTATGTCTCTGAATTTTGGATCTACTTCATCGGCCCTACCCTCGGCGCCGCCATCGCAGCAGGCCTTCGTCACTTGCTTAAGGCCCTTGCATATCAGACCGCCAACTCCGGGCAGGACGGCGATGGCATCGAGTTCTTCCGTGTGGTGGCATCTTCGTCGCAGGGGTCGGTGTATCCCTCACCTGCATGGCGCCGCAAGCCCAGGGCCTCGGAGGACAGAGAGCTGCTCCTCCATGACATGGTGCAGCAGAGGGAGGTGTCACATGATTTTCCTTGAAGCAGCTGTTACAAATGTTCGATTCTGAAAGGGACTGAATGAGCATTCCCGACATGTTACAGGCAGTCTGGGGAGACATAGAGGTGTGGCAATTTTGTTTTTCATTCTTGTTTGGCGTTTGATGTTACATGCCTGTGGAAATTGAAATAAACCTTGGAAGGCAGAGTTTTACTTGCAGTTGGCCCAGGCGAAACTAAGAGCGGGTAGACTTTCAGGTCAAGAGATTGGCAGCTTGCCACAGTCATCACTTAAGATAATGTTTTTCTCCGATTGGGAAGATGTAAAAACACATTGGCTTTCTAAATTCTGCCTTTCTTGAGCCGCTACCTGTTGTTTCCCAAGCCATGTGAATGTTACCATGGACTGCAAGTACAACATTTGAGCCAGTTTTCAACAACACTGGTTTCAAAGTTCAAAAAAGAAATAAAACCATCAGACACTCCGGCACTCCAGCGTTTGTGCCTTCCGTGACAAATTTTGGAGCTACTAAATGGATAATAGTAACAAAGGAGAACAGCAAAAATGTCGTTAAGGTGGGCTGGCTGATTTTGTAATGTGCCTGGGGGAAAGGCTTTGGTTGTTGGAGCATAAGCAGGTAAACGAAATTTCGGGGGGAGCACACACCCAACACCCACACACCCACACACCCAGCACCTATCACCCAACACCTAGAAAAGGACTGAATTGGATTATTTGAGGCACTGAAATTACGATATAGCACATGGTGGGCTCATGGAAGTCATCATGCCAGTGGAGGACGCTTGAATGCATTTACAAGTGGCTAGAGCTCTGCATTCGAGCCTTCCTCTGAGACAGCATCAGAAATTGTTGTCAGCCATTCAAGCTTGGTTTTCTGTGCAGCTGCGACCCATCCAAACTTGCCCCTCTGTCTCCCGTCTTTGACCTTTGGATTCAAACCCACTCAACCTGAGCATACAAACGGCATTCACTTAACTTTTTGCTCTGGCCGTGGAACATCTTCCAGTCATAGCTTTGTGTAAAGGCATCGATATGTTCGACTTTTGTTTAGCTCATTCCAGTGATTCGTCAGTCAGTCAATTCTTGTCGATTGAGTTGCCCAACGAAATCCTCCCTTCTCGTCTCGGACGGCTTCATTTGCGACAACCTTCCCTTTCCTACAGGGTACGCTCTCCTGACAGGAATACAAAAGCGAGAACCCGCCCAACGCACCCGAAAGTCGAATCCGTTGCAGAATGTCCGACAACAGGGAGCATCTGGCGACACTGCCAGCCGAGCTCATCCTCGACATCGCCGAGAAGCCCTGCCTGTCGACCCGCGACCTCGCCGCTTTCGCCGGCGCAAGCAGACGATATTCGGACTTGGTGATGTCCGTCCTGTACAAGAGGAATATCAGAGAGGAGAACGCATCTGCCTGTAAGACTTTCTATGGCAATCAGCACAACACTTGATATGCCCTTGCCAGGTGTGCGACCACTGACACTGAAAACTGCACAGTTCTTTGGGCCGTCCTGAACGAGAACACCAATACAATGGCCTTGCTTATTCGGTACGGCGCCGACATCAACAGCGTGGAGGCATCTACACACCTGTACCAGTCTCCTTCGTACCGATGGATCAGGCAACTTCGCAAGTGGGATTCACATACAGATAACGACGACTCTCCTCAGACAGGCAGCCGTTTGTCAAGCAGACGCAGGCAGTTGGCGCAGACTCCAAACTTCGTGTCTGCAGCAGCCACGCTTTTTGGTCATCCTCCAGCTGGCGCACCTCACAATCCTGCTCCTTTTGTTCCACCGTTTGGGCAGCTTCCGGCTTTCCAGCCTGGCGCCTTCGCTTTGCAGCCCATGCCTGCCATACCTGCAGGTCGAGCATGGAGACAACGAGACAGGAGGAGAGAGTTCAGATTCACACCTCTGGCCCTGGCCGCTCGAAAAGGACTCACCACAGCGGCAAAATGGCTGCTCGAGAATGGTGCAGACCCAGACGTCCCCGCGCGGGACCTGTGTCGCTGTGACAACGAGCCGATGATATCGAGTAGCATGTGGCGGGTTCCGCACCAGGCGACCCGCCCGCTCACGGATCAACCACACTGGACCGCCTTGCACCTGGCTATCCACCACGGCCACAACGACATCGTCGATCTGCTCGTCGCCCACGGCGCTAATACCCGCCAGGTCTGTCGTCCCGAGGACGGCCCTTGCTCCGGCCTCCACACGGCCTTCATCCACGAGCGCAAGTCTATAGTCGAGTCCCTGATGTATCGCTTCGAGGGAACAGACATGGTCAACATCAATGCCCGAGGCAGAGGTGGCATAACCCCTTTGCACATCGCCTACTGTGTGCAAGCAACGCAAGGACCCCTTGTTGACCTGGCGCTGAAGTTCGGCGCATACGTCAACCTCGAGTACGAGATTGATCGGAACCAGTGGACGCTCTTCTCTATGGCTTGCGCCGGTAAGGACTGGAAGTTCGCCCGGAGACTCTTGAAGCTGGGTGCTAATGCCGACTTTGATCTTGAACGACAGTTTGGTGGGCGTTTGACAAGGGATGACCTCCGCAGAGACATCGCGTGGAACGACGACGGGGAGGTTGACTGGGACAAAGCAGCTCTCACACTGGCGTTGGACAAGCTCGTACGCGACCACGAAGTCGCCCAGCTGTGAGCGCCGGAAGTCTCGCTTCGGAAGGGAGAGTTGGTCCATTGTGTGGAGATGTTGGCCGGCATCTCTCAGAACCATCACCAGCATAACGGTTGAATTGCATGGATCCAGAGCGGGAGCTACGCCCAATTGCCTTTTACGGCGTAATACCGTATGGGGCTATCCTGTATAAGGTTATTCCAGATAAGGTTATCCCACAGGATACTATTCCAGATGAGGTTATTCCATTTCAGGTTTTCCACATGAGGTGTACCGAGCCCGGGTGTCACTTCCTACCAAGCCGACAGCAGTATATAGTCTCCAATGACGGAGGACACCAGATGACGGACTGGCACTGTTCCTGTTCGTTCAAGACTCTGCGTGTCCTGTGGGTCCAACACGAATCGATCACATGCAGCAAAGGTTGGACAAATCCTATGTGACAGATTACCTAGTGGAGTGAGTCACATTGTCCACGCGGAGAGGACGAGTTTCGAGAAACAACCATCATCAGATCTAGAATGCATCCAAGCCGCCGTCCCTCGTCCTCATCAGCTCGTTTTAATAGCGTACTGTCCGAGCTCCGTGGGAAGTGCTGCGCTGGCACAGCTATCCGGGGTTTGGTCAAGTTTCTGCTGCTCATGATGCGTGGGACTGAGCTGTGTCACTACCGTAGATCCACATGTTCGAGTGAATTACTGTCATGGCATGCCAGCTGAGCAACAGGTCAAGAGGACACATAGGAAGGGCGGATAAACGCAATCATCAGCAAATGCATCCTTACGTACCTGAATGCATGGGAAGGGTACATGCGCCGTGTCTAGCATCCAATAAAAACGACACACCTGTCATTTTGTGTGAAGGCGAAACATCAACAGCTGTAGGCCCGTGTTGAGGGAAGAAATCCTGGGAAGATCACCGTGCAAAGGATCAATTGAGGCCCACAGCTCTTGGCATAATTGACACTGCACCAAATCTGGTTTCTAAGCACGGCATCCAGTTACTTACCCCGCCGTTTAGATCATTGACTCGGCCCAATTGGCGTGACTACAAGAAGACACCTGCACCTCAAACCTTCCTTTCGGTCTCGCGACGGACACACAGCACAAGCAGACCTTAAATCGCTCAGGCCAACCTGACGTCGACTTTCAAGCACACAATGTCTTCCTCATTCACAATTAAGGCATCACCCAACACAGACATCTGGCGGAAGCCCCCTTCCACAGATGTGTTCACCGGTAAGTTTTGTCCCTCTCACCAAACGACACCCAGGACAGCTGATCTGATATCTCTAGCCCCCCGCGGTGCCACTGCCGACACCAAGACCACAGCACCGCTGTCGTCCTTCAAGTCGGCCCGCGTGTCCTTCCTGCTCCACCCCAAGGAGCAGTACGACCAGGCGGGGCTCGTGCTGTCCCTCAAGTCCCCCGGCGCAACGGGTCCCCTGCCGGGCGACTCGCCCCCCAAGTGGCTCAAGACGGGCGTCGAGTACTACAATGGCGTTCCCAAGGCCGCCACCGTGGCGTGCGACTCGTGGGCCGACTGGAGCCTCGGGGACGTCAAGAAGGGCAAGGACGGCGACTGGGTTACGGTGCTGGTGGAGAACGGCACGGACGTCCTGGGCAAGAGCTTTTGGGTCTACCAGGTCGTGGACGGCGAGAAGGTCCCGCTGAGGGAGGTGTGCTGGGTTTTTGGCCACGGGGACCCGGAGAAGTGGGAGCTCAGCGTCGAGGCTTATGCCTGTCGGCCGGCGAAGGATGCTGCTGAGCTTGAGGTTGAGTTCAAGGATCTTGACGTGCAGTGGGCGTAGGTGGTGTCCCGATAATACCAAAAGGAGGAAATCAGGAGTGCTAGACGGAAGGTACATGGCTGTAGCAAGCTGCGTTATAAATTCCAGCCGCACTGGTGAGACATCGAATGCACATGTGTGGAACAAATGACTACGATATCATAGTGTCCGCTTCTCAGCTCTATACTGATCAGCGTCTTTCATTGAGTTTTGCGAGTGCCATCTGGACATGGAACGAGCACTCTGAACCCCAGAAGTCGCTTTCAAGAAGTGTTTAGGTACAGTAATTTTCCCTTCTACAAATAACAATATAAAGTCAATGCCCTTCCCCGAGGATCGCCAACTGACAATCCCATCTAGTATTGTTACATTCGTGCCTACAAGCCTCACTGCCCCCCCCCCCCCCACAAGCACTCCATGCAGACGAGGCCACTACCAGTCCACTTCCGGATACCGATTTCAGATGAAGGTGCCCTTGAGCCCTATTAATTGCAGGTTTGGAAGATCCCTCCTCCGCCTGTAGCCCACCGAATCGATCCCTCCTGTTGCTTTCGAGATTCCCTTGCTAGATGGCATCCCATTCTAGCCATTCTCGCTTTCGCACTAGCCATGCTGGCCACTTGTCTTGTTGACAATATCGCATTGTGAAATGCTGGCACCCAAACATTTTGTCACGCATCTTGAACACGACACCGCTCTGATGCAAAGATTCAGACACGGCTGAGAGACGCAATGCATCAGGGGTGTCCCGATTGGAGTGTATCAGGATTTCCGTGGGAGGGTGCGGACACTTCCAGGTTATATGGTGATGCGTGATCGGGAACGACTTGCCTTCCTCGTAGTAAATATTGCTGAAGTTGGGGAAAGACTCGACGCGGAGGTTTGCGATGCCCTCTAGGAATTCGAGAACAGCATCCGGGTGCTGATATCTGTGAGGTGCTCTGTCGCTAGCGTGCCCGCGAATCCGGTATGCACCGCAGGAGCACTTCACAATCCTCGGATCTTTGTAAACCCGGTACCCAATGCACCAGACGCAAGCCACAATCCTCAGAGTCTTCAGTCCACGTGGAAGTACGCTTGTTGGGCTGACAGCTTTGTGAAAACCATCCGGTTCCTCCCTGACGAAGAAGTGGAAAGGCACTGCAAGGGTCTGCAGGTTGGGCAGAGCAGCCAGACTTAAAGTCCCTGACGGTCCAAGTGATCGGCTGATATCGCAGGCGTAATGGAGGTCGAGGTTAAGCGTCGTCAAGTTCTCGAGGGTTGAAAGGCTGTCGGTAAGATACTTGATGACCAGGCTTGAGTTCGGAGATCCCTTCACAGGGAGCTGCAACGGTCTGTAGACAAGTCCGAACAATCTCTCTCGGCATTGGTCAGAATCCGTGTCGACTGACAAGGACTCGAGATTCCTGCACGATGTTAGTGGCATGTTTCAAAGCGAAACGTGCTGGTTGCCAAAGATGGCAAAAGATAGACTGGGGAACAGGAGCAGGTATGGCGTGTCTTCTACGTACGGAAAGACGGAACAAAGCGTAGCAAGATCGTGTGGGAGGCAAGGGCTCTCTCCCAATTTGAGTGTTCTCACAGATTTGGTATCAGCACGTAGCCGCCCACCCGATCCTGGGCACAGGACATTAGTAAAGTGTGAAAGAGCTTTGGAGAAGAGTTCAAGATTCTGTCAAGCCAAATCACAGAGAATCTAGGGCTTACCAGATACCGTTCGGCGTGAAAACGCATCAAACCAGCCGTAGGCGTGATTGAACCAGACGAGTTGTTCCAGTTTGGGCAGGCTGAGAAAGCACCTGCAAATCAGTGCCATAGAGCCCCACCGATGACTTCTGTAGGCACAGAATTTCTCCTTCCCAATCAACTGCAGTTCCTTGAGCCTCGACAGACAGGGCGACGTCTCTCTCCACAATGAACGAAGAACGCGACCGACTACGTCCAGGTAGATCGGCTGCGTGTCCATTAAAAGGTTTCGCATCTGCGTCTGGGGTTGTACATTGAGGTCCAACGACTCGAGGTTTCTGGTACGACTGAGGACTTTGAAATGTAAGGTGTAGAGAGTCTCAAGAGCAATGTCGTAGCATTCAATTGCATCGCCTGTATGTGCTGTTTTCCCAAGTTCTTCAAAGCCATTTTGGGCATATGAGAGGAGTAGACGTAGGTTAATCGACCGACACAATTCTGCATAATCAAGATTGTAGTCTTTGTCTCCGTGACAAATGTTGAGGCTCATCCGCTTGACAAAGATGCCGAGTTGGGGCTTCTCAAGGAAGGCGCGGTAAAGGAGAATCAAGGTGTCAACATCGTCAACGAGGATGTTTCGATAGAGCGCTGGTCGAGCTTTGGAAACCATCCGTTTGGAAACCCTGCAAAGGCTGACAAGGTCTCGACGGGCGCCGGCATCTTCCTTCTTGCGAGTCGCTGGAGTCTGAAAAGTGGGTGGAGATACCACGTACGGTACATTGACGTCAATCGTGATCGTGGCCAAAATCAACGAGATAATGTTTCGTGGAAGTTTCTCCAGCGTGAGGGCCGCGTTCTCCCTCTGAGCCTCTTTCTCAGGCTTCTTCTCATTTTTGGCTGGTATTTGGTCGGCCATGTTGCTCGAAGAGATCTTCTGTCCCTAAGTGGCTGCGGTTAATATGGCTGATGGAAGGAGCCTGAGAAAGAGATATAAATGTCAACATATGGACTTACCTTCCCGTCAAAAGCAGTCGAGTTGCTTCCAGCTCCTCGTGAAGCCGTTTGTCGTGGGGTTGCACTGGGCGTGCTCTGGAGTCGCCTCTTGTGGTGGAAGGTCCAAAGGATACGCTTGGCTCCAGGGTTCTTTGTGGGCCTGACGTCTGGTGCTCATGGAGTGAAAGGTTTTGCTGGTGTTGAATCAACCTTGAAGTAGTATGTGACTGCAAGAGATTGCACATGCGCTCTTCGTAACGCGTTTTGAGTTTGCAGGTAAAGGTGGATGGTGAAATGCAGCGGCCAAGGGTGGGGTGGCAGGGGCTTGGATTCCAGTGCTGTCCCTTTTGATGCCAGTGGTTTCTGTCCAGGCAACTGCAAACGCTTGAAAAGTTTGCAGCTGCGTGACCTGAGATCAGATGAACGTGGAAAGGTCAGAGAAAGACTGATGCTGTTTGATAGAGTTTTGCGGAAGCATGCGTTCCCGTAATTGATACGTCAAGGTTCACACTCACAATGGACAAGGTGAACAGCTCAAGGTAATTAACAGAGCCAGAGGTTGAAGAAATAAATTCATCCTGAGCAGGTGACAGTGCAGACATAGTAACACCACCACAGCGCCTGTGATATCAAGCTGGAAAGAAGCACTGACGGCCAACGGCAGACTCGCTGACGACCCGCAGTACATCGTCTGTGAATGCCTTACACTCCCACGGCCGCCCGGTGTGTCATTAGAGCGATAGCTGGAGACGAATGCTGAGACTATGACATGCTGCACTCGGGGATGTGATCTGAGGTCTGAAGTCTAGCTTAAATTCGCCCCGTCTTGCCTCTCTTACTACAGAGATTGTATAGAGAATGAGTCAACCACCAGTTCCCGGCCAAGGGTCGGGCTTCCGGCAGGAGGTGGATGTACCAAAGCGGCCATGCAAAGAGGCAGGCTGGGCACCGCCAACAACATATCACGAACAACAGGAACGAGGTCATGGAGCAAGATTTGGAGGTGGCCGAATCTCCCATTACTAAGCCCCTCCAAGAGGGGCGCGTTGCTATCCAAGCAGAGCCAAAGGCGCGAGCGCAGTAAGGCCCGAAGTAGAGTACATAGACATCATACAGTACACGAAGGAATGTGTGGTATCAAATCATCAAAACCTCGTCAATCATGTCCAAAAAGAAACAGCTGAGTGACACACCAAGGGCTCTGAGACAACGCGCCAAGGGTTTAAACACCAAAATGCAGGCCACACACGGTTTGAGGGTGTAGAATCGAAGAAAAAATTTCGCTGCTCCATCAAGTCCATCTCGCTAACCCCTTCCCTCCCTCCCTTTCTCGACTTCCTCTCCCCTAAAACAGCCCTCCAGCTTCTTCCCATGATCATGTGACAAAGGAAAAGTAATCAAGGCCTGGTCGAAGGTCGTCGGTGGTAACAATTTGGTTTGTTTCGTTGCTTCTGAGATGCGATGTCGGCAGACGGAAGAGACAGTCTGGTTACGACAGGCGACAGCTAGGGCTGGCCTCGTTGTGCTTGCCGTACCGGTGTATAAAAGCATTCTGGATGACTTGTTGTGTTTCGTCTCCTTTCCGGCCGCCGTTCTGGAAGGAAGCAGGGATCTTTCTTTTCTCCACGATGACAGTCTAGTTAAAGAGTCCGCATGAAAGAAAAAGAAATAAGCAGAAACCCGCAGTAACATTTCCCGAACATGAAATGGCAAAACCAAGAAAAAATCATTGAGCTGAGAGATAAACAAGCGCGTGACACAAACTCCAGGTGTGTGTGTGTGGTGTGTATAAGATGGATCGGGGTGGGTGGTTGTTTTTGGTCCGTGTGTGGAAGAGCAGCAAACTGCACGTGTAAAGAAAAACCAAATAACAAATTCAGAAACATCGCTCGCTTCGAGATTTCCTCTAAAACGCCGGCTCGCCATGCGTAAGAGAGTAAAATCAGAACCCGTTCCCAAGATCCAATTGTTCCGAAATAACAGCGCTTGATGAAAACACACGCAAGGCGTCAAAAATCATGAGCCAGGGGGAGTGGATGCAGAAAAAGGGTCGGGCCACTCGGGGTAAGTTCTCTTGTGGGATCCCGCAATGTCTTGTCCAAGATCGTCGTCCTGATCTTTCCAGGGCAGGATGGCATTAACGAAAAGCGAGCCCTGTCCCCCTTCCCCATGCTCTCCCCGTGGCAAAAAGTCAAAATCAAATACTGGTGAGATCGGCCAACCTCCATAAAGAAGTGAAGAAGCAAGAAATAAATCTAGCATCTCCCAGATGGCCGCGTGTACCAAAACTTGACGTGAGTTTCCGGCCATGGGGGAGGATGAAAGCAGAGAACGCCTCTTGGAAATGCCAGACCAGATCAACAATCGTGTGGAGTAGAGCAGAGCAGGTTCCCAAACTGAAAAGAAAACCAGGCAACCCGAGCGTGTATGCCCATCCGTTCCTCAAAAGCAGACTCCCTCCGTGGCTGCAGATTCAAGGAACCTAGCATGGGGTGTGTGTATCATTCTCTTGTCTTCAGTAGTGGAAACGCCGACGGAACGCCCGTAAGAAGAAATTGGGATTCGGATCCACCTGCTCATCGCGCGGTCTTCGTGTGTCGACCCGGACAAGCCTCACAGACTTCTCCTCAGGAGCCCTCCTGCTCCTGGGCGGAGTGGTGGTGGCCCCCTCAAATAGTCCGCGGGCTGCCCTTGTTCCCCACCTCGATGACGTCGTCGAGGTGGTTGCACAGCGCGACAAAGAGGTCAAAGTACAGTTTGCTGCCCTCTCCTCCCTTCTCCATCTCGGCCTGCATGGTGCCCGACCTCTTGAAGGTCTTGCGGCACCGGATGATCAGTGCCAGGTAGTGGGCGCGCAGGCGGCTGTCCGAGTCCGGGGTATGGGCGTAGCAGTACTGGGCCGACCGCAGGATGGTGCCCACGTCGATGCCAGACTGTAGCCCCTGCTTCCGCAGCGCCAGCCGCTTCAGCTCCTCCAGCCCGTACCGCTCGGCCGCGCAGTAGACCACCGTGTCCCGGAGGAGGTGTTGGCCCACTGACGGCAGGAAGACGGTAGCCTCGACAGCCGCGGGTTGATACGGTGATGATGCTGCGCGACCACCTCCGTAGGTGTTTTCTGAGTTGATTTTGGGGGATGCGTTTGGCGTGCCCCCTCGGCGCGTGGGGACGCTGTCCTCGAGCTCCCAAGAGTTGCGGTGCTTGTTGTGGAGCAGCCGCGGATAGTAATCGCCCTTGTAGAGGTACTCGAGGACCGCCGAGAAAACCTCCGGCTCCTCATCCGGGAGCGCGATTCTCCTGGACTGCGCGTACGACTGCTCGAGGTAGCCACCCTTCAGAGCCTGTTCGAAGAACGGGCTCTGCAGCAGGATGTCCTCGTGAGCCGCGAATAGTCGCCCCTCCATGCCGATGGTCAGGGTGACGATGGGCGATGGCGCGAGGTTTGCCTTGGAGGCATCTTGTGTCTTGGCCGAGTCGGCCTTCAATCGTGAAGCCGACCCGGAGGCCTCGCGTTCGGTAAGCGACCGCTGCAGTTTCGACAACTTGGTAGGATCCCGCACGGAACCCGCATTCGTGCCCTTCCTGGCCAGCCTCGCCGACTTGTCCACACGGTGCTGAGAATCCATGGTCGCACCAGCTTGCTGGGCGTTGGAGTTGGACCTCAGGCGCTTGAACATCGTGGTGGTCGATGTTGTGATGTAGTATCGGTCGTCGGCGGGTGTTTTAACCTTGACTCTTCGGCGGCGGAGCCCCAACTTTCGCTCGTGTTGTTGCTTCGCCTGTTCAGGTTTTTCCGGAAAGCTGACTTGTGAAGAGCACTCGGACTCGAGGCGTACGGGACGACGGAAAGACAAAAACGAACAGAACGAGGAAACCACTTTTGCGGATCTCGCGGTGTTGCTGCCTTGTCCTCGGCGTGGGTTGGTACCAAGAGAGTGACGAGACGAACGAAAACCAGATAAGAAACTCCCGCGATCGAAAGAACGACGGAACGAGAGCAAAAAAAAGAAAAGCAAACGCTGACACACTAAAGATTGACGTGAGGGCCCGTGAAGAAATACCACTGGTTGTACGTAACGACCGTCCAGCTCAGTAGATATCCTATGTGCACTTGGCGCCCTGTGTGTTCGTGGTGGGGGGGAGGAAGAAGAAAGAGGAGAAAAGCTTCCGAAAGGTATTGGGTGGTTGACGGGGATATTTATGCGGCAACGCGGCTTGGTTGCCTGCAAATTGCCTGCAGCCTCTAAGATCAACCGTCGAATCAATTGGGATCTGGAGGGTTTGGGGGTTTGAGGAACCTGGTGCGTTGCCAAGGTCAATATGCAGTAGTGTGGTGTTAAAGCTCCAAGAGCTAGCCTGTGCCCCGGAAAACAAGGTGGGATCGCCAGAACAGCGTGCCGTCATCAGAGGGCAGGGTGGAGTTCCCAGCCTGCCCTGCCATCCTTTTTATAGAGTTGGCTCTGGCGTCGTGCCGTCACCGTCACGGCCCAGCCTCACTTGAGGCCTGCGACATTGAAGCCCGAGAAAACCCAAAGACGACGTGTTAATAGCCTGCACATGGTGGTGAGGCGACTTCTTGATGACTGACGAGCAGGCATCATCGCTCTGGCGTTGGCTGGTGAACGCTCTGGATGACGCGAAGCCGTAACATCGAATTGGCGCTGCCGTGCATTGGGCTGACAGCACGTGCGAGTGACACCGCGTCTCCCCAGGGATGCAGTGTCGAGTATTGTGCGCCTTATCGCTGGGCATGTGAGCTGTATGACTGCAACAGACACATAAGATATGAAAGGAAGCGCATCGAAGTCGCAAGAAGCCTCTCACATCAGCATTGCGACGAATCGAAGGCCAGAAGCCGGGTGAGTTGTGCATTTCAGAATAGCCGCCAACCCGTTCCGTAGGCCGATGGGCATGAAGTTCAGGTATCAAGATAGCGCGGAGCTGAATGCGGTTGGACGTGATCGCAGCCCAGTAGGACTTCGGCAGCACAGCCCGATTCCCAGCGTTGGTCCCTGATTGTTGAAGTCTTCGATTGAAGTCTTCGATGTTCTCGACGTTGGCGTCGACTACCTCGTCGCCCGTAGGACTCGAGAGGCCTGCAGCGTTGCAGTACAGGTGGGAATTGATGGAAAATTGGGCAACCATCAAATTCGCCCCCAGCCGTGTGCAGACGGTGCCTGAAGAGTTCACTGAAATTCACAATGCACTCACAATGGTCTCCTTGGCGTGTCGCCCTCAGATGAGTGCTGAGAATCCTGATTCGGGTGTGCCATTCTCACAAGCTCGGGCTAAAGGTACAAGGGAAGCCTGGTCTCGGTTCCAAATGGCTGGATTGACGCTTACACTATCCTGTTAGGGTGCCACGCTGTCACCGCGGGGTTGGCGGGAGTCCCTGAACGGTACTTGTGAGGGTGGGTGGATTGTCTGAGTGTGTCTCGCCCTGTTCGCTAGCTGCCGAGAAAGGAACCTACTCCAAGACATTTTGGTGGCTGGATTCAGGGGTGCCACACGTTCTGGTGGTCCCACGGTGAGCGGCTCTGTGGCGAATGCCGGACGTCAGGATACACCTCGAAGGTCGGAACCGAGACAAGCATTGTTTCCAGCCACATCATAGGTGAGGTGCGGTGTATTGTCAATCTGTATTGCGCAAAGTCTCGATACAAGAAACATACTTCAGGTAGGCGTGGTCAATCAATCACACTCCAACGAGGACACATCGCCAGCATTACCTCCCATCTGCTCACAACGAAAAAAACAGCATGCATTACCCATCCAGTCTATCAATAGTCAAACATTCCGAATGTGAGCTGGGCCGTGAGAGAGCCCAACCGTAACGTGGCTCGCAGCAATTTGTGCTTTTTCTTTTGGCGACTTATCGAGAATGGGCACGGTCAGAGATACTCTCGCGCATGCCGACGATGCCGTAAAGCGTGGCAAAAGCTGTTGGCAGGTCAGTAAGGTACTCATGCTGATGCCCGAACTGGGCCAAGAGTCGCATCCACGAAGGCACTTACATGCAGCTGCCAGGGCGATGAACCCAGTGCAGTATGCTGTCACCTTTTCTTTGCTACCGACGATGGACTCGTCCAGCCAGAAGAAGGCATTGTGGCCGGTTAGCTTCTTGCCGATAGTCGCGTATACTAGATACAATGCGGCGGATCCGATGCTGGTAAACAGGTGGGTTGGGACGGGCTGCAGACAAGGTCAGTCATTCCGGTGGAAGAAGTCCGGGGACTGCATGCCTACCTCAGGTCGTCTCATGCTGTTGAGGACGACGGACTCAACCACGACTTCGAGAGCCGGGAAGACGTAGAGATTGAGCAGACAGAAAACAGGGAACCAGCCATGAGGCCAGGCTTCTCTGAAGGGATTCTTGCTGGCACCGCCTCCGTAGACAATGAAGGCGTCGCCACCGCCATCATCGCCGCCGCCATCACCGCCGCCCTCGCCGGGTGCTGGCAGGTGACCGCGGCCGTTGGGCACCTGGATTGTCCAGTACACAATGACGTTCAAGAGGGCAAAGACTTGGGTGACGACATGGAACAGGCTGAAGTAGATGCGGCCGCGACCATCGGCAGTCTGCTCAGGAGGAGACATGAAGCGGAGTAGTCGAGACTCCCAGCGAGTGTCGTTTGCATCGATGTCGGGCCAGTGCATGTGCGTGATCGTCCATGACTGATCCGAACTGTTAGTGGGGATTCGCCCAGGACATTGATGACCCAGTCGCACTTACGAAGACAAGGACGTGATACACGATGAGCAGGAACCAGGTGACAGCAGAGAACTGGAAAGGAATGCGCCAGTTCGTGTATTCGCTCTCGCGATGTTTGATCTCGTAGTCGAGCAGCATGCCGGCTGTTGCGATCAAGTAGGCTACGAGGGCAGCCCGGATGTAGCCCAGGGCATTTTGGTTGAGGGGCCTCCATGGCGAGTGGGCAGCACGGAGGAAGATGGGCTGGACAATGTCAGCAAGCTGTGCCGCCGATGACCAATATCAAGAGATGCTGCCAGGAGAAGCTGCTGGCAAGACACATACGTGATCGCCACCAGAGGCCTGGCCTTCCTCGTCCTGCTGGTGGCTGCCGACAAGGTTGCCGACCTGTTGAAGCAAAGGCTGGCGTTCCATTGTTCGGCTGCTTGGTTGATAGTCGGGGAAGGAAAAGTACCGGGAGGGCGGGTGTAGAGCCGGCGACTGGGTGTTGGCAAGTTGTCTTTCCAGGATTGTAGGCTGACCTGAGGTCAAATCAATGCTTACATGAAAAACTTGAATATTCTCGGCAGGATGGTGGTGGAAGAGATGCAGGTCAGCAACGGAATCTGTGCAGAGAAGGGAAGAGATCCACGAGAGTCGAAGGCTACTCGGTGGAGGATGTCAACAAAAGAGAGGCAGCTCCCTCGGCAGGAACAGCCTGAGCTGTGTTGCTCTTGCACTTCGGGAAGGAGAAACACGGCGCCACAGGCAAGGCCGTTCCTGAGGATGAGGAGGCGCACCCGCAGAGCCAGAATGATTGCCTACTTTGCGACTTCTTCACAGGCACCGCTGTTCCGAAAGCCCCAGAAAACCCAGAGAATGGAGGGAGGCGATTGCCTTTGTAGTTTTACGCCCAAAGCGTTGACAGACTGGTAGAGCGCTCCAAGCCGTGAAACCAGAAGCACGGAAGCCACTGTGCCTACCCGGCGCACTTAACAACTTCATTCCCACCTGGTCAGACCAATAAGCACTCAGGATCGCACTGACCCTTGGGAAATATCCCTCCTTCCATACCCAGACTGCTCGAAAGCCCGAGCTGTTGTTCGGCAACAGTTACCTTCGAGTAAAAATGGCACGTGCTGTCGCGGCGCCATTCCACAGCGGCAGGAGGCAGCCGAAAAGTGCAACAGCATGGCGGAACCAATCTTCGTTGTGGTGGAACGCCGATTCTGGAACCAACAGAAGCATCTTTTTGAACGTGTCTCCTGTTGCAGCTCGGGATTTGTGGTTGAAGAATCTCGTTGCTTGCATCACATTGTAGTCAACTTCGAGTTGTCGTGCCTAGCTTGGGCCCCACACTAGCTCAGGACCCTGCGGTACGTACCGAGGTACCCATACTAAGTAGAGGTATCCTTGTACCTGCATGACAAGTTGCCCGGTATGCACCCGCTATTTGAGGACAGCTTGTGAAGCTCCCCACAGGCCACCTCTCGACTTCTTTGGGCCACATTTGCGACCATCAGCAACAACAACCTTCTGATTTTCGCCCACCAGGGACCTGCCACTTCCTTACTATGCGATAGCACTCCCAGAAGAAACGACGACACCACAGATCAAAGCGCCGACATGCTTTCCGTCCTCGGGAACCCGCGGCAACTCGCCGCCCAAGTACTCAACTTTGGTATGGACCTGTAGCTGCAAGCCCGGCCGGATCGTGACACTGACATGCGCCGGAACCAGGTCTGATATTGTCAACGGCCTTTATGATGTGGAAAGGGTACGATGATGATGGTTTCCCCCCATTCCTTCGCGACCACGGGCTAACAAATCTCTCCACAGGCTCTCCGTCGTCACCGACTCACCCTCTCCCATTGTCGTCGTCCTGTCCGGGTCTATGGAACCGGCATTCCAGCGCGGCGACCTTCTGTTCCTCTGTACGACGAGCCCCGAATTCCCAGCCGGATTAGAACCGTCTCGCGATAGGTGATAGATGTTGCAAGGCTGACGGGTTGCTGTTGATAGGGAACCGAAACCTGATCCAAGAGACGGATGTCGGCGAGGTCGTGGTCTACAACGTGAGGGACAAGGACATTCCCATTGTTCACCGTGTGGTGCGCAAGTTTGGCGAAGGGTATGCATTCCTCGGAGATTCCCTCTAGGGCCAGTGACAAGCGCGGTAATGCGCCGGGAAAAGAATCCTACTAACACTGTCCTGCAGAGAGCATGCCCGACTATTGACGAAAGGTGACAACAACCAGGCCGATGACACCGAGCTGTGTATGTGCTTCCCCTTCCCGCTAGGATGGAGCATGCGATGACTAACAGACCGGGGCAGATGCGGAGGGGCAGGACTACCTTGAGAGGCAAGACATCATCGGTAGTGTCGGTACGTTGTGGCCACGTTCCAGCATGTACGTTTCGTGATGACTGACACCGTGGACAGTGGGCTACATACCATTCGTGGGATACGTGACAATCATGTTGTCAGAAAATCCGTGGATGAAGACGGCAATGTTAGGCATAATGGGTCTAATGGTCGTATTACAGAGAGAATAGCCGTCGTGCGAGACCGCAGTCCAGTACCTCACCGGTCTAGAGCTCATCTATCTAGCTTAGTTCCGCTGAAAAGCATTATATGGGAGTTGGGCGATTCGCGTTCCTTTGAAAAAGTGCCAATCGTTCTGCGATCCTGACCACGTCGTCCAGGCGACTTTGGCCCTCCTCGACCCTGGGGGTTCATCGTAGATTCGACAGTCCGCTTCCGTCTTGAACGATATCCGGTTTCCAATCCTTTTCGAAGCCTGGCCTTGGACATTTCTACCTCTCCATGCCAGAGCCACAGAAAGGTGATGTGGGCTTCTCCGCAACCGGACCAGCACCCATGTGTCCTCTGTTCTTTACATCCTTACTCTACCCAAACTTCGATTACTGGCGTCACTCACATTCATTCCTATGCAATAGGTGTGTCGCTGCGGAAAAAGCTCTCAAAGCCCTGGCCGAGTCTTGGTCTCTGTGGTGACGAGAGGGCCTGGCATGACCGCTCTGTTGGTTGCTCCAGTCCCTCTGAAGAACCTTTCGGGCCTGTAGTCCGCGCCCCCCCCCCCCCCGGGCTGTCGGGCCATGTAAGTCCCCTTCCGGTCTCCACCCGCCCCTAAATTGCGTGACCCTCCCGCCCCCCCGAACAACCTTTCGGGCCTGTAGTCCCCGCCCCCCCCCCCCCCGGGTCTGATGGGCCATGTAGGTACCATTCAGGTCTCAACCGCACAGTAATTTGCGAGACACTACCACCCCATGGTGGACGTGCGAGACACGGTTGTCGCATGCAGGAGGCCTACCAAAAGGGAGCACACCACACTTCTACATACTTTTCCCTCCCCAACATTGTATTTCATGAGCTCGAAAGTCTACAATCAGTCCAGATTCCCCCAAACTTCTCGCGAGTACTGCCAGGCTCAGTGTTCAGTTGACTCCCTCCTCGCTCACAAAACCATCACTTCGAAGCTGCCCACGTCAAGCAACGCCCCAGCCACAAAGCACCATCGACGATGGCGCGTAGAAAAAGACCAGCAAAGGCAGCCGGTACCTACGCCACCTTCCCGTCGCTGCATAGCGACGTCTCCACCCTCCTCGAGGAAGACGACCTTTACTTCGGCTTCCGCGATGACGACGACCCGACGGGCTGCATCAAGGAGTACGATACGAACATCATGGGCCGATTCGTCTGCCGCAACGTCGCGTGCCGCTGCAATGGCTGGTACAGCATGAAGATCGCGATCACCATCCGCATGTCAGTACCAACCTCCTTCTCGTACAATCTATCATTTGTCGTGTTTTGCAATCTTCCAGAACGCATTACTTAGGCCCCATATGGAGTTACTAACTAACATACCCAACAGGTACCCCGGCGCCGACTACAACGCGCGCGTGTACAAGCAGCGCTGTCGACGCTGCAACGCGCTCGGCGACCTGTTCCTGGAGCACGGGGGCTCGTACGCGGAGAGGGTCGCGTACCGGATCAAGAAGTGGTGCGGCGTCGAGATGGAGCCCTCGACGTACATCGTTAAAAAGACCAAGGGACCGCACGAGAACGACCTGTGCGAGGGCTGCAAGGCCGGTCACTGCAGAGAGGGCGGTTTTGATTGCTATTCGTGATGAGGCGGTAGAGGGTGTGTGCTCCTGTTCTCGGATCTCTGTTTTCCTGGATTACATTCGTGCTTCAACCTGATCAGGCGGCCTTGCGGAGGTGATTTCCGTTGGAGGGTCACTTGTGCTGGCGTCTTCCTTGTTTGGATGAATTCTGTTAGAATCGCGCAGGCGGCGCAGTTTGGACCTTGTTGGTGACTGCCGGTACTACAACACCATCAACTCTACTGTCCAGTGGAAACCGGTCGGAGGGCAGGATGATACAGGGCGTCCTTGATACAAAGTTTCATGTTGGATGGAACGGTCAATCTTCGATACAATGGAATGACACTGGTCTGCGCAAGTCTCGTGCGTAACCACGGTCAGACAAGCCGAAGCTGACTGGGCATGGTGTACTGCGATAACTCGGCCAAGTACTACAAATACACAAGTCTGCTTGAAGTCAGTTTCCTGTGTGCCGAACGGCGAATGGCAGGGCAGCGAATTTGTCTCCGTCATACAAGAAATTGACATCTCTGCAAGAGGACAAGGATAAAAGGAGTGAGATGGGCTCGATGTCATGGAACGCGCAAGGGGCATATAAACATCACAAGTCACCTGCGCATATGAAGGCATGCTCAATAGAGCAAGAACGAGACACCCGAGCCCGAGCCCTCCATTCACGACCTTGCAATGCATGAGAGATGTTGACTAGCTATTGTGGCAAGCGATTGAGATAGCAAGACCTGGGCCAGCAAGACACGCCCGCCCAGGAGAGGCATACCAGCACCCATATGCACAATAATGATTGGCAGACTGTGGCCATTATTTCGCCGTAAGTGTTGTTGATCTTTCCCCTAGCTGGCCGCATCAAGTGGCTGTTTGGGAGAAGATGAGCCCGGTGTGGATGAGCTGACCCGGTCGTCCAGCAGGCGTGGCCGGCCTGCTTCAGGACGTGCCTGAGGTTGACAGCATCTGGGGGCGGCGCAGCCCTGTTAACGTATGACCCGCAATATAAGGGGCGAGATTGCTAGGTGCCAAGCTTAATTCCCCCAGAGGTCCACTTGGGTCGGCATGGCCTGCAGTCAAGCCATCGAGTTTCAGCCGACCCTCAACTGTCAACCGACGATCGGGTCGAGTCAGGCTCTTTTTGTGGTTTTTGTCTCTGTTCGACGGCTGCCGAGGTGGTGGCCTGGTGGTCTGGCGTGGTCCAAAGGGGCCCTGTTCGTCCCAAGGGGCTTGTGGACGGCGGATGGATGAAACGAAACGTCGGACAGCGGCACTAGCACCACCACCCGCACGGCACTGCAACTTGACAGCAGCCAACGAAACAGACAGAGCTGGCCAAAGTGAAGAGCAGGAGGCCGGCCGTCGATACACAAGGTGGATCTACCAAGGCTGTCTACTGTGTATATAAGCAAAGGTTCCATATAAGCTTGTCGCGTGGTTGAGCCCGAGGATCCTGTCGCGACCGTCTCTCTGGTGCCCCCCGCGAATCGCAATTTTACAGTCAGCCAGTGCCAGGCAAGAAGTTCAGCAGAGCATTTCGTATCCCAACCCTGCCAAGCCCCACCCGCGTCGAACTCAGGGGTTCGCCAATAGCATCCCTGCCCACTGCGACATTACTGCAGAAGCACAACCCTGGAACCTGGAGTGCAGGGGGCGAGGCCTCTGGATTGAAGTGATCAAATTCGTCCCATACATTCCCAGCAGTGACTGGCTCCACGACTTTGTTCTTTCGCACTCACCACCACTCACCACACCACCGTCATCACCAACCACCAGCCGTCGGAGTCCATTCCTTACTTCGCACGACTTGTCGGTCTGTCTCTCTCTTCGTTGATATTATAGTCATTCATTCGCTCTTTGCGCTTTCAAACACAAACTACCGCTCTTCAGCATCCGAAAACCCCCCAAGACTCTTCACCATGCAGTCCAAGGTCCTCGCCGCGTCTGCCCTCGTTGCAGGCGCGTCCGCCGCCAACTACCTTGGTTTCAACTCCGGCTCCACCCACGGCTCAGGTGCCGCCAAGGTCCAGAGCGACTTCGAGAGTGAATTCAAGACCGCCCAGAACCTGGCTGGTGCCCCCGGCGACTTCAACGCCGTCCGTCTCTACACCAACATTCAGGGCGCCTCCACCTCCGACCCCATCGAGGCCTTCCCTGCCGCCGTCGCGACCAAGACCTCCCTCTTGCTCGGTATCTGGACCTCCGGCACCGACAGCATCGACAACGAGATCAACGCCCTGAAGGCTGGCCTGGCGAAGCACGGTGACGACCTCGCCAACCTCATCATCGGTGTCTCTATCGGCTCCGAGGATCTCTACCGTGCTGGCGCCACTGGTGTCGCGAACGACGCCGGTATTGGTGCTGGCCCCGACGCCATTGTCAACTTCATCAAGGAGTTCAAGAGCGAGTTCTCCAAGTACGACTTCAAGATCGGTCACGTCGACACCTGGGACGCCTGGACAAACGGCTCCAACTCTGCCGTCATCGACGCCGTCGACTGGCTCGGAGTTGATGAGTACCCCTACTACCAGACCGGCGATGACAACACCATCGACAACGCCGCCTCCCTCTTCAAGGAGGCCTACGACAACGTCGTCAAGGTCGCCGGCGGCAAGGACGTCTGGGTCACCGAGACCGGCTGGCCATACGAGGGCCCCGACTGGGACAAGGCTGTTCCCAGCGTTGAGAACGCCAAGCAGTTCTGGGACGAGGTTGGCTGTGACCAGCTCTTTGGCAAGGTCCCCACCTTCTGGTACAACCTGGTCGACGACTCCCAGACCAACGAGATGTCCTTCGCCATCACCAAGGACCTGAACACCGACGCCCTCTTCAACCTCACCTGCCCCACCACCTCCAAGTCCAAGACCAGCTCCTCCGCCATCAGCACTGCTACCGGCACGTCCAGCGCTAACGGCACTGCGACTGCCACCGATGCCAGCGCGACCGCCACTGGATCGTCCAGCTCTGGCTCCGGCTCCGGCTCCAGCAGCTCCGGCTCTGGCTCCTCCAGCTCAGACTCCGCCGACTCTTCCTCGTCTTCCACCGTCGCTGCCAGCGGTGCCTCGGCTGCCCAGCTGGGCTCGTCTGCCTTCGCCGCCGTCGCCTTCATCGCTGCCGCCTTTGCCCTCCTCTAGGTGGAACGTTTAGACAAGATGTGACGGAGAAAATTAGGTGACTGTGAATATTTCCAGTTGGCGGGGCGTTGAATTCATCCTTGCGCTTTATTTGGTTAAGATGATACGGGTGTGTCATCTGGCATGGACAGATTTCTGTCGGCCATGTCTTGCACATCAGAATCGATACCCAAATTCTAATAGACAGATAAACTTGGCATGGTCTTGAATTGCTATTTATTGTACTTCTTGGGTTGTTTTCATTGGAGATGACTATGTGAATGATGTCTTCCGGCAAGGGCCGATGCGTGTCCACAGATGAGCTCGATGGGTTCTCAACACCTCATGTCACCGAGGCCGGTCTTTGAAATCCTCCTTGCTGGGGATATTACCCTTTACGTTCTTCCGAAGCAGCATGATCAGCAATGGAGCCAGTAGTTCTGCAGGCACAGAAACGGTGCCAGAGGCAAAGCGATACTGAGAACAATGTGTACCTCAATGTTACACCACTGGGGATACTTGTAATCATGCCCTCTGTCACATGCGGCCTGTAGTCAGGATTTGTTGGAATTCGCCAGATACTTACCTTCCAACGTAAGAAAGGTAAAGGGGTATCATCTATCATTAGAAATTATGTAGTAGCCACCGCCATTATTCTGTTCTATCCTTCACTCTATCCATATCCACAAACATTCAAAAAGTCTATCAGCCCTCACACACACACAACCTCATTAAATCCCTTGACTCTCTATCTCTACACCGCTGTCCCCGGGTGCGCTCCGGCGGGCGGCGCGTAGTATCCATGCGCACCAGGGTCAGCGATCTCCTGCTGCTGGTGGTGCACAGGCTGAGGCGCAAGCACGGACCCCCTGTTGTTCCCCAGCTGCTGCGTGGCGAGCGGCGTGTAGTACATCCGACCATCAACAGGGCCCGGCGCAGCAACAAGGTAGACAACCTTGGTCGCCTTGCCGTACTTCCTCCTGCGGTCCGTCTCGACGCACGCCATTACAAACAGCGTAAAATGCGAGAGGAGCAGCAACGTCGCGAAGGCGGCGAGAGCCTCCATCATGCTGAAGTACTTGCTGGCGGCGGCCTTGGAGGGGAAGCTGTAGTAGTTGCAGTAGTAGGAGTTCGACGAGCCCGTGTAGTAGCCGTTGGAGTCGCGCAGGCTGTCGCAGTCGGACTCGATGGTGAAGTCGCGCAGCTCGTACGCGAGGCTCAGGTACAGCGAGGGGGCCACCAGGATCGCGAGGACCCAGAGGACCAGGTGCACGCCCACGTGCGCGCCCGGGTGGATGGGGCGCCAGTCCCTGCGGACGGCGAGGGTGATGTGCTCGGCGAGCTGCCAGGCGATGGATGCGACTGCCTGTGGGCGGGGTTGTTAGCGTTTATGATTCCTAGCGTCGGGTTTTCCCATGGTTTCTTAACACCAAGGACGGCCGCGGGTACATACCAAGGACAGGCATATGATGACGCCGATGAACGAGTCCATCGAGAAGGACGTTGTGACGACGCCGAGCGTTAGCCCCAGGGCGATGATGGCAAAGGCGAGGTTGAAGGAGCCCAGCACAAACTTGGCCACGGCGAACGGCTTGCTGGTCTTGAATGGCTCGGCCCTGGGGAGCTCGATCGGCTGGGGCTGCTGCTGCGCGTACTGGCCGTTGACGGGCTGGGCCGGCGTGCTCAAGCGTGCGGCAGCAGGCTTCTCAGGGCCGACGGCCTGGGTGCTCGATGGGTTCTCCATGATGGCAGAGGCGAGTGAGAGAGATTATGTCCTCGAGAACGGGCTGGAAAGTGAGGTATCGTGAGATGTATCGTAAGATGTCGTAAGGTGGGGCAGTTATTAGTAGCACGTTCACATAAACGCAGATAGACAAACAAAGCGAATGTGGTCAACCACTAGGTTGAGATTCGGAACGAGGGACGGCTCTCACGAGAATAAGTAAGAAGCTGACGAAGAGCGAGGGGAAAGAGATCGTCAGTCACAAAGGGATTAAAAAAATGGGCTTGGGAATGACTTCAGTCTTCATATCATCGCCCCCGTTCCTACTGCTTCCTTCCTGCACCTGCCCTGTCATGGCCTACCCTGCGCTCGGCTGCCTGGTATGCGGTCAAGCCCAAGATGGCGAGTTTCGCGCATTCGGAAGCGCAGAGAAAATAAAATTAGCCAGTGGTTGCCTGCAGTGGTGACTGGCTGAGTGCTGAATCCTTCGTGCGGCTAAGCTCAAAGCAGCCTCTAAAGCCCACTTGGCATCTCGTCTTTCCCAGGGTAGACTACTTTCTAGCGCGCCACGTCAGGAGAAGAAATGGCGTGCCGCATTGCGGGAAAAGTGAGAAAGGGAAAAATGGAAGGAGAAAGGTTCGGCTGTCGCCTGGGGAGCGGCCGTGAATGTGCAAAGCCACATTTCCGTCTTGCCTTTCGTGACGTGCCGTCCCTGTCCACACGAGATGAAATGGTGCTGGAGGGAGAGGTGGTTGAAGGGGGGCTGACTAAGGGCATACGTTACACCAGATTCACCATTAACATCCTACCAGCAAAACCAGCATACATTTTGTTAGCTAGGTCAGGGCGGCTAATTTTCTGACGTCGCCTCCTCTTTCACACCAGTATCGTATTCGATCAGCGACGATATCCAACAACGGCCTAGCCGTCGGCTTGTACACGAGAAGCCGAGCCACTGAGCCTGTCGATTGCCTCATCCCACCATTCGAGGCCCCGATACCTCACACCTTGGTAATTGAGCAGCTCAACGCCATTGAGGCCGTCTCTTGTGCAGGCTCGGCCTCTAGCAGTCAGTCCACCATGGCGCCTCGTCATGTTCTCAGCTTGACTAGCCGCCGGCAAGGCTTCACCTCCGGCCTTCTCAGAGCATTCGTGTCATCGCTGAGCCCCATCAAAGCTCAGAAGCGCGCCCCCGATCCCTTTCTCAAACCAGAAGTCATCTACCTAAGCGCATTAGAGAGAGCGATGCAAGACGTGCACGGCGATCAGTGGAAGGAAAGGCTGAATTCAAGACAGAAGTCGTTGGTGAGAAAGAAGGAAAAATCACGCGCGTGGTACCGGGAAAAGCATATGGGCGGTCAGCTAATGCGTCCCGCCCGTGACGATGAATACCCGCCCGATTGGCACACAAAGGTGGAAGAGGTGAAGACCAGTCTTTTGCTCGGTCTTTTAAAGGAGCAGGTGGCTCATGATGCAAGAGGGAAAGCCGAGTCTAAAGCGGAACAGCCCGAGTCTCAGGCTTGAGTCTTAGACATATCGGCGTACAGCAAAACTGTCGAGGCGCTTGTGGACAAGCCAACCCTCGCCTACTTTGGACCTCACAAAGACCGGGGACGGGGTGGAAATCTGCTTCTCTAACAAAGATGACCCCGAACATCAGCTAAGAGGAGAATGGCATTCTTGTTTTACTATAAAGCATTGTTATCACTACAACCACGCAGACAAAGACGGCGTGAACGAGACGGAGATGCTCACCAGTGTTCCAAGACAATGCCATTATCTCCTTCATCGTGACCGGCCTCATGGCTTGATTATATAAACCGCCATATCAGACATGCTAACCTCGACTTTCTTCTCATCACCACTCACACATTGCACTGCAATCTGATCACCACTTTCACACATTGTATTGCAATCTCAATCTCATCACAACCACCATGTCTCAGCAGCAGAACCACAACTCCGACGATATGTCTGCATTCGACTGGCAGCTAGATCCAGTCCACTGGCAGCTCGATCCAGTCCACTGGCAGCTCAAGTGTCAGCTGAATCCCGAGGCTGCTCCTTTTGAGCCAGCCCAGCAGCCTGGAGGTGAGTACTTCTATCGTGAGTTCCCTCCCTTCGAGGACCTCCTGCCGCCTATGGAGACTGTCTACCACCCATTGGACATGGCCCTCGGCCACTACTGTCCCCCGCAGCCCCACGGGTCTACCATCGACGGCCCCATATACCCTCACACTGGGCCTGCTCCCCGCACGTACCTCGATCCGATCGTCTGCTACGGCCCTCCCCCGCCGCACCCTCCGCCTATGCCCGTGCCCTTCTGGCAGCCACCGCCGCCGCCGTCTCCGCCTATGCACCACCCGCCCTTCGGCCCGGAGGACATGATCCCCGTCCCTCGACAGCTCGGCTTGTTCCTTGAAGGCCTGCCTCCGTGCCCCAAAGCTGTATCTGCCCTTCGGACGATGCACTGGGTGATTAACTGCTCCTACCAGCGATCCCGCGACCCCGCTGAGAGCCCCGTCACCCCTGGTGCACTTACCGCCCCTGGGGGACCTCGAAGCCCTGGGGATGGGCCCTCTCCTCTCTCTTCTGGACAGCCCCAGGAGGCTGAGTACGTCACCTCGCGCGTGATTCGCTGTCCTCCTGCCCCGCGGCAGCAGCCCGAGGAGTCTGAGGACGCACACCGGCCCTCCTCTCCACTAAGTCTCTCGCATGCAGGCGTGACCGGCCCAGACGGCTGCGAGGTGAGGAGACGGCATTCCTGGTCATAGGTTTGCCACCGTTCTTCTCTCTCGATTACTAGTATTTCAGGCGCACGGCTGGATTGGTAAAGGGACAGGCGCACATTTTTGCTCTGGAGTTTCTAGAACAGGATTAGGTTGTCATTTAGATTGGTGAAGAAAAGATAATAAAAAGCCAAAAAAAAATCAATTGCAGCTTTGCTGCTGTTTTTAGAACAAGTCCCGTTAAATTAATCAAAGTGTGTGAAACCCACTTTATGTGACATTGTAAATTGTAAATGTACAACTTTTGTTTACACGCCCAGGCAAGTTTTGGAAATTATTATGTAATCTACTAGCACGTATTTATGTGTATGTATGTATGTATGTATGTATGTATGTATATGAGTACAGGTTATGTGTCTGTGGGTTTGTTAGTGTGTATGTCTGGGTGCGCGTGTGGTTTTCTTCCTCGCGTCACGAGTAAACTCATGAGCCGCAACGAAAAAAGATGTTTGTATGATTGACCTGTTGACAAAGCAACGTCGTGGTGGGATGAACCCTCCTGGCTTCCAAGCAACACCCAACCAATGGACGGGAGAAAAAAGATCCGTCAGCATTGGTCAGGGCATCGGACAAACAAGGCCATCTACTTCCGAAGAAGTCTCTGTAAACTCTTTCCGCCACTGTCCACCCGGGTGCCTCGCGTGGGTTGGGACCCCGGAGGGCCGGTCGACGAGGCATGTTTTCGCTCTTGAGCCGGTGGTCGCGGCCCATTCAGTCGTCGTAGGTACTTTGCCCTCGCCACTGCTAACAGGGCTCACGTCTGGTCCCACGCCGAGGGAATGCTAGGCACCCCAAGGCTCCTTCCCAAGCACCAGAGTCGTGGACTGGGCTACCCATAGTCAAGGCGTCGAGTGGCTTCCTCCCTGCCTGCCTTTGTCGTCTGGCCGTGTCTCGTCTCGTCCGTGGAGTTCGGGCCCTCGCCACTGCTGACAGTGCTCACGTCTGATCCCACGCCAAGGGAATGCTAGGCACCCCAAGGCTCCTTCCCAAAGCACCAGAGTCGTAGACTGGGCTTACCCATAGAAGGCGTCGGATGGCTTCCTCCCTGCCTGCCCTTCGGTTCCAATGGTGGTTCGCTAAAAGGATAGGTGCCCTCGCCACTGCTGACAGTGCTCACGTTCAAATTCCCCACCAAGAGTGTGCTAGGCACCCCAAGGCTTCTTCCCAAAGCACCAGTGTCGAAAACTGGGCTTACCCGTAATCGAAGGCATCGTATGGCTTCCTCCCTGCCTGCCTTTGGTGCCTGCTTATACTTGGCCAGCAGTCGCAAACTGGCAGCATTAATATCCCGCCCCTCCTGTGTCCTCCGTCATTGTCGGACCTGGTCGTTGGTTTGGTTGCTGTGTGGTGGGTTCCTGTTGTGGTGGGTTCCTGTTGGTTTGGGTTGGGTTGGGTTAGTCGGGCTGGCTTGGCTTGTGTTGGGTTGAAGGGAAGGAAGAAGAGAGAAAAGATGATGTTGGACAGGGAGAGCGCTGGGTTTAAATACCTTTCTCAGTATGCACAGGCCTCCAGCTGATTCCGAGCAATTGCTCATTCACTTCTACTTGTGTCCCTTGTTGGACAGTTTCACCCATGAAATCAGACAATAATTGACTTAGTGTGGGATTGGCATTGGAAGTGAATCGAGCCGTTATGGAAGTTGAGTCACAGGAAAGGGCCAAAGCTGTGCTCAGGACTGACTACTCGTAAATAGTCACTCTCAAATTTGTAGCTGGTCCAGAGCTAGGTAATTATAGGTTGTAGGAAACGGCCATAGAGGTGCCTGAGACGTGCCTAGTTGAACATTTCACTCGGGCAATTTCGCTCAGTATTGTGCCCTTGCTCCTTTAAAGCGCAGACAGACACTGGTGTGACTCAGGTGCTAGGAGTAATTGGTCCGCAGCGCGTGTGTCACATCTGCTTCCACTGGCATCTCGAACCAATTCATCGTTAGCGTTTAAGACTATGTGGTTTAAGTGACTTTGGATGTCCACTGTGAATGGCACCCTCAATTAACAGCCACTACGTCTTGGCCAGCAATTTTGAGAGCTGTCAATCATTTGCATTTCACAGCTATCAGTGAATATCAGTCTCCATATGCCTCCTTGGTGCCCCATCTGCCATTCTCAAGAGAAACGGATATACTAGAGATCCAAATATTATAGGCGGCGTTTTAATCACAGCAAACAAAGTCAGCGGCCTTTTCCTGTCGTCACTTCACCCTTGACACTGCCCATAGTAGTGGCTGTTGATATCAAAAAATGGGAGAGAGACGCTCAGCTAGTTCGAGCGAGCTGGGATCGAGACCAGCCCCATAGTGGTGCAAAGACTAAGAGCCCAGTTTCATGTATGACTTCATGTGTTTTCGGGAGCACCAAAACATGCAGGGCCTGCCATTAGTGTATGGTGCATGAAACTGGACAGGCCATAAACAAATTCCGTAGTCCAGAACATGCCCAGCCCGTCAACAGATCGAGTTGCATGTGCGTGACATATGACAGCTCTTAGCCTCTTTCCGATGGCCACTGCGTGCTCTCTCAACTCTGTTGGCGCCGGTACGGGCAGCTGACGTTCCTGGCACAAGCCGCAGTAGTTAGCAGCTAAGCTGTAGTCCATTTTCTGGTGAGACCATGCCGTCACGTGGGTGTTCAGTCCACTTTGCATTCCTTTACATCTGAAAGCAGAGCCTCGGATAGTGATGCAAGCGAGAGTGAGTTGCACACATGAGAAGGTGAAACAGTGCACGCGACCGTGATGTTGACGGTCGTGTGCGGGGGCTTACACGACTGACTGGGCTGAGCTCAGGGGTCCATCTTCTGGTCAGCGTTAGTGAAGTTTAAGATTCTGGGGTAAAAACGTTATCGGGCTTTCGTGAGGAGGGTGTCAGCCGCCCGTACCGCACCCCCAAAAATCGCCGGCGTGATCTCGTTGGCTGCAACCCTCAGGGCCCCTGGTTGCGAGGGAGCGGCGCTACTGTTAGATCGGACGGGCGTCAGGGGACTTCTGATTAACACAATGCCACCTTGAAAACTCAATCAGCATGAACACTGCAGACCTTCGATTCGTCGTATCCCCTCCTCACTGTCCACCGTAAACTCTGCATCTTCAAGGCAAGCCTCAGCTCCTCCCAGGCCCTGCTGACCGCATCCGCCCCGCGATGCAGCCCTACCATGACCGCCCTGGGTGCTGGCCGTGAGCTGGGTTGTCCGCGGTTTCCAGCTGCAAGCCCCATGTCGCACGGGCGGTGGTGCATCGTGTGAGGCGCATCATCAGGCGGTCTACCAGGCGCCTCTCCAGGGGGGGTCCCAAGGTGAACGGGAGCGGTGACGGGAAATTAACCCATAACATTGGCATCAAATGACATCCCCAACAATTCTTCGTACCTGCATGAATGGCATGATAGAGAAAAATCACAATATTGAAAAGTAGAGTCTGTCCCACTTTGCCGTGCTGTGTGATCTGAGCCTCTGCTTCGCTCTGCTCATTTTCCTCTTTTCCTCGATCCCACGAATTCCCTCTGAGAGAGAAAGCAACACTGCAACTAAAACCAACCACAAAATCAACATGCCCCGCTCCGTCGTCCCGGTCGTGCTGGACAACCGCGTGCAGCACCTCGGCAGGATGTACGTAAACAACATCCGCGCCGCCCACAGGATGCCCCTCGGCACGTCAGACTCCATGTTCCCAAATACCTACACCTCGGTATGTATTCGCAACCTTTGAACGTTCATTTCTCCGTCGACCGGCGGGGTGCAAAGTAGAGACGTCTGCCTGGCATAATCTGACGCGCCTATCCGCAGAGCTTCGTCGAGGAGGACGTCCTGGCCGCCAAGCTGCACTGGCTCAGGCATCGCGCCAACGGCCTCTTCCGCCGCAGGCCTGACCCGGACGAGCTGAGGGGCCGGTCGCGGTATCGGGACTGGCAGGCATAGGGCATATGGGTCCCGCGACCTATTGAAGCCACGCATCCATGAGGAGCTCTTTACATTGCGGTTTGCCATTTCTGCTCTTTTCTGGGTCATGCATTTTCATGAGTCCTGTTCTTCAGGAACTGAGGAGTTGGCGGAGTTTTGAAATAGTCGGTCCCAAGGCCAAGGCGGGACGGGTATCTGGGTTATAAAGTGGACCGCACGACGACATCATGTTTATCACGACAACGGCATATAATCACACAGCGGGTTTAATACGGAGGCCCTTTCTTGTATGCAACCCGTCTATTCACGGTCTCCGATCTCTAATTTCAAAAGATCGTCCCTGGTGAAGGTGACGACCGGGTATCTAAAGAAAGCATTACGCGAGGCAGATCGCCTCCACGGGGCCTCAGCCCCCACTGCGGCCCCCAACTGATCCTCCTCGCACGTGCCTTGTCACTCGATGTCATCGAGCAAGCCAAATCGATGACTCTCGGGCTCGGCTCCCTTGCCCTCCCAGCAACGCGACGACCGCGCGCTGATTTAGTGAGTGCTGACGCCGCTCGTGGCCGCGGCGCCGTCGACGTCGTCGGAGCTGTCGCCGCTGCGGTTCTGCACGGCGTAGGCCTTCTCCGAGTCGGACGACTTGCGGCCGGCGGCCGTCTTCTCCGGGTCGGCGACGCTGTGGTGCTGGTGGACCCTCTCGACGGTCTCGATGAGGCCGTAGCGCATGGCCTCGCGCTCGACCTCCTCGTCGGTCAGGTACGGCAGCTCCTTGGCCGCGCGGACGTACGACATGTTCTCGACGCTGCCCTTGGCGAAGATGATGTCGATCTCCTCGAGCGAGCGGCGGGCCGTCTCCGGGTAGAAGAACCAGATCACGGGGAGGAAGCAGGCGTTGACCACGGCGAAGAAGAGGTACGTGCCCCAGCCGATGTTGGTGATCATGATGGGCGTCACCATGACGATGAGGAAGTTGAAGAGCCAGTTGGTGCACGTCGATACGGCGTTGGCCTTGGCACGCGTCTTGATGGGGTTCACTTCGGCAGGGTACAGCCAAGGCAGCGGCAGCCAGCTGGCGCCGAAGCTGGCGATGTACGTGAACAGCCCCACGGCGGCGCCCTTGGCCGCCGTCTGCGTCCCCGGGATCAGGCACGCGAACGTGATGATCATCGAGGTCATCTGCCCGATCGTCCCGTACAGGAACAGCTTCCTGCGGCCCACGCGCTCGATGATGAACCAAGACACGGTGGCGAAGATAGAGTACACGATCATGTTGACGCCGCCGAGGATGAGCGACAGGTTGCGGTTGCCCGGCATGATGGACTCCTCGAACAGGATGGGGAAATAGTAGATGACGGCGTTGCAGCCGCCGATCTGCTGCATGAGCTGCGACGACGCGCCGAGCATCATGCGCCGGAAGTGCTGCGTCTTGCCGTTGGTGAAGAGGGTGCTGTACGGGGTCGACTTGGAGAAGCCGCCCGAGGCGCGGATCGAATCGACGATGACGTCGCGCTCCAGGGCCGTCTCGGTGCTCTCGAGCTCGTAGCCGCGCAGGGCGGCGATGACGATCTCGGCCTCCTCGTAGCGCTCGTGGGTGAGCAGCCAGCGGGGCGACTCGGGCAGGAACCACATGGGGATGGAGATGATGAGCGCGAAGACGATCTGGAAGGCGATGGGGAAGCGCCAGGTCAGCTCGTCCGGCCCGTAGCTGGCGCCGTAGTCGATCCAGTAGGCGATGCAGGTGCCGAAGGCGATGACGCCGCCCTCGATGCAGATGAGCAGGCCGCGGTTCGTCGTGCGCGAGCACTCGGCCTGGTACGTCGGGATGGTGGACGTGTTCATGCCGTTGCCGACGCCCATGACCACACGGCCGACAATGAACTGCGCGAAGGGGGACGAGCCGTGGATGGCGGTGATCTGGATGAGCACGCCGAGGGACATGACGAGGCCGCCGCAGATGATGACGCGGCGGCGGCCGAGCAGGTCGCCGACCCCGAGGACGAGCATGGCGCCAAAGAGACACCCGATCTCGTAGATGGCCGTGGTGAACCCTTGCATGGTGCTGTTATTCTTGGTTGGTTCAAACATGTTATTGAAGGGCGCTGCGGTAATGATACCGCTCATGACACTGCAAGGTGACACATGTTAGCAGCCTGTGTTGAAGGAGGCGGGGGGATGCGCCGCCGTGGCTTCTGGACCAAGTACTAACCCTTGATCATATCCGAACAGCAGGAAACCCGTAGTCGCGATGACGGACACGAGCAGGGAGAGCGGCCGCCCTGACAGGCCGAGGAAGGTGGGAGGCGCCATGTTTGTCGATTCACCCTTGCGGGTGGGTGTGACGTTGAAGATGAGGTTGGCAGAACTCTCGACAGGATGATCTCGGACAAATGCGGCTGGCCTGCAGGCTGGAGAACAGACAGGTAAACTCGGAGAACCTCAGAAGAAAGAGGTAGGCCAGTTCACACGTCGATGAGGGGTCGAGGAAGGCACACCTGCCGCGGCTCAAGGTAGCACGAGGGAAGGGCCATCTTATATGTACATGACAGGCGAATGCAACGTCTGGCGCGCCATGTACCGTCCCATCCATCCGTCCATCCATCCATCAGTCACTGGCAGTCCTGTCAGGCCAGGATCAGAGGCGTCCCCGCGACGAACGAACGCCAACCTCGGGAATGGTCGGTCACGAGTAGCGAGGGCGAGGGGAGAGCAGGCTGGGTTGAGCTGGGGTCGACGCGGCGGGCGCTGCCGATCCACTTCGCCCAAGGTTGGGCGGCGCTGATAGGCCTCGGTAGCAGAGAGGTCCCTGAATATCTGACCGACAATCTCTGGCGAGTGCAACCGTGTTATTGCAGTCCCGTGGGGCCTAGCAGCCCCAGCATCTGCTGCATCTGTGTCGACTCATGCATGCAGCATTCGCCCAAGTTGGTGTTGGTGAGAGGACGTGTGAGGCATCCTGGTCTCTGCATGCTGACTGCGCGCACGTCGCTGTCGGCCTGGTGCGAGGAGATGGAAGGTTGAGGCTCTGATAGGCCAAGGCGGGAGGAGGGATGGATAGCGTTGCGGATGAGGCGTTGCGGGCTCCACCGAACCTTGGGTGGTAGAGGGCGCAAGAGGGTGTGCGGCGGCATGAGGTCATCGTGTGGCCGCCCTCAAGGTTTGCCAGTTATTACTTGGGCCAAATCGCTCTTCTTCATCTGTCTGGGGCCAAGAGACGGCTCGGCTTCCCCGCTTTGGCCAAGATCGACCTGGGGAACTCTTCTCGTTCGACTGCAGGGCCGGAGGTTTTGTCTTCTTTTGGCCTGACGTCGAAACTTCTGCTTGCCTGCTGCCCGTCCCCGTCCCGTGGCGCCGGCAGTGGCTTGTTTTACATGACAGAAACTTTACAGAATTTTCCATTGCAGGTTGCTTCACATATCAGTGAGACAGTAGGACAATTTGGCATCCGGGGGTGGACCTTGTGTGTGTAAAATCAGTGTGTTATTGTTGTTGAGTGTGTTGACAGGCACGAACATGCGTGTAGGACCTCACCTCGTGGCATCTGCCGTCGGGTTTTGGTCCAGCCCAACATCGAACTCTGCGACCCTGCACGCGCACGACCGCCTCCTTAGCGCCGCCCTGTGCCATGGGGATTTTGTGGGACACATGCGAGCCAGTTTTCTGGTGCCATGGGGATGCAGCAACTTTGGTCCCTGTTGACTCGTGCAAGCGAGCTGGCGGCCGCCGATCAATCACCATGTGCGGGCTAGAAATCTCAGATCCGCAAACGCTGGGGATTCCCCATCTTCCTGCAGCCCACCTGTGAGCTCGTCGAGGCTTGACGAGCCGGTGGATATAATTATGGGGACTTGCTTATATCCTTCTTACGGATACACGTAGAGTATACTACATATCCACCACGACGTGTGTGCCCTCCAGTGCCATCCCAATGGCACTCCCCGTCGTGCTTGATTCAGGAAGGGCAAGCCGACCCAGTCATGGACACGCCCGGGTCCCCAAGTTGCCCCCGCGATTCCGCCGTGGGTACCTGGACGCGCGGGCCTCATCATGACCGCCGATGCAGATCTTTCCGAGATCTGGGTTAAGATGCCCGTTGCCGACAGGGAAGCTCCTTTTATCAAGGTTATCGAGCAGCGTCTCTTGCAGGGTTCTGGCGCATCCTCGGCTGTTGTGAACCAGTGTCGGCAAGTTTGGCTGGATATTTTACCCTAAAGCAGCACATGGCGTGTGTCGGAAGAGGCGACGTGACATTGGTAGCGAGAACCGGATGAACATTCAGCTCGTCAAGTTTTCTGTTCGCCTGGGAAGTTTCACATCAATTCCGCTAAGGTAAATACCCTGGACAATTTTGCATGTGGGACCGGACAACCGCCTTCTGTCGACGTTGTAACCTGACACCGACAGCCAGACGGCCTAACCCCTCACAGTCACTAATAAGCTCCAGCACACGAACCACCTTCCAAGTTCCTGCACAGGAATGGAGCCGCTTTCGCACCTTGTTTCCGCTTTTAAATCTCCGCTTTAGATAAAGATGCGTCTAACCATCGTTGCAAATTAAAAGCGGTGAACTTTATTTATCGCCGTCTCATCGCCAAGCCATTCTAGTCGAATTGTCCTGCCCACATTCCTTCACAAAATTTGAAAACAAGCACAACACAAGAGCCTCGGCACACCTCGGCGGGAAGCGAAAGAAGCATCGCCCAGCCGAATAAGCATTTGGCCGCCCGGGTGACGTCAGCCCCGGTCCATGGCTCGTCTGTGGGATGCCCAGTGGTGGCCGGTCTCCGAGACCCGTGGGCGCGGCGTGGCCTGGGATCCTGCTCGGCCAACTTCCGGTGCTGGCGGTAGGAGTTGGATGCATTAGTGATGCACGCAGCAAAACGAATTGGCGGGGAGACCACGAATTGAATACTCCCAGCTCGGAGGAGACACGACCGAAGGTGAGGTTGATGCCGTTGGGGCTGTTAGGATCGACTGCGGCCGATGTTCTCGTCGTTGGCAAGCAGTGCTTGACCGACGGTGCGCGAAATGCACGCCAAGACTGCGTTGAGCACGTTGCGATGAGGTGCGTCAAGAAGGATGACATTCAGAGTTGGTATATGTGAAGCAAAAGTCTCCATTCAACGCCCAATCTACACAATCGCTGCTATCGGTACAGATACCTCCACCGAAAGATACCCGCCATGTCCGGCTTCCACTGATGCTCCTCTACTCAGCCGGCAGTGCCTCGCTGTCGCCGGGCTCACGGTAGGAGCCGTTCTCAGGCTTGGCGCCGCGGGTCCGACCCTCGACGATGTTGGACTTGTCAATGGCCTCGTTGTCGTCGCGCTCTGGTGCTCCACTGTTAGCGAAGCAGAACAATGGCATGTCTCTGTCATGGAGTACGTACCAAGCTGAGCATCCGAGTCAGCAGTTGCGGCATCAACTCCCTCCTCGATGGGGGCGTTGTCGTCCTGCACGGGGATCTCGCCGCCCTGGGTGGTGTAGTCGTTGTAGGTCTCGTCGTTGGAAGACATTATGATGTTGACTTAAGGTTTAGTGTCTAGGCGCACGTGGGTTCTGACTGGAATTGTGGTCCGAAAATGCGGTCCTTCGTGGGGAATGTCTTGGATGCTGATCTCAAGGTTGATGTGGGTTTTATGACGTTGATCTCGTGTGTCAAGATCTCAGCCAGACTCCGGGGATTTCATCCACCTTATATGTCCGACACCCAGATCTTTCACCAACGCTCTGTTTAACTCCCATTTCGCCGGTGGTCAGGTTCGCATTGTGCGACTGGGCTTTCATTGTGTCATGACGACGACGACTTCTGCGTCCAGCGCTGGCGAGTCGAGTGCATCATCGCGGCCCGCAGAGGGACGGCCTCTAACACTATGGCACGCCCTGGATCTGTCCCGGACCGCTGGGCAGGTACTACCGACCGATGCATCCAGGCGCAATCGAGCCGTTCAATCCATTGAAACGATTTGGTTCCTGCCGATCACTGCCGCTGTTGCACCAGGGCGATTTCAAGACGGGAAAGTCATGACGAAAAGCGCGGTCAATCGGCCGATTGATCGATGATTCCGTGGGCAGGAATCGATTTGCGGCTCCGATTTGCAGCGGTGCACTTTGTCCTAGGCGGACTTCGATATAATCGGATCGTCCAGCCTTCAGACAACGGCCTTGTCCCTATCTGCGATGGTGCAACGCGAGGTCGAGCACACGAGTGGTGCGACCTTGGAAGCGTCATTGACTGGCTGCAAGCACGAATGGTTCCACAAAGGCTAGACGATCGACCTCAGCCTCAGGCCTTGGCGTTCCTGGACCAGACGCGTCGAATGCGCCCTTTGTGAATTAATTGCTGAGTAGCTATGGCCTCGCCTTCACGCATTGCAAGTCTTGCATCGCTGGTGGTGATCCATGGATGTTAGTCATGGTGTCATGTGTATGTCACAAAGCTCAAATCCATACCTAGTTTCCCGCCCTCCAGGTATAGCGATGATTGTTTCCGCCTGCAATAACTGTGACCTGGTCCGCGCTGCTGCTTTTGTGATTACCTAAGTGGCCACACCTACCGCAACGCATTGGCTGCCTCTTAGGTCCAGCACAGTACCTAGGTGCCTGGCCAGCAGAGCTTGCATTACCTGCACTGACTACCCTCGAAATATGCGAGAGAGGTGGTCTTCTACAGCAGAGGACTCCGCAGCGAGGCCAGGATGCAAAAGACGAGTTGGGAGGCAACAGCATCGCTACCACGTCTAAAATTCGGAATTTTACTCAGCTCAGGACTCGAACCTGAATCTCTGCGTCGTTTTTCAGCCTCGCCCGCAGCAGTCTTACCATTAGACCAGCTGAGCCATACAACTGACATAATCATAATTGATATCCTTGCATCCTCATTCTCCAGGTGCCGTGGAAAGGAGGAACAATATACGTGATTGTTCTCTGCTATTAAATTCATACTTGAGGCAGCCATGATGTCTAGAAGCCACTTGAGCATGTAATGCAATACTAGTATGCGGCGTCTGTGCGGCTGGCCACACTTTGTGATGACTGGTATTGGGAAACTGGCAGGAGGCTCATTGAGACCAGTTACGAATCCGATACTGGTCAAATGATGGGAAGATGCTGACGGGTATCCAGGTGTGACCAGTCCCAACTGCTAGACAAGGTTCGTGATGCTGGTTCTACAGTGTTAAGGATGAGATTAATAATTGTATCCGTGTTTGAACTGATCTAATCCTTCCTCTCAAAGGAATCTTGGCCTTCACTTAAATCTAACACGGTTTTCAAACTAGCCTTACATGTTCTCTCAGGGGCCTAGCTCTTCCCTTTCACTCCATGATACTCGCTATAATAGCCACACACCAAGTTTCATCCAAATGGGCAAAAATGTGAAGTCTGCTGCCTTCTGCTTTTGGACAGGCGGCTGACTATTCTAAGCTGTATGAGACGTCGCTTGGACTTCACGGCCGATTCATGTGGATCTGAAGAGTAGGCTGGCCTAAAAAAGAAAGGGAAGGAGATGTCTGGAGGATCAGCCGCCTGTTAGGCTGCAGCCGTAGAGCACGGGAGTAGTGGACCTCGTCAAACAAGGGGCCTGCAGCAACCGCCGTATTCCCCACACCCCACCAGCCTGACCCCATGGGGGTAGGAGTTGAAGGATCTAGTGCTTCTCTGCCAAGAGCTATGCTATGCGTCTCGAGGAATTCCACAGGTGTGCAGACATACAGCTGAGCCTCATGAGTAGTTGTATGGCGATTCGTTGGTGTTGCTCATAGAAGGCATGTAAATGCCCAGCCTCGTAAAAAGTCCCATGGTGTTCCTTTGGTTTCGCCCAGGAAAACACGGACAAATTGTATCTTCCTTCCGGATGAAGAGGCTCAGGATTGTTAAGCAAGTAGGAGTGGAATGGGCTAGGGCCCAGCTTGAGGAAAACTATAAAGAGAGCCTTGATGTCCGTCCAGATGTTTCTTCCAAGTCAACCACTCCAAGCTCAAACACCACACTCACTCAAGCTCAACCCCACACTCTATTTTTAACACAATACCATCGTCGCAACTATCAAGATGCGTTTCTCCATCGCGGCTATTACCGCTGCCATCATGGCCACTGCCATCGCACTTCCAACCCCGGACGCTGAGAAACCAGCCGGTACGTTCTCCATCTTGACGAGATGGCCCCTTTGATACTCTGTGTGGTCATCTCTCTTGCCAGATAAAGAGAAAAAGCTATTCGATCACTAACCAAGATTTGTAGAGCTCGCCGCTCGCTGCAATGACAAATACAGAGAGTGTATCAAGCTCTGCGATGGATTTCAAGCAGGTCCCGGTGGAGGGATCTCGATGGGTGGGATTTGCAAGGTCTCGTGCCAAATTCAGTCTGGCTGTTAGATCAAGGGTCTCTTTTCTTCGTCTTGATAAATAACACTATCATAAAAAGTAGTAGTGTGGGACATTGGGGGGTTTTATCATTCACAGAAACAACACCTTTCATCAGGGGCGAGGTTCAATTTGGTAGTAGCTGTAGGCTATGTGCAGGTATCCTTAGATACCTAGGAAGCATCATCAGTTGCGAATTACAGAAATGAAATGCCTGCCTCCTGCCTCAAATCGTTAGATCGAGCAAGTTGTGAAGTGAGAGTATTATTGTATTTCACAATAATAGATTTATGACTGATCCACAACACTTTATCCCTGATATTGAATTATTCAATGCTCCATGGCTAGGTGGGTAATATTTTCGTTCGATTCACTGTAGACTATGCCTGGGTTAGGGGCTTGGACCATGTTTGAAATTCAAAAATGAAATACTGTCTTCCCTCAACCAACTCGGATGGCTTAGATGGTTGAGAACCATGTTATTGTCATGGAGACGTTCATTTGAATACACACTTGGCTTTGTCACGTGTGGATGAAAGTGAGGATTCCGTGTTCATCTGATCCTGGCCGCCGCTCAGAAGGCGCCTGAAAGCTTTCCAAATGTTTTCGTTGAGGCCCAATTTGTACTCCTCGTGGAAGGGAATGACACTGCTGGGTTCTAACGACTCATGTTCCTGTATTTACTTCATCTCCTTTTCACACTTCAACATGTAACAAGACTTGCCCTCGCAGATTGCTACGGGGACGTGCAGCGATGCACTGTCTTAAGTTGGGACCAGTACGTGACAAAACAAGAATGTATTCGGATCCCGCTGCCCTTTCCATTACCTTCGGGTGCTTCGAGGTTGGGCCCAAGGCAGAATGACTGGACCTAGAGTCCGGGATGGCCAACTCAATGATTCGGTCGGAGCCCTAACCCTGATCAGTGGGTCACTGTGCTGTTTCCATGGCCAGACCCCAAACTCCGCATTGGTTTCGGCCCTGGCGGGCCTGGATACCCCAAGCCTCGGCTCCGCCATGTGAACTGCTGACCCGTACATTGATTGGCCCTCCAAGGCATCGCGATGGTCAGCGCCAGTGAGACCGTTCACGATACAATCGTAGAGCTGCGCACGACCGGCTCATGACCTGACCAGAACCGGTCTGACATGGCCTTCACACCCGTGATCATCGGCGTCGCAGACGTCAAGAACAAGTCCCAGGTCCACAAGGAGCCAGCGACGCTGATGTTCGAGGCCATCTCCAACGCGATCCACGACACGGGGCTCGCCTCCCTCGCACCAGTCACCTCCCAGATCGACAGTATCGACGTCGTCAGGACGTGGACATGGCCGTACGCTGATCTGCCCGGCCTGCTTGGGAAGTGGCTTGGGCTCGACGAGAGGCCCGCCTGGACGCGGTACACGGATCACGGGGGCAACGAGCCGGCCAAGCTGGTCGACGAGGCGGCGGGGCGAATAGCGAGGGGTGAGAGCAAGGTGGCTGTTGTCACCGGGGGCGAGGCACTTGCTTCTGGTGAGTACACGCCGTTGGTGGCCGTTCCATGACATGAGAACCCTTACTCAAGATGTTCTGCCCCTGTCTAAGAATCTAGGATCTCCGCACTGAAAGATATGCGCTTTGTGATATAGTGACTGATATGATCCCACCATCACCAGTGACTGCATGTGCAAAAGCCGGCCAAGCTGAGCCACCAGGCTGGACAAAGCCAGCCACGTCAGTGGATGCCGTGTTCTCGCCATCAACTATAGATCTTGGCCAAGGTTCGCGGAGCCAGCTCCAGTCTCCTGACACGGTAATGGAGCTCTTCTAACTTCATCCAGACATCGGCGGTATACACTCTATTGGCACACCTATCCAAATCTATCCTCTCTATGAAAACGCCTTCAGGGCATACCGTGGGCAGACACCGAAGGAAAACAATGATGAATCTGCCGCCCTTTACGCCCATTTCGCACAAGTCGCCGCAACTAACCAGTATTCCTGGAATCATGGAAATACACCGGCGACCAAGGAGGATATAGGGGTTGTGTCAAAGAGGAACCGAATGATCTGCTCACCATGTTTGTTTCCCAGGCTGTTTTAAGTGAAGGGAAAGTACTGACCTCGAGCCAAGACCCACTTCTAATGAACGCCTTCAACACCGTCAACCTCGCCGCAGCCGTCCTCCTGACATCTGCCGAAAACGCAAGGGAGCTCGGCGTGCCAGAGGACAGGTGGGTGTACCCTCTGGGCGGCGCGGGGAGGAAGGAAAGGAAACACTTTTGGGAGCGGCCCAACTTTCACCACAGCGACGCAATCTCAATTGCGTTGGACGAGTGTCTTTCACTCTCTGGGATCACAACATCGGACATTGACGTCCTCGATCTGTACTCGTGAGTATCGACAACCCCAACGAAGAGGTGACACCCTTCTAAGCTCCGCCCCGCGCAGATGCTTCCCAATCGTCCCGAAGCTGGCCTGCCACCATCTCGGCCTCCCGATCCTCAACAGCCCCAAGCCGCTGACGCTCCTCGGGGGCCTCACGTCGTTCGGCGGCGCCGGAAATAACTACTCCATGCACGCGATCACCGAGATGTCGCGACAGCTGCGAGACCGGAAGGCCAAGAACGGGCTCGTGCTCGCCAACGGCGGTTTTCTTTCGTACCAGCACGCTCTGTGTCTTTCCTCACAGCCGCGGAGGGAAGGGTTGTCGTATCCAGACAGCCGTGGCTCCTCAGGTGCTGTCGTAGGAGCCCCGGCTCCGGTCGAGCCATTCGCACAAGGAGAAGCTGTCGTCGAGACGTTTACCGTTCAGTTCGACCGGGAAGGCAATCCAGAGATGGCCTTCATCCTTGGACGGCTGACGGGAAGCAAGTATCGGTTCGTCGCCAATCACGGCGACCAACGCACGCTGCAGGAGCTGGCATCTTCTGTCGAGGAGCAAATTGGAAAGGTTGGGTACGTCGAGACCAAACGGGATGGGAATGGGGACCCGGAAATCAATACCTTCTTTTTGGGACCTAGGCCGAGGATTTAAGTCCTAGTTTCACTGATAGAGGATGTACCTGCTTCCGGGAAGAATATCTATATCTGGAGGGTTGCATGGCAAGATTCTCAAGTACGTGAGGTCAAATACTAATACAGCCAAAGGAGATGCAAACGTATGTTTCCAACCAACCAAGTCGTCATTATCAGTTTTGTCTCAAGCTACTTATCCCGACCTCTAGTCAATTACATAAAAGTGATCCCTCAGCAGGTCATATACCTCCTCTAAGCATATAGCTTGAATCCGCCGGGAACATTCTTCTGAAACAAGCCCTCAAGATCATACTTGCAGCCAACCTCTTGCAAGAACTTCTTGTTCTCCTCCCCGTACGACGAGAATGGGTCCTGGAAGTCAGACGCATAATTCAGGTACGTATACGGCACCCTCTGGCCGCGGGCGTCGGCGTCCTTCTCGATCGCCTCCAGTGCGCCCCTGAGCACGCCCATGATCTGCTCGTCGTCCTCTCTTCTCCTCCAGTACGTCAGCAGCAGGATCGTCACCAGCGGCTCGCGCGGGTCCAGGCCGAGCACGTTCCCGCCGAGCTCGGCGGTCTTGCGCAGCAGGGACCGCGGGTAGGCCTGCAGCGTCAGGCACAGCGTGATGCCGTCGAGGGGCTTGAGGGGCTCGATGGCCTTGGAGTTGATGCCGGCGGCGGCGACGAGGGCGTCCTTGTCGGCGCGCAGGGTGCAGTTCAAGTAGGCGCAGCGCTGGCGCTCCGTCGCCATGACTGCGTGCTCGGTGGCGCCCTGCACGAGCGTCATGATGCGCAGCGAGTTCAGCTGCTCGAGCTGCGGCTGCACGCCCGTGAAGGGCTGGAGCATGGGCGGGACGCGGATCTTGCCCGTGGCGCTGTCCGTGGAGCCGTAGGCAGAGGCGGCATCGGGCCCGGTGTAGTACACTTGGTTCAGGCCCATCATGTGGTCTCCGAATTGTGCCGAGTAGCCCAGGTTCACCATGATGTGGGTCTCGTCAGAAGGCTCGGGCTTGCGCACCTCGTTGACCAGAGCCTCGACTTGTCCCGGATAGTTGGCGTCCTAGGCCGGGTAGAACACAACGCCACCCCAGAAAGGTTGCTGCGGGTAGGTGCGCAGGTCGAAGCGGGTGACGATGCCAAAATTGTTGCCGCCGCCCTTGAGGGCCCTCCAGAGATCAGGGTTTTCCGCGGCGTTCGCCTGGACGACGTCTCCCGAGGCGAGGACGATCTCAAAGCTGACTACACTGTCGCAGATGAAACCCTCACGCGAGGAGAAGAAAGAGAGACCACCCGAGAGCGAGAGACCGCCAATACCGCCTTTGGCTGATCGGCTGCCCCCAACTCCCAGCCCGGCAGCCTGGACCTTTTCGTAGACGGGTCCCCATCGCTCGCCGGCGCCAACAGACACCACGCCATCCTTCAGGTCGATGCCCGTGAGGAGACTCAGGTTGACCGTGATGCCGTCTTGGATGTTGGAGCAAGCCTCAGGCGGCTGCTGGCCTCGGCCGCATATGGCGAACTTGATGTCTTTCTCTTTGGCGAGGCGGAGGAACGTAGCAACATCCTGCTTGTCTTTGGGCTGAAAGATAGCCGCAGGAGTGTAGTCACTCTGGCGAGCAGACAGATAGACATCATTTGAAGTCTGATAAGCCTCGGCCCCAGGCAACGCGATTTGATGGCTCGGAAACGCTTGCCTCAGGGCATTAATAGCTTGCTCCACAGCCATGGTAAGATTTCGGGGTGAAAGAGAGACACTAGGAGAGGGGTCACAAATTTGGATAGTGCAATAATGCAGGGGAAAAGGCAAGACTCGCTTGCAAATAAAAGATGATTGGAAATAGTAGTATATGGTGCTTCTTAAAAGGGTAGTTATGACAGTCTTCCGGACAGATCCCTTCGAATGACGTACAGCAGCCTGTTGGTCTTGAACCAACACGCACGCATACACGATTGCGACTGTTGGTCCGATAGATGGGTTTGGTAACATCGGCACTCATACTAGTTCAGTGTACACAACTTCGGGTTGATAGAGAGATGGAAAACGAAAGGCCTCGACAATGCAGGGAGAACAGCCTACCTATTCATAAAGATAGCAGTAAATGTTCTCAAGTGGACGTGTAGCATTATACTACTTGTATTTTACAGCGGACGGTTTTCTATTTCCTTTTCCTTTTAATGTAGGGATCAAAAGTTCAAATCCTAGAGTTGCGATTCTACATTCACTCACGCCTTCCGTCGCTGCTACTCTTCGAGTTGGACAAGGAGAACGTTTCCTTTCCCAACTTGTGTCAATCAACTTGTGTCCATCCTTAATTTGAGCCTGAATTAATACTCTCAAGTTTGATAATTTGACAGCGACGAGGCCTTTGCAATCTCTTGGACTTATCAACCGAACGGGAGCGGTTAGACTTAATTCACATAATCAGGTTCAACAAAATTACCCTCGGGCGGCTAGCATGCCAGTTCCCTCATGACAACCAATATACTCAAACAGTTGCTGCTCGGGCTCCAGCACCAGCACCTCATGAAACACGCGCAGGGTCATATTCTCCCCCAGCTTCTTCGCGTACCTCCCGAAGCCACCGAAGATAGCCAGGTGCGTGGGGTGCTCCCTGCTCCATCCCTCCAGCGAGGCGAGATCGTCAAAGTAGGCCAGGCCAAACGTGCGGTCCGTCCCGCCGGCACCCCCAGGCTTCCCATCGACGATCTCCATGAAGCGACAGCTATAACACCCGACCTCGTCGCCGTGGTCCCGCAGGAAATCCATCCCCTTGGTGAGGACGGGGTGCATCGTCTCCAGGTAAAGGGCGCGCTCCTCGGGCAGGGCGGCGGACCAATCCTGACCGGAGCGGATGACGGCGAGGTTTCTTTTCCCGGGGACGCGCACCCTCGCAGGCGACCCGGTGCCGTTCTTCCGGGCGCCTGAGTTTCCATTCGACAGATTGCTCTTCTCCAGCGCAGCGGCCTCGCCGATAAGGTGGTCGGTCTGCGAGAGCGGCAGCCTGTCACGCATGCTGCCCCAGTATCCGTGCTCCTGGATCGGCCCGCTGAGGTCGTCGCGCATGTTGGCCGCGCCCTCGGGGTCCGGCGTGTTGTGGAGCGTCTCGAAGCGGTCCACGGTCGGGAGGAAGACCTCGAGGAACCACCCGTTCCCGGTGTGCTCGGCATCTGCGTCCAGCCCGCTCCACCAACTCTCAAACCCGCTCGTCGCGGACCACTCCACGTACGCACCTTTACTAGGCCAGTATGCGAGGACGGCGATGTTGTAGAATCCGCAGTTGTCGGTCACCGCGGCGAACTCGTGGAAGCTGGGCCGTGATCGGTATGGTACTTCTTCCGCGGTGAGGTACGAGGATATCTTCGCGAGGGCGCGGCCGTCGTTCATATCGGCGTTGGCGTACTGGACTCCTATGATGGCCATGGCGATATCCTTGGTCGATTTCGGGAAACGCGAGGTGTACAGATCGTAAGGGGGCTTAAAACCCGAGGACTTCCTGGCGGCGACTGTCCGGTGCTGGAGAAGCCAGGAGGGGATGGCCGGTTCGAGCTCCATCTCGTCAGAACGTTGGGCTTGACCGTGGAAAGTTGGAAATCCCTAGCTATGCTATAGGTTCCGAAGAGTAAAAGGCCTTCTTGGATAGAGTGTACTCGGATACTACAGACTCAGCAGGTTCCTGAAATGTCGAGCATCTAGTCTCGCAAGCACTTATATGTGCCCCTACATCATCTGTGCAGCATCACTGCGAGCCTATCACTGAAGATTAATTTACGTTGTGATTTCAAATTTGAAGGTCATCAGTGGACGACCCAGTCTTGACCGAAGCAGTATCGTGTGGGGCCCAATGATAGAGTTTCAGAGATAGGGTAATGCTCGCCCGGGAGTCTGGGCAGCAGTGGTCTACGGGCTAGAGTTACACTACCTGATCTAATGACTCGCTGTGTAACCACTGGTCCCTCAGTGGCGGGAATGACGATCGGTAAGTGAGAGGGGTCTGTTATTGAGATAATACTGCAAGATATATCTGCTCTTCGGGGTACCAGATCTAAGAGTCTACACCGAGTCAAGTGCGTAAGTAATGAGGCATACTCTAAAAGCCCAACAGAGCCTTGAACTTCGACATGTACCCAACACAGACAGGAAGGTACCTATCATCAGAGAAGCCCGGAACCCTACAGTAGGCTCTGCGTTGCAACCTCTGGCCAGTATTGCGCCGACTAGGTACCTCACGCATCATGATTTGGGGAGGATTTGTTTTCAAACGATAAGGAGCGTTCGCTATGGCATTTCCTTGTTCAAGCTAAACCATTTTAATGCATTATATCACACACAAGTATTTGTGAATATTGCTTGAGAATTTCCACATGCTGTAAAAAGAATTTTACTTTAAATGGGATGCTGTTTTCGTTAAAAAATAATAGGCAGATAATGAAAAAAATCAAGTTCTCGGATACGGGGAATCGAACCCCGAGCTGGTGAGTGAGAGTCACCGATGTTAACCATTACACCATATCCGACTACGGTGTGAGAACTGAAACGGTGAGAAACGGCGGCACTATAATGGTTTGCCAACTTAGTCGTAAGTATACAGATTATAATTTTAAAAATTTCAAAATCTAGTACATACAATGGGAAAACAAGTGAATGTCATAATTTCGAAAACACCTTGGATTTTGAGAGAATTTCAATGTAATTTATGTGTGGGCTTATAGCGGTGTATATTTGTTCTTTGCGCCTTTAATATGGTTTGTGTCCTCCCCTTCCCCGTGGGCCTTTCCTGCCTTCCTAACCTGTGGGTACTTTCCCAGTTTATATGTGACTTGCTTTTCTACTCCATACCTGATCCTCATATACTTGAAGTACTATCTGGCTGGCGATGCATATGAATGAAGAAAGCAAAATCCTGGCACATGTTTCTTTCAGAGATCCCTCGGCCTGATGCATCTATATCATCACGCTCAAATGCCAAAGTCCTCACGAGAGGCAAGCTACAAAAAGAAACTTCCACCCAATGGGATACTCGAACGAAGTGCTGAGACAGGTCATGGCCCAGCTGAACCCGAAGTCGTTGGATCATCGATGGGAAACAATCTCACTACACACTGGGCAAAGCTCTTTATGTCCGCATCTTGCAGCTGAGATATCCCAAACACCTACTGTGGTTGTCCCACAGCTGAGAAGGACACACCATTTGAATGCTCTTGACGAGCTCTATCAAATGGTATGTGCCTCGTGTGTGTGACGTCCATGGTCGCCGAGATGGCCCAAGGAGTTACCCTAGACCTTTTTGGTTTTCACGATTTCCGTGATGGCGGCGAGGTCTCACGGCCAGCGGGCACCACCAACCACATCCACACCTGTCTGCTTTGCCGTGGCTCTCGGGTGTACAATGACGTGCGTATCACCAGCCTCATCTGCCTTATGCATCTAATTAAAGAACATTACAATCTCATGGGCCCATTGAGTGCTGCATGGACAAATTGTAACGCATGGCACATTGGACTAAACTCGACGAGTTGACTTTACTTTCCTGCAAATTTCCGTGCACACGAGCATGACTTGTACAGGGTAATATCCTACGGGAATCATTCTCATGGGATGTCCTCCTAGATCATTCCTCCTTCTGGAGAACATTCCGTGGTATAACCTTTCGTGTGATATCCTACTATGGGACAACCTTCTAGGGAATATCTTCCTCTGGGGCAGCCTCCTGTAGAAAACCTGCTTATGTTCTAGCCTGTTGCAGAACGGTCTTGGACAGAGTAACCCCCTCCTGTCCTTACGAATAAACTGAGAGATTCCATTGAGACAGATGATGTCTGTCACCTCCTAAATACTATCTAGGAATCAATTCCCTGGTAGATTTGTGGCATCCTTGTAGGCTGTGTCACAGCGGATCCCCGGATCCATGAGGTTAACCGCGCTGCCGTGTGTTTGATAAACAACAACGGTCTGTGCGATCCTATGGAGCAGATTTGTGTGATACCATGATGTGATTATGCGTCACTCACGGGCACGGCGCAGAGCCCTCTACCTCAGAGTAGCATGGGCCTATTGATGAAACAGACGTGAGATTTGCGAGGCTGCAACCCTTGGGCACAATTCAAGAGTGCCTGCCCATAAGAATGTAATCCAAGTTTTTTCCTCAGGCTTTCGTGTCCCCGTTTCCCGTCAGTATTGGTAGTGGTGCTGGGGTTCCGGATCTAAGGCACGAGGACGGAGAGATTCCGAGGGCGGATCTACGGTGGCGAGACTAGTGCGTGGCCATGACACTCTACTCCATCATGACCTGTGAAACTCTGTTCCTTATCATCATTCCGGGGATTTTCAAATACTTTGTGACAAGTGATCAACATGCTCCATGCCAGAGGCTTGGTCGTCCACTATGCTTCATCAATTCAAAAGGCGACAGGACTGACGGTGATAGATTCTTTAGAGGGCTAGGAACTGCTGTCACTCCACAGGATATTTCAATCCCCCCACCGAGAAGTTAAGGATGGTAAAATACCTTGCCTTGAGATTGAAAGCTTGATATGTTTGGCCGCCAGCTCGGGCTTCGTCTGTCAGATTGTCCCACAAGTGGTTGAAGATGCCGTCATGGAGCGATATGTTGGGTAAACGAGCGAGTAGTGTATTGCCACATAGACCGAAATCATTGTTTTCTCATAGCGTCGGAGACTGCAAGTAAAATTAGCACACAGGCACAAGTGAATGCCTTGTGCTCGTAGCTCGATGACGTACGCCCGTCTGTACAATGCCCACATCCCTTTTTGAGAGCCTCATGACACGATTCGCAGGTTGGTATCTTGACCTGTTTCTACGACGTTCTAGTCAAATTGACGTCTGAGAGTACGTCCGTGTCTGATTTCTATTTCTGTCATTGACTCGAGCCATCTAGTGTTGGTGGCTACATATTAGCCCAGCAGTCCGGGAGACGGACACGGCACAGGACCGGCTTAAACTGAATCTGGTTCAGCGTGATGACTTCGGGTGCAGGCCGTCAGGTGTTTGTTTCAGACGCTAAGTAGAAATGAAGCTTGACAAAGAAATGTAGGTTGCCATCTTACGGTACCAAAATTCTTCCTCGGTCTCGCTAATCTCAAGCGCGGCATCGAGGCCACCGTCTGCTTTCAACCCTTTCTTTTATCGAATTGACCACGGCTATAATTCACCCGAGATTCCCTAGCAGATGCCGTCGTCCGGTCCGGATGGGGGCCCGTTCTCCAGATCAGGTTCGGATAGGGGTAGAGAGCGCCTCGTCTGTCCCAGGCCAGAGCCCTTCTCCCACCGTAGGCACCCAGGATCGTCTAGACCCAGCCGACCAACCCAAGGCCGGGCGAGCATGTCCCCTGCCGCCCCGGGGGCCGACGGATAGTCCTGTGTACTTCCTGTGCCCGTCTTTCACACTCAGTCTTGCGTCTGAAGCCCCAGTCCTAGATCGATGCCTGAAGCATGTCGGCGATGATCCGTCGGCGCCGAGTCGTGTGCAATATGCGAGACCTCGTGTTGATGTGATGAAGACGATCGCATCTGCACGTTACATGCGGTTGAGGCTGGATCTGCCCGCTGGTCTTCGGCCGGCATACCCGCATAGGTAGCGCGCCCTTGATTAGTTCGGCACTTAGTCGACTTCTATATCCACAGGCATACTGGACTAATCCATGCGCCGGAGGCTACGTGACAGAAGCATGTGGCTCGATGCGACCCTGGACAGACACCCTTTGCGTTTTTAAAACGCGACACAAACAAGCGATCAGTGGGTGTTGTTTGCTTCTGAGGAAAGCTTGATAGCCGTCCGATCCGAGGTGTTCCAATTTGCAAACCGACCAGCCGGGCGAGGGTCGGCTACAATTACAAAAATTGACCCTGTCGACAGCGGGCCGCTTTGACATAAAAGAAGATGCGAGGTTCTCTGAGAGGAGGGATATCGGCAAATGTTGCCCCCTGGGAATGGTTTCGTCCAGGAGGGGCCGTGTCAGATCTGTGCCAAGTCTTAGGCCCGGTGGAGATCAACGGGCGTGCGTTGCGGGTGGGCCGCAGGGAACGAAACACGGGCGAGCCTAAATCGACCCCGACGACGTTGAGCACGCTGGGCGGGCGGCAGAGCTGCTGGCACGCGGTCTGACGCAGGGAAGGGGAATGCTTGGGCTCAACTTTAAGCTTTCCGTGTCTTGTTCGGATCTTCAGAGTCGGGTGTTTAAGATTGAGAGGGGCGGATGGTCAATGACGGCTCCCAAGAGGCTAGAAATCCGAAGTCAGGTTTCGACACGCGATCGGCGTGCAGGGACGACCTTGATTCTGCTTGCGCAAACTCTGGGGACGAGTGGGAGAGAGCACACACGAGCTGCCAGCTTGGCTCCGGGGGCTTGGTGGCAACCAATTACGACACATCGGGGCAGAAGAGGCCCAGAAAGAGAGGAGAAGAGGAGCGCGGAGTGGAGTGCGGTGGAGTTGGAGTTGGAGTTGAGCGAGACCCAGACTCAGCAGGGACTCGAGGAGAGAGACATGCAGATTTGCTGCAGAGCTGCCACCGAACGCTATCTGCGGACCGATCCAGCCCACCGAGACAAGTTTCACAGCAGTCGTCCCCGAAGCAAGCGAGCGAGGGCGACGAGAGCGACGAGTCACTGCATCGGACTGCAGCGAATGCAAGTCTTCAATGGACCGAGGCCGAACGAATGAATGCAAGACATGCATCACATCACACCATGCCGATTCGCCAAGCTGAATGGCCGCAGCCGCCGACGATCCCGGCCGCATTGGACGGCGGTCGCACCAGGAACAGGACAAGCTCATCGCATAGAAGCTGCGCTGCAGATCATGGCTGCTGGGCAAGCGTGGCCGCCCAGCTCCTAGGTCGCGCTGCTCCCTGATTATTGAGGTCATTATTTTGACAACACAGCGTCGTGCCAATTTCTGTGGGGACAGTGACACCGCCAGCTTGCGTGTTTTTCCTCCTCTGGCTCTGGCACTCGGCCTCTCTGGCCTATCTCTCTCCTTGCTTGCCCCTGGCCTTTGCGGTAATGACGGCAGATCACCTCTGCCGGCGGGCGTGTGTCCGGAGGTGAAGTCATTTATCGACTTCTTATTCATGCGGCTGCAGATAGCCTTTCAGCACGTGCCAATGGACCCCTTTGTCATAGATTTGCGTGCCGACGGCGGTGACGGGGATGGTGACTGTGATCCGGTGAAGGCGCCATGCTGGATTCTGCTGCATCCTTCGAGTGCGACGGCAGCTGCTCCCGCATCCGCCACAAACACCACAATATCGCTCATCCGGCCTCACGATGCTCATGCAGACCCTTCAGTCAGCCGGAGCGTCAGCCCGAATGACTCCTGCGTCTGGCCATAGGTGCGGGACAGGCAGGACTAATGAAGGGACTAGTAGAGGATTAGACCAGGCTGGGCTGGGCTGGATACGAGCGAAGCTGTAGTCAGCAACAAGCGAATGGCGCCCGGGCAGGGCTCAGCGGGTATAAGTCCATTCACGAAACGTGTCTGGTGCATGCGAGGAATCTTGACGCCAGATCTGGGTTAGGATGGCTTACCCATGGGCCGATGGAAGAGGAAATCAAATGCAGCAGCCTAGAGCCAGTGCTACCTACCCTGCCTGCCTGTCTGCCCTTTCCATTTCTGTTGTGAGCTAGCCTGCACTTGCATCGGTACCTAGGTACTTCCCAAGGTACACACACACACGAACATTGCGGCTGCCCTGGCCCTTGCTTGTGGTCCTCTCACTCAGTCTCGGCGCGTTCATCCCACTTCGAGCTACGAGAGCTTATTACCCACCACGTTTTGCATCCTGCCAGCCTGCTCCCTTTTTGGTCCCCGGTCCGCCGGCGGGCACACACACACACATATTCGTTTCCTGTCAGTATGAGCGTGCCCGCGTGCGTGACTGGTCCCATGGCGCGACCCACCTCCTCCTCTGGTACTGGCATGGTCAAGGTTCTGGTTCTGAATCCTCGTTTTGGCGTGCTCCCTTCAGCTCCGCCTTGACCATCCTGTGCTACTACAACATGACACCGTCTGGACCAAAACGTACCGTGCCGTGACTGAGCACCACCCTCCTTCCCCCCCTCCACCCGCTTCTGCTGCACCCTTCTGCTCCGTCCCGTCCCGCCGTGGCCCTTTAAAGGCCATGATCGCCTCCCACCCTCAGGGTCTCGTTTTCCTTGGCATCTCGTCTATGGGGACTTTGACGTTTTAATGAGACCTTACCTATCTACCTGCCATATACGTGCTATTCACATCCTCACTTCCTCTTGCATGTATTTCTTCTAATAACCTACACCTGTCACTCGGTCCAACTCCCATCCACCTGGGAATCTCCTCATCCTTTCACTTTCACAAAGGTGAAGGTGACCAACCTTCACTCGTGGGCTCGTTCCAAATACAAAACCGCGGCTCACGATGCCTTCAGGAATCATGGGCTCCTACGATGGAGCAACTACTGGGCCGCCAGACCACCAGCGCCAACACAAGCACCAGGACCAGCACCACCAACGGCCGCTACCTGGGCCCTTGGACGACGGCGCCTCATCTAGCTCAGCATCACGAAGCTCATACAGTCGGGATTTCAGCAAGCCCACAAATCCCTCCGGGTCGAAGAAAACGTCATTATTGTCGAGCCTCAACCCACAAAATTGGTCCCGCAAAATGAGGGTTTTCGCACTCGTCGGCTTTGTGCTGACCATCGTGGCCCTTGTCCCAGGTAACTATTTCCCTAACGACCCTCAAAACTTCCCAGAGGCTGATTCTTGTCCTTTCTTTCCCCGATTACCAGCTATCGCCGTGCCACTCACATTGCGACCAGGCCACAAGGGCGGAGCAGACAGACCTGTACTCATCAACCCACCAGCCACCCAGCCCATCGCCAACAACATGGACCTCAGGATCATGTCTCTTGGCGCATCAATCACCTTCGGCCTCCGCTCCACGGATGGAAACGGCTACAGGGACGAGCTCAGGGTCTTGCTCAACAAGAGCGGCACCAAGAACGTCGAGTACGTCGGCTCCCGCACTCACGGGAACATGGCCTCGAACGCGGTCGAGGGCTGGCCCGGCCTCCGGATCGACCAGGTGCTCCCAAAGGCGAAGGCCTCGGTGCCCAACGACCTGCCGAACGTGATTCTGCTCAACGTGGGCACCAACGACTGCGTGCAGAACTTCAACATGATGAACACAACGCAGAACAGCACGACCGCGCCCGAGCTGACCTCCAACGCAAACTACACCGTCGGCACGCGCATGCGCATGATGGTCGAGGACCTGCTCGAGTGGAGCCCCAACTCGACAGTCGTCATGTCGACGCTGATTAACAACCGATTCGACAAGACGCAGGCCCGCGTGCTGGTCGCCAACGAGCAGTTCCGCACCGTCGCGGCGGAGATGCAGGATGCCGGAAGCAAGGTCGTCCTCGCCGAGATGACGGCCGCTGCGGGCGGCCCCAACATGACCACCATGTTCGACCAGACCCACCCCAACGACGTCGGCTACGCCATGATGGCCAACCGGTTCTACGAGGCTATGGTGGAGGCCAGCACCAAGGGCATGATCTCGAAGCCGGCGCCGCGGTGATTCGATTCGATCTGATTTGATCGACGCGGATATGTCAGTCAGGGATCGACAGGTGGCTCATTTAACTCTGTTTGATGAAAGCTCCCCCCGGTGGCTTGGGTCAATGACTAGTGTGGGGTGGGCAGTGCTTGTGCTTGTTGCTTGGGAGTTGGGGAAACCTGCTTGCAGGTGACAAGATGAGGGGGGATGGGGAACGGGTTTGTGTGTTTCGGCGCACGTTGCATTCGTCTGGGTTGACCTTGAAACAAGCGAGGCGTTACTGGTCTGGTTGTGGTTTCTTCTACTCTATCATACCCCCTGGGATTGGTGGACTCATTTTCTGTACGGGGAGACGGCGTTCTGGTACAAGGAGGGCGGGGAAAAACAACAAGAGGATGGACCTGGAATCCTCGGCGTGGTCACGGTTATTCTCATGCTCTCATTTCTTTCCCCTTTAGATGTTACGGATACCCTCGCTCGATAGAGCTAGAAGCGCCGGAGCGAATACTGAACAAGCGTCCCTTATTTTTGGTCCTTAAATTTTTGGTCCTGTTTGCTTTTTTCCTTCGGCTTTTTTCCCACCTCTCGTGACTCGTCAATCTCAGAACAGCATGGCGCAATAATAGAGTTATTTTGAGCAATGGGGCCCGGCGACCCTAATTTGACTCCTGGGCTCACAGTACTACACCAAATCACAGCTAGCCCCCAGGATCCCGGCCGTCGATCGGTTCCTCCAAGGCTGTGCCAAGCTTTTTGGGCCCCGGAGCGTCGGGCGGGCCTTTCGTGTGTTCTTTTCTGCGCTTGTTGGGGGCAGGACGAACTGGGTTCCAGGCGGGTGGGGGCACGGGGGAAATAGGAGGAACGTGCTTTTCTGGCATCTCGGGGGGGCTGCCTGGTTCTAGAACCGGGCAACCCGCGTGAATCGCCTCTATTTTTTCGGGGTCGGGAGGATGCGCTGCGCCGCAGGTGATTGGCCCTGGCGTAACGTGACACGAGGGCGGGTGGGACCTGTTGTAAAATGGCGCGTGTTGCCAGCTGAATAAAAGTTGTTCCTCCATAATTTTTTTTGGGGTTCTGACCACCACACCGCAGCTGGGGAAGGGGGAGGGCGGTAAAGAAATCGTGGCTGAGGTCCCTGGATTTTAGTCCACAGTAGCTTCGGTGATGCCCCTGGCGCGATCCTGGTGATGATGTGCAGGCAGCGAGCGACTGCGCCGTTCTTGGGGGTTGCAGGTCGGAATCTCGTTTTTGTCATTTCGTATGTGCTTCATGCTGAATACTGTACAACCCGGCAAGATGATCGAGTCAAGTATCAAGACTCGCGTTCACCGACTATCCTGGAGCAGCCTGTAACGCCCGTGGTTAAGTATTGCAACTCCGTCCGTCGTACATGAACACCTGGGCATTGTCCCACAGAAAAGGTATGCTCGCGTCTTTGCGCCCAAAAAAAGGAAATCCCGCATTACGGCCCGAAGACCTTCTTATAATGTTCCGTGAGCCTCTCACACAGCCTCTCCCTGCCCTTCCACTCCTCTATGATATCCTGAAGCTCGCAACCCGACTGGACCATGATATCCCAGATGCTCTGCTCTACATCAAAACCGAATCTCTTCACCAGCTCCTCTTTCGAGCCAAGTAGTCGTAGCCTCGTTTCTCCGTCAACTGACACCAGGTCACCCTCATCGACCAAATGACCTGCATTCATTTTAGGCGTATTGGAATGCAGGAACATCGGCCGAATGGATTCGTGGCCCGTGGACTCGTGTTTGAGATCGTCTGAGGGGAGATGTTGCACCATTGCCGTCCCCTTCTGCGTGGCACCGTCGTGCCGGCCGAGGGACGCGGCTGGTGTCTTTATCCTGTAGTATGTGGCGTTGAGTGCAACCGCAGCTGCAAGAAAGGTCTCCTTGTCGCCTTGGCCCATCGCGCCCTGAGACAGAAGGGGGTAGTAGTAATCTGGGCCAAATATGTTGTAATATGTGGCCAGCAATAGAGGCGCTAGGTGAGTCGCCTTATTGACAGCGAGCTGGCCCGCCTCGCTCGCCGTAGCCGGCAGGTACGAGGGAAATTCTTTGCCAGCTATATTCCAATACTTGGGGCTCTCGGTCGAGCGCCAGAAGTCGGGCCATATGATCAGGCCCTTTGATTTGTACGGCTCGGTTTCGAAAATGTTGAGAAGAGGGTCGAGGACCGGGATGCTGTCGCTGTCGAGAAGTAGCACGTCGGAGTAGGAGGAGAGCAGCAAAGCCAGGGACTTAAGCTGGTAGTGCGTGATCTTCAAGTCTGCGTCGTCCTTCTGGCTGACCTTGATCTTGCTCTTGTCGAGTATGTCCGAGAGTACCACGCACTTGGCACCCAATTTCTTGAGATAGTTCTTGCAGACTATCTCCTCGTACTCGCTCATGTCAGGCACGAAGACCTCGACTGGGAGGTTGCTGCCGGTGCGACGCAGCATCTGGATGCCGATGATGGCCGGGCCAAAGTACTCTCCTCCGCCGACCATGACGACTCCTTTCCCCTTGAAAATGCCTAGGCCCTTCCACTGACCCCCTTGTTGTTGCTCGCCGTCGGCTGTGTGATTCCCAAACTCCTTCTCCAGCCCGCTGACGAATTTCCTGTGCAGCAGACGCAAAATGTCGATGTCCTCTTCGGGGTTGCGAAGATGATCTCTGTATGGTTCCCGTGTCTCTTGCCCCTGCTTGGGCTTGTGTGCTTGCGCATGGCCGCCCAGGGCTATCTTTGGCACCTTCGGACGTGATTCATATATAGCTCGGCTCCATTTTCCCCAGAATGCCTCGATTTCTTTTGTATCTCCGACGGCCTGCTTCTGTATATCGTTGTCGCCCTTGCTCTCTTGAACGGGCGGTGATGCTGCCGCTGGCTTCTTGTCACCTTGATTTGTATCTGGTTTCGAGTCCGGGGAGGGTTTGTCGACGCCATGTGCCTTCTCTTCGACGGCCTGTGCGACGGCGGCCTTCTTCTCATCGTCGGACTTCTCGTAGGGCAAGATGACTTGGGGCAGTTCTCGGTTTTTCGCGTTGGCCTCTTCCTCTGCGGCCTTCCACTCTGCCGAGACTTCCTGGATGGCTTCCTCGATTGTGTGCTCGACGTTCCGGCGATATCGGATCAAGACGACAATAAGGGCCAAGAAGGCAACAACGGCCAACAATCTCCTGGTCAGCCGCATCTTGGAGGCTTGACCGCTGCTATGTCTGCATTGTTGGTGGCGGAGCAGATGGCGATCGGAGGCCAACGCGCACGGAGCAAATAGCGAATGCAGATGCAGGCACAGGCACAAACACAGATGCAAGTAAAGAGAGGCCTGCAGACGGGTGTTCGTGAGGTGGCAGGGAGCAAATTTTGGGGGAGCGAACGTGCAAGCTGGAGCAGGCAAAGCTTTCAACGACGATCTGCTTGGCCTGGGCTTGTGTGGTTAGTTTGGTGCCGGGTGGTGGTGGTGTTGATTCATTCCTCCTTATCGCGCAGCTGCAGCGAAAGTCGCCATCGAAAAGTGGATAAGGGGCGCGGAGCAGGTGTACGCAGTAACACAACCCTGAAGACCCCTGCTCAGACGAGCTCTCAGTGGCCCCCGACCCTCCGCTCAGGGGCTGGCCAGCCGCAAGCAGGCATCCTGGCCGGACGAGAATAGCAGCTCTGGATGGGACGATGTTGGATGTGAGTTTTGGTCAAAGTCATGAAGAGCAACGCAGATCTCTGCTCTGCATGTCCAAAAGATGACAGGATGCGGAGACGTCGACACGAGGAGATGGTGGGATAAGAACCGAATGGGGATTGAAAATTGATCAATGGTTTTCGGCTCGGCTGAATTGGGCTGAGGCCAGTGATTCTGCCATTCCTCTGCCGTTCCTATGCCGTGCGGTCGCACACGAGGCCTGACAGCTCAATACGCATGATACAGTCTCACCATTTACCCGATCGGTGCACAGCATCGGCCAATTCTGAACCTGGCGATGTGCAGCAAAGCTCACCGCAACCCAAAATTGGCCAACGGAAGTGGATTGGGTGATGCCGTTTGCCGATGCAGCTTACGGGGCCACGTTGACGTCACCAGCATCCTCCGTTACAGCTCACAAAACATGTGAGAGCGTCTGTGTGCACGCTTCAAAGTTTATTACCGACAAGCAAAACTTGGAGCGAGACGCTGCTCATTCGAGTGGAATTGAATTCATCTCATCTCATGATCAGCACAAGGGGCGGGACGGACTGCAGCGGCCTCAGAAGCCCGCAAGAAATAAGCTTCCGGGAGCCAGCCCGTGGTCCTCGCCTCGTGCAGGAAGACGGGCTTGTGTGCTGCATAATTGCGGTAGTGCAGCACAGACAAGGCTAGACTACCGAGCAAGCTTCAAAGCAAGAGCTCAAAAAAAGTCAAGACCACTTGTTGACTACTGGTTAACCGTACCGTAAGCAGGCTTGGCAGGGGTGTGTGAGCCGTCTGGACCGAGCTCTGCAGCATCCGTTTCCAGACGGCAGGCCATGACCTCATCAGCCGCATCATCATCAGCCAGCAGCTTGCTCTCGCGCGCATTCACCCTGTTTTCATGATCTGCACGCGCCCAGAGGCCACTCTAATTAATTCCAGGTGACAGCTATATCAGCCGGACTCCGGTCCTGCTGCCATTGCCAAGACGTATCATTCTACGCACGCGATCTTCTTCGTCCTGCCCTGTTAGACCCAAACTCAAATCAAAGCCGAAATGGTCGGGAGACATGGTCTGAATGCCTTCGCAAGTGGCAAGCCCAGCACGAGCTCTGGGGCCAACACCAAAGACGACACCAGCACCTTCAGACACAGCGGGAACCCGTATAAGCCGAAACCAGCCATCTTCCGTTTCCAAGATGGGGCAAACCACGCACTGGAGGATGAGAGGAGGAATCAGCTCAAGCACAAGCTCATAGACTCAGTCAAGGGCGACGAACTGGAGAAGTTCCGAAAGACGGACGACCAGCTCAAGTCCATCAAAGAAAAGAAAATCAGGCATTTCTACGAAAACCAGAACGAGACCCTGGACGACTGGCTCGAAATCGACTCGGTCGTCCGCAGCATCGCAGATGATATCCTCGAGTCTTTCGACCCCGATAGAGACCATGACGGTCACCGGGAACACGCCGGCAATCTGCAACTGCAGAATGAAGACGTGGAGGCATTCCTCCCGCAGCAGGAGATCGACCACCGCAGGAAGGCCGAGAGAAACGCTCGAAGGGCCATCAATGTGAGTGCTCCCGTTCTTGACCCACGACGGTGCTCCACTAATAAATGTTCCAGGTCAACGTAGTCGCCAACATCCTGCTGCTGGCTGCCAAAGTAACGGCCTGCTTCTTCTCCTCATCGCTGTCACTCATCGCCTCGACCGTTGACTCGGCCCTGGATTTACTTTGTACGATCATCGTCTGGACAACCAACCGGCTGGTGCAGTGGCGTCTTACAGCACTCCAGCGTCGATTCCCTGTCGGTCGCAGAAGGCTCGAACCACTCGGAATCTTGGTTTTCTCTATCTTCATGATCTTGTCCTTTGCACAGATCCTGCAGGAGTCTGTCGAGAAGCTCATGCCTTCGGGCGAACACACGACGGTTAACCTTGGACTACTCGCAATCGCGGCCATGGTAGCAACCATTGTGATCAAGGGCATCATCTGGTTTGGGTGTATCAAGGTGAAGACAACCCAGGTCCAGGCCTTGGCACAAGACTGCAAGACAGACGTCTATTTCAACGTGCTGTCACTCTTGTTCCCCCTGATAGGAAAGCAGGTCGACGTCTGGTGGCTCGACCCCACTGGCGCCGCCATCCTATCTCTCTTCATCATCTGGGACTGGGCCGGTACCGCCTTCGAAAACGTCACGCGGCTGAGTGGCTCCGCGGTCGACGACAGGCTTTTCCGGAAGCTCATATTCCTGGCTTGGCGGTTTGCACCAATTGTTGAAGGCTTCAAGAATATGCAGGCTTACCATGCCGGTGACGGCGTCTGGGTTGAGGTGGACATTCTCTTAGATCACCGCACACCCCTGATGAGATCCCACGATATCGCCGAAACACTGCAGTACTGCCTTGAGGGCCTGCCCGAGGTCGATCGCGTAAGTCTTTAGCGTTTTGAGATTTCTTGACGAAATTACTATGTCGCCTTTACTAACGAAAACCAGGCATTTGTGACGACCGATTACGCCGAGTCAGGACCGACTGGACACAGTTCCAACCAAAGCTAAGATGTTAATGGAGGGACGGAGAGTACAATTCAGCTGATAGGAAGAACAATGTCATTGCAGGATTTGCCTAGACCGAGGCAGTACCAACTAATACAGTACATAAACAACGAGATATGCTGCTGCAGATACTGAAGATTTGGATTTGTACGTTTGACATGTCCTCGATCCGTGGTCAAGGAATAAGATACAATGAAATTGAAGTATGACGCTACTGGCAAGCTGATGAAACAAAAGAACAGCAAACTAAAGAATGTGATACACGCACGGCACAAAATGCGACTCGTACAGAACAAACTCATACAACACCTCAGAGATCCTCAAATTCCCGAATCGTCCTGCTTGACGACCTGATTGAACGTGCCCCAAGAAGAGCAGGTGTTCTGCACCGCGGTCTGGTCTGCAGTCGGCATTGCGCCGACGATCTCACCCTGTCTCTCCACAAATTCCAACGCAAACCCTCCGGACGCGTGCCACGCAATGTGGCAGTGGGTCAGCCAGGTGCCGGGGTTATCCAGCTTGAAGGCTATGGCGAGGTACTATTAATCCATTTGTCAGCGAATGCGCCCGATTAACATGTAGGAGACGAGCCGGCCTGTGGCAATGTCATGGGCTGAAGACTCAAATTCGCCGAGTATTCAAAGAACTGAGAAGACGAGTAGAATCGACTGGGATTTTACTTACCCCGTTGCCAGGGAGTGTCGCCACGTCCCGACGAGGCGGGTTGGTGAGGGTGATGTTGGTGGTGGCCGGGTCGAACGTCCCGGCATCCTGGGCGACGACCCAGAAGTCGTGCCCGTGCAGATGAATAGGGTGGAACAAGCCGAAGCCAGTAGCATCCTGGATGACAACTAAAACTGTGTCAGCAGCCTGCCGCGGAGAATCTGAAGTTATGTGACGTGGGAGCTTCTCAAGAACGCAACAGGAAGGCGGGGCGGGGCGGGCTGTAATTGAATAGGAGAAGGACTGGTGCTTACGCATTGCCCAGTCAGACGAAGTCCCGTTGACGGAGACGACGTTGTACTCAGCGGGGAATGTGAGGTTCCCGTTCACGACCCGGGTGATGGTCGGGTTCGCCCAGTCCAGCAGCAGGCTGCTGCCGTTGAGCGTCCCTAGTACCTGTTAGTCACCTGCTATGGATCCCGAAGTGATACAATCTAAAGCACAAAGATCGGGGAAGTGTAGCAGGGGAAGGATGGTACTGACACTTGAAGTAGCTGTCGAATTTGAAGTTCAGGGTCTCCGAGGCCGTCGTGGTGACGGTTCCGACGTCCATGGCCACGTGGGGCACGAGGCTCTTGTACGGCTCGTCGTTGCAGCTCGAGGCCGTGGTCACGGTCGAGTTGCTGGTCGGGGTCGCAGTACTACTATTATCGTACCGCACGATGCCCGTTATGCCCTTCGAGTTGCCGTTGGTCATGCATGCGTCGATCCACGCGCCGCGGAGCCAGTAGTCGCCCGGTGTGGCGTTCGCCTCGACGATCACGTCGTACCGCTGCCCCATGGTCAGGAGCACCGAGTCGGCGGTGTACGGCTTGATGGGCACGAGGTCGTTGGCGATCACGGTGAGCGAGTGGCCGTCGATGCTGAACTGGAAGTGGCCGTCGGTGGCGACGTTGACCAGCCGGATGCGGTACTTCTTCCCGGCCTGGAACCTCGTCTCGAACTTCTTGCCGACGATGCCCGTGCAAGTGTCCGTGGAAGTGCAGTTGTACGTGTTGGTCCCGTTGATAAGGCCATTTTCCATGGTCGGCGGGGCTCCCTGCTTTGCTGTGTTCCAGAGCGAGAAGGCGGTCTTGTGGGCCCAGTCCTGGAGATGAATCACCCCGAGGTCCTCGTCGTAGTCTGCCGTTGCTGGTCCGTTGATGATCATGGGCCCGAAGATGCCCATTCCATACTGTAGGCTCAGATGGCTGTGGTACCAAGTGGTGCCGTATTGCGTCAGGTGGAAGCTATATGTGAGCGAAGTCCCAGGAGCAATGGGGCACTGCGTGACCCCAGGGACACCATCCGCGGCTACAGAGCCAAGCTGACGGATGCCGTGCCAGTGGATAGCGGTTCCGTTAACCGCCAGATTGTTGGTGACGTGAATGTTCAGGCGGTCTCCCCAGTCAGCCTATGATATGGTTAGTAAAGTCTCATTCAGCGGCTTGGTGATCTTGATATCTCACCATGATGAGGGGACCAGGCATAGTGCCATTAATGGTCTGACACGTCGTGTTGACTCCATCGGGGGCGCAAGGGCCCTCTTGGATGGAAAGATACACCTCACGGGTGACACCGGTATCAGGGAAAACATCGTAGTAGTTGGTGTCGATGCTAAAGTTCCCCCAACAACCGCGTGATGTAGGAGAGTTTTGGCAGTTGGATTGCCTAGGCATCAAGTTGGATGTCAAGTCATGAAGCGAAGGCAGACTCATGGCTGCTGTGCGCGAGGCAACAGCCAGGAGTGATACGAATGACAGCTTCATGTTGGTGAAAGAAAAACGAAAGTTGAGTATAGAGAGAGTGTTGTCTGGAGTCTCCAGGAGAAGTGAAGGATCGGATGAATATCAACATCTTCACACAAGTCTCTTCGGTGGGAGTAGTCTCTTTTATAGTATCAGTCTTGATACTCCTGGACTCGACCTCACCGCCACGACGCAGCTCGCAAGTGCCGGCGCTGGATACTCTGAGACTGTGAGCCCGGCAACAAAGGAAGCCCACCCTACCCTTTCGTGAGAACAACGCTCGTGACACCCATGCCATACCCCTTTTCTCGGAATAAGCATCACCACGACCTCACCGGCGCCCGATGCCAAGCGCGTATACACCATCTTTGCGCCCTGCCCACTCCAAGTTCGTCTGGCGATCGGAGACGCGAGGCGCTCTATATCCGAGATACTAAATGTGAAGAGGGCGCATGCCCATGCATGAAGACCCTGATATGCACTTCTGTGTGCTCCATAACCAGGTCGAAGAGAAGAGGTGGTCAAAGTGTTTCCTCGTGTTTGCCCCGGCGGCCAAGGCCGTCTGAACCAGAAACCCGGATCGGACGGGGGGCTGAGGTCAGGAGGCACAGGTCCAGAGGACGGCGAAAGACGGCGATGTGAGGTAGGTCGATGTTGATGCGGGTGGATCAACCCTGCATATGCGGCTCGCGAACTTACAGCGTCGCCCCAAGCCCTGTCCTGTGCCCGCCGCGGGCGAAGAGCCCCTTATTCACGAGTAAGAGTCATACCGTAGAATGCGACACTGCATGACCGCGTACAGACGAACGGACTTTGGCATAAGATGAAGTCTGTGGGCACACTGGGCCGGTGTAGCACGAGCCTGAGCTGTGTGCCAGGAATAGACTTTCGATAGTATCTATCATGGTCCCGGCCGGGGGTTGCGGCTCTGCCACATGTGATATCTCGGTTTGGTATACCGAGTTTCTAAGAACCTTGACCCGGGTTGATCGGCCCCAGGGAGCCTTGGATCTATCGTCTTCTATAGTTGCATCGACCACCTCGCCGACCTCGCTTGATCGGTCACGGTCGTCCGATCTTTGGCGCGAGGGCGCCTGCCCGACTTAAGCTCTTCAGCCGCAGTACGGTGAGGCAATCATGATAGCATAAATCATCAGACCAGACATCAGGCGGCTGTCATCGGAAGTGTACTATTACTGTCCAAATCGCCCTAGAGTTAGCAGCTTGCAGAAGAATGCATATGCACGATCAAAAGTTATGCGAAGGACAGTGACAACGCAAGGCTCCCTCCGCCACTCTGGACTATTTGGCTCATTGCCTGTACCTTGAAGTGATACAAATATAAGCCAGCTTCTATGCAGGTTCATACGTCGATCCAGATACTGACCCATGTAAGAACCAGTAGAGCTCCAACGATCAATGTCTGCCCGCAACCCTGGAAATAATAGTCGAGGCACGCTGCGGCAGCAGGTAAATGGCCCCCACCCTCAGCCACATGCATCACTAGGCTAACTAATAATAATGTCACCAAGGCTCGATCTTGGGGTTGCTAATGCTTTGAGTTGAAGCTATCAATGTAGGTTTAGTTTTTGCGGTTACTTCCGCACCGGCCAACCAGGACAGCCGAAGTCCGGACGGACATTTGTGCAGGAAGATCGGGCTTTTTCGTCCCTTAGTGGATAATCGGCATATTCAACGGTCGTTATGCGCAAGGAACATGGGCCAGGGGGAGCCAAACCCAGGGACCAGTCACTCTCGTATGTGTTATTTTTGAAACACGCGTATTCTATGACGAACGTTTTTTATGTGCGGCACAGTCACCTCTTGGTGCCTTATTAGATGATCAACTGTGGCTGTGAGGCCCCTTCCTGTGGCACTGTAGGCTCCCGTGTCCAGCCAGCAGGATGCCGGCACGGTTGGATCTGCCTTGGATCGGGCCCGAGGAGGAAGACACGGAAAGCTTGGAAAAGGGGAAGTTTTACGTTTGGGCCAATTGAGAAAGTCCAACAGGAGCTGCTGAGCCCTTCAATGCATTGCCAAGCCGCGTAGAAAAACTATGCGCGTGTTAGGGTTGCATTGGCCAACATGGTCCCCTTCATTCCCACGACCTACTTCATCGTGGGATCTCTGGAGTGACCCAACGGTGGCAGGTCACGGGCCAAAATACCACAGTACACACAGTGTTAATCCTCGCCTGCGTGCGGATTTAGACCAACGGTTCGCGGGCTTACGCGTCGATCTGCAAGGAAACACCCACCGCAAGGAGCCCGTGCCGTGTGATCAGGTAGGAGTCGAAGGTGCGATGTAATGGAAAACCTTGCACAGCACGCAGAAGCTTGTGCGTCACATATGCTGGCTTCCGCGGATACCTCCCTACTCCACCCTTGACTTAGGTTCTGACAACCAACCTTTTCGGGACTCAACTTGATTGTTGGCCCCAGAAATCAGGCACAGTACAACGGTCACTTCGGCTTACCAGAGTTGTCCGAAAGACCCGAAGGCAACCCGTTGCATCGCCAGTGGCACCACAGTCGGGGCTCCAACGCAGGAGGACCTCTCGGCCGGCGACACTACCGTAATGAGAGGACTGTATACGTATGCTTGCCTATTTTGTATCCAACGAGATAAGCTGTGGTCTGAGCAACCAATATCGCGAGCGGGCAATCTATAAGAGCCAAGTAGACTTCGCTTCATTGAATCACAAAACCGAACAGTTTCGGCGATTGACTCGCTCCAGTCACTGTGATCAAGTATTAGTAAATCATTCCATGTGCTTACAAAACCGCAAATCTGATGGACCACATGAACACAGGGTTGCAACACATGGTGGAGGGCATCCTCACGGACCTGGCACACAAGCGAGATAACCTTGGAAGGCTTCGTTTATGGTAATATTGCCCGACCCCTGAGGGGAGGTAGCTATCTGAGCAATGAAGAGCAGTCACGACTATGCACTCGAGGCCGTTACCTTGATATATGGGTACGTAAAGTGGGACGTCCAAGTCCGATATCGAGCATCGAAGGGTTGCAATATCACATTGGGCTCCACCCACCTCAAGAGATCTCATAAATCCGTGCAACTAGATTTCCAGAACATGTCATCTGATAAGTTTGTGCTCTCTCGGTGGGGGTTGTCTCTGCAGCAGCACGGTCCCTATCAGCACAAGACTGATTCGCGTGGGCAGATGAGCCAGGACGTCGCCCTGATACATGTCTTGGTCAAATACCACATCGACGGAATAGGGGTGCATTGATGTTGATATTCCACAGCGACAGGAGGTCGCAACGGAGTCTCGGGGGGCTGGAGGGCACCGTAGATATACGCGGGTGCGAGGTCGCACAGGTAATTCCATCGTTGTTATGACTCGAGGCTGTGCATCTCCTGAATTAAAGACCCTACAGCAACGTCAACCTATGTCCGAGTCTCAATTCGAAATGAAGTCGTAGAAAGCGAAAACTCTAACCACTGAGGGGACACAGACCCTGAGGGATCGAACAATTTCTGATGTTCGACGGCAGGGTCATGGGACCCTGCTTATGAAGATCACCCGAGTTTAGATTTGCGCAAAGTTCGTGATCTCCTTTCCCCAGGTTAAGCTTGTTTTAACACATTTGATCGATGCAGGTTCTGGTCATGATCTTCCCATGATCGGGACGGGTGGTGACGATTGTAAGAGGTGATAACAGAACACCACGACATAAGCAACCCCTGCCTTGTGCAACCTCAGCAGTCGGTCGATAGTTTCAAGCTGGAAACATTGAAGGTGGTTCATGAGCATGATAAAAGGGAGACACTTATGTCCAAGGGCAGGGTCACATCCAGAGGTACACTGGGGGCGAGACGTCCTAATCGTGCTGCTCAATCGCGATGTAATGAACGTAATGGCGATGATCACCACACGTGTTCGTTCATCCAATTGTTCGAAGAATATCGGAAACTTGAGCAAACTTATGTCATTGGCTAATGGGATGTGCTACCAGACCAGCGACGTGAGAAGCCTACTGAAACCTCGGTCTGATATGCACACGGCAGTGGTGCCATAACAGCTGCACATGTGGCAATACAGACAGAGCCAATACTAACCTCTTTATCAGCGGCGGAAGACTGAGATGACTAGCTAATATGAATTATTAGTCAGAGAATATTATTACTGCAATATTGTGTAGATTTCCGTGATACGACCAGTACTTGATCCTACCGCCGAATTAGTATGGTTGGCAATCTCATGAACTTATGAGTGACTCAGGCAAAAGAGCAAAAGAACCACAGGTGTGGCTCGCTTCCAAGGGATTGAAACGCCACACTTGGTCCATACGCGTTTCCTCTGTTATTCTTCCGGCTCGCCAAGGCTGATATGAAGCATCTGATGGCGAGGGACGTGAAACAGCTTTCTGACATAACACCCCACGCAGAGAACAAACAGGCTTGCAATTTTCCGGTGTCTGAGTAAGCGATAGCGAGTATTGCTTTCTCAATCCAACATGGTGAGGCACGTTACTGCGATATAGAAGCAACATGACAAATCTCGTATAGGATTAACCCTTTTAATGCGTTTGACTCTATCGTAACTTTGCAGCCAAATTAAGGCGGGTCTAAAATAACAAACGGGAATTCCATGTCGCGATTAACAACAAAGCTGCCGCTTATGCTTTACACCACGAAAACCCAAGCGAGGTTAATATCGTGAAGACCAAGTCCAACCACTTCCACCATCACAGCCCGCCAACCACTCCGCGCATGATTCCCGTCTTTGTTTGTAGTGAAGAAGAAAGAAGCACTCCGCGCATATGATCCGTAGATCCGTCCCGTCCATCCATCCAAATTCCATCGTGGCACGTGAGAGAGTAAAATTAGGGTATTTCGTGTCTGTGAATAAAAGGCTCTCGTGTCATAGAAGACAACCCCCTCTACTCGGCGGGCGTAACAGCCCCGGCGGCCTGCTGGTTGTTGTCGACGATGATACCAACACCGGCGGCGGGGGTTCCGAGCTGGATCTTGGGGCCCTTCTGGAGGGCGGCCTCGGCGTACGTCAGGGCGCGGTCGAAACCGTTCTGGCGCTTCATCAGGTTGCCGCCCTCTTCTTGCCTGGCCTCGATCTCGGCAACCTCCTCCTCGTCCTCATCGTCCTCAGCCTCCTGGCGGGGGTCGAGCTCCTTAGTTACGCCTGGAATGGGGAGAGACGCCTGTTAGTTTGGGAAACACAAAACATTAGTTACCGGCTTAAAGGGACGAAACATACCAAGCGAACGGGACCTTACCGGCTCGTTGATGACCGAGGCCTGCTGGCCGGCCGGCGCAGCGGGGGCGACAGCCTGACCCTGGGCAACGGCTCCGTTGCTGGCGGCAGCAGCGCCCTGGAGGGTGTTGACGAGGCCCTCTGCCCCTGCGGCGCCGTTCCCGGCGAATGAGATCTCACCATCACCGACCACCAGGGCGGGAGAGTAAGCGCCCAGGTTGATGTTAAGCGGGGCCGCGCTGGCCGAGGCGGCGAGAAGGGCGACGAAGCTGTACTTCATTTTGACTTTTTTGTTTTTTCTTTGGATGGAGCTGAGTGAGAGCGGGTATCACGACGGAGCAGTGCGGTCTGGAGAAGGAGGCGTGTGGATCAACTGGCTTGGGTGGGACCGAGGAGATGATGGAGCAACCGGGGATGGCTGGATAGATATTAAAAAGAAAGTTTGGTGGTGTAAGAAAGTAGGGAGATACCAGATCTAGGTCAAGAAGAGAATGACTGAGTAATAGTAAGAGCGCTGCTCGTGTGGATGAGAGAGAAGTTCATTCGTGAGAACAAAGTTGGGACGACATAGAGTTTTATCCTACGAGGACCCAGAGAGGCCTTGACTCGGATCGGCCTTGTTGCACACCGTCCACGGGCTTCCAGGCCCGGGCGAGGGTGTCGAATGGGACCGCACGGCTTGCCTGCGCTCCGGCAGCCAAGTAAGCAGCGTGTATGAGACGTCTACATGGTGCCCCCTCAGGACCTATTCTTGATCTCTTGGCGGTGATCGACGCAGTCCTAGGGCAAGATGGGATGTGACAGGTCGGTGATGGTAGAACGACAGGTTGAAACGGCTCGAAACGAACCCAAGAGCAGGAGGGCATCCCCAGGCATGGGCAGGCAGGGCCAGGAAGGGCATGGTGGCGACTCTGGCGAGCGTCGCCGTCGAGGTTTGGGCCTGTGGTGTTGCATGGCACTGCATGGCTGGCTCACCACTTGGCGTCTGGTCTTTGACGGCCAAGTCGCCAAGAAAAGCTTCTGAGACGCGTTGCATGTTTGTACGGACTTGGCTCTCACTGCTTTGGGGGTGGACATGTGGGGAAGGCTGTCTGGACGAGTCCAGTGCGCTTCGCTTTCCCGGGACTTGTCTAGCCTAGTATTGGCTGGATTTGCTCGCTGGTCGTCGTGGCTCTCCCCCGGCTGAGACGCCGCCAAGAGGCTCTGTGCGACTCTTTCTAAACATGCCCACGCTGCACGCCGCACGCTGCCCAGGCTCTATGCCCACTGCAATGCTCCTCTGCCGTCCCTTCTGCTGTAGGCGAGTGCCTGGGCCCATAATTCAAGGCTAACCAAGAGATCTGTCTAAAGGCTTGCGTATCCCGGGGTGATGTTGGAAGCCGGGTACTGCTTCATCTGTTCGCGTGAGACCTCACCGTGGCAACGCTCCTCTCCTAGCGTGAACCCCACGCGAGCGAGCTCCGGCCGACATTTGAAAGGCCGGCCCTCGTCAAGACTAGGGTTGTGGCGTTGCGGCTCTCACCGCGTAGTAAACACTGGCTGGTTTTCCGGAGAGGACGTCTGCTTCGGGCCCCTGGGCCGAGTCACGCCCCGCGAACCTGAAGCACCAAAGTGACCTTGCTAGCACCTAATAAGATATCCGAGCCCGGCTCTGGGCATGAAAGCGGTCGACTCTTTTGCCTCTTAAACATCCAAACTTGACGCAATAGCTGGTCGTTCCACGCCTATCCGCGCAAGCTGGCCCAAGTGCGCTTGGTTGAGCCATCTATTTTACTTCCCGCTATGTCCAGACCATTGAGTCAAGGGGCTTCAACCAGGCGTCTGAGAGGTTATTTTGAGATTTGTGCAGGCGCTGTTAGGGTGGTGAGGCTAGCTCGGATGTTCTAGTACGAGTACCTAGGTAGGCCGCCCAGGTGGTCGAGGCCCGCGGGCCAGATTGCCGAGGCCTATACCCGAGGCCGCCTAGCGCTTGAATTCCGGGAGATCGGGCGCTAGAGGGGCCAAGTCAGTCCTCCAGACCCTCAAACAAGCCACAGGCCGAGGCTTGACTTGGAATGCGAAGCTTTTCACAATTTATAGAGACAATCCAGACAGGGCTGCATGCTCTGTACGTTTCGCCAAGTCACGCTTTCAGATGTCTGGCCCGTTCTCGTCTGGCTGGCCAAACCACTGCTAGCTAAGGGAGGCTGCAATAATAGTGGCCCCCAGGAAATGTGGCTGAAATCCTCCCACTGCCATTGGTGAATACAAAAGTCCAAGAAGGCTTCTCACGTTGCCGATGCGGAATCGACCTTGGCTGGAAAGATCTGTGTCATGGCGATTCAGGCCCACGTTTCGAAGAACCCCCCAGAGGAGGGAGCGTTATTGGGCCCTGGCTCATAATACCAGACAAAGTCTGGTCAATGCGTGCCAATTTTATTCTCCACCATCCCAAAGTCGTCGTAGCGCAGCCTAGAGCTACTGTATTGCGGGTATGACACTTCTTCTCACGTGCCCTATAGCGAGGTTTTGTCCAAGACATCAATCACACACCCTTCCTTCCTCGTCGCCGCCGGCGCCGGTTCTGGCCTTGCGATGGTGTCAAACTGCCTCAAAAATAGGCATCGATAGCGCCAATCATGTCTTCTGCGCTTGAGTCATCGGCGCTCTGACTTGAGCCAGACTTGTCCAAGTCCTCGATATCAAGCTCTATTACTAGAGTTTGGGGCAGGAAGACAGACTCGGAGAAACCTTGGAATCTGGTAGCTGTCCAGGATGGAAGACCTTGACAAAAATGCCGCACCAAGGCACGCGAGCAGTTAGAAGCGCCGACAGTAGTCGTCGCCAGAAATTACAACACAGGGAGCAAGTATCTCAATGAGTTACAGATCTTGAATTTCTGGCTTGGACACAGCTAATTCCATGGTGTGAGCTGTGGTAGACGAGTGCCCCGGCCAATAACTAGCGCACAGAGAAAACAACCGTTCAGAGCCATAATAAGGCTGCACGAACATAGAGAGTGCCAACCGGATGACAATCAGACGAATACTACCCCCCAAGAAGAGCAAGCTTCATCCGCCCCCCACAGTGGAGTATCTCCTTGGAGTATGTGCTCAGAGATACTCCCTCCATAATAAGGGCGACAACAACGGCCCTACAAACAAATGTCCATCCCATAGTTGAACACATCGGCTGAATACAACAACATATCAGAAAGTCCATACCTCGTCGCCAGAGGCCTGAGAGAGAGCACTCAACCAACCGATTGCCGACTCTCCAGGCACGCTATCCTCTGCAGCAGTATCCCGGAGGGGGGGATCTTGATCTTCAGGCACCGGGCCGTCCACATTCGTGTTTTGAGAGCCATTCCGGTGCCCACAAGTCTTCGACTGGCCGATAGTAACATTTTCGTCGTTGGCGGCGTTACATGCATTCTTGGGCCCCGCGTACGAAAGCAGGCTGCTTGGGATCTTGCCGGCGGCGTGTCCTCGAGGCTTGAGCACCCGCTCGCGCTTCGGGGGCGATTCTTCCTCCATGACCTCATCGGCCTCCCCGTTGTGCATGTGTCCAAGACTACGCTTTTGCGAGGCTGTCTTTGCACGGCGGCTCGGTCCCGGGCTCGGGCTGGGGCTAAAGTCGAGTGTGATACTTCGCGACCTGCTTCGGGGATCATCAGACTCGGTCCTACATAGGTCCGACGGCGCGATGCTCATCCGCTGCAGCAGCGGGGCAACCGCGGACACAGGTGAGTCCTGCTGGTTTTCGTCGTCCAAGATCTCAACAACGGCATCCGAGGCAGATGGTCCACGCCTGCTCTCTTGCAAGGCCATCTCCAACGCTTCATTCTCATCGAGATTGCCATTCAAGCGGTGCCATGGCTCTATTGGCAACATGGTAGCCGGGATGTTTCGGTGGCGGCGATCAACTACCGGTAGTGGTTCGGTCCTCTGTGGGACTGGGACGCGTGCTCGGGCTGGGACAACAACACTCTGGATGCCGTCCACGCGCTGCAGCCAGGCTCGAAGGTGGTCATAGAAAGCCTTGACAACACAAGGCGCGAATGCGTTGCCGATCTGTCTCTTGATAGCTGTTTTATTGCCCTCGAACTCATGCGAGACGGGGAATCCCTGTAGGCATGCGATCTCACGCAGCGTGTAGTCTCTGAGGCCACTGAAATGCGAGGTGCTCTGAGTGCCGCTGCACGTAATAGTCTTTGGGAATGGGACGTTGCCGTTCCTTGGTGGCAGGTCGCGGACAAGAGTGCCCGCCACATCGTGTAGAGAGACTGTTCGGCCGTCAAGGTTTCGAATGGCCTCGGCTTCGGTAACGAATGGCTTCAGGCCCTGGGTTGGCACAGCGCTGTGCGTGGCGGGGGGCCATGGGGGCAGCTGCTCTCCGGGACAGGAACCGATCATGACGAGCCGCTTGCGAGTTTGTGGCAGACCGTATTCGACGAGAGGAACGATCTTCCTGTCAGTGCGTGGTCTGTCAGCCTGGGTTAGAATGCGGACCTGGTGATGGACTTACCACTGGACGGAATAACCATGAGATGTGAAGCCTCGAACCAGGGCATTCAGGAAATCTGCGTGGGCATCGTGTGTGAGTCCAAATGTCTGCTCAAGGGTGAACAGCCGTGGGCGAATCTTGTTGATGAGCTCAGGGCAAGAAAACAGAATCGCCATGTTCTCCTCATTATTTCGTCCGGCATGGGGGTATGCAAGAGGTGACCAGAATTGGCAGGGCGGGGACAGATGAAGAATGTCAATAGGATGAGACCGATAGTCGATCTCGGGGTTGTGGATGAAGTCGGTCGCATCCTGCTCGTACAGACGAGCGCCCGGGAAGTTGCGTCGCCAAGTTGCACAAGATACAGGGCAGCGGTCAACACCGAATACAACCTGCCAGCGAGTTAGATGCAAGATACCTAGGTAACTTTCGTGTTTCGGGTCAGCGCCCATAGGCGAAGAGCTTACTTTAAAACGAGCCATGGCAGCACCACGAGTTGCACCTCCACCACCACAAAACATGTCGGCAAAGGTGTATTGCCGGTCTTTCCTCGTCGTAGGGACCCGAGATCCACAAAGATTGATGACCTGCGGCTTGTAAGAGCCTCCACGATGAGTTCTGCCCCGAAAATTTGCCTTAAGCTCTTTGTCAGGCATGCGGAATCGTCCATCAGCCTCAGCCTCGGTCAACCTAAAGAGGGCCCAGGTGTCGGGTTTGTCGTATTTGCGAAAGCGAGCATCCCGATACTGAATGCGAGATTTGCAACGGCACGTCAAGGGTGCTTGTTCCTCTCGTTCCAAATTTGCCTTTCCACGCCACTGTTGGTCGTCGCCGAAGCGGTGTTGCGGGAAGATTGCATTTGTCTTGTTAAGGATCCGGACTCGCAAGATCTGTTGGGGGTTGATTTGGACCAGTGCTTGAGCCTCATCGGAACGCTGGTCGTCAGCATCGATCTCAAGGACTTGGCAAACTTCGTTTCTCTTGTTGTCCAGTGAGCCGGGCAGGTTTCGGTTTCGTGTGTATGGAAGGCCGCGGATGATCGCACTTCCATCAGACTTGCAGACCCAGATCGACTTGATCTCGACAAACTTGATCTTATCGAGAACAGTTAGTACCATCTGTGATCGCCAACCCTGCGGGAATCCTACATACCTCCCACTTGCCGAAGGGCTCACTAAGCTCAACACAGGTACCAAGTTTCAGTTCATTAACGCCAAATTTGTAGGATGATCTCGCGTGTTGACTGTATTCCAGAGAAGCATTCCTCCCGACCTGTTTGTACCAATAGCGGCCGTGGTTGTCTGTCTGGGTCCGCTGAGGAAGGATATCTTCGGTGAGATCGATGATCTCATACTCCTGGAGAACGGCAGCCTCAGCTTCCTCGACATTTTGCTCGTTGTCGCTTTCCGCGGCCGGATCCTCACTGGGGCGAACTGTGGCATGGCCTTGAGCTTGGGTTGCTGCCTGCCGCCGGAGGCTCTGGACTCGAGTATAGGCGTTTCTGCCTGTGTCTCCAGCGCCTCGAAGTCGGAGCCCGTCTCGGGAAAAAGTGCTCCGTAACATGGCGACTGATGTTAAGCATTCGGAGTAGAAGTGGTAAGTTAAGGGGAACAGAAAGTTGTTACATTAGTGAGTCATAGGGTAGAGACACTTAGGTTGCTAGACCTGATCACTTAAGAGCTGAAAAAGAGTGGCAAGCTCGCGGGCCAAGTCTGCAGGTTTGAGGCTTCCAAGGAACAGAAACGTAGGTGGGAAGGTCGGAAAAGTTGCCCAGAAACAGGTGAACTTGGACGGACGAATTTTAGAAAAGGCAGGCTTGAAGTGCTGCTGGGATTAATGAGACTGGCCCCGTCAATTGGTTAGCATCAGTCAGTCAAGGTTGAAACCAGGCAGAAAGAAGTTGTGATGTGGTTCGAGTAAAAGCCTAGAAGAAGCAGGAGGCATTGAAGGGCAGGCCACCAGATTATGACGACAATTCGGCGAAGGAACAAAGGTAAGGCCAGAACACCTTGAAGGGGCTGTTTTCACTGCTCGGCGGTCGACGAAGAATGTGTTAAAAGAGTGCAGGTAAATTAGGCAACGAGGAAGTGGAGGGGGTTTCCCACTAAAGATTGTGTGCGGTTGGAAAGCAGCGCAGACTATCACACTGAGAAACTGGATTGCAAAAGGACCTGCAGCAGACTCGTAATCAACTCCTGCTGCCTTTGCTTTCAGCCTGCACTGCGGATAGCCGATGCCACACGGCTAACTTAAAGATGCCTCCCACCTGTAAATGCTTAATTATGACATAGGCAAGATCTTGCATGCAAAACCAAACGACCACCACATTCCCCTTGGGTATCACTAATGCTAGAATGTATGCCAGAATATATCAGGCCGCCCCTCACGCACGACGTTCTTCATCCACCACCACAAGCTCTTCCACACCTTCATCGATATCGATATCGATTGCGCCCTCGCTGCCCTCCTCGGCCTGCAGCATACCTCTCAGCCTCTTCGTTACCAGCGGGTCCTTCTCCATCTCTTGCCAGAGGCTGAGGTCCCAGTCTTCCAGGTTGCTCTCGATCCAGTCTTCCTTGCGGACTTTTTTCCAGCTCCTAAGCCTCTTCCACCATCCTCGGCCCCATCTCCACAAGCCCATGATGGTCAGTGTGCGCTTCGTCATCTTGAAGCCCAGTTCCAGAACAAAGAGGACCATCAAGACAAGAATAAGGGTGATCCACCACCCAGGGTCCTTCCCAAATGTACCAAAGAAGCCACCACGGACGTTATAAGGTGACGGCTGAAGTGTGTAAACCCCAGCGAGGAAGGCCTGCCAGAGCCACCAACCGGCGACGGTAATGAAGAAGGAGCCGAGGACGAGGAACGATTTGAAATGCGTCTCGACGATTCTGCCAAATGTCAGTAAGTAGCTTCGTTTGTTTTCAGGCACGTGCGCTGTTGGGGGCAAAGAGGAGGCACAGCTCAGTCAAAGCGACTCACAGTAACTTCCAGTTCGTCCACACGATGCACACCGTGAACACCAGATCGCCCAACGCAAACAGCCCCTGATCTCTGAGCCCTCCGGCCTGGCCAAAGTAGCCGTAGCCCGCCCAGCAACCATAAAATGTAAGGATGCCCTCGACCGCAGCACCGACCATCCACCCCAGGTACCGCGAAAGGTTCAGTGCCTCCCCACGTTGGCCATAGACATAAAGTTCTGGCACGGCCAGTAAGGTCTCCTGGCTCAAGTCCTGCTCCCAGACCCCAGGTGCGATTGTGGCTAGACTCGTAAAGAGGACATTGAGCACAGTCAAACTCCAACTCTCATAAAGAGACGTCCCGGTAAACCCAGTATATCGCGTAAAGATCTCCTGGGGCATGTAGAAGAACATCTCTTTCCAAAACGTCCAAAGGACAAACTTCGCCGTCCGCACGTAGTTCCATCTTCCGTGAACGAGAAGTAGGCGTTGGAGGAAACGGAATTGAGCGATGGAGTAGTCTGCTACTCGTGCAGCCTGGAGTCCTTCGTGACCTGAGAGACCGATACCCACGTGGGCCTCGGATATCATAGCAAGATCGTTTGCACCATCGCCGATGGCGAGCGTCAGAGTTGGCGACGTGACGGGGCGTTTGGAGGAGATTGTCTTCCGGGTGGCCCGCACGATAAAAGCCTTTTGAGCCGGAGAAGCTCGACAGCAAATAACACTGTCGATATGTGGAATCAAGGCGAAGAGAAGGTCTTTCAGCCGTGTGTTGCTAGGGTCGGCCGGTGTTTCGATGCAGCCAAGAGTGTGGCCGTCAATCACGACAACGGTGTGATGGCGGGTTGTGGTCGCAGGGATGTCATCCGCAATGCCGAGGTCCTCCACGACCTCCATCATCTGTGCCTCAAGGTCACCTTGCGTTGCATCCAATATGTACACCTCAGACTCTGGAAGACATATTCGTGCCGAATGCGCTATGTTAATGGCAGTCTCTCGTTTGTCGCCAGTCAACATCCAGATCTTGATATTGGCCCGCCGCAGCTTGTCAATCGTCTCAGGAACGCCCTTTTGAAGTTTGTCTTCGATAGCGGATGCGCCGACGAGGTCCAGACTCTGCTCAATAAGGTCACCGGCCTCTTCAATACGGGTCTGTCTATCGATCAAACTTGTCTCCGCCGCATGAAAAACCTCCTTCCAAGCTTTGTAGTCCGCTTCAGTGATGTACTTGTGAGCGTAGAGGAGGGTACGCAAGCCTTCGGCTGCAAAATCGTCAAGTAGCTTGAAGGACCGCGTGAAGACAGTCGCCTCGTCGCTAATGGATGGATCGTCCAGAAAGGCGAACTTGTCTTGTTGACGACCAGCTGCGGATCGCGAGCGAAGTGCCAAGGAAGACGAGAAGTCCAAAGACACGCCCCTGTTGAGCGATGGACGAGAACGGTCAACTGAGCCTCTGTAAACATTGCTAATCTCGAAAGACTTGCTCCTACCATACAGTGGCGGACGCAGACTAGATGAGCCTGTGTTGGCCTGTCGATTGACCCCGATACTCCGGCGAATTGTCAAGCTCGGGCGACCCCCGAAAGAGTTCCGTGGCTCTTGTTGTAGGCTCTTCCTCTGCAGTGCACGCTCCATTTCTGCGCTTTGTCGGACCTCGTGCGCTTTCTGTAAGGCAACTTGGGCCGTCTTCAAACGTGGCAAAATCACCGAGTCAGCGCCTTTGGAGATAAGCCATATCCTGCCGTCGGGGCATCGGAGAATAATAGACATTCTCTTCCTCTTGCTGCTGAACTCGATGACATCGAGTATTTCGTATATCCGCGTAGTCTCTGAGCCGCTGCTGGATACCCTCAGCGTGATTTGTTGTGAGGAACGTTGCACAACCGTATAGCCTAGTTGCTGAGCCGCTTGGACAAGGGCCAGCTCATCTGGCGAGGAGGATTGGTATTCGATTTCGCCTTCCCTGTACTCGGGAAGACAGGTGTGGCAAAGAGCCATGGCAAGGATGTACTGGGTAGCTTTTCTCGCAAATGAAGAGTTCGGCCTGGCGCGAATAAAGTCCAGTAGCTCATCCGTTGTGACATCTGGCTGCGCGAGGTTTTGGCGCGCAGACGACTGCCACTGTGATGATGAGCGGGGACTGGTCGTCGGAGATAAGGCAACCTCCTCGATTTTGTCTGGCTCCACAACAACCTGAGCAACATCGCGGCCGATGTCGACGGATCGAGCTTGCATGGACTTCCTCCCCCTGTTATCACTCGCACTGGAGTCGGCAGATTGCTCTTGGCGCAGGTCCATCTCATGTAGCCAAGCCGTCCCGGCGATTGTCATTTTTCTGAATTTCATCACGTTCTCGGTCAATGTACCGGTCTTGTCGCTGAAAATGTACCCGACCTGACCCAAATTCTCCAATATTGTGTTCGTGTTGCACCTTGCCGGTGTGTCCGATACGGCATCGTACATGCCCATGTCGCCGTTGAGCATCAGCATCTGTCCAATCTTGACAATTTCCAAGCTCACGTATAGGGCCAGTGGAATGACATTATTGAACATTATAGCATATCCGATGATGATCTCTTCAGCAGCCACTCGTTGCCCGTTGACATACCAGGCAGACGCCTCACTGCTCCGCTGCCACAGCAGGTAGCCAATAGAGCAGCCCATGGTGAGGCAGATGACATAGAAGACCAAGCTGAGGACGACGCGGTTGTAGACGGCCTCGAGGGCGGGTTTTTTGGCCTTCGGGTGTCGGTTGGCGTTCATCCTTATCTTAGTTTCTTCGCCTGTGTTGATGACAAGGCCAACGGCGCATGGTGTGTTCCGAACAACGCTCCCACGGTAGACAACTTCATTCAAGGTGAGAGGCACGGTCTTCTCGTTGACCTCCACCCTCCCGTTGAAGTTGTAAAGGTCGGCATTGGGGTCCTCGACGATGAGCTTGGCTTGGCATTTCAGGATGCCTCGGATCGTATCGCAGCTCTCGAACTCGGGCAGCACTTGCTTGCTTTTAAGGTTTGTTTCCCCGTCCAATGCCATCGTCTCGATATATGCCAGTCCATTCTCGCCGTCAGCGTGGAGAAGCATGAGGTCTGCGGGTACCTCTTCATCCCGGGAGAGCTTGAGGACATCGCCCACCCTCAGCTCGCTCCATGCGGTACTTGTCCACTGAAACCCATCGACGACTTCTGAAGTGCTGGTAGCAGGAGCTGACTGCTTGGTCCGCAGCGGCTTGAGCCAAGAAGCCGACTTTTCCCGCAGCCAGCCGTCACGCGTGCCGGCTACAGAGTGCTCAGCTACACGCCGCAGGGCTGTAGCGGGCTGAGCATTCTCAACGTTGTCCAGTCGGTGCCTTTTGTAGTCATCGTACCCTTCTTTGATGATGGTGAGCAGGACGAAAAAGAGAAGCGGTAGGATGGTAGTAACGTTTCCGGTGGTGCTTATTCCTGGGATGGTCTGAGGGATTCCCACACAGAGGAAGTAGAAGTTGCCCAGACGACTGAACTGGAAGAAAAGCTGCTTGGGGAAGAAGTTGAACACGTTGTAGCGGGATGTGCGGATGACATTCGAAATGAAAGCATGGCCGCGGCGCTCATCGACGAGCTGTGTCGACCGGGCCGGGTCGAGCGGGATCAAGCGACCGTTGGTGGACGGGGCCAGGGGCTTCTGGCGGAGGAGAGTCTCAACGATGAGGCTGTGGTAGTATCGGCGGATGATGTGCTTCGCTTGCTGCGCGGGCGAGGGCCGCGCCTGAGGGAGTCGTGCAGCTGATTGCGGTGGCTGCGCGGAGCGGTGCGAGAGCCGGGGCCGTTGACTCGGGTCCTTTTCGCTGGTGCTGTGAGCGTCGGATGCACCCGCGCCGTCGAGGACTACCATGGCGCGTTGGAGGTGCCGGCGCGTGTCGAACTCATGTCTTCAATCAGGAGACAAGACAGGGCGGGGCAGGGCGGTCTCTGGACGTGACAGACGGACGGGCAGGATCAGGCGGTGCCTTGAATCGGTGTCCGGAACATCGGGGCGTCACGTCAGACTTGGCCAGTGCTGGGTGTTTAATATCCGATGCGAGTTTTCCCAGCCCAGGGCCGAGCAGTCCGAGTCTGACTGACCCGTGGCAATTTCCGCTCCCAAGGCGGCTGGCTCCAATTCAAAATCGGCGAGAAGAGGGAACAAAACGAGTGACAAGCAATGTACTTGCTAGGAACGGGAAGGGGTTGTTTGTGGGGGGAAAGAAAGAGAGAGAAGTGAGATGATCAGGTCCTGGTTCAACGCTCAATTCCAGGGACAAAATCAAGGTCAGTCATGCACGCGCGACGGCTCGACTCGGCTCGACTCACTCGACTCGAGACTTGCCGCCACGAGCATCGCCAAGCCCAATCGTCATCTTGGAAGGGCCCACATGCCCGATCCCTTCCTGCCCTTCGCTCGCTCGGCACCGGGTCCCCTAACCCTGACGACGTCACCCCAACACCGATGTACCGTTGTCTCGCAATAGTACAGCTGGTATCCTGACGTGTGATTCCAGATGAGAAAATGTAGCCCTCTAGCTGGGAATGTTGTGTCAAAAGTCGGCTGGAGGTCGAAGACTTCGGCGACCTCTACTAGTATGTTTTCATACTGTTGATTTATCCTCTCAGGACTTGGCACGGCTAAGTTGAGGGATGATTTCTGCGGGTTCAGCACCGTAAGAGTTGGATTCAGCCTGGTGTGGGTATGGTCGACTAATGTCAGGCTGCCGACAAAGACTCAGAAACCAACATATGGCTCACGTTTTGATACCACTTTTTGTACCTCCCAGTTGTCGATCGAGCAAGCAATCTATGGTATCAAAGATGCCTGCCAGGCTGCGTTGGTGACCGTAACCACAATCACTCCGGATAGAAGAATTGACCGATTAATGCACCCATGCTGATAAGATGCAGGTTCGTGATCAACGAAAAAGAGTTGAGTTGAAGGACTCTCATGCCCAAATAATAGCTGTAGTCTTGTGTTAAAACCCAAATGCAAGAGCCAAATTTGGTCGTTGAAGGAAGACCATGGATTATGCCCTTGATGCACGAGAAAGAATGTACAACACTCTATCAATGGTCGGAAAATTATATTTTAAAAGCTGTTGAGTTGTGGACTTATTCATTGTGTTTTTCTTGTCACCCTACTTCTGGCTCTCCAGACAACTTAAATCAAAAGGTGAAGTTCAACAAGGTCGTTTCATAATGGAGCAGGCCACTGGACTGAGCACCCCAAAGACTTGATCTGAAACAGGTGCGGGCAACGCCGACGTTCACAACGCATTTGCGCGACTCATCAGATGAAGGGACTAACTCCCTTCAGCAAGAAGCTCCACGTAGGCTCCATGTGTGCTCCACTAAGAAGGATAGATAGTGTGTAAATTAAAGTAATGGAGTCGTCCACGAAGCACGCGAGTAATCCGATTCCTAATATATCCCGGTCCTTCCGCAGAACTGTATCACGTTGGAATGGTGGTGGAAATGCCAGGTAAACTAACCCGCGGGATATCCATCCCGACAGAACACTCTAGTATTCAGAGCAGCTAGAGGCAACGCATCTCCAGACTTTACTTTGGGTGCAGCCAGTACTGCCGTGTCTTGCTTGATAGGGCAGTCAACCTTAAGACACTTGGTTCACGTCCCAAGACTAAGCACTGGATTCATTTCCCTTAAGCTTGGTTATCATTTTATGATCACCATCGCATTGGTCTAGAGTGGTTTTTGAGTCAGTCAACCACTCGTAGGCTTCGTGCCGATTGGAAGGGCTAAGAACGAGTGGATACTTTTGCGCATGGAGAGTGAAGAAGCATCCCACGGGGACGGACGGCCAAGATGTCCCATCCCATAGCATCGGAATACCATGGAAAATCACTTACCCCGGGCCATGCTATACTTATAGCTTGCAAATGAATCAGTACTTAAAGCCCGTGATCGGCACTACCTTCTGAAACGAAGCCCATTGACCTCATCCGTCTTTCGTTAATCTAATAACCATAATACACCTACCCAACAATCACCAACAAGATGCGTTCTTTCATCACCCTTTCTCTCCTCGCTCTCGCGGCCACTGCGGTTGCAAAGAGAGGATGCGCCCACGACCCCAACAACGAAGGTAGTGGCTGGTACCAGGTCGTGTCTGGTGATACTCTGAATGATAGTGAGTGATACAGACCTCCATTACTCAATTGCACCCCCGGGGAAGCTGTCCTACTGACAGAATTCCCGTAGTCGCCGCAGACTTTGGCAGCGACGCCGACACCCTGGCTGCTGCCAGTGGCATCAAGAACAAGGACGTCATCTTCCCGGGCGATATCATTACTGTTCCTTGCCCATAAGCGCAACAGCCTAGTGTCATTTTGACCCAGGCCAGAGCTCTGTATATATTGGTTGGAAGACTCTCTGGGGCACAGCACAACACCAAAAATCAGTAATTCTTAGCACAAATATACCCTCGCGACGCATTTGAGTACATTTACAAGATAAAGGCAGCAATGGCCTCGTAGTAGAGTGTTTCTTCATCAGCAAGTATCATCTTTACAAGTAGCCGTGTTGAATCCAATGAAATCAGTGACAATCTAAGGAGTGAAGCGGTAACCGACTCTAACTTGACCCCATTGGCCCGAACAACCCTCATCCATCGGTGATCATGGACTAAGCTGCCTCTGTCACATGGATCCACATGTTATCCTCGACGAAGACATTGTAGCACCTTGAGTTCCAAGGCTTGGCCGGATAAGCAATGGTAAAGTCGAAATGGCGGAATAACTGTTCAAAGTCGCAAGAGTTAGCAACACAATCGCCGCAAAAGTTCAGCCAGAGACGACGGGTGCAAGGACTAAAGACTCACCTCGAAATAGGTTTTGAATAGCTCCATAAAAGCCACAGGCTTGCCTGCGCACATCCATCGCCCAAGGCCAAACATCGTTTCAACCTGGCGCTCCATCTCCTCCTGCTTGGCTTCTGGGACCTCGAGCCACCGCTCGGGTCGGAAGAGGTGCGCATCAGAGCCAAACAGCTCTTTGGACCGGAGCATGGCAGGGATGTTCATGCCTACGACCGTGCCGCCGGGTATGAACTTTCCCTGTACCACCTCACCCTGGGGCGGAACGATCTTTGGGAACGTGCCCACGGTGCCTGGTCGCATGCGCATACCCTCGTACACCACGGCCTGTTGCGACCCGGTCAGGGGCTTACATTGTTCGCGTCAAAATCAGCAACGATGAGAGGGGACTCACTCTCAGGTAAGGAATTTCCTTTGCCACTTCGTAAGAAATTGGCTCAGTAACCGCACCACTGCTGACGGCTTCCTTCACGACGGCCTTCAACTTGTTGTAGATTGGGGGACTTGATACGAGACACAGGAAAGTGATCCTCATGACCGAGGCAGTTTTCTCGGAGCCGGAGACAAGACACAACATGCCCTCCGCTGCGCTCTCTTGCTGAGTGAGGCCATTTTGTATCCACGATCCCTGCCGACTATGATCAGTTCATGCTCGTACACATCGAGACTGGGTCCGCCGCGACTCACAAGCATGTCATTTCGCAACTGAGTCTCTGGCTTCGCATACCGCTGATGGACAATTCTCACCACACCTCTGCGGCTGAGCGTTAGTGATGATCGGCGCCACGGTCAGGGACATACCTACGACATAAGCTTTCCGAGCCCGGTCGGGTCTGTGATGTTAGGCCCGAAAAACCTGAGGTACGTCTTGGAGTAGAAGAAGCTGCGGAGGAACGGGGTCTCGTTCACCAGGGAGACCGTGGGCCACTGCTTCCGCAGGTGAGTAAGGAAGCCGGTGACGTCCGAGTCGCTTCTCAGGTGCCCAAACTCCTCTCCAAAGGCCGCCCGAGTGATGACATCCATGGTCAGGAACGACGAGAAGTCAGAAAAGTCGAGCAGTGGCGGGCTGGGTTTCTCGTGCTTGGCGACGTATTTCTTGCGCAGCGCGTCCAGCATCACCAGGATTTGCTCGTCGATGCTTGGCTCAATGAGGTCAACCTCCCGCCCGATGATGTTGTAGGCGGTGGAGACCTGTCCCTTTCGCTTATCATGGATATCATGATCTTGAAGGTTGAAAACGCTGTCCATGTACGGTTGCCCTAAAGTAAAGAATATTGTCAATAATTCCGTAAAAAGCTCATTTAGACCAAGACATGGCTTCCATGTCGAGCTTGCTTCTGTGACTTTCCCTTTGTCCTGTTTACGCTTCTGGGGTAGCTGGTCTACTCTGTGGTAGATTTATGCTTTGAGCGAGGATGGTCTCCAGATGCTGCGTGTGGGGGGTTATCATGCGACAGAAAATCGAGTAATGGAATATCCCATACATCTGAAGGCAATATACCAAGGGCTTCTGTTGTAGGTTCCTCGCACCGCCCCAGTCTTCCGCAGAAAATCGGCATCAGACGTCAGGATCTGGTTCGGTCCGATCCTCACCAGCGGCCCATAGCGCCTACCAACTTCTTCGAAGGTTTCTGATAGTCTCGTGCTAGTTGTAGCTCTGATTATCCATAAGTTGGAGATGGACGCAAGCCATGGCCCCGGGATATGGCGTAGCCGGTACCAAGAGATGACTGTTGAGCCCACAAACCACAAGAGTATGGAAGTGCCGAAAATCAGGAGCGACCGGAATGCAATCTGTTCAATACCGATTTGATCCATTGTTGACAAGCTGTCTTGTCCGGCGAAAACAAAGGACCGTCAGGTAAGAAACCTGGACCGGAATAATGTCCGTTGTTTACGTGTAAGAATTCTGGACTTCTATACAGCGCGTGTTCAATTTATTTAACAGAGGAATGAAGGAGTCATTGAGCTTCTATACTATATACTAACTACGAGACACCTTCCTGTGTCGGCGTGTGATGAATGTACCTGCAATCTGGTTTAGTGGCTGGATGATCGCACGATGCGTACAGGACGTTCTGGTGTGTTGTCCTGGATGCAATGTCACCCCTACGCTACCTGAATGTGTAAATCAGGACCTACCAAATGGGTATTCAGTGAGGTGGTCAATTTGTAGTATACGAGCTTGCGTCCAAAGAGCTGGCGAACACCCCGCTTTAATCTGCCAGGATATGCGTCTCTTGGTCATTTGATGTACCGAAGGTAGGACAGAGAGCTTGGCGCTAGCAGCAATACCTGTCAACCAGGGAAGTGCCGGTTGTAGTGGCCAAGTAATTAAATTTCATCTAGAGACGCAGTCATTTTATCCCCGGCGGCAAATGAGAACATGTCAATCATGCCGTTCAGGAAGAATTGCGGTTACATTCCACATCAACCCATAATTAAAAATGAACGGTTTGTCATTGGCAGTTTGATTCCAGGTAAGTCCGGTCGCGTGGTAACAGACCAAGTTGATTGCTCCAATGTGATCGGCACTTCCTGCCTCATTCTTGAACACGTGCTGTTGGGCCCTTGATTGCGTTTATGAATCAACCTACTTTTCTCTCTCTCTCTCTGTGTCCCCCTTTTCTTCCAAGTCAGCGACTCGTCCATCAGGGGCATATTCTCGTTCCAGGTGATTCCGATTCGACCGTAAAAGACAAACTAACGATACAAGTACATGTAACAGCAGCGTCCCTTTGAAAATAATCCACTGTGAACTTGGAAAGCTGTGATCCTTCAGATGGAAGGATGTTTTCAAAGTAGCACCTGCCGAAGTTGTCTTGGAAGCGGCATCGAGAGCCTTCCCTCCAGAACTATGTCGGATTTGCAGGATTAGGCGGCCACTGGCCTTGCCGAAGCTGTCTTATCCTCACGGTCCGCCCTTCCTGACGTTCGCGGTCGGAGTAAGGTTTCGAAGATGGTAAAAGAATCGTATTGATCATCCTACTTGTTGCTGCAGCTGATGGCCTGAAGGAACACAGCACCGGGAATGGTTGATGGTGGCGTCTTGGCTTCTCGGGGCAGATTTCGGATGGCATGGTGGATGGGCAATACCAGGTTCTTGTAGATCTCGTACTCGGTCAGGAGGTGGTCGACTCCATTGAGGTACTGCAGGATCATGAGTTAGCTCTCAAATCACCCGGTGCCAGGGAAGAAGTTGAACATGAAAGTGAATTCAAAAGTAGATTCTCTGGCCATACCACGACTCTAGAACTGTCTCGATACGTTAAGCGGCGGAATGAGCAGGAGTCATATCTAACGGCGATGGAACGAACATATACTTGAAGGCAGATGCAATGCTTTGGGAATGCTTACAGAAATTACCTGGTCGACACGCTGGGCAACCTTGCAGGCGTTCTTGCGCAAGCCGCCTGGGCACTCCAGCCGGGCTCGAATCAGGGTGAAGAAAAGCTGCATGATGAGGTCGACAGAGCAGTTGGCAGCCCACTTGACTCTTCCCTTGATGATGCGAAAGACGTCGAACAAGTTGTCGCCACCGGAGTCCCAGTACTTCAGATTGCGGCATTGGAAGAGCAGCTCCAGGAGAGCCTCCTCCACATCCTTCCTGCTCCGAATGCCACGCCTGAGAAACTTGTGACGTAGCTGGTAGTCGTTGTGGGTGGTGCGAAGAATGCTGCGGCGGCCGTAGGCCATTCCTCTGCGGTTGAAAAGCTTGGCCAGAGGCTTAAATCTCGAGGCTCTGGCTCCATTGGAGAAAAAAGACATCTTTGCCTGCTGCTTGTGGATGAGCCGAGACTTCTTGATGTGTGGCTTGATGCGAGATTTGCTGTGGAGGCTGTAGCGCTTGCTTGGGTCTTTGAGCACGACCTTCGGTCGAGGGGCCGTCTTTATGCCCATTGTGAAGTCGTCCTTTCGAATGATTTGGAAGGAATGAAGGTGCCGTCAGGCAGGCGAGCGCGTGGGAAGCCCTGGGGAGTGGTGGACGAGGTTCAGCTGAGCTGGAGGCTTGCCTCGGTGACCTGAAGAAGAGTTCAATGATGGAGTTGCTCTAGGAACCATGTCCAGGTAGACGAGTTAAAGTCTTGTGGTAAAATCGAGTTGGGTAGGGACTGTGATGCTCGCGTGGTGTTGACTCCACGAGACGAGGCGCGGTGAACGAGGCGCGTGAGCAGTGAACTGGCCACGAGACAGATTGAACAGCAAGATGTATCATACCCGAGGAGTTCTCGTGGCTGATCGATCTTTACTGCGTAGACGAGGTCCTCAATGTCTAAGAATTGGCTTCACGAGGGAGTCGGCAACAACAAAATGGCGTTGTGACCCTTGAGTGTGATTGACACTGGAGACAAGGGCTTGTCCTCGGCGAAATGCAGAGCGCGCCATCTTGAGTCGCGCCAAAAGGTGATCGAAGCCCAAAGAAAATTTTAGATGTCCTTCAGCTGGCAGCTGGTAACTGGCAAGAGAGGCAAGTTCGGCGAAGCTGGTGCTTGTTCGTGCTGGCTGTCTCGTGCCCCTCATATCCATGTGGGTCTGAACAAAACAGCCTTGCAAATATCACCATCGCACTTGCATAGCAGATTTACTTATCTTAGAATCCCCCGTTCTAGAGCTCCCATGATATAATCTGAAGGCTCTCATAAGCAGTTCGTCTGTTGCCTAATTCATCTCGGTCTGAAAGGCACTGGTGATGCCATCTCATCTGGATCACCACGGGTTCAGAAGAGGCAGTCTCATTACATGCACAACTTATGGCTCTTTTAAGGTCACTTTCCAAGAGAGAAGAGAAATGTACAATGCTTGAAGATTTTCACCCTAAGTTATTCTCGGATACGTATTGTTTCACAGGAATACTATTGTTTCCTTAAGATTTATCTTGGTATTATGAGATCAGCCAAAGTAACAAGCAGGCCAATTCAGCCGAATGACCTGCAAGCAGCTGTCAACAGAACGAATTTGATGAAGGTTTTCTTTTTAGACTCCAATTTCAGCTGCACCTTATTGAAATCGAGGTCTAGTAGCCCAGAACCGCAGATGCTACCAAGGTCCTTAGTCTTTGAAGCCTGTAGCATTATATTCCCCCTTCGGACCACAAAACACAGCAGATCCAAATACAACTGTGATAAGAGACCATCACATAACTCCAAGGTCCAAGATCTCAAAGCAGAGCCTCGAGTTGGCTCAAAAATGGGTTATGCTGAAGCAGGGACTATTCCCGTTGGCACCTTACAGACGCCACGCACCTGGCTACCCCGGAAAGACCTATGCATGGTAAATTTGGCAGCTGGCAAAGCGTGACTCCAGGTTTCTCGAAACATGAACAAAGGGGTTTCGTCATCTCATCACGAGACCGGATTGCTTGGTAATGCTTGACAGGTTGCCTGGGGACGAAGACACCTAAGACGGTGATCGGATGCAAAATGGGGGACGTCCGCCGCAGATGCTCGAACCTTGACACGAAACAGAATAAATCAGACGATTCAGTCCCGCGACGCGACAGCCACACCCGTTGGGCTTTCTCTCGGTTGTCCGACGGTGTAAATCTTCCATTTCGAGTAATAAAATGTCGTATCTCATGGAGGCCACGGATCGATACCTCGATCCGTGACCTGGTGATCGCTTCGATGCTCACAGCCCCTTTCGGGCTCGGTGCCTTGCGAGAACGTATACGGCCAGAGGGAAGTCTATTCCGTTAGTTCCGAAAATATTTCCTGCTGGCATTGGGTTGGATGCAGGTTCGCCCGAGGCGTGCATTTCTAATAATCTTTGACACAGGCTGAGCCCGTGTGATGGGTAGCAGATCCCCCGCCGCTCGGCTCGGGGGAATCAGCGATTGGACTGACAACAACTGCCCACCCTGTACGTCACCACACGATCTCGGTGCCCGCTCATGAAACATCAGTCAGCATGCTTTAAGAATGGTCGTATAAGTGTACAGGCTGCTCCCTCGGTGACCCGCCTTTTGCGCGAGCTGTGTCTTTGGTACCAACTAATTCGACGAAGTCCTCATTAATTTGGCAGCAGCAAGCCTCCAGTAGCAGCTATGTTGGCCTCCACCCTCTTCAGCCTTGCGCTTCTCGCCGCACGGTCGGCAGCAGTCATGATCCCAAGGCGTAAGTGATGTTTCTATAACGGCGTTGAACCAGATCGCAGCAAATTGATTGCTAACCTCCCACACAGAAGCACCAATGCCGCAAAAGCTCATCCCCATCGCCGTCGGATCCATGAGCGTCAACACCTCCCTGATATTTACACCCAACGACGTGAAAGCAAATCCCGGCGACGTGCTGCAGTTCCAGTTCTTCCTCACAAACCACACCGTCACGCAGTCGGCTGGCCCATCGAACCCTTGTTCCCCCTTGCAGGCGACGGTCCCCGGGGCGATTCACTCAGGCTTCATTCCAGGGGCGGTGCTCAACGGCTCGAATACGGTCGGCGCTTTCGACGTCATGGTCCAGAACACGGAGCCGATGTTTATCTACTGTGCGCAGGGACCGCATTGTCAACTCGGGCAGGTCATGGTCATCAATGGGTGAGTGAGACAGGACATACACGAACGTTGATGTGAGAGAGTATTATTTTCTGACATGACTTGCCTTCTTAGGAAGCCTGGTGATCTCGATGCCTACAAGACAGCCGCACAAGCCGCAAAAGCCAACACGCCAGGCACCACGGTCGCCGGGGGTACTGTTGGACGGATACCAATGGCCAACGCTATTATTCCGCCGGCTTAGACGGCGGTTCATGGATCATGGAGAAGGGCAGGTCCCAGAGCGCGTGGGGGGTAGTGTATATTTTTGAGTGTAAATAACGTCTAAAGAAGGCATCGGGTGTCATGATGCCATAGTGTGACACCTTTATTGGCAGCTGTATAGAGACTTCAAATCCGGCCTCCTTCATTTGCCACCATACCCAACGTCATTCTTAACGCCGCCATACCCATACTGCCTGTCAGCCTTCCTCTGCCTCGAAGCCTCCAGCAAAGCCAGCACCGTCTGCGCAAGCTGCACAATAAAGAACGGGATCAGGTTGTATTGCCAGCCCCTAGTGATTCTGTACACCCGGTGGATGTCGTTCCTGTCCGTCTGGCTCGCAAGGTCCAGCTTCAGCAACGCGTCGAACCAGTTCTGCGGCGTCCACGTCTCCGCGGAGTACGCGTCGCCATTCAAGCCCCTAGCCACCGAGAGATCGATCCTTTGTCCGTCGTGGGCGTTCGCCACGGCAAAAGTGAAAGCCAGGGCGCCCAGCGTCAACAAGAGCGCGGGGACGTTGAGCCCGAGCCACAGCCTGTACCACCCGCGGCTGAAGAGCCCGGCGGAGGACTTGGTGTGGTAGCCGGGGCGGCCGCGCAGCCAGAGGGCGAGGATCCCGCAGCAGCCGATGACGATGAACGCCGTCCCTGCCGCGCCGTTGCTGGTGTGGCCCTGGTCCACGATGAGGTTTGCGGGCTCGCCCGAGATGGGGAAGGATGAGTCGCCGGAGACAATGTCGAAGGTCCCCTTCGCACGTTGTGTGAGGAAGCCGACGGTGGCGGAGACCAGGGAGAGCTCGATGATGGATACCACCATGAGAAGGCCTATGGAGACCTTCAGGAGTAGTGATGTCAGGGCCATGGAGACGGTCTGTTCGATGTACCGGGATATTAACTGGCACCAAGGTTGCAGAGTGAAGTGTATTAGACTTTCTCTCCTGAGGTCCTCGAAGCACAAAAACAAAGCGCTTTTCAAGGGGGAGACGTGAATTAAACCCATGGCGAGAACAAACAAGCTTCACCGGAGAGATGGCTAACTCCTTTATAAGTCTAGCGGACCATGGCTCACATCAGAAGTGGAAGAGCCTGATCCAGAAATAACCAACAGTCAGAAAGGCAACCAAACACAGGTCAGAGGACCCAACGCTATGTTGGTAGCGCTGACGAAAAGTGGTGCAGCACCGCGCATGCGGTAGCGGCTGCGCCGCAGCACGTTGGTTGCCGGTTCAGCCCACGCTCAGCTCGCGATGTCACCAAGCATTTCGGCTGCCGGGATTCGTCATGGTGGAGGGTAGGATGGCTGCAGAGGTCATGTTGGTGGGGAGCAAACAGGGTGTGGAGATTCCACTCATCCCTCGGCCTTGACATTTGTCCAATAGATGATGCCGGGCAAATGCGTTGGTGACATGTGGGCCTCACGTTGGAGGCGGCGGGACGGCGCAGCAGTGGTGTCAATTGCAGATGTGATGTTCTACTCTCCGTCTTTGTGCCGACATCGAGTGCCTAAGTCGGCCTGAGCCTACTACAGTAGGAGCTGAGCGGCGGGCGGGCCGAGCACAGCTTGCAAGCGAAGTCCGGAGGATTGAGAATAGTGGGTGCGCAGCTGTCAGCAAGCAGACGGGATCACAGGCTGCGATATTGCACGTTGGAGCGAGGTTCATCGTGGCACCAAGGGTTAAATTTCGAGGCTGCTTCCACTCTTTTGCGGAAGAAATATGTTCAAGCAGAACGATCAGAAAAACTTTGGGCGGTGAGACATTCCCAAGATCGCGAAGACCGCGGATCGGAGTCCACGGCACAATGTGACCCTTGACTTAAGCCACAAGCAACACAGCGGTGTAGTCTAAGCTGGAATTGAGGCTTTGCTGGTCGGCGGGCTACAGCCTTAGGGGCAATCAGCCCTCTTCAGCATCCATGTCGTCGCGACGCCTCTTGCCGCCACCCTTTCCGCCTACTGTTGGTCTGTGTCGTCCCTTCAGCGTGGCGCCCTTCCTGCCACTGTCTCGGTCTGCGTGGAGGTTCTTCATCTCGTTTCTGGCATGCCGTTGCGCTTCCTCGACGCGGGCCCTGAAGACCATCACCTCCTCCCTTTCAGTAGGGTACTCCTTCTGCTTTTCACCGAGAGCAAATTCGATCCGCTGGAACACTTCGACGTCATACTGCAACTGTGTCAATAATTACTGAGCATGCAGGGTGTCAAATGCAGCCGAATAAAACTCACCTGTGTCACAAGATTGAGAGCGCGGCCGCTCTTGCCTGCACGCGCCGTCCGTCCGACCCTGTGAACGTACGTCTTGCTGTCACCGGGCAAGTCGTAGTTTACCACAATATCGACGTTTGGGATATCCAGGCCACGTGCAGCAACATCTGTCGCCACGAGAATGTTCCTGTTGCCCGTCTTGAACTTGTTCAAGGCACCCAGCCGATTTGACTGACTTAACTGACCGTGGAGCGGGATGGCCCCGAGTCCTAGCGTCCGAAGGAGAATGGCGACTCGCTGCGTCTCGTTGACAGTCCGTGTGAAGATGACGGCCGATCGCCCCGTAAACTCGTTCGCCAGAAGGTGTATGAGGTAGGTGTCCTTGTGCTTGTGAGGAATGAAGATGTAGTTCGTAATCAGAGTCTTGACCGTCTGGTACTTGGTATCTTTGACGCTAATTCGAACGGGCTCGCGAAGAGATGCACGCTGTAGGCTCTCGACTTTTGAGCTCATCGTCGCACTGAAGAGGAAGGTGTTGCGTTCGCGAGGCAGGAATTTGAGGATTTTCTGTCGTAAAGCTTAGTAAATCGCACAGCACTGAGAGAATGGCGCTGCACCTACCTCGATGACCGGACCGAACTCAAGCTCCAGCAGCCTGTCGGCTTCGTCTAATACGAGGTACTTCAGATTGCGCAGGTTGAATCCTTTGGTCCGCTCCATGTGGTCCAGAATTCGGCCAGGAGTGGCGACTATGATGTGTGGCTTCTTCCCCAGTGCAATCTGCTGCGGCGTGAACTCCATGCCTCCCACAATAGTGCATACTTTCAAAGCTATTACTGCGCCCAAAGCCTCAAAAGTCTTGCCGATCTGGAAAGCCAGCTCACGCGTAGGGGCGAGAACAAGGGAATAGAAAGGTTGCGGCTTGTCGAGAAGCGATTGCAGGATGGGCAATGCGAACGCAGCGGTCTTTCCGGAGCCTGTCTCTGCGAGACCGACTATATCTTTGCCCTGAAGGGCTACGGGAATCGATTCGGCCTGAATTTGGGTGGGATGCTCGTACTTCAGCGTTGCGCATGCTTCGGCGAGGGTGTCGACGACTCCCAGGTCCTTGAAGGTCTTGGTGGCCTGAACATCTCCGGCGGTGGTCGCTTCCTCTTGTTCAACATCGGAGCCACTCGAGGACGAGGATGCGCCTGACGGAGAGGCTGGGCCAGGAGATGAGTGGGATATCTTCTGCCGTTTGGCCACCTGATCGCCCGCCATGATTGCCGACTGAAACAAGGATGAGTAGGAGAAGGACTAGAGGGATGTTGACCGGAAGGCTGGAAGGATGTCGATTAGTCGATTAGGAGGAGGAAAGTTAGGAGGTTGGGAGGGTGTTGTCTGGTAGAGATCGACTTGGAGGTTCCAGATGGCAAAGGATAGAAATCCAAGAGATCCAGAGTGATTGATCTTTTTTGTGGGGCACTAGTGTATCTTAGCTCGAGAGCTTGTAGATGAACCAGGCCGGCAGGGTCTGATATGCAGGCTGAAGTGGACAAGAGTCTGTTCTTTTTGGAGGGACCCTCCATAACAGGGATGCTTATCCGGCTTATCGAATGGCCCCACTTGAAATTTTTCTGGGAGAGCTACTGCAAGTTTCCTTCTCAGGGCGTAGCGAGGAGTCTGTCTGATCAACACCAGGCCGCAAAGCATACGTGCTTTTGTATTTGCAACCGCTCAACAACCACCACATAACACAACACCATGGCGAAGAAGCGGACCAAGAAGAGAACCCATGCTGCGGCAAACCCCAACGCCAAAAATGGCGCCCCCGTCTCAGCAGGGAAGATCGACAAGAACGATCCGAAGAGCATGGTCATCCGGATCGGTGCAGGCGAGGTCGGCTCGAGCATCAGCCAATTGGCCACGGACGTGCGCAAGGTGATGGAGCCTGGCACGGCAAGTCGCCTGAAGGAGAGGAAAGCCAACAAGCTGCGAGACTACGTTACAATGTGCGGCCCGCTGGGCGTCACCCACCTGTTGCTCTTCTCGAGGTCGTCGTCCGGAAATACGAATCTGCGTGTGTCCACCACGCCCCAAGGTCCAACACTGAACTTCCGAGTCGAGAAATACTCGCTGGCAAGAGACGTCAAGCGGGCGCAAAAACACCCCTTAGGTGGTGGCAAGGAGTACATCACTCCGCCATTGGTACGCTCTACTCTGTAAAGTTGATGATGCCGTAACACGCTGACCCTCTCATAGCTCGTCATGAACTCGTTGACCAGTGAGCCTGGAAAAGGCTCTGACAAGATACCCCGACACCTCGAAACACTTGTCACAAGTGTGTTCCATGGCCTCTTCCCACCAATCAATCCTCAGGTTGCGCCCTTGAAGTCGATCCGCCGAGTGCTCCTTCTCAATCGCGAGCGATCCCCAGAAGATGACGGCTCTTACATATTAAATTTCCGACACTATGCGATCACGACCAAGGTCACAGGCGTCTCCAAAGCTGTCAAGAGGCTGAATGCAGCAGAGAGGTTAATGAACAGCAAGAGCCGGAAGGGCAAGCTGCCCAACTTGAGCAAGCTCCAGGATATCGCAGATTACATGATTGGGGGCGAGAACGGCGACGGCTATACCACTGATGCCACCAGCGGTAGCGAGGTTGACACAGATGCTGAGGTGGAGGTTCTTGAGGCCGACAAGCGGAAGAAGGTCGCGGCAAGACGTGCTGCTGCCGCTGCCGCCGCGGCCGAGGAGGAGGAGGAAGAAGAGGAGGAGGCAGCCGAGACAAATGACAGGGTGGAACGGCGAGCAGTCAAGCTTGTCGAACTGGGGCCGCGCATGAATTTGCGACTGACCAAGGTCGAGGAGGGGCTCTGCGGCGGAAAGGTCATGTGGCACGAGTATATCAACAAATCGAAAGAGGAGATCCAAGAGCTTGAGAAGGTATGGCAGAAGCGCAGACAAGAAAAGGAGGCTCGCAGGAAAGAGCAGCGGGAGAACGTCGAGAAGAAACGCAAAGCGAAACGTGGACAGAAGAATGGGAAGGATGGTGAGGAAGAAGGTGACGACGATGAGATGGACCTCGACGATCTTGGAAGCGATGTGTACGACTACATGGATGACGAGGATGGCTTCGACAGCGAGGGACTCGAGGGCGATGCGGAGGCCAAGACGAACGAGCAGGCCGAGGCAAATGGGGACTGGGAGGATGAAGAAGAGGAAATAGCAAATGCCCATCGATAGGCAAGCTTCCAGGAGACAAGAGCTATTTCTGGGCAATGTCAAATCATGACAGACGAATCTAATTATACCCTTCTTGCCCACCCCTCATGGCGAGGCTTCAAGCCTCTTGCCCAGACCCCCTTCGCCCTCTATATTGACTCCATGTTCTTTAGACTCGCTACCGTCGGGAAGAACATCTCTATCCTCAATCCGCCCCTGCAAGACATGATCAGATCCTCCTGAACTACCCAGGCTCGGCCGGAATTCGACCAGCAGTGCGACCGCCGCGCAAAGGAGAGACATCGATGAGGAAGCGAACACGAAGCACCTGAAACCCTTGCCTGTTATTTTGTCAGCGAATGCGTGATTCCCATGTCAACATCGACAACCCACCTTCTGCTGTGATCCCCAGGGCGAGGATGACGAAGATGAACAACGGGATCTTCATCAGACCGTAGATCCCAGCGCGGCTCTTGCTGTCCACGACCAGCCCACGCATATAGGCCATACTTGGCACGTATACACCATTTGCGACCTCAAACGCCAAGAACGCGTAGTAAAGGGCGACTTCGACCTGGAGAACCGACAGCAGCAGTAGGCTGAGGCAGGCCAGGAAGATGGCGCCCAGAAGGAGCCAGACTGGGGCCGCCGGGGTCTTCATTGACTTTGATGAGGCACTGAAAAAGAGTGCTCCAATGATCATCGCGGCCATGAATGACCCGAAAATGACACCGTAAGGTATCTCGAGTGGGTTGGCATCAGCAGATGCTGCTTCGTGTGCGCCCTGCAGGACGCTCGGCCAAAGAAAGATCACGAGGAACGCCGTGCCCTCGAAGCAGCACGTCACAAAGGTCAAAGCCCAAATGCGACCATCTGTGTCTGTTGTTAGCCTAGGCAAAGAGAGTATGGAACTGTTGGGGACTTACCACCAAGCCGTCCAGTGCCACTGGCCTCGGGCGCGAGAAACTCTTGATTGTTTTCGCTGAGCTGTTGCTCCACGCCGAAATTCTCATTCTGATCGGGCCGTCAGTAAATGTGAGTCTCATCGGCCAAGATCATGGGTCCCTACCCATCTTTTCAGCATCAAGATCGCCGCGACACCTTCCAGGACCTAGAGCAGCCAGTCAGTCCACTGATGCACTCGGCACCCCTTTGCAATCCAGGGCCGCTGCACGAAGCAACTCACTATTCCGGCACAAAATGGCCAAGTCTTCGATCCGAACACCGAAACCACGCAATGTCCAAAGAGCCCACCGACGATGGCAGCCATGCAATTAGTCGTCGTCATTACACCAAACATCTCACTCAGCCCGCCATGCCCTCCCTCCGCCCCGCCTCGGTCCAGCCCTCTCGCATTCCACTCCGTCACCATCCAGCTCTCAAACACAGTCCACAGCAGCGTCAGCCCCGTGCCCGCCAAGACCCTGCCGAGGAACAGCACGGGGAGGCAATCACCCCCGAACACGACCGTGAGGCAGGCGCAGGAGTGGATCAGGCACTGGGCCAAGCACGCCTTCCGCCGCCCATACCGGTCCGCGAGGAACCCCACGCCGAGCGCGGAGACCGCGGCCGATGTATAAGCGGTAGCGTAGAGCCCGACCACGACGGGCTCGGGAAGACCCCTGTCGTCGCGGAGGAGGGCGTACAGGTACGGCCCCGACAGCCACTCGGAGGACATGACGAGGAGGTAGACGCTCAGGAAGCCGCGGCGGAACTTCCTCAGGTCGTCATCTGTGGATCTCGGCTCCGTCTCATCAGCAAGTTTCGGAGGGTCGTCCTCGAGCCCCTCTTCGGTGTTGACCTTTTGCCATCTCGACTGGATCCGCGCCAGGGGCCGGATTATAATGTTGCGGCCTGTGAGGATGATAACGGTGGGTAGGAGGACCAGCAGCGTCGTCCAGTAGATGTCGAGCTGCATCCTGGATGGATTTAGCTGTGCCGGTCAGAATCTTCACGTCGGAGCAAGCAAAGTGAATGGGAGACGAGCGAAGACCGGGAAGTGCGAGGCAGCTTGATTAAACACTAGTCTACTGATTTGTTGTTTCCGTGCCCGGGACATTCTTGCTTGGTTGGTATGGTGGAGCTTCATTCCTGTCGCGACCCGCATGTCTCAGTTCGCGGCGGTAGCCATGGACACGAATCGTGGCCTAGAGCCCTTTGCGGAAATATTTCCTGCAGATTTCTGTAGAAATGATAGCTTTTCTTAATTTGCTCATTGTGGGAAACCATATCGTAACTATTAGAATATGTTCACTTATATCTGCGTATTTTGGAGCTCAACACTGTAAAAAAGCACGAACTGTGCCTAGAGAAGACCATGTTGGTCAAAAATAATTCCGCGACTAGTCCGGAATGATGGGTATCTACAAATTGCAATACCTTGTCTAATTAGTTGCATGTTCGTCAATCCGTCGCAAGAATGGGGGACAGCCACCCACAGGCACCCGAACATTGCGTGCTCAGGAGCATGTCGGATCCGTCCGAAAGTGGCGCCCCTGGACTACTTTTGATGTTTAGAAAGTTTTGTGTCTTAATGAACGCTGCAGTTTCATGAGCTGATTCTTTTGGAAGCTTCCCACACCTCAAAGTTGATCACAAGGAAAGTCTTGTACATGTATTTGACTGTTGAGAAAAGTAATCGCTATACTACCCAATAAAAGGATAATCAACCCCGGTTTCCATAAGCACACTGGGCTTATATTTCTCCAAATTGATGAATTAGATTTACAAACTGGTTGATATGGCAAACGAGGCATCAAATAAAGACAAGACCTCGTTTTCATATCAATGAATAGTCATGGACAAATTTACAGAAGCTCAACATGGCACCGGCGAAGGGGATGGCTGAATTGGCATAAGAAAATGTTAGAACCGCTCTTGGAAGTTCTCTCTGACAGGTTCTCTGATCCCGTCAAGACATCAGAGAGAATTCTGAGTCTAATTTCACCTGAAAATAATTCGCTTCTGCATTGTGAAGGTCTTCTTCCAGGTCCTGTGGCCCTCGAAACGTGGCGCTGCTTTTGTGAGTTTTTATCTCTTTAGAGCAGACCGTCTGTCCCAAATTGTCCAGTCAAACCTGGAGTGAAAGCGCTGGGGCTTGGGACCAGTCCACCAGAGATTGGACTATACCTCGCTAATTCTAGATAAATTGAGCTCTTGACTGAGAAAAACTTCATGTGTCTTGCAGGGAGAAGGGAGACCACGAGCCTCATCTCTGGCGTTTGAGTCACGAAAACTTCAGATATAGAGAACGATCCAGCCAAATCAAGCACATACGGCCATAGATATAGGAAAATACGGGATCCCGTCCGCTCTCCCATAGTCAAGCCTGTAATCGCTGGATTAGTAGTTGGGTCGGTGACGACCAGCGAATACCTGGTGCTGTATGTTTTTGCCTCTTTTTGTGATACCCACTCCAGTGGAGCCTATATTTACTGCATTAGCTATCATCGCCGTTTTGGCCTCCCTCGCGGTGTCCACGGAGGACGGCGGGCCGCGCCAAGCCAAGCCCAGCCCCAAAGCCTGCCACAGACAGATAAATTTGCAACTCGTGTCTTCGTCTCAGACACCTGGGAGGCCGAGTCCTAGGTAGATTCTTATTTCTCTCACGTTGTTCACAAGCTGCGTTCCGATAATGGTCTCCAGGACCTGTTATATCCAGCAGCCCAGATATTTCATAGACTGTAAATCTGCCTTATGTAATGGGTGACGTCTTATTACTGGAAGCTTGACTAGACTGCCTCCGTTATCTTGGAGTCGGCAGCGAGGCCACCAAGACCGAGATTAATGAAATCAATACTTCCCAATGAGATGAGGAAAGCATTGATTTGCTTAGGTGATCTTGATATTTGATCCGGGTGTCCGCTTGCAGTTATGATCTAGCCTGGAAGCGCTGACAGAGCAATGATTCTTCTTACTTTCTAATCTCCAAAGTAATATACATAAATTTATAAGCTCAAAAACATAGTTATGCACATAATCTCTAGACTTCTTTAATTTATCATTTATCTAAAATTGATTAATGGGGTTGAAAAGCTTTACATAATAGTGTTTTCGGTGGGAAATGTAGCCCGAATCAGAGTGTGGCCCGAATGTGGGCCACTTGACTTACGCCCAGAAGCAAGCCTTTCAAGCCCGTCAGACGCCCATTTGGCGTGGCTTTCCATCATCTGCGCATTTGTCTGACAAACATCCTGGTCATCATATCCTGAGAAGCGGATTACGTCAAAGCCAAATGAAGCTTACTCTAACCGGGGTTGGTTTGGTGGATTGAAGGATCAGGATTTGTCTTCTGACCGGAACCACAGCTTTTCCGTGCTTACATTCGCTTCTGCCTGAACAATACTGAGGTGCGCTCCTTGGTCTACAAATGCAAATTATGAAAGCTATCTTCCTACTTATACTCCTTGAGCCTCACTACCCGCGGCCCTGTCACGCGAACGACACCTTTGCAAGGGGGTGAAACTGAAGTTAGTCACTATTATCCGGAAGCAGCCCCCTATAAGATGGTGCAACGACTGCTTGAGCTAAAGGGTGTATGCTAAATTTAATTCCAGCAGCAGGTGCAGCCAGTGAATTGAGTTTACGTTGATGTGTTGCCAGATACCGGTTGTCTTGGAGGTGAAATAACCACGTTCCTGTGTCTTACTGGGACAGTCAGGCAGCTAATACAAAGCAGCTAACATAAACACCGGAGCTGCATAAATTCCCCACGAAAGGCTTATCAACACACCCTGCGGCGGGTTTCAGGCCACCGAGTTTTCTCTATACCCATTCATCACAATGTGGATCTCCCGCCATGCTACCTTGCTGATCATTTTCGAACTTTGCCATACCTCTGCAGGACTTTTGGCTACGGGAGATAGTTCACCAATCTCGCGGGTATCGCCCGAAGACTGGCTGGCTCTCAACAAATCGGTGGGAGGGCAATTATTTGTCACATTGCCCGTCGGTCTCCCATGCTATGACAACTTTAATGGCAAGCCGCGGAGCCCAGACGAAGCGGCATGCGCCAATGTTGTGGCAAACATGAAGAACATGACATTTCTCACAACTCAAGTTGGCGGATACACTCAGGTACGCCATGTCAAGATTATATGGTCTCTACTTACTGACCGTAACTCGTAGGGAAATTGGGATATCTGCCAGAGTACCGGAAATGGATGCCCCTTGTCTGCAGCAAACGAAATTGACCCGAGCCAACCTTGCAGTCAAGGCAACCTCCCCCTCTACCATGTCAACGCAAGCTCGGTCGAGGATGTTCAGAAGACTCTGCGATTTGCTGCAGACAGGAAGGTGCCGATAGTGGTGAAGAACAGTGGTCACGATTACAAAGGCCGCAGCGCCGGTGCCGGCTCCTTGGCCCTGTGGGTCAACAACTATACACCGGCGCCGACGCTGGAGAAGAGCTTCATCCCGGAGGGCTGTAGCCAGTCAGTTGGCGATGTTTTTACGTTCGGTACAGGCGAGGACTTTGATGGATTGTACAAGTTTGCATACCAGAACAACGTGACCATCATTGGCGGCTCAGGTCCTACGGTCCGCCCAGGGGGTGGCTGGATTTCTGGGGGTGGGCACAGCCCTCTGTCGCCAGTGTACGGTCTTGGGGTGGACAACGCGCAACAACTGCGCGTTGTGTTACCTAATGGGACGTATGTGACGGCTAATCACTGCCAAAACCAAGATATATTCTTTGCGTTGCGCGGCGGCGGCGGTGGCACGTTTGGCGTCATCATGGAGATGTCAACATTAGCCCGTCCTCAGGTGACAATGCAATGGGCCAACATCACGTTCTTCGGGCTGGATGAAGAATCACAACGACAAGTGCTTACAGTCTTGGTGGAAAATGCGAACTTATGGTTTGAGTATGGTTGGGGAGGTTACATCATTCCCGGCGCAACATTCCCGGTGTGGCTCATGAATCCAGTCCTCAACGCAGCCGCAGCGAATGCTTCTCTACAACCATTATTGGAACTGGCAACACAGCTTGGGGCGACCGTCCAAGTCACTACTTATCAGTCATTTTACCAACTATACGAAGAGAAAATAAAAAACAGCGACGTGGCTCGAGGTGGAGTCGGTTTCGCGGAGGCATCTCGATTAATCCCAAGCAAGCGATTCGAAGGAAAGGAAAATCAAGCGGCGCTCACAAAGATGCTCCTCGACCTCAGCTCACCCACCAGGCCGGTGACATTCCGCCTTATGCTGCTACTGACAACGCCATCGCGCGCGACCCAGGACAGCGACAGCGCCATCACGCCGGCCTGGCGCAGCTCCACCTGGCACGTTATCATAAGCACGACTTGGGACTCTTCAAAAACATCTGCGGACCAAGTCGACGCCATATTCCGGAACGTGACTGCTGCGATGGACCCACTCAGGTATCTGACACCCGGCAGTGGAGCTTACTTGAACGAGGGCGACACATTCGAGCCTGATCACATCGCGGCTTTTTGGGGCAAGGAGAACTATGAAAGGCTACAGTCCATAAAGCAGCAGGTGGACCCGCACAACTTGATGCAAGTTCATCAAGGCGTGAATTACAACGCGAGCAACCCGCTGTTCAGCTGCTACCCGGAAATTCAGAAGCCTGTGTCCCAGCCGGAAAGGGTCTTGGAACTATGACACCTCTTAGTACAGCGTTAATCCGAAAAGAATTAAATCTCAATTTGCTAGATTTACCGCTGATCGTACACTTGAATACCTTAACTCAACCTGCAACACGTAAAGTGTCCTCACTGTGAATGATGGAACTTTCAATACTTTGTACTTGTAGGGATTCGAGAAGGCCGCCGAATTGGTCTGCGATTCTGGCGAGATCCCGATGTTGATCTCACCACGCGGTGTAGTACTTTTAAAGGTATTCTGTACTCTGCAGACCGAGAGACAGCAAGCCAGCCACGCTAGCGGCAGCGGCAATGGATTGTGGGTCTAACATGACTTCCTCCTGGAGGCCTGCTCGCTGGCCTCGAGACCTTATGTCGTTGTCTCAGGGCACCAGGACCCATCACACTGAAAGGAGGTTCGATCCGGTTGAACCTGTATCAAAGGGAGGGTATCGCGCGGTTTTGGCAACCCCTCTGTGCTGCCTCTTTTGTCCGTGGCCAACAGAGCTCTCGAAAAGCAACAGATACACTGGTCGTCACCGTGCACTTGTGCTCAACCTGTCAAGGTGAGGCCTGAAAACTGGCATTTGGCTTGACTCTTTTATGGTCCTGTTTCTTTCCTCAGCTGAAACTTAGGGCTCTAAAGGTCATTCCCCATGTGCTTTCACCAAGGCGCCCAATACTATTGGTTTCATCTCGAGACAAGCATCGACAACGCCCCTTCAACGGTCACAAAGAAGGACGGTGGAGGGGTCATTTCAGCCGTGATAAACCCGGTGGTCCCGAAACAAGGTCGTAGACTTATAATATGTGGTGTCAGTACCCGCAAGACATTAGTTCAGATTGGGCAAACCATCTCACACTCTCCCTTGTACGCAGGAACCAACCAAAATTCAACTGCAACACCGTCATCTTCAACATGGCAGAGTCAAATCCATACCCAAAGCAGAATATTCATTTCCCCAGGTCGTGGAATGAAAAGTGGTCCAATGAGGGTGTGACAGATTTGGAAAAAGCCAAAATCATTCTCTATGATTTCAACAGCAACGACGACTCCGACGAAGATGAAAAGGTAGCCCTGTGGGGAGTCCTCCACGCTTCTGAGGTGCCTGGAAGCTTCGAAAATGTTGCATCTCTCGCTACCGCCGTTCAAGATCAAGTATTTCGGAATCGGCACTCTTCTTTTGACTCCAACTGGCTGCTGCAAAGGATGCGATTTATACTGCTCAAAAGTCAGCCGAGCCTTCCCAAATCTGCCGCCACCGACAGTCTCATCAACTTCTTCTTCGATATTTCACTGTCGCGGGGTGGGCAAGTGGGCAACACGATTCCGTCCGACGACATGACTGCCCTGGAGCTCCCTGAAAGCATGCTGAAGGTTGTGATCATTGGAGGTGGTCCGACGGGCCTGTTGGCAGCAATCACTCTCGCCGAACGGGTCAGGTGCCGCAAGCGTGTGCAGATACATGTATACGACAAACGTTGGATCAACCAGACCTACGGCCAACTCCATTTCACGGTTTACCCGGAAGACGAGCGTCGTCGGGATCAGGTAATCACACTGCAAGACCACGTCAAAAGACTCTTGTCAAAAGAGACAGAGAACTTCTTGGACTTTGGCCTGGGAAAACTCGGGGCCGAGCTCGTATGGCCTGAGTCATCCAACCTGCAGATTCGCAAGGTCGAGGACGCTCTACTCAAGCGTGCTCAGGATTCCATCTTTGAGGGGATAATTCATTTACACGGCGCCGAAATCACAGATGAGGCAACGCTGATTCGCGAAGCCGGAGACGACTTTCACTTTCTTCTTGGCAGCGACGGTGCCAACTCTTGGGTCCGGAGGCGCTATTTTTCAGAAGAGGAAGAACCTTGCGGAAGAAGCTTCGCGCTTGGTGTCGCCCTTGACCGTGGCGAGAGGGGCTTGCCCCGTTCGCAGGCTTTGAACATATTCCTTACTCTCTGCCAGACCAGGTTTCTGCTTAATGCAAGTCACCGAGATGGTACAGGTTACTTGAACATGCTGCTCAAGGAAGAAGAATACGACCAGTGTGTCTCGCTTGACGGGACCCCTGCTGACTTTCGGTCACCAGCTTACATCCGTACAGATGGAATGGTCCCTCCTGGCTTCGCGGAAGATCAGATCTTTGCTCCATATGATGAAAATTCAATATTGTGGCAGTCTATTTCCGACGGGCTGCGGCTATTCGGGTTTGAAGAAACGGATGTCAAGAGCATCGTACGAATTCCGATCAATCTCATGGGAGTCAATACTGCCACAAAAGCGGTCACTCTCGAATCAGAAACAAGACTCCACCCTCATTGTCTTGTCTCACTGGCAGGAGATTCAGCACTGACGCACCACTTCTGGCCAGGACGAGGCATGAACAGTGGGATGAAAGCAGCGATAGCTTGGTCTAACCAGGTCTCGGACCTCATTTTGGAACGCAAAGAGGGGCTTTTCGGTCTCGAGCCACGCGCATTAGATCCTTTCCTGGACTTCATGAAAAGGCTTAGGGAGCGAGAACACAAACAGCGAAGCTTCGTCATCCAACACAATTCCGGCTCCCCGGAAGTAATGGAGGAGAATATAAGGCAGGCGCATACATTGGGTGAGCATGATCGGCAAATAGCCCCAGAACTGTGCAAAAGGGTGCTCCATGTCGCGGAAACTCTCGAAGGACGGGGTACAACGCGCTGGCCCCATGAGAAGACGAAGGGCTTGGGCGGGATGGTTTTGACGATACTAAGCCAACTGAGGACACGCACCAAGGCCGAGATGTTTCATTCTGGTCCTTGGCCCATCGACGAAATGAGAGGGCCTGAAGTCCATCCCCCAGAACCACGGATCCCGAATTTGCCTCGTCTGTGGGTGGGAGGCGACACCTGCGCATCCTTGCCGACTGCACCAGATCTATGCGAACTTATCTTGCACATAGCCGTATGCTTTGTTCTATTGGGTGCACTTCACGCTGCAATCTTCTTACCTGAGTAGCCTTTTACGGCAGTGGGGTGTAAAACATCTGGAAACCTTTAAAACTGGATGGAGTTTGCATTTTCTTATAGCAAGACCATATACCTGGACCGTCCCGTGTAGCATAGGTAGAATACATGACAGGTTATGGCTAGTCTCAGAGTGACGAGGGCTTGGTTCTGTCCGTCTGACTTTGGATTTGGGCCCGCATTAGAAAAGGATGGGCTTCAGAACTTGTGCTTGTAATTATGAGGTCTGCTTCATTTGTTATCATACGGATGGTGATACCGTCTCACTTGCCGACTTCAGCTTCCATCTGATATTTCTTGCCTGCGAAGTGCAAAATAAAAGTTTCTTGACCAGAACAAATAGCAACTGGAAAATATCAACCGAGATATTTGTGGTCAACTGTACGTGCTTCACCAGCTGAAGCTCACGCAGGGCCCATCGAAGGTAAATACGGGTGTAGCCAGGGGAAGAAGTAACGCGCCAACCCCATCAAAAAACACAACGGCGTGTCACGAGGAAACCTGGCACCGACTCCACGCATCTTGTTGACAACACTGACATTCCTCCCACAATACCGACGCTTCTCATCATCCGCCACCTCGATCATGCCAGCCACCAGATCCAGGTAACTTATGAAGCTCTCCTCCTCGTCGAAGCTCAGCCTTTACCCGCGCGCCACGTCCGGCAACGATCCCACCGGCTTGACGAAGATGACAGAAAGCCAGTCAGCATGCGAGCGCAGAATAGCCTCAGCCCGCCGCAGATCCTCTTACACGTGCGACGGAGAAGCGAGCAGGACGCGGCGGGCCCACGATGGCATGCCACGCGACAGGTGGTCGCCGATGGTCGCCGAGCTGAGCAGCACCAGCCGCGAGGAGACCTGAATACCTAGCGCCCTGAGCTCCTGTATCGCCTTTACGACGGCCGTTGCGCTGTCGAGGTTGAGGCGGCAGCCTGGAACATTGCCGTCGGTCGTGACCAAGAGGAAGACATCCCTGGTTTTCGAGGCAGAGATCTCGTGTATGTAGTGTTTGGCTTTGCTCTCTGGTCTTATCCAACCATCTTATACTTATTCTAAGAATAGAGAGACACAACACCACTCCCACCCTTCAAGTAAGAACGATATCCTGCAGATCTGAGTCGGGCCCAATAGCTTCACCTCCCATAATTCCATGCACGTAACATTCACCGACAAACTTGAACTTGTTGTCGCCTCGAGGTCTCAGGACGACCGGTGCGTGGCAGCCATTCAGAACGAAGACCTTGTCCCCAGCCCGTGAATGTTCCGAAAACAGTCCAATGTACCCGCTCGCAGTGCCACCCAGTCGGCGGTTCTTTGTAGCATTGATCATGGCCGTTCGGATCTGTCGGAAGGTATCGCCAGCCGATCGTGGCTTGCGTGATCTAAGTTTGTCCTCATCGAGTCCACCCCTGCCTTTTGGCAGCCCTTGACGACGCGTGTAAGTCTGGCCTGATATCGAGTCTTTCTTTCCAGTGGTCAGATCCAGAATATAGCTGAAGATCTCCGCGAATGAATCGGGACATTGTAGCATCCTGCTTTCGTCCCTTCCGGCCACCAAGGTCTGCCAGAATGCGGAAAAGTCTGTATTGGGGCTCGGGTAGTCTTTCAGGCCGGTAGAGAATTCAAGCATTACTTGTAATGTCTCGTTTTCGGCAGTTGGGCTTAGGTTGGGGGTTTCGAAGACTCCGCTCAAGGTTTCCAGAGTGTCGAAGTGCAGCCCGGCCACTTGCAATTCTTGCCAGGTCGGGTTGCGGTTGTCAACCTTAGCAACGGCTGCGTCCTTCAACAATCGTGATTCGAATCCCTCATCAGCTTGATATGACCTATGTGAACTGCCCAGCGCTGTCGTTCGTCTGGGTATCCTCCAGTCAGTTACCCAGGAGGGCAAATCGACGGAGTCGTGATCCACGGATCGAAGAATTTGACCCAGGTCCCCATTGCTAGTAATATGGTGCTCCAAAATGTCTTGATACAACTCCGTGACATGGTATCTATCGGAGTAGTCGACTCGGACTTTGGTGTCATCGGTCTTGCAGATCCCGAACATTCCGTAGACCTTGTCCCGGGGATCGAAGCACCGGGCTTCTCGCGAAAAGCCCATGAGCCTGAGCAGTGAGAACTTGGATGACATGATGCTCTTCTCAAACCTACCCAGGTGCGTTGCCTTTCTGCACAAATCTTTGCATTCACTTACCGTTTCGCTTGTAGGGAACTTCCGTCTCAACCACCGTGAGATGCCGGTATCCACAAGTTGCAAGCAAGCGATGTAAAGTGATTCCCACGTAATCACACTTTTCCCGCAGATAATCCATGATACGTCGGAGAGAGTGACTTCTTGAATGATCCAAAGACGTTCAAACCACGGCCTCGACAGGAAGTTCCAAAGTGCCTTCCAGTATTCTGACTCTGGACTTGGCAGACCCCTTCCCTCGAACTCGGACGGATCGATAGTTTCTTCAGTGGAGAATCGCAGGCGCACGTGGAGATCCTTCAGTAGTCGGATTGCCGTGTCTGAATCATCGGTCGGGTCGCCTATCCAGATGGCTGTGTTGATGGCGTGTTCGTAAATTCTCGACATCAGTGGGACTTGCTGTCCCTTCTCTTCATTGCTCTCCTGGTCTATGCAAATCTGATCAACCCACAGCACCACTGCCCGGTCCTCCTGACGGAAGTGACGCAAGGCAGATTCGAGCGACCTGGTGATCATCTTTACGTGGCCGTCACATTCGAATTTCGCATCAAATTTTGGAGCTCCCCATGTGTAACTCAATGCCGTGTAAAAGACAGGACTGGAAAGATTGTTCATAGAAAGGGCGAACGGCAATGGCAGGTGTTCTTTGCCAGTGATTCTGAACTCGACCGAACAATGGTGTAGTGCGCCCTTCAGCTGGTCGGAGGGTTTTCCGGGCTTGATTTCGAGGACACGAATCTCATATCTATCGGTGATGGGTTGGTAGAGCTTGCTTCGGTCAGATTCTTTTCTTGTGACGAAGTGTGTTTTCGTCTTCGCCCAGCTGTTGATTTCCTCCCTATACTGCCCTATGATCCATTCGTGTTTGTCGTCGACATGAGTAATCTTGAACTTTTTGTCGGCATCTGCGTTGATAGAACTGAGTAAATCTCTGTTGTCCTCTTCCTCTTGGGCAAAGAAATCCATTCTAGGAGACTTGAGAGTGGCGCAATTGGGTGTGGCCAGGATGGGTGTCCGAGTTTGGCATGGAAGGCATGGAACGCGCACATTCGGGAAGCGCTACCCCTCATCATGAAAGAAGACCAAGATTTGCACGAAGAAAAACTGGAGGCGCGTTGGCAATTCTGTTGGCTAAGAAGTACTAACTCGTTACAGCGAATCAGAGCCCACCGTTTAACGTCACCTCACCCCATAGTGTTTTTTATACCTTATGTACCAGTGCGAAGAGCACTCTTGAAGCTCGTAAAAGATGTCTGTAATATTTCTGCTGTTGAAACCTCTAATTTTATAGATTAATTAATCATACCATTTGTAAGGCGGCAATCCAATTTGTCCACGCTTCGCCGGGCTCAAGTGAACAGCTTTGGAATTCTCACGGCACGCGCCATACTAGTAGTTGCGGCCCAGTTCGTAGAGCCCCAGTGGTCTGCATGGAAACCAGATCTTTGTGGAACTCCATGTTTGTAAGGTCTCAGTTCCGGAAAAGGTCTTAGCTGTCCAATAACGCCTTGATGCGGAGCCATTTTAAAGGCTATGTCCTGCTTTTCAGGGGCATTGAGTCCCTCTGTGATTGTTGGGACTCTTGTGTCAAGATGGCCAATTGAGTCATGGACTTTGTCATTTTCTTGACTACTTGGGCAGTCCATCTATCCTGAGTCCACACAAACGTAAGCTCTACTTCGTTTCCTCATTTGATAGCATGCCGTCTCGCACAAGTGATGGCCGAACACTAGACTCTTGCCTTCACGCGGCAGCACCGTCCAGTGTCAGTATCTTCCCGTTCACCTACTCGGCTTCATGTTTGTCAAGAAGCTTACGACGCGAACAACATCAACTGGATATTCTTTACGATGCAGTGGTGATGCGTGAGCGGCCATCTAGTGCGTTCACAGATCTCAGCAACCAGCCTCTCATTCCACTGTAGTATTTGAAGACGGTAACTCACCCGCTGGCGCTTCTCGCCACTATGTTTCTCCCTATTGGGGATGTAATGCTGGGAAACATCGTGAAACATGTCCGTCACAGTACCACCAGGTGCGACCGCATTTACAGTGATCTTTTTGTCGCTGTAGTCCTTGGAGAAGACTCGCAGAAAGGAGTCGACTGCTCCCCTGGAGCCCGAGTACAGCGAGTGCCGGGGCACGGTGAAATCCTTGGCGGTGTGGGAAGACATTAGGATAATGCGCCCGCCTTCGTTCAGGTGGCGGTAGGCCTCGCAGGCACGAAGAACTGGCCACGCGTGTTCAGGCTGAAGACACGGTCGAACCCATTCTCAGTCACGTCGCCGAGGTGGCCGAAGCTCACCACGCTCGAGTTGTTGCAGACGATGTCTAGACCTCCGAAATGAGCCACTGCATCGTCCATCAGCTTGGCTGTCTGAGACACCTGTTCTATACATGTCAGTACTCGCCACAAATCACCCCTGAGGTATCTCTGTTCCAGGATTCCAGAAAGACCGACTTGTCGGATATCTGCATTGAAGGCAACAGCTTCAGAACCAAGCGCTTTGATGCCACTCACCACCTTCTAGCTGACTCGGCTGAGTTTGCATAGCTCACAATGACTTTGGCACCGAGACGAACCAGCTCTGTGGCTATGGCTGCACCAATACCACGGCCAGAGCCCGTCACCAATGCGACCTTTCCGTCGTCAAACCGGTAGGGAATCTGAGAGCTTGAATCCATCCTGTTCTAGAAGCCTCACATGGTCCGTTGCAAGATAATCGTGATTGAATTGATGTGAAATGGCCACGGAGTATTCAATGGACATATACTTTTGTATCCGACGATGTAAAAGAGACAGAAGTCCAGTTCGTTATACCCCGAATAACTCAGTACTGCGTCATCAGGATGATCCTCGAGGCCGGGGAAAATCGACGACGTTTCTCAATTGCCTGACCATTGTTCGTGCAGAGAAGATCTTCTCGATGAAATGAGCAATCCGTTACGCTTACTGGTTTTCGAACCTGAAAGTGGCTTTTCTGTTTATGTAATTAATTCCCTCCTGACCTGAGAACCTTTCTTGCTGGATCTACGTCATCGATAGGTACATGCGAGTGATTGTATGCAATCTTTTACCCCAATATTAGACTCGATCCCAACATCGCCCGTGTTAAAGGCATCAGCGACCGCGTAAGGTGCAACCTGCTCCACCATATAACCATGTCCGGGATACCCCCAGGTCCGATGACCGCCGGATCAGCAGTGCCAGCAGCCGGCAGCCTGAACAACTCGTCATTGAGCGGGCCCATGAAGACCCAGATGAACGGCACCATAGTGACCGTAATCAGAGCCGCGGCCGTCAGTCCGCCACGGCCCTTACTCGCCCACAAGGCCACAGACGGGTACAGCAGGCAGGTTCCAACCCCCACCGTCGGCAGTACCCGTTGCATCTAAGGGCCCCATGGGGGTACTTCAACGGCAAATCGAGCATGATTACTAGGATGGGAGGTTAAAATCCAAACACAGATAGATTGCATTACGAACTGAATTTACTCACTCGGCATTCTTGACGGCTTTCTCGGGGTCCTCCCGAGCAAATTGCTTGCAGTAATCAATACCGTAGCCGTAATCAGAAGTGCCTAGCACATCTCTGAAATGTGTCGCCTCGTGGACGATCGTGCTAAACAAAATCATATCGTAAGAACATCTTCTTCCGCAATAGAGGCTAACTGACTTACTCCCATTGGTTACGATGCTGTCCAGAAGGTGGGACTATCGCCTCGTTGAAGTACACGCTGCAGATTCTAACATCTCCGTATCTGCCACCAATCGTTGCAATAACAGCATCACTAATGCAGGAGCAGTCATAGCTGAAAGTGGTCGCCAGATCAGGCGCAAATTTCTGATGGAACATGGGTTTCAGGATCTTTCTCCGTATCTTGTCTCATAATCTCTGAATAACATCATTTAACTTACCTTGAAAGCAGTCAAGACGCGACTATACCTTTCCGTACTAAAAGCACCGTACCAAGTTGCTTGTATCTCACTGCCACTGGGGTTCGCTTCCAGGTGCTCTATAGCCGCATAGGATTTATTAGTGGCCCGTTCGATAGCCACCTCGAGAGTGGCTACCTGCGCAGGGGTGCATGATGTGAAGGTCACAGCCCCGGACAGGAGGGGGAAAAAACCGATAATATAAGAAATGCGCATTTCAATTGAAGTCTGGCAGCAGGTTCGATATTTGGGTGTTCCGATGAGGATTTTCGGAGAGGGGGATGTTCAGCAATTTATCTCAAGCAGCTCGCTTGTTGTCTCTTGGCACACATCTTTTAGGAAGGTACTGAGCAAGTGGACATGCCATTCACAGCAATTGCTCCGTACATCGGTGCATTGATCCCACCACAGCTTGCTTGGCGAGCTGGCTCTTCACTACTCTTAGTGCTGTAATTATGCATGCAAGTGTTGAGGAGCGTTGTTATCTCCTCAAAAGAAGGCAATGTTTACCGTATCTTGCAAGACTCCTACAGATACGATAACCCAAGATCACCGCGTCCTACCAGGGCACAGTAACAAATTTATCCTTCCCTTCCATCGTCTTGCTGTACTCATCCTGCGACGCCTGGATCATAGAATGAGTACCCGACTCGTCATCCTTCCCAAGCAGCGTCAACCTCACAGCATTGCTGGCCCCCTCAGAGATCGGCCCGGGTGTTTCGTTAACCCCCTCCCCATAATTATTGATCTTGGTAGCCTGTGTAAAGCAGGAGAGTACATAATCAGCATTATCAAACCACAGTTTAGAGACAGGAGGTGCTCACCCTGAAGCCAGGATTGGAGGCGTTAACCTTCCAGTCCGGGAAGCGGTGGTGGTAGTACAGCATGACCATGTTCTCAGCGGCCTTGCTCACCGAGTAAGCCGGGTAGTCCTTGACGAACCCGAAGTCGTGCGCGAGCTTCAGACTGCCGGCCCCGGAGCTCATGAAGACGACGCGCGGGTTCGCGGCCTTGGAGAGCAGGGGCACAAAGTGCTCGACGCTCGCGGCCGCGCCGGCGGCGTTGGTGGCCACGGTTCGGGTGATGATCTCGCTGATGGGCCGGCCTGCGTACTCCTTGTCGCCTGCGATTCCTGCCTGATAGAAAGTTAGATTTGATTCCCACCAGGTTTGAAATGTCGGGAGGGAAGGCTCACATTCGCGTGCAGGACATCGAGCCTGCCGAACTTGTCGCTCACCAGCTTGGCGGCAGCTGCCAGTGACTCTTCGCTGGTGATGTCGATCTGGATGGCCTCGACCCCCTCTCCGGACCCCTCGCCCTGCAGCTGCTTCACGGCGGCCTCACCGTCGGGCAGTTTGCGGCAGCCAATGAGCACGTGGAACCTCTGGCCATGATCTCGGGCAAGTTGTCGTGCGACCTCAAGGCCGATCCCCCCGTTTCCGCCAGTCACGAGCACGATCTCCTTGTCAGGGTACGCCATGTTGCAATGTTGGAGCAGAAAGCCTTATCCTTGTGAGGGTTGAATCGAAATATTCATTGCTTCAAGAAATCACAATACGATGTTGCTGCCTTTTAAGCATCGACGTAGCCGGATCTTAGCACCCTATTTCCGAGACAACCGCTTGTGACCGGCAAAGAGGAGTGCGGAGCAATTCGGACAATAAGGTAACTCAAAAGGCGTCCGTAAGCGCCGTAAACAATCAGCCCACTTGGTATGTGTCGCACAGGATCTAAGCGGCATAATTTGCGGCACAGTTGACCCCCCACGATACGGAGCAACTCCGGATTTTAACTACTTTCAGTGTGTAACGTGGGCCGTGAGTGCTCGCAAGAAAGAAAACAAGAAACACATGGACATAAGATGAAGATTGAAGTGTTGGTCACGTTCGCCATTGGTGAATCAGGATGCTTAGTTATGAAATCATTCCCATCTAGGAGGGAATCACAAGTGGACATGTTTGAGATTCAGGCATACGTACAGCTGTTAGCAATTCGAAACTGCTCAACATGGGGGCTCGCCATTTCTTCCTTGATATTATGCTATGATCAGAAATTGAAGATGGCATGTGTCAGACAATCCAAATTTTCAGCATCTCAGACTTACACGGACGTAGTTGATGCAGTCACCGAGTTGTTGTCTGGCGTTCACATCGACTCGACTAACAAGTCCATGAGAATCCTCATGAGAGAAAGGCCATAACACAGATCACAGCAGAACAAAACGACACGGTTTTGAACACTTAAACAGCAAGCCATAACATGAGTGGGGGGTATCTAGTAATGGGAGCTATTGCACAGCGCACACGACTGAGCCGCTCTAACTTCGTGACCAAATCCTCTCTTGCAATGCCCGACCTGACTCCCTCATGCGTGAATTTATCCAAGGGTGGCGCATTCATCACTGACCAATTTGAACTTTCTGCCGCTGCTGCCCAGCCACCGGACAACTCCAAGGCTGGCAAAACCCTTCAGATGAGGCCATGGAGGCTATGATATGCAAAGCAGGAGTAGACAAGCTTCTCCTACAAGTCATGGGGCAGAAGTAGATCTCACAACACCTGATCAGCAGCCTGTTGCATTTCACAACCCGCTGCCGTCTCCAAACACCACCATATGCTTCATTTTTGGAGAATTCTCTGATCATGCCCTCGCCCCTCTAGAGCAACTCGAACCCAGCTTCCGCCAACGAGTCCCCGGTCGGCATGATCGGCCGGCCTTGCATTGGGAAAGGCCAGAAAAGCGGGTTCTCCATCGAGTCGCCCGACCTCACCACTGGCGGGCTTGCCGGCGCCGGCGCGGCGGGCAAGGCCATCGAGTTCCCCCAAGTAGTGACAAAGTCATTTTCGGTCATGTTGGGCGCGAAGAAATTGAGGCTGTTTGTGGCCGGCCGTGTTCCGTAATCGTGGTCCTTCATTCTCAATAGTTCTGATGTACGCGACGCTTCGCCCGCCTGCTGCACTTTTTCCTTCTCTCTTTTCACACTCCGTGGGACATCCATCTCGATCTTGATGTTCCACTTCTTCGCGAGGTATCGTAGAATGTTCAAAGCCTGTTCCGCAAAGTGATGACACGGTGCCATCTCTGTCAAGTCGGCGATGCCCTGGTTAATGGATTTGGTAACATGGGGGTCAAGGCGCGGCGAACCACGGCCGGGCGGTGGATGACCCGCTCCTGACTCTTGTGTTCGGACTCCTACAGTAGCTTCCGTCTGGCTTTCTGGTTCTGGCGGTGTTCGCGACGCTGCGATTGCCAGATGCATAATCGAAGAGGTAAGAACGAAGTAAGGGACGAAGGAGGGTGTACGCTGGAGCGTGTACAAATCTGAATATGACTTGGCTAGACCCTGAATAGCGTCTGCGGCTGAGGTGCAGATGTCTCTCGGCAAGAACTGCGACGTTGTGATCCGCAATTTGATTAAAGGTCGGAAGAGAAGCAACACGGCAAAATGGTAGTACATGCTTTACGTTAAGAGATGTCAGTAGTGCGGTCTAGGCACCCCAAAAGAAAAACTTACTGCGCGAAGAGGACTGCGGGAGTGAAGTTCTGTCCAAGTTTGAGAGAAACCGGTACCGATTCGTACCAGTTCATCATCTGCGTGTAGATTTTCAGAACGTCAGGACCCCTGAGTGGTCGGCCCGGTGTGTGGAGTGTGTAAAGAGAATCGTGAACCAGTTCGCTCAGTTCGCAGAAGCACTTGTACACAGATCGGACATTAGACGGCTGCTCGCAGGACACATGAAATGGGGCTCCTGGTCTCATGTCAGCGTGGCCAGGCTCAAGGCGATCTGTGAGACAGCATTTACCGTCATCCGTGTACGGGATCCATACAGAAGCCTCGATATCTGGCATGATGGCTGGCTTGGGTGGTAGATGTGGGAAGCGGGAGCACTGGGGCAAAGAGCCAGTGGCCAGAGACCAGGCACTGAAGACCAATCAGTCAGCAGGCCCAAGGCAAGGGCGCATAGCGATCAGCTGAAGATACTCACTGGTCCAGCGCGAAGGCGCCCCAGAATGTAGCTGCCTGGACAGCAACCTCGTCGCTATCTCCCGAATCGTCACTCACACGGTGCAGGCCCATCTCAACCGCAAGACGGATGCTTTGCCCTGCGTAATACCAACTTTCCGAATCCCTGCCACAGCTGGCCTCCCGAATTGACATGATGCCAAGAGCCTGAATTGTAGTGAGACTGTGGTGGTCCTCCTCCTCGAAAAAGAGACGGAGGCTTTCTTTGAAAAAGTGGTCCCCCGACGTGTATGGATCGTCTGGATTCGCACGCGTACTAGGCTGGGTCGAAAACCGGCATCCTAACGCGAGTAGGGCGTTGACGAGGATCGAAGAGCAGTACCGAGGACGCCCAGAGTGGAAATCCTTCAGGAAGTGTTCCTTACTCAGGGACGCGAACGTCGGATACTCCCAACAAAAGTAGAGGGCAAGGAGATGCTGAACTAAGCTTCTGTCTGAACTGGTCTCGGTCCAAGTGGTAGGTAGCCCCGAGGGAGGGGGCATCTCCGGGGTCAATACCTGGTCAAGGCCTCGGTAAGTTCCCTCAGAAGCCTGCAAGTGCGACAAATTGTCTGCAACCCACGATCCAACTCTTGTCTGGGGAGGTCCGGGGCGGCTCCAGCTCATTATGTCAGGCTGTGAGTTGCTCCTGTTGGAGTGCGCCTGGCTGGCCTCCGAGTAGTGACTCCACTGACTGTTAGGTTCCATGTCCTGTCTGGAGCTCAACGGATGAATCGTCGACGTCGGGCTGACAGTGGCGACCGACATTGCGACGTTGGATATGCCGGGGGTGTACGAGGCGGCGCTCGCACCAGCGAAGTTCGCCAGGTTGGTGAGATTTGTACCCGGGCCGGAGGGTTGGCCAAACGTAGGTATCGAGCCAGGTCCCGAGGAGGGCTGGCTACCCAGCCAGTCCGCTATGGCCTCGACGGACTGGCCACTGCGCAGTCGGCGCAAAATCTCCTCCCATTGAGGATTGTGCGAGAGGGCGCTGATGACCGACTCGCTCGAGGCTTGTTGGCGGCGCAGCTGCTCGATCTCGTTGCGGAGGTTCTCCTTCGACTGTCGCACGGGGACCTCATAGTGACATTCGACGTCCTTCTGGGCGCTGCATCTGCTACACGGCTGCTGGCCATCGCACTATAGGGCAGAATAGCAAACAGTCAGTTTAGGAGGCCTGGGGGGCTTGCGCCGCCAGATCACACCGAGGTTGGGAAGATTCGGCTCGGATGGGAATGATGGCAGTGTGAGAGCAGTGTAGTAGTACCTTTGCGCGCTTCTTCCGACACTCTGTGCAGGCATTGGGAGTCACCACGCCCAGGCCCCTTCGCCTCTTGGAGGCGGCGGTGCTGGAGAGCGAGCTCGGAGGCGGCGCATTGGGGGTGCCGGCGGAGGAGGACGTGTCGGCGGTTTGGGTGGTGCCGGCGGTCGCGGGAGTGCTGGCGGAGGGATTCGAAGCTGAGGCTGTCGAATGACCTGTGTTCTGTGTGGTAGACACAGGAGTTGCGCCAGAATCGTGAGGGTTGGATGAGGGTGTGTCTTCAGGAGCAGGAGAGTCCTGATCCATGGAATCATCCATGCTGGATGTGCGGGCTCGCTTCTCGGACGCCATTGGGAGGCGGGCGTGCCTGAGTGGATAGCGGGGGTCAAGGCAAAAGGGGGGGGGGGCGTGGTTCGGAGGAAAATCAGGTCGGGGGCGCGACGGCGCGTAACGTCATTCTTAGAAAGTCGAGATTGGGCAGAAGGTATTCGCGTGGGTGCTGTGCTGCGCAGTGGTGGACCAGATAGACGGCCAGGGGAGTTGTGTGTCGCGACTGACGGCACGAGCTAGTCTGGCTCCTCTTCTATGGCCGCTTTTTCTGTCGTCGCGAAAGCTTTTGTGTCTGGGAACGGGCAAAGAGTTCGAATCGAGACACAGAAATCAAGGATGGCCGGTAGCTTCAAGAGCTACGGGATGATATGACAAAATGCAGGCTGCTGCTGCTGCACCTCGGAACATGGCCCCCCTGCAAGCAGACTGCCAGTACTGTTTGAGGGGTGAGGGGTGCCAGCTGCCGAGCTGCAGGAATGGAGGGGCGTGAGCGTGCCCAGGTGGGCCGACGTGGGCTCTTTGGGGCCAGCTCGGGGCCGGTTCTGGGTTGGGGATTGGCTGCAGTGGGATGGGATTGTGGGAGGGTTGTGCCTGGGGATCTTCTCAATCCGATGTCAGGATGTGGATATGATGATGGGACGCTAGGCTAGATAAGCTGTGTGCTGGGGGGGCTTCAAGACAAGGCACTCTCACACAGCACACACACTCTCTCTCTGCCTCCCTCTCTTATTACACACTCGAAAGGCCATTCGCCACCTGCTTGCTGCCCAAGAGCTTCCGGCTGTCCAGTCCTAAACGTCGTGGGCGAGTCGTCTAGCCCGCTCCTGCGGCTCAGGACATGCAGGGACCGGCCTGGAGTCTGTCAGTTTCGCCGTTCCGTGGTTGGGCAGTTGGGCTTTAGCGTGCTTGTTGCAGCTACGTGCGGAGGCAGAGTGGCAGGCGCGAGACTACACACGTCGTCTCCATCTTGGCCTCGGTCTTTGTTCTGCAACATGATCGACTGACTGACTGACTGACTGACTGCAAAAGCGCCTGGACAACGTTCGATGGCCGGGGCGCATGTTGCACGGCAGGACCTGATGCACGCACGCGCTTCAGCATTGGAGTTGAGGCCGTCGCCGCCGCTGCCGCTGCCGCAGTCGAAAAGGGAAGCGTCCCTACCGGATACCATCCTTCGTCGAGGCCGACCAAGAGGGTGGAGCGGAGGACGGCCGTGGGTAGGGTTGTCGAGTCGCACCGGGCTTAGAACGCAAGTCAGTGTGCTGGGACAGCCCGAGAGCGAGAATAAGGAGGTCGAGGCGGCCGACATGTTGCTGATGGACAACTGATGCTGCAATTTGCTGTGTACCTGCTACCCGAAAGCCGAGGCAGGAGGTCCAGATTTCCTCGCGCTGCTGAGACGACGGACGGCGAGTGGCTTCCCCCACCAAAGAGTACGCTTGTTGACCCTACGGTTGTCGTGGTCCAGCCGAGTCCAGTCGGGCCCAGTCCGCGGAGGCTCAAGCACGAGAACAACGGTCTAACATATATGCGTGTCTTGGTGTGCTGGCCATGCTGCCGCGCTGCGTGCTGCGTGCTGGAGATATTGTACGACACACCAAAAGTAGCAGGAGCAGCCACTCAGCCACTCTACATGCAAGCAATGAGCTCCTTCCCCCATACCCCAGCCTTGGACCCTGCAATGTGACACAAGAAAACCGGCCACCTGTAGTTTTCTGCCTGTGAGATGAGGCTTTTCATCGACTGGGGTTCTCGTCACACAGGCAAGTAATCTACCTCATGGCTTGTGCTGGCTGTGATGTTATGTCTAGGTATCTACCTATTAGTGTGTTAGATATTGGATATACTGCAAAAGGGTACATATGCAGCCTGGCAGTGCCTCCATCTCCAACCCTGCCCCGTTTCCCATTACTATCTCGGTGTGTCCATATCTACTTACTTCTTCGCGCGCAGTCTTGCCGTGTCTGATAGCGAGCGCACAAGCAACTCCGCAGCCATGTGGCCCTCCCACAAAACTCAAACCAATGGTTATGGCCAAGTTGCTGCGCCGGAGCAAATGCTCCGCCTCCCTCGCCTGCGCGTTTCCAGATTCGACGCGGATGGCTCGAGAAGGGACGAGCACGCCAGCCTGGCACGTTGATGAAGTTTTCTTCTCTTGCCCCCTTGCGCGTCTTCTAGAATTCAATGCAAGATCAGATCCCTGGGCGTGCAGACAATTAATATGCAATCCGGTCCACACCACCAATCAGCCCGACCTGAGAATAGACCGGAGGAGGACCACTGCATTATTCGGCCCTCTGGTCACTGATGCGCCATAAAGCACAACGTGTGAGGATCCTAAATCTCCGACTACGGATGCATACTGCCCTCACATTTTAGGAGGTGACTCTTATATAATTTAGCTGCAAAGTAAACAGATCTTCAACAACTCTGGCGAAACCCACTGTTTCTTCAGTAGTTCTTCCAGTAAGGACTCGCGGGGAGAAAGACTTCGCAACAAACTCGCCAACGACGAGCTGTGCGACAAGAGAAGATCTAGAGTCCTCAAACGGTGTAGTTCCAAGTGCGCCTGCGCCTGTCCCAGATTCGACTTGTTTTACAGAGTACATTTTGGATGCCTCCGTACTCAGGCCCATGGTTCCTCTGGGGAAACTCTGCGATGAAAGACCACCCGCCAGTTTCACACCGCTTGCTTTCTGGAGATCCCTGATGACTCACTTCCGGTTGGTATAAATCGAATGGGAATGCGTAATGAATCTTGCGTCTCCTTGGAAGTGGTTCCTCTGTCCAAACCTGCCCCGGATTGGTTGTTGTGGACAGAGGAACCACTTCCATCAAGCAAGGTGCGAATACTGTGTAGATGACTGGCAGTGGAACAGGCAAGTCCAAACGAAACAAGTATCCATGACTGTTTCCAAATCCAGATGTCAAGAATCGACATGGGTTGTTGGAAGGTCTCGCTCAAAGAAAGTCGTATGATTTGTGTAATTATTACCCCCATGTGGCAAGCCTGGATCCCCCCCTCTAGAAGCAGCCAGGTGAGACTTGAAACAGAAACAGATAAAAAAAACTCACAAACCTAAGCGACCAAAGTGTAGACCCATGATACTGCCTGATTTCACATGAAAAGAGTGCATGTGACTGTTGAGACGACCCTCCTGGCCAGACGCGGCCATGCCTCGGACACTCATCGCCATAAACCAACTCACTGCCACATAGTAGTCCTTGTCCGAGCCGGCAGGAAAATGCGAAAACAGCATCTGAACAAACGGAGCCCTCATCGCCACAGATTCTCAGGCAGTAAAAAGCGTCGCTTCACGGCTCTGAAACATTGAAGTCCGTCGCACTCCGTCCATGGCAGGCAGCCGCCGCCACTGAGGCCACGTAGTTCCAACAATCGTGCCCCGCACATAATCGCTCGCGTCGCTGCCTATTCCATCACGGCATTGGCATTTGCCTGCGCCGCTGTCGTGCTGTGGGCACGTCACGCCTTGCAAGGACCAGGCCCGCGCGCCTCAGGACTGCCTCTTCCTAACATGGCCACCGTGTCAGTTTCTTTGTTCTTCCCTGTGCTATATGTATCCAGTGGGAGGCGATCGCTAGCGGGGCTGCCGTGATGATTGGGCTGGAACTTACGTCAAGGAATGGCTGATTCGGGTTGGGTGCTGATCGTTCCGGGAGTGCTGCGCCGGGATACACACCCGTGGTGCTCTCGACGCCTGTCCATGTCGTCGTCGTCCCGGCTCCCTGGATGTCTGTATTGAGAGGAGTCTGGATTTTCGGAACAACTAGACCCGAGACCGATGAAATGGCCAGGAAAGCGCTAAAGGCGTAAAACTGCATTGTGTGCTTGAGGCTCGGAAGGGCTTGGGTGGTGTGTTTAAACATGTGAACGAGCAAGCGACAAATCAACTTAATGACTGCTTTTTACAAGCTCAGTGCCAGGCCCAAGTGAGAAAGCCGTGGAGGGACTCGAATTCAAGAATCAAATAGCGTAAATCTGTCTATGTTCTTTATAGCGAGTCTTCTTCTTCGGCACAATATTAAATATTAGATCAGAGGCGCAGTCTGTTATTGCAGTCTGAGCGCACGCCCACCCAACACCCTGTTCTGGCTGAGACGTCCCTTTTCGGAGCCGCACAAACCCCGACCACATCGTATAATCCATCCAAAAACGTCAATATTGGAACCAGGGAGTTACATCAAACCGGCCGACATAGCCTCATTCGACCCGTGTTCAGGGCGCCCGGCCCCCGATGGTCCTCGGCCGAGAAATGCCAAGCCTGACCCGTCCCCACGGCCCCGGAGATGTCAGCCGCATTGGGCAGACAACAGCTGGGGGAACCAAAAGAACGGAAGATTATATCGTAATAAGTTTGAGACCTGGCGCTGAGTGTCGCTAGTTTGAGCCTTCCGAGCTCAGTGAACATATTACAGAGACTGCATCTCATATAACCTGAAGATCAATGGGGTCACATTTACCATTCTCGCCCTCCGCATGCCCCAAGTGTCACATGGTCACAAGCATTGGGAAGCAGCCCAACCTCTGGTGTAGTACTACTTGTATATTATCCAGGCATCTCAAAGTAGAGTGCCTAGTCGCTATTGCTCAGTCCCGGTCCAAAGTCCCAATGCCTGACGCTTTTCGTGGGTATCCATATACTCCTTGGGCCCGTTTGTCTTTGTACAATAATGACTTTGCCCTTTCCTTTCCGTTCCTTGCCTGCCTCACCGGTTTGAGTCCCACATGCTGTCATGTCCTGCGTGACCCTAGCCAATCAATTTGTTGTACATATCTTCACCTCAACTCGTCAGATAGCTTTGCATCCATCCAGGCACTTATGCCTTCCGGCCGCTATTTCCCATTCCACTCAATCCTCATAGCCGTGTTTCTCTTTGATGGACTCCTACTACGTTCACCCTTGCTAGGGCTCCTGTCCACTTTGATAGGGCTACTCCTGTCCCCTTTGCTTGGGCTCCTCCTGTCCCCTTTGCTTGGGCTCCTCCGTGAAGGTGTGACAGGCGGTGGCAGGAACCTGGCATCTGGCGAAGCCTCGGACTCCGTGTCATCCTGCAGAAAAGCTCGTCTGATGTGTTTCGGCGTGTGCCCGATTGGAGCAAAAATATAAGCCTGGCTCTTATCCGGCGACATTGGAAAGCCCATTGGACCAAGACTCTGGTACTGTGCCCCGGGATTCGCCTGGGTGACGCTGTGCTCCCGGTAATTGTGACGGAACTTGCTGAAAGCAATGTTGCAGGCAAACATGGCGATGATGGAGAAGGAGGACAGCGTCACAGTCGCCTTCCAGGAGAGCCGCGAGAAGAACTCGTTCAGAATGTCGGCAAGGTGCCCGGCCGAAGCCTTGACGCCCGCCACCACGTTTGAATCTTGGCTCATGCAGGTCTCCCACTCATTACACATTCCTTCCAGGGCCGGCAGTCTGTCCTGGATCGGAGAGCATTTGTTCTCAATGTACCTCCGAGAGCACGCGGTCATCTCTTCGAGGAGCTGCGCTCTGGCCTTCTCAGATGAGTAGAGCACCTCGCCACGTATTGCAGAGATTATACCCCAGGCCATCCACAATACCACACCCCCGCAAGCAGCATTGAAGAGCACCTGTAGGTACCATGAGATTATCATGGGCGCGTTGGGGTTGGAGGAGATGGACGTCAGGATGTGGTGTAACCACCCCAAGTCTCGCTTCCGCCTGTTCCGCCTGCCAGTCGGTTCGTCGTCGTCGTCACTGTCATCCTCGTCGCGGCCGTCTGGCAGCCGTGACCTCGTGCTTCCGATGTCCCTGTCTCTCTCCATCCTGACCCTCTTGCGCACCTTGTCGCGTTGAAACCAGTCCTGCCGCGGCAGCTCGCCCTTGCCCGACTTCTTCTCGGAGAACAGACTGCGCGCGACGGCGTGATCAGGCGTTGATATAGACATAGGGTCAAGGAAGGCCGAGTCATCGAAATCGGGGGTGTCGGCGGGTCCAGAAGCATCGGTCATCGCGGGACTGTCGTCGATGGGAGTCTCTGACATAACAGAGTCTTCGAAGCGGTCTTTCTGCGGTGTGGTGAAAGCAGGCGTGCTGGGTCTGGCACTTGTGAATGCTGGGTTGCGCAGTGGCGGGGCAGTATACTGCCTGGATATGGACGGGCTGAAGAAGTTCCTTTCAGGTGGACGTGGGAAGCTCTGTTGCCTCAAAGGGCTGCCAGTCTTGGGTGCGCCGGGCTTGGAGAAGGGGTTTGGTCCGCCAAAGCTAGCAAAGGACGGCGCTGCTGAGTTGTGGGAAGCTGTAGGTGGCGTTTCTCTGTCAGTATAAGAAGTCTGTTGGGGGGGGGGGGGCGACGAGCTGCTGGTCGCGTGATCCGAGGATATGAACCAAGACGTGGACGTACGAAGTGCTGGAGGTTGTTGTGCAAACTGGAAAAAGGGACTCGACTTGTCGACTTGGACGTTCTGGAACTCGAGCCCGTCCATAGGACCCTCAGCTCCGCGTCTGTTCATGATGAGGCGGCGCGGGTTACGGAATGCGAATTCGTTCCAGGTTCGGCAATGCAGGGCTGTTCAGTCAACTGCAGCAGGATGGGGGAGTGATGATGGGATGCAGCTCCCATGCGCAAAGAAGCGGGCACCGGTGGGTCTTTTAAGGAAAGCTAGGAACGGTTGCAACAGAGCACGAGTGCGACGGTCGGTCGTGTTGTCCAAGGGGCCAAAGAGAGAGGGGTGGGCGATGGACGTTGTGGATGGCAACCTGCAAAGCCTCTACGGAGCTGCAGTCATGTCAACAATAAACAAGAGAAACGTTGTGCCTTATTAGCGTCCTTTCCCTGCGGCCAGAAGCGAGCGGCCGACCAAAGGCCAGGTCCAGGGGTAGTGGCTCAGTCAGCAACCGCGAACTAGATACCTAGATACCTGGGTACTTGGGTACACCCTGGCCCCTAACCCCTGCTGAGTGCACGGGCCCTGCCCATCATTCAGCCCAAGCAGCGCCAGACCACAGCCAAGGTATCTGGGGGTAGTCCAGCCAGCACCTTGCAGGCCAGGCCCAAAAAGTCAAAGGAATACCTGCCCGTTTTCCAACTCGCAGCTTTTCGAATTGCACTTCTACGGTAGCGTTCAAACAACGGCAGACCAGGCCTGACTGACTCCACCAGTGCCCACCTCCCCCGACCGTGAAGTTCCTCCCCATACTTTTGCAGCCTTCTCAATCAGGACGAGCCCCGGCCGCCCAAACCGATCCCCTTGCCCGCAGCTTCCAGAAACCGACAACGCCTGTCACCTCAATTGCTCCTATATCGTCTGGGTCGACTCTACCAACCGAACAAAGACACAATGTCCGATATCGAGGACATCGACTCCCGCCAGGCGTCAGCCGCGCCTGAGGACGACGGCATGTCCGACCGCGACTCCGACATCCTGTCCGACGTCGACGTCGGCGACCTGGAAGAGTACGATCCCCTCAAGGCCAACATCGAGCAGCGGCCCGTCGACATCGACGAGGATGTCGCCAAGTCTCTCAAGGCCACCAAGCGGAAGCGCGCCGAGGGCGAGACGGCAAAGAAGCCCAAGGAGGGCCGGAGGCCTAAGAAGCGCCGCACCGAGGACGGCGACGAGGTCAGCGCTGCGGACGGCACCATAATCGAGGGCAAGAGGCGGCGCGCGGGCGCCGGAGACGGCGGCGGTGGCGAGAAGAAGTCCAAGGCCCGCTCCAAGCGGCCGACGCCGGAGCCTGAGAACGACGAGCACCTGACGCCGGAGCAGAGGCGGGCGAGGGCGATTGAGAAAGCGATGGATGCGGCCATCAAGGGCAAGAGCAACAAGAGGCGTACCAAGAAGGACGAAGTGGTATGTCGCTACAGACTGGACGAGTCACCACACAGGTTCGTGGGGGAGATCACAAGCTGACATCACACCATGTAGGACCTCGAAGAGGAGCTCGACGACATCATCGCGGACCTGAAGGTCAGGATGGAAAACGCGTGCCAGGAGGACAACGTGGCGCGCGACGACGATCGCGCCGCCGTGGCCAAGATGAAGTTGCTGCCTGAAGTCATGACACTGTTGAACCGGCAGAACATCCAGCACGCCATCCTGGACCCAGAGACGAACTTCCTGCAGGCGGTCAAGTACTTCCTCGAGCCCCTGCGGGCCGACGGCAGCCTGCCCGCCTACAATATCCAGCGCGAGATCTTCACCGCCCTGACCAAGATGCCCATCGAGAAGGAGGCCCTGTCGTCCAGCGGCATCGGCCAGGTCGTGCTCTTCTACACCAAGACCAAGCGCGCCCAACCAGAGATCAAGCGCATGGCTGAGCGGCTCATGGGCGAATGGAGCAGGCCCATCCTCCAGCGGACCGATGACTACAAGAAGAGGCAGATCGAGGCGCGCTATATCGATCCAGAGTACGTCGTCCACCCCTGTCTCATTCCTGGAAAAGACCCGTTCACTAACCAACCACCCCCACAACCACAGCGCCCTCAAGTACAGAGGCCCCGGCTCCCAGTCGGCCCCCTCCTCGCAGCAGTCCCTTGCCCACCGCCCGGGGAACAACGGCAAGAAGCAGAGCTCCGTGTCCGAGAGGCTGGCGGCCAAGCGCGCCGCCGCCCTCGAGCCCGTGCGGGCGAACCCCAACCGCGCGCGCCCCGCCGGCATGCCCGTCAGCTACACTATCGCGCCCATCTCGCAGCTCGGCAGCGGCAGCGGGCCCGAGCACAGGCCCGTGGGCGCGGGCAGCATGGAGGCGTTCCGGAAGATCACGCAGGGCAAGAAGAAGAACTAGGCACCTTGTCCTCGGAGGTTCGAAGGGAAGGGAAAATGGTGGGGTGTGCTCAAGGGCGAAGGGTGCAGGGCGCCTGGTCCGGCGGTTGCGCAAGCTCGTCGGTGGACTGCTGGTTTCACGGACGGTGGGTTGTGGCGTGCCTGACTGCCTGCCTGCCAGCTGCGTCTGCGTTGTTGCAGCCGACGCAACCCCTGCTGTGGCACGAGGGGAGGGGAAGCAACGGTGATGCGGTGCTGGTTCCATAAGCAACATGCCCGGCATTGAGTTCTGCACCGATCATCGAGTATTTTGGAGTCATACGGGAAAGAGAAGGGGCCTGACGGAAGAATTGGCGTAATGCATGAAACGGGAACGTTTGAACGAAGCTCGGTGAACGCAGGCATCTGGACAGAGGCGATTGCTTGATCGGGCCGGATTACTTGGTCGGTCCATCAGGGTGCACTCGCCAGGTCGAACTTTCTCTCATGTTCCGGCCCAAAAACAAAGACGAAGCATAGGACTGCATATGGAGGCAAGAGCGAGGTTAGAGGGATCAGTTCAGACACAATGCGATCCTTTACCCCCCAACCTCGGCCCTCTGCGGACTGGAAGCTGCACACATCGCTGCTGTTGGCTACCAGTACGTAAATGCATATCAATACCATCATACACCGGCACACCAGCGAGCCACAAATGTTACACTCAAGTAGCCTATGCGCCAATCCACAGACCAACCGTGCGTCCCCCCCCCCCCATCATCTTCCTTGTCCCCCCTTCTCTCCGCATAACCACCACCACCAACAACGGCAACGGCACTGAGGCGGATGTCACAAAGGCAGTCCGTACGTGGAGGCAGCGTCGAGAAAGGAATCGGAGGAACAGGCTTTTTTCCTCCTTTTAGTACCGACACTCGTACGTGTTCCCGTAGAGATGCCAACCAAAGTCCAGCCAGGTGTGATGAAGTCAATCTGTGCTGTATCGTCATTTATTGTAATATGATGTGATAATGTGTATATATGTGTATGTTCTGTTATTGTTGAGTTCCATGATCCATCCAACTCCATACATGAGTGATGCTCACCAGTCCCGTCCGGCCGGCCGCCACTCCGGCGGCCAAAGTGGTCATCCCATCATTATAACTTACTTCACCACGGGGGCGGCGACGAGATGCCCAACCTCCCCCAGACTTCTTCTCCTGTGACAATAGCAGCAGCCACGCTTGGCTTGCGGTCTTCGTGGTCTCAATTACACCATGACCCCTTTCCCGTCATCTTTCTCAACCTCGAACCTGTGCCTCGCCGTGTCTCGCCCACGGGTCTAGCCTGGATGGTCCTCCCTGTGGCTGTCGTGGTGTGCTGCTTCAAGACAGACACTATGTTCAGCAACAATCAAATAGCAAGAAAGTCTTCGAGTTTTCGTCACCATTCGACCCTTAGCAAAGAACGCTCACTCTCGAGTTTTCTGCTCTCGTTGTCTGTCTCTCTCTTGCCTCTTCTCGTCTTTCTTTGTCTATTCAGGGGAAGGGCCACGGCTTGACCCCGATGATCTGGATCGGTGCTCCTCCTCTTCCTCCTCGCCTCTCGTCTCCTGCAGACCCCTGGAGACATGTAATACTAGCTTCTTCACCTGAGCCACGGTCCTCATCAACACGAAGACTCACACTGCCATCGGCATCACTGTCCTCATCAACCAGGAGACTTGCGACACCTTCTTGTTGATCATCACTCTCTTTCACGTTATCACCGTCGTCTGACTCGGCCTCGGTTGGCGGAGTGCGGCGGGGCAGCAGGTAGTCGAGCCCATCCCTAAGAGACAGTCCCTACCGCCTCCGGATCTCGTTCGCCCACCCGTCTATCCCCTCACCCCGGGAGCCAACCTCCAGTCCCTCGATCTTCATACCCTTCATCCCTGCCGTATCCTCCAGCCAGATATGACCGGCCATGCCGCCGGCATTGGCCCGCTTCTCCGGAACGAGCTCCAGCATGGGGATCAGGAAATCCGCGATGCGCTTTGCCTCCTCCTCCTTGAAGTGGTACTTCTCCTTCAGGACATCAGGCAGCGCCCAGTGGCGCAGCCGGTGGATATTGCGCAGCTCGCCCTTGCGATTGAATATCTCCTGAGACCACTTGCCCGACAGGCACAGTGACTTCGGAAATGGCCCCATCAACTCTATTATCTGGGCTATGTGATCGTCATCCTTGCCATACTTAGTGCCGGACTGAGGGTCGAAGAGATAGTCGCCAGTTATGAGTTCGAACACCTGCAGGAATAACGGTGGTCAACTCATGGCTACATCGAAGTGGCTGCGCACGCAGGCTTTTGCGGATTAACTCACCATGGCAGCCATGCTCCATACATCCGTGCTGGCCCCCCATTTCGAACCAAGTATCACCTCAGGTGACCGGTATTGTCTTGTCTGGATATCGTTTGTGAAGTGGTGATTCACCCAGCAGGCATTGCCCAGGTCCGCAATCTTGACGCTAATGACGTCCAGACCGAAATCTTCGGCCTTCCGCTTTTCACCTGTCGATGATGATGAGGAATTGGAAGACTTGTCCAGGGAAATGCCAGATACTTCTTTCGTTAGGAGATCCCTGAAGCCAAGGAAGATGGTCAGTACGGGCAGCTACAGTGAGTGGGGGCAGTAGAGCAGTGCGGCTCAAGCGTCATTTCAAGAGCGGACTTACGCTGTCTTTTCCCGCTGCTTCTGCTTAATCTCGTCGGTTGGGGATGATTCTTTCGGTTTGTTGCCTGTAAGGATTTACTGTTAGCGAGACAGACCCAGCATGGTGACGCGACACGCGGCTGGTTGACGTGGATAGTCTCTGGGCTCTGCACGCCCAGATTGTGGCGCGAGGGACGTGGCGCGGGGCTGGTTGGCCTCTTGGTGGCGGGTTTGGGGGCCGATTGCAGGCAGGGTGCGGAGCAAGGCCGGCAGACGAGCTGGGAACTCACCTTCGTTCAGCATCTGACCAAGGCTGGAATGTGAATTTGGTGATGGGAAGAGGTTGTTGTGGTTGAAAGATGCGTTCAGTGGCGACGGTAATGGCTGGCTGCCGGTGATCAATGTCCTACGTCTTCTCCGGCCGTTGCGATTGTTCTCCTTATCTGACGGCTCGCTTTTGACAACCTTCTTGACAATCTGCTCCACGTCGCCGATCTCGATCAATACGTTCTCGGGTTTGAGGTCGGTATGAATGATGCCGCACTCCCGGTGGAGATAGTCAAGCCCCAGCAGTACTTGCTTCGTGATCTGCTTGACCAACGGCATGGGTATGCCTCGGTGGTTCCATTTCTTGATCAGACCTAACAGATTCTCGCCTAGAACCTCAAAAACCATGCAGACGTGCGTTCCGTTGGGGCCTTTGTGTTCGAAGGAGTCGAGGAGGCTGACGACGTGTTTCCGACCGGGATGCTCAGGCTTCGCGGTGACAATCTTCTGCAGGAGCTTGATCTCGTCGATGGCGGTCTCCGTGTAGTGTGCGGCGGAGCGCACGACCTTGAGGGCGACATGCTTGCCGGTGGTGTTGTCGCGCGACAGCCAGACGGTGGAGAAATGACCCCAGCCCAGCTTGCGCACGACTGTGTATTTGCCATCCTTGAATTTTTCGCCAATAGAGACGGGGTGGTAGCCTCCCTTGCAGTAGTCCTCAGAATCCTCCTCGTCGGCTGTGTTTTCGGCGGCGTCCTCAGGGGAGGATGAGGATGTGGGGGATGCTTGCATGGCGGAGAGTTGGGCGGTCCTGTGGATGGGCGCAGACTGTCAGCAATGTGGGAATGGGCCAAGTTGAGATGGGTCGGGGCAGTCAACAAGGTTATCGCAAAGCGGGAGTGGTAGTCGCGCGATATTGGGCACTAGCGGTCGACGGGACCAGATAGGCAAGGCTTGTGCTCTCTGGGGTCGGGATTGTGGTAGTGCGAGGCAAAGTAAAGTGAAGTGGCGGGTGGGCGCGGGCGGTGGGGATGCCTGGTTGTGGTTTTTTTTGGCCCGGGTTGCGCCCAACTATGAGGCAATACGGAGCGGAGCGAAGCGAATCTAATCGAAAGTGAAATGAGGTGCGGTGCCGGGGCTCGCGCTCGTAACCAAAGCGGGTGCTGACAAGGCAGGACAGGCGCACTCGCACTCGCACTCTGGAGCTTGACATGCACACCTCACTCATTACGGGGAGGGTCTGGAAGGGGGCAGTGGGTGTGGGTGTCAGACGCAAAGTGGGCGGGCGGTAAAAACCTTGTTTTCAACATTGGGTCCTTCTTGTCGGTTTCGCGCAGAGGAGGAAGAGTGTTCTTGGACTTGAACATGGTCATAGTCGCGCAGTATTCTAGGAGGATAGCAGAGGGCGGTCGGCCGGTCGAAAAGGGTGGAGGCTGAGGAGGCGGGAGGGAAATCCTGGAGACGCAATTGGCATCTCCAGAGTGGATGTGGCTGTGGATGCGGATGCGGATGCGAGTGTGGATGTATGTTGTTGTTGGAGGTGGAGGAGGAGGAAGACAAGGTGAGGAACGAAGACGAGGACCGAGGACAAGGGCGAGGGCGAAGGCATGCAGGTGCAGGTTGCAGGTGCAGTCCAGTCCAGAGCAGCCCAGGTTGCAGATGCAAGAGTGCCCAGCCCGAGTGGGAGTGGGATGGGGAGAGTTGGGGATGGAGATGAGATGGGATGCGGATGGGGATGCGGATGTTTGAGATGGCAAGTCAAGCCAGGTCAAGTCATCGCATCAGGTCAAGTCAGGTCGAGAGATCTGGTAGTCCAGACCACCGCGGTTCAGCCCACTCCAGTCCTGTCCTCATATGCTCAAGTCCCATCAAGTGTGCAGTGCAGTGCAGTGCCGTCCACTCATCGAGTTGGGGATGGAACATGGAGGCGGGCGGCAGGGAGCGAGCGATATGCGCAGGTGGATGGACCATGAATGACCGACCATTGACTGCGAGTGACATGGGTGGTGAGTGGGGTTGGAGGGGGACCAAGGTCAAGCGCCTGCTCTGGGACTGGGCTCACTCGGGCTCAGGTCCAGGTCCAGGTCCAGGTCCAGGTCAAGGCTCAGGCGCAACGCTCAGGTGCCAGTTGCCAGGTGCGACTGGTGCAGGTGCAAAATTAAGGTGAGGGCCATCCCGTCCTGTCGCATCGCATCGCACAGCATCGTGTGTACCCAAGGCACCAGACCAAACCAGACCAGGACCAGCCGCAGCCCAAGACCCAGGCAGGCCTGGCCGGCTCTGTTCCAGTCTCAGTCTGTAGGTGCGCGGATAGCAGAGCAGGCGGGGCCAAGAGACAAGCAGGCAGGCGCAAGCGCAGGCAGGAGGGCGGGCGGGTAAGGCAAGCGGGAAGGCACCAGTCAGAGGGGTCCTCATTCCGCGCCGGTCCTGATTCAGCAGCGACTGACTGCGGCTGCTGCCAGCCAGGCTTCCCTCCCTCTGGCGCTGCGGAAGTCACCATACCATCCCGCTCTCTTATTAGCACCGGTTTGGCCCCCATGAACATATTTCCTCCTCAATGCCACTCCCTTCCTCCCCTCCCATCTCAAACTTTTGGAGGGAGGAGGCGGGGTTCGGGAATTGGGTGGGATGCTTGTTGAGGATGCAGCTCATGTCGGCCATCAAAACGTATCAAGAGGCCGACAGATGCCCTGTCCTGCCCAGCCCAGCCCAGCCATGACCTTTCGAAGCTTGTCTCGTCCTGTCATGGCCCGGGAGGGTCCCCACGATACAAAGCCTCCCCCCTCCCCATCGCACTGACCTCATATATGCCTGCTCCACTTTTGTGCAGCTGCCGCTCTCGAATGAGATGACACAATGGTCTACCCCGCCACTCTGAGCAGCACCGAGGGGCAACGAGCGAGGCAACACACCATACCAGGGCACAGCATAGCACTTGCATATGTATGCGAGGCATATCAGGACGGCCAGACAGATAGACAGTCAGTCAGAACGGCAGGCTCAGGCCCAGGCTCAGAGACAGACCTCAGGAGACACCCCCGAGGGACCCAGGATCCGAGACCCAAGACACACAACGGCCCACCAGCATGAACCGCCACACAGCTGCCCACCCCGCCAGTGGCGGCTGCATTCGGTGACCAAGCTCAGCAGGCATTGTCGCCACAGCCTCAGATCCAGATCCCGTGGGAGTGGTGGTTGGGAGTCAAGGCTCTTCCGTCCTCGCAGCCTTTCTCTCTCGGCCGCAATGAGCTCCTGGCCACAACCTTGCCCTGCTCTGCTTTGCATGCTTCCATCTGAGCCCATTCTCCCTGTTTCCGCCACCTGTGCGCCCCCAGCTTCGAACCGTCTGGCTGGTTGACTTGACTGACTGACTGACCGATTGACTGACCGGCGATCCTGAACCAGAATGCGACCTGTGCTCAATTCGCTCCCCATGCTGCGGAACACGGCACAGCACAACACAGGACGAGCAGCGACACACAGACCAGATCCAGATCCAGATCCCGACAAGACAGGGTTGGCCTGCGCAGCGAAACTGACGAGGAGAGAACGACATAACAATAACATGCAACAATCCAGCAACACAGACAGCAGGAAAGGAAAGAGAACCAAGAAAAGCATGTACATACCCTGTCGCTGGGTTGTCCGTCGTGATGATGGGCTTCAGCCCCTCCTTCTTCCGTTTCTTGTTGATAGCCGCCACCGTCTGCGCCGCCGTCGTCGGTGAATTGCTTCCGATCCCATTGTTATTACCACCGTTCCCATTTGCCCCAGAAGCAGTGGCCTCGGCGGCAGCCGTGGCGGCGGCGGCGGCGGCCACGGCTGTTGCCGCTGCTGAAGCCGTCGTCATCGATGGTGCCGCCGCCGCGGTAACCGTCGCGGGCGTGATAGCCGGCGCCTCCTGCCGGGACTGTTGCATCTTGACCGTCGGCGTCGCGCCGCTTCCGCCCGTCGTCAGTTCCACGCCCCCGGAGACTCCGGTGCCTCCTCCGGTGCTATCCTCGTTGTTCGTCGCCGTCTTAAGCTCGGGTTGCGGTTGGTAAGATTGGTGCGCCTCTGGTTCTTGTTGATGCTGTGTCTGCTGCTGCTGCCCGCCGTTCATGGTCGGTCGTTTATCTATAGATCGATTTCGGTAGGGTTATTGAAAAGGAACGAGGTGGATAGAGCTTCGTGGCTTCGTCAACGCCTGGAATCGGAGCAGAGACGGCCGCGGTTGCTGTTTGTGGTGTTGTGTGAAAATGTCTCGGTCTTGTTGTTTCCAATGTTGCACGCGGGCTATGTCGCAGGCCTTTTCAAGAAAGATTATGTCTGACCTGTGTTTTATGGATGGTGCTGAGGTTGGTATTGTTGCCCTTTGTTGTTGTTGATAGAGGCAAATTTTTGTCGAGCTGCAAAGGTAGGTAAGATGAGAAGATGCTGATGCGAACATGCAATACGCTGGCGCTGAGCTGCAGTGGATGGCAATGATGATGATGATGCTGACAATGCTGGTGCTGCTGATGCTGCTGCTGCTGCTAGTACAGGAAAATGAAATGGGCAGCGGTGGTGAGTAGCAGGGGCGCCCGATTGCGATTGGCGATCAATCTGAGCTTTATTATTTTGGTCCTGTCTCTGTCCTGATGTGCCTGGTGCTGCTGCTCGTGTCGAGGGGCAACGCTGCGGCTGCACGGCGGGTCGCGTCAGGCTGATCTTCAATTTCTCCTTCCCTCTCTTGGTCACAATCTTGATCCGGAGGGGCTGGGTCCCCTTGTTGGGCTGGGCTTTTTTTCTGTCTCCTCCCGCTTCCAAGGTTGTTGACTTTGGCAGGGTTCCTGGGCCGCGAAGGATTTGTCTGGGGAACTGCGGGCTGGGACAGGCGCGGAAGAGCAGGCCAGGATCGAGCTGATTAGACCTGGGTGGGCGGCGCAAAGATGGCCTAGATAGAGTAGATGCGACGTGTAAATTGATGGCTGGGGGGCTGGTTCGAGTCCGTCCGTAGGTTCGAGCGGGAATATCAAAACACAACGGCGATAGCAGGTCAAGCAACAAGCAGATTGGAGAGGAAGAAGGAAGCGCTGCGTTGAACGCTTCGGGGCTGCTTTGGTCTCTGGATTGTGCAGTGCACGATCAATTCGGCGGCGTGGCTACCGAAGAGCGGTGGGTCGGGGCCAAAGCTCCTGGTGGTGACGCAACAGCAGAGGAGCGAGGATGTCCAGTCGCTCTAGGTCGTGGTTGATGGAGGGTGGTCGGTAGGCGAGCCAGCCAGGAGACAGACTACTGGGTACCTTGGCAGGTATTTGGTCCAGGAGTGTCACACAGACAGACCGAGCAGGACTTGTCCTTATTCTCTCGTCAAACAGAACCTTGAAGCAATTAGGAGCTGATGGTCGGGGGATGGTGTGGATTCCTGCTGATGGCCCGTGAGGGAGCTCCGGGGATCGAAATCGCGTTGCAGGCCGCTAAGAGCAGATGGGCACTTGGACTGTAGGTCGTATCGGCGGGCTGACTGACAATGCACGTCAAGGTCGACTGTGATGAGGGTAGTACCGACAGGAAGAGGATGACATGATAACGCTGCCGGTCGTACGGTAGGTACACTACTGCATCTGGAGAGGAGGAGCAAGAAGAAGAGATGTCTGGCAAAAAAGATTAGACTATTGTACACGGCGGGAACCAGTCTCGCCTCGTTTTAGAGCCCGCCAGAATCCCAAGCCCGTGGAGGGGCAGCTCCTGCCCAGAGTGTGCCGTTCCTGCGCAGTTGAGCCGGGCTGCCCAATCCTTTCCGAACCCATCAATCATCGTCAATTATCAATCATCAATCATCATGATCCAATTGCAGCCCCTGCCCCGATCGAAATCCAGTCCAGTCTCGTTTGCGCCCTCTTATCGCCGCCCAACGCCTTGAGAGTGTATGTCCGCGCCCGGGGCGCGAAGGACATTATTTCGGGTCACACAACAACAAAAACAACATTGACAAGTCTGCGTGCTCGCGCTTGGTTATTAGTCTACGGCAGAAAGCTGCTCACCGTTCATGACGCAACCAAGGAGGACCCTGTGGGCGAGTAGCACAAGCGCTGCCACATTGTCCTGGGATGGAGGCTTCTCGCCCGTGGTTCCCCCAGCTGGCTCCATTTTGGTGTAGGTCGCTGCTGCCCATAATGGCATCGCAACTTGTTCCCCAGGGCGGCGGGTTGCCCGATGGGGCAAGTGCGCAGGGCGGGATCGCAAGCCATGCCTGGAGGGGAGGGAGGGTCTTTGTTAAGTCGTCGGCCAGTCTCGAACCAGGTACGGATGGATTTATCACTGCTAGGAGGTAGGTAGGCAAGACTGAACAGGATGCTCCCCTCTGCCACATGTCAGTCCCAACTGATCAGTCCCGCCCGCCCCTTGAGATGATATCCGGGAAACCTTAAAAAACGCACCAAACCGCCGGCCGCCCAACCAAGAACAGGAAAGGGCTGGGCTGCTGGGACGCCCACTAAAATGACCTCATCGTGGTACCGTGGCTCCCTGACACCATCGGGCCTGTCATCCAACAGCCACGACCCACCTCCAGTACGACCCTGCGATTTCGACCGCAGATGGCTGGCTGACCCCACGCAGCCCACGCAGCCCGCGATGGATGGGTGTGGGTAGCAGAGCAGCCAGAGCAAGTCACCTCAACAACACCATGACTTACACACCGTCGATCGGCCACAGTCCACAAAGGTCGGCGAGCCAGCCTGTCACACACCGTTCGTCATGCCGCATCCCCTTGCGGCGGGGGCGCCAACCCCGACCTTTATTCAAGACTAGCTTTCAAGAAGACCGCCCGCCAAGCAAATAGCCAGATCTCGCAAATCTCGAATAGATAGATAACCCCTTGCGATACTGCTGGCTCGTTCAATGGTCGCACGTGTGAGACGCGACCTACAAGCATAACCGTACTGCCCAGGATGTGTTCGTCTCTTTTCTCTTGAGGACCGCTACTTAAATATCGGCTTCGCATGCTACTCTACAGCCCAAAGAAAAAAAAGAAAACAGCCATCACATGATCCTGCCCAAGTATAGGCACATATGCTCCCGTCCGGCTGTTTATCGGCGTGGGGGCAAGGCTGCCTGTGAATCTTCTGACCTGAGACAATCTTGGGTGGCGACATGGAAGATCACGAGACGAGCCACGACACACAAGGCTACCCGAAAGTGAAGACGTCACGGCATGATTCACCCAAGCCGGCCTGTCTCGTTGTTTCATTAATTTTTCGCTGTGGGCGAGATCGCTCCTCCCGGCGACTGACTCGATCCCGCCGCCGTATCAGGCTTTCCGGTTGGGAGAGTCGGGATGCCTGCCTCGGTTGCGTCGGCTGAGCAGTTCCTGCGTGATTGCTGTACAACCTCTCATTAACAACCGCAAATGCGCCGTTGAATACTGCACTTTGTAATTTCTTGCAGGGGATGTAACCCAGGAGCACACACGGAGAGGTCATCCAGGGCAAGCATTCAGGGCAAGCTACTCCCAACACCGTACACAAGAATGGTGTTCACGGATATTGTCCTGGCTTTGCTCGAAAATTGGAAGACAATATAAGGCTAGGTCTATGAGTATTCTTTGCGGCATATCCAGTGAGCTGCCCTGGTTAGAGCCTCGGCCAGCTCATATCCTTCACAACTACAGCAAAATCCGTTGAAGCCATGGGCGAGCTCTAAGCCTCAAGATCCTCAAACTACACATTGCACCAGCTTCTGACCGACTGCGTAAATTTCAGTAACGAAGACATTCCACGGTTATATAGGTTGTCACAGAACTGTGTTACCACTGTCGAAGCTCCGCAGTACATGAATTACTAGCCTTCATGTGTTGTTGTAGGTCCGTACCAGCTGTTATGAAGTAATTATACCCTCACTGCTCAACATGTTCAGGACCCTTAATCTCTTTCAAATTGCAATGTATGTCACTCTCATCGTCACATGTGTCCGCATCGCTGTCAGAGCTACCTGACTCCTCACTACAACCCCCAGAATGGCTGGCAGAGCCACCACCGCGGCGCCGCGCCTCAAATCGCCCGATAGAAGCCTCGGACACCTCACGCAAGTACTCCGTGTTCAGCCCCAGGCCGCCGACATCGACACGATCCGGCACGTATAGCTCGTCTCCGTCCGTCGAAAGGTGTGACATGTGATCGGGGAGGAGGTCCGTCATCAGGGCTTTAACCAAGGGCGCTGCGGACCGGTCGACGAGCCGGCGAATGCGCCTGATGGCCTCCCCCTCGTCTTCTGCGTCGCCGCTCAGCCGGGACAGTGAGTCGATGATGATGAACACCGACTCGTTTTCTGGGACCTCGTCCATCAGGCGCTTGAGCAACTTCAGTGCCGGACGAAGGCGTGTCTGGCCCCTCCCGCGGTGTCTATTCGTCCTGAGGAACGACAGGTCTGTGTGATTCTGAAGCTGGTAGGCAAGTTGCGAGTTAAGGCTGTTTATGACGGCGATTGTGCCTGATGCTTGGGCGCTGCGGGGGCCCTCTTCGGTGCGCAGCCCGCAGCAATGGTATAAGACGGGCCCATCCTGGCTCTGACGAAGGCTCTGAGCCAAGAAGGCGGAGGGAAGTGACACAGCGTTCGCCTGGGTCTGTGGTGCGGTTTGGCATTGTATAACAAGTAGGCCTGATTCGGGCTTTTCGAGCCAGAACAGGAGCTTCTCCGCTGCCATGATGTAGTGAACCTGATCCTGCTGTGTTCGGTGCAAATTGTGTTGAAGTGACTGTCGCATGTCTCTCTCGGCTGCCGAGATGAAATCTAGCAGAAGCCGCGCCGACCATTTTTTGAGTGCCCTTTTGTTAAGTCGTTGTGATGGCTCAGGCGTAACTGATCTAGATGATATCAATACTGGCTGGTCGTTGTCTCGAACCAAGAGGTAGTCTGGTCCGCGAGCTGTGTCAAAGCATTAGTAACTCCGTACTTCGAATATGACGTGCGGACGACTCACCCTTTCCAGTGTGGGAGTCGAAGGCTTTGCTGCTTGTGAGGAGTTTGTATGTCATGTTGAGTACCCCCAAATTCGCCTCCTTCATTCGAATCTCCACGCTGGCATGCCCGCGTTTCTCTCCGCCCTCGCTAGTCCTCCTTGCCTTGGGCTCCAACGCATCTAGTCTACTTGTCTCTTGCTGATTTCTTTCCAGTCGGGTTAAACTTTGCTTGACTGAAAGAATGTGGTCTTCCAGTCTGCCCAACCTCTGCTCACTGCAAATGTACGCCTCTTCTTTGAAATTACCCAATGCCTCTTCGAGATCTTTTAGAGCCTCATCAATTTCCTTGCCGTAAGTTTTCCCCTTAACTACGGCTTTGAATCCCTTCTCTAGAGGATTCTGTTAGGAGACTCAGACAACTGGCTTCCACGTAAAGGAGGTGATTACCCACTCGCGATGCTCCTTGAGAGTTCCTCCACAATTCTGTCGAGAACTTTGAATAGGCATACGAACACCGAGTCGGCAGCCAAATAAAGGTTCACGGATCTATAGTTGATGTCACTCAACGCTTGGACGATTCGGAGCTTCTCAGGTATGGCCTCAAGAGCAGCGTATATGCTTTCGCGGAGGGACTCGACTCGTTCGGCAGCCTAACACACTTGTCACACCTTTCCGCACCTCATGCATTGGAAACCAGACGAGTCAAACTCACCGCCAGGATCATGGTGAATCCTCCGGAAATGACAGAGCCATAAGAATCGGTAGGCATGAGGTCGAGCAAGCACTGGAGAGGACTCGCGTTCCTTACGGCGAAGCGAAAGCATTTTCTAATTGCTCCGGTGCAGCTTTTGACATCCTCCGCATGCTTGTGTCTCTCATAGACCTTGTCTGCAATATGGATCACATCCTTCAAGTTGTATTCGCTCGGCTTCTTCAGTGTGATGTCTATTTTGTTGGCTAAATCGTACTTTTCGAGCGTCTTCGCGAATCGTTGGAGGGTTTCCTCAAACAATTTGATTCTCTCTTTCGATTTTGTATAGTGATCTAGTCTAAATTTTGATAATTATTGAAACACTTCAGCTTCTGTAGTGAACTAGGTCAGTAGGGCAACAGTAGGAAGACGAAACTTACTCGGCGATGTCATCTTGCGACTCGAAGCGATCAAGCTCAGGTACGAACTCAGCCTGTGCTCTCCCCAAAACCTCCATCTCAAGAGCTGCATCGATCCGGTTCTCGACGAACTCGGCAGCACTGTTTGTCAGAAGCGTGGATCTGACCACCACAGGTTGATTGTTTTGCACCATGTTTAGATGCTTCCTCCTGCTGGCCACAGATACGGAGAAGCTGGAAAACTTGCAGTCTCTTCACGATGTTCTAAATAGAGACTTTTAGGAGGATGAAATGCAATGACGGAATTTGCTTGGTTGGTTGAGACCTGATTAGTGAGCCCAGGATCAACGGTTTCGCATGTATTGAGAGCTTGATGCGGATCCATGGAGCAAGTCAAGTGCGGGACTGGATTTGATATCATTTATGTTGTTATACTGTGGCCTTGACCAAGAAAGCCTGAAATAAGGTGACACCCCCGGTCATGATACACACAGGATCGGAGCATTGTCACCAACATTGGCACACTTATTTGTTCCGGGCGTTTACCTTGCACATAAGCAACAGTCAACGATATCCTTGACATCCAGGACCATTTTCTGTTCACAAGCCCTCTCTTCCAGCTAGATTTGAATTGAAATGTCCGTTCATCGAATGTCTCGCGTTGCACTTGAGGTTTATCCATGAAAGAGTCTCAAGTTTGACATGCGCTGATCGCTGCGTTGCTCGCGTCTTCTCACACATGCCGAGTCTCCCCACTGCCGAATTTGTCGCACAAAACGCGAGGCCGCATTTGCGACACACAAACAACCCCTATGTACGACATCCCGGCTAGTTTGGGCAGAACGCTTGAGATCGCTTGGACTGTATAACGTGCAGACGTGTCCGAACTCATGACTGAACTCAAGCCCACAAACTCTCTGTCGCTTGCAGTCATGCACGATACTGGCCCAGAGCCTCATCCTGCCACCTGAGAACTCATTATCAATTCTGCCGTTTTCTTGTACAGCCCGAATTTTCATGAGATTCCTGGGACAGTGAACTAAGATTCTGGATAGCTACCTACCAATGATTGACCCATCACCTATCTCCTTTCCACTCGTTCAACATGACGGATGCTATCTCATCTGACGAGTCCAACAGGACACTAGACGCCGTTTTCCCCACAGCTCAAGCCACTCCCCATACCAAGCCATCGCAGACTGATGAAGGCGCGGGTGAAAAAGAGTACCAGGGACTTGGGACTCCAGGCAGCGATGAAAAGTCAAAGATTGACCAGTCCGAAGTGACAAAGCCTGCGAATGCAACCGATGCTTATCTTGCGACAGAGAAGCCGCCGGAGTCTTCGCCACACTTCTGGGAATTTCTGAAGAAGCACGGCTATACAATACAGAATTACATAAATGTAGTAGCTGACAACGCAACTTCCAAGGAGATCTACGATTTATGGGTCACGAAGCTTCGAAAGTACGCTGAGTCCTACGACAAGAGCCACGCCAGTGAAAGGACCCCGAGGCTAGCACGATCCTTCATCGACTATATTGGCGCAGTCGACGATAGATTGCAGAAAATTGAGTCCAGGATCGGAATTACGTCCAAAGAACCGAAGAAGCCTGAGGCCGCTCCAGGCGAGGACCATTCTGTCCGGACCAGATTCTACAGTGCGTCTGCACAGCCACAGTCCCGAAGTGAGAGCATAGACGATGATGAGCCAGGCTGGAATGTGAAAGGCAGCTTCCTCTCGGAAATGGATTCGAAGCATTGTGTGCGAGTCCTTTTCAACTGGGCCCAGGACCACACCATCAGCACCGACTCCCAACCCGATGATGAGCATCCTGACCCCGAACACATCGAAATATCCGAAATCAGGATCCATTCTGACCCAATAACCGCTTTCCTGTCAAAGCAGTTGGACTACGAGGTACAGAAAGACAGCGTCGTTCGCCTGAAGCGGCCCTTCAGGTCACTGATTAGGAAGGTGGATTCCATCAAAAAACAACTTTCCTTCCTGGAAAACGAGTATAGGTAATTTTATAGCTCGTTCTTAATACTTATTTGGCAAGGGAACTGAGAAAGCCAATTCTATCGACAGGCACGCCGAGAACGCACCGGAGTCGGGGTCGGTTGAGGCGACGACCGACGATCTTCATTCAAGGAACGGTCGTTCAACCCAGCCAAAGGCGGTCAACAAAGATCCAGATGGGGCCTCTAGAAAACCTTCATTCGACAGGAAAGAAGCCCTGTATGACTTCAGAGAGCTGGTAGCATTTCTGGACAAGTACCTCGGCAAGGAGATCTCGTTATACAAGGGGTACTCTGCTGGACAGCTTCAGGAAATAGCCTTCGAGAGTCTATGGATGCTTTTTGACACCGGCGAGCTGATATACTGCCCCTTCCAGACAAGGGATGGAGTGCTGCCAAAGATATACAACGAAGATAACCGCAAAAACATGGCCGTTCCCCTTGATGTTCACACACCGCAGGCATATCGTGTACTTGCAACCTCCGGGGGTATTCCTGCGACCAAGGAAAAAAGGAGAGCAGGTCGACCGTTCCTCGAGGAGAATGATTACGACCAGATTGCCGATGCTGAGGACAAATCGGGCAGTGCAGCAGTCTCTTCCAAGAGGGAAAGATACACGTCATTCTTCATCGATTGCTACTTTGCTTACTTTGACGGCTCGAGGTTCAGTCCCGGACAGAATTGGCTAGAATTCAAGGCCTTCGAGGGGACGGTCAAGGTGCAGTCGCTTCTTGCGTATCCAATGCGCTACAAACCTAACGAGTTGGCCGAGTCCCTGGATCTATGTGAACGCGGACGCCAATTCCTGGAACTCACGGTCGTAGACCACAGACACTACGATGGTGTCACATTGGGTGGAGATAAGGAAGACATCAACAGCCCAGTCATAATAGACTACAAGATGGGACTTGAGAACAACAAACATTGGGACCCGGGTTTCCCCTGGAATTTCATGGTCAGCTGGAAAGATGAACCGAGACAGATCCTCGAGATACCCACACGCTCGTGCTCCCACGTTGATTGCCACAAATCTGCCTGCCTGGAGGACGCGTATCCAGCCCATCAGAGGGAGGGGTGCGAGAAGAAGGTGCGCAGTTTGACCAGCCAACTTGATGAGCTCGAGGTACCGACCTCAAGATCCGGCGCTGGGCTGGAGAAGCTCAAGGTCAAGATGGCGAAGATGGGTCTCCTTGACCTGCTGCCAGGCTATGGATTGGCCTACGTCCTGCGTGGTCGCAAATGGGGTAAGTCGCCCACCGACCATGCCTGACACTTAAATGTAGCTTACCAATTATCCGCAGTCAAGGTTGACATCATGAAGCTTGGGGAAATCCGACAGGAGGAAGGCTGGGATGATCTTGTTCTTCCACAGAGACACAAGAATCTTGTGCAAGCAATGGTTCAAACGCATGCCGCTGGCTCCAGGTCTGCGTCTGGGCACATGCAGGCAAATCTCGAGGTGGACCTGGTTCGCGGAAAAGGTATGACACTCTATTCTCTAATGGACTGGGAAATAGACCACTTGACTGGCTTCGACTTACACGTTTTAGGCAAAGGTTGCATTCTGTTGTTGCACGGCGAGCCAGGAGTTGGCAAGACAAGCACCGCAGGTCGGTCGCATCAAGGGCTCCCAAGAAGTCTGAACCCTCACGAAAGCGGCAACTGACCTTTATAGAATGCGTTGCCTTGTACACGAAGCGGCCACTATACCCCATAACCTGCGGTAAGCCCAATCGACTACCATCTTTGCAAATTCTACGTGGCTGTCCTAAATACTCACTCATGCAGGGGATATTGGGACTGATCCCAGGGAGGTCGAGCAGAACCTGGAGAAGCACTTTACTCTAGCCCACAAATGGGGCTGTGTATTGCTCTTGGACGAGGCAGATGTCTTCCTGGCGAAGCGAGATGTAAGTATATAGAGGCAGCAATGCCCTCTTTATCCAGATGTCATATCCCTGGTAGTATCAACACGTCACAGTATTCTAACAGCGTTACAGAAATTCGATGTTGCACGGAATGGCCTTGTGTCCGGTAAGCGTAAAGCAGATTAAACGTGTTTCGACATCTAATATCCCAAAAACATAGTGTTCCTCCGAATCCTAGAGTATTATTCTGGCATTCTCTTCCTCACGACTAACCGCGTGGGGACCTTGGATCCTGCTTTCAGGTCGCGGATCCACGTCACCCTTTACTACCGCAAATTGAACAGAAAGCGAGCCCTCCTGATCTGGAAGACGAACCTGAGGAGGCTCCACAAGCTGAACGAAGACCGTGTCAAACAAGGCCTGAAAGCAGTCGAGTTTGACGAGAAGAGCATCGTCAAGTACGCAGAGAAACACTTGGCGGATTTGAAGTGGAACGGCAGACAGATCCGTAACGCCTTCCAGACATCGATCGCTCTGGCCGACTTCGAAGCGAGTGACTCCGCGGATAAGGTCCCGACGATGACGAAGAAGCATTTTGCGAAGCTCGGAAAAGCTGCAGCAGAATTTGATGAGTACTTGGAGTCGGTCCACGGCATGGACGAGGACAAGATGGCAAGGAGAGACCAGGAGCGGGCCACATTCTCTAGGAAGCCTGGGAAGAGGAGACCAAAGCGGGATTCAGACGACGACGATAGCGACACCTCCGACGAAAGCGATTCGGACAGCTCTTCCAAAAGCTCGAGCTCGGAGTCTTTTGACAGCGACTCGGATGACTCTCGCGCGAAATCTAAACAGAAAAAGTCAAAGTCAAACTCGAGCAAGAGTAAGAGCAAAGACAAGAAGAAGCAGAAGCACAAGCCGAAGGACAAGGCACCAAGCGGCAAGGGCAGTAGGAGCGGCCATGCGAAGGATGAGACGGCTATCGATGAAGAATGACCGGAGGCATTGATGAGATGTGGGTCAAGAGAATGTTGAAAACTGGCACGAGGAATAGCAGACAATAGAACAGCTTCATACGCGGAGAGGCGGGTTTCCATAGTGATACGACAAAACACAGAGCCACCACCGACTGTTGGTCACCGCACTTCAAGTTGCGAGCCACCTAAGCACTGTTGAAGTGTAATTGAGTCTCCACGAATGGCTTACTGTGGTGGATGACTGTTGTAGCCCCCGAGGCGCCTTACAAATGGGTGTTTTCTAGACGAGCGACGGCGTCAAATCTTTGCTTTGCACCTCCTCCGTTATCTTCTCACCAGAGCATATCCGTCCAAGCTTGATGAACTCTTCACGCTAGCGATTGTAAAAACAATTAGGCAACCACAACTTGCAGAGGGCCACGGAAGTCGGCAAATATCCCGGAAGTGGGAATCGCATAGACCCCCAACAGTTTGGTGCCAGCAAGGAGACGATCAGCATGCTGACCCAACATCACTTGCATGTATCCACCAAGGAAAGAGGTGAGCCGTCAGCAGAATCAGGCAAACAAACATCCCAACGCCTCTCATGGCACCATATGACTGCGGGCGGCCGCCTGATAGATCTGTCGCAGGTACGACTGCCCAATCTGGCACCACCGTGCTTGGCGCTGCTCTTGGCGATCAAAACATTTAAGAAAGTATTGCCCGTCTAAATATACACTACTTTTCCTTTTTTTCCCCCGGGAGGCAAGGGAGGGGTGATATGATTATTTTCCCAGCGTACTAGGTTGCCTACATTCTTCACGTAGATACACTGGTGCATCATCCTTCCCTCTTTAAGTCGAGGTAAAACTTCCGCGGAATTTGGCTAGAAGTCTCATTATGTCTGCGTGCGGATGGGCAGTCACAGTCTGAGTGATGGGAGGCTCAGTGGATTTATCCGAATGGTGAGAGTGAAGTATTAGGATGGTGTCCCAGCGGGAGCTTATAGAGTTTAGTGAAAAAGTGGTATTGGCATGTCTAGGTTACGAGGGCTAAGAGAAAACAACGCCATATGATGATGTATCTGATCGGGTGGGAGCATTTGAGCCCAGTATCAGTCTGAGGAGCGAGCCGATAGTCCGAGCCTGAGGAACCATCAATGACCAGCCCTGGGCTAAGCCAGCTGCGGGGCCTGTAAGACCAAATCATCTTCATCAATGGCGATCGGTGACCAAGGCTCTGGACTAGGCTGATGTATCTGTACTAAACTCTCGTCTCTTGAGCTGGAGGATGCTGAAGCTGACAGTCAATTACGGAAGGAAAACTGAATATGGGTTCAAGAATCGAGCAATGCGTCAGCTACTGTAGATATTGATGGAAGAGCAAGCCTCAGGATATCTATAAAAGGCCCCTCATCCTCTCGCTCAGATTCTTCCCAGCCTCTCCCTCCTTATATCCTCATCAACTTATCAATCCAGCTCAAAACAGTCAATTGTTGCATCTTTTCAAAATGTGGTCCCTCAAGATCATCCTCGGCCTTTTTGCTACGGCCTCTGCGCTTGATATTCACCTCTTCCTTGGCAGTGGTTGTACAGATAATATTCCTCACATTGTTTGCCCCGGTATTAACCCCGGGGACTGCTGCAATGGCTCTCCCACTGTCATCTTTCCCTCTATTGGCTTCTTCGGCATTGTAGATTCCTGGAGTCTCCAGTGCAGAGGCTTCGCGGGCGACAGTTGTGATAGGCTGGTGGAAGTCCAGACCGCCAGTGGCGTCAACTTCAAGTGCCTTGAAGGTGGACCGTTCTCTAGCGCTAGCTACATCTTCAATAACAGGAAACGCGCCGATGGTTCCGACGAAGAATGCACAGAGAACCGGAAGCCCGACACGCTGGTGTTCGCGAACGGGACCACGTACGATATCACCGACATGGAGGATGCTCCTCTCGCAGAACTGGTATGTCCCTCTCAAGTTCCAATATACTCTGAAGGCAGTATTCTAACAAAACATTTTACCATATAGTAAGTGATGATCGTTACAAGAGAGGGATAGATATCATCCCTTCCTAGTATCACCACCCTCTCCATCACAGACTTTATTAACATCCCCACTACCTTTAGCCTTACACTCGCAGCAAGCAGCCAACCCCCTGACGTTATCGGTGATGATGGGAGCGAGTATGGGCGTGCTGCACTCGCAGCAAGGGGCCAACCACCTATCGTTATCGGTGATGATGGGTCCGAGTATGGGCGTGTTAAACTCGCAGCAAGGGGCCAACCCCCTGACGTTGTCGGTGATGATGGGAGCGAGTATGGGCGTGTTAAACTCGCAGCAAGGGGCCAACCACCTATCGTTATTGGTGATGATGGGTCCGAGTATGGGCGTGTCTAGCACAAGATTGAACAAGGAGTCCACTCGTCGCAAGTCTGGCTATATTACAGGTACTGAATCTGGTGGAGGTGCCTAAATGGCAGGTCACTCATTCCCTCACCTACGGCAGGGTCTTTTGTTGCGCCTTTGCTGCGCTCGCCCTGTTTCTTTTCGTATTCATTCACTACCTCAAGGGCACTCCATCACTATTGCCGGCCACTGTAGCCGGGATCAAACAATACCCATATAGCTATCTGGGCAGTTAGTCAATAAATGCTTGACTGTCGCTCTGAGCTGAGCCCCTGCCTTCTTTCTGCTGCAATAGCCTGTGGGTTCCATTGGAAAGTCAACGACGGTACGACGCCGCGGATTGCAAAACACAGCGTATCAATTCCAGGTCAGGATTAAGGGAAAATGCCACAAGATATACGAGGAGGTGCAAACGTCTCGAAAAGGTAAATTCTGCGTTCTAATAAGCGGACGCTTTTTAAAGTTCATTTTGGTTCCACAAAGTAGTGCCAAGACAATCTCCTACGGCACCAAGTCTGCGTTATGAACAGTCCTGCGACTCACCTCCGAAACACGTCGAGTCACTGCATCCTCGGCACAGCAATAGACAGACCTCGCGACGCGTTGAAGTGCATATACTGTGAGCTGAACACGAGCTCATGCGGTCTAACAGACGCCCAAGCGCCACTGCGGCTGCATTGGCTTAGCTTTGCCGAATGATGCCTTTTCGAAAGCTCTTAGGGCAAAACTATACCCCAGATGATGTAGAGTGCTTGGCACTCTAACCGCGTCAGGAGTCCGCATCGTTCATTTCCGTGTCATATGACAGCCGCCAGTCCACCGCCGAACCATAGCTGAATTAAGCTTTAAAGTTCACAGTTTCCTTTGTTGGCCCACCAGCCCGCTCATCCCGATGGGCCGGTCGCTTTGTCCCCTTTCCACTCACCTTACCTACCTCACCACCTGTGCACAGCTGCGAATTGCGATGTTCAAGACAATGTGAGCATCCTAATCGCCTTTGGGACCGCCACCTTACACAAGCAACATGTTTTCTGCGACCCGACGAAAATAATGAGCCGAAACCCGAGTCATCGTCGTACCACCTGAAGATTCGATTTGTGTTGCATGAGGCTTGGCTTGGCCAACACAACGGACCAAACCTTCTCAAATTCGCGTTTCGAACCGACACTCGCCTCATCCACCCTTCTTCCCAACCTCACAAACAGCTACAGACGAATCGCCGCGCAGTATGAACCTTTTGATCGCCTTGGTGGCGGCAGTGGTGTCGCTATCCGCCCACGTGTCCGCCCAGAACTTCCAGCACTCATGTTATAGTGAGTCCAGCCACTGTCTCATCCCAGTGACACACGGTCTCTCAGGACACGTGTGGTCCCAGACGGACCAGAAAGGTTAACCAGCCGGTCTCCTAGATTACTACCTCGACAACGGCGTAGCAGGCGGCACCCACGAGCTCTTCCTCGAGGCGTTCTGCTCCGGGGGCACCGACGAGGACGGGAACGAGCGGTCGCGGATCTGCACCAGGCTGAAGCTGGACGACTGCTACAAGAACGTCAACGGCGCGCTCAAGGCGTACGACGACGACGAGGAGCCCTCGGACAACCTGAGCCAGACGTGCGAGGTCGACAGCTGCGCCATCATGCGGGATTCCTGGGACGGGCCCATCATGACGTGCCAATGCCGGAATGATAATGGGGACTACGTGGATGCGACTATCGATATGAGTACGCCTCGGTCCTGATGCTGCAATGTTGCCGTTTGAAGAAGTTTGAACTGACAACCTGTGCCTCAGATGCAGAAATAGGTAATGAGGGGGGTCTTTTGCAGTGTGGGGACCAGTACGGAAGTCTCACCTGTCCCGACTGGGGTCCTTACTCCACAACATTTTTACCTGAGGAGGACCTGTGATAACTGGGACCTCTGTTTACTTAGCAAGCGATTATAGAAAAGCCCAGGTAATAGATGCGCTTTCATGGTATGAGTGCCTCAACAGTACTAAGGTCTCTGTTTGCACCGAAGCAGTCTCATGAGCTACGATATTGTGACATGGCAGCCAACTTGTTTGGGAGTACTGGTCCTAGTCTCATTCTTCACAAGCGGTTTTATAAACATGGTATATGGGGCACGCAGCAACACTGGAAAACACTGTCTCGTCTGCTTCTCTCGGCGTTAGTCCTCACATCAAGTTTGGGAGGTTCTCTCAACGTGGGCATTGATTCGAGGACGGTCAATTCAGCCTATTGAAACGAGGAATAAGGATATAGCCATAAGTGCATAGTACTTGGGGATGAAATATTGTAACATAGTCAGGCTCTGCGCGCCATCCCGCTATGCAGACTCTTCGTCCCGGAGGAAGGCTAGTGTACTACTCAGAAAATACAAAACCGGCCCACTTGAACGATCACCCGTCCAGGAGTACGATTTGTACCTATGTTTCTTGTTCGTGAAATCAAAATTTGGCGATGATACTGGAGCCGGGCTGGTTTTGAGCACACTGGCCAGAAGACTGACCCCACGTGCCTCGGGACGACGACCAAGTCCAGCACGCCAGTCAAAGAGCCTAAAAACATCCGACAACTATATGAATACCACTCAGAATCACTTGATCCGGGAAATAGGACTACAGAAAGCTTCGAAGTCATCATATCATATTCTCGTGATCATTATCCACATGGCTTGTTGACCTAAGAAGTCTAATTCTCTTGACTGCCTAGGTATTATAGCGACCCGAGCACACAGAAACAAAAACCTAGGCAGCCAAGACTTAGAACCTAAAGTAGTCTATATAACTCTAAGTCTTCCGCTCGGGCAAGCTGTCCTGGGCTAGCGTGACCACATGGTTCCTTTACCGTTGGAGTTAGCCACAGCGGTCCAAAACACCTCAGCCGCAGGGCTTGATGGAACTACTATGTAAATCTGTAGCACATCGCAAATGTTTACAAGACTAGAGCCCTGCTTCATTTCCAGACTCAGGAGATGTGTCAGTGCAGATCAGTGTGAAGGACAGATGGTTGGGCCTATGACCCCGTTCCAGGCCAGGCACGCTCACCAAGCGGGCGGAACGGTTGAGGCTAGATCGCCAACGGCGGCTGGGCAGCACGCAAGTGCGGCAACAAATTCGGACGTCCGTGGCTTTAATCTGATTTATTGAATTGCTCCCGTGCAGTTTCTGTTCCGGTGGCTCGGCAATCATCCGACCACAGGAACCGTGATGTTTAGCTCATCTTCTCAACGTCCAAAACTCATCACGATGCAATCTCAGCTGGGCTTGCCAAGAGGATTAAACGAGGACGGACTGTGAATACGCACGCCGTTGATTCGGATACCCCTTGCTGAAATGGTCGTTGACCATCGTGAGTTAGGATCAGAGAACGTGAAAAGCCATAGCGACGGACCATGGAGTTATAAAATGCCATCAAGGAAGCTTTGGAGATCATAGGTTTGCTCAACATATTATCCCACCAGTTTATATTTTCTTCAGAAGTTGGTATTCAATCAGCCCTCTGCCGTGAAGAGCAACTGCCACAGCAGTTCCAACTCCACCTAAGATCAACTGGCCTTTACCAAACAAAGCCACCATAATGCAACTCTCAACAGTCCTCCTCGCCTGCGCAAGCATAGCGAGCGCGACGGTTGGAGCCACGACGATCGGGCTGAAGGGGCTTGCTAGCAAAGAAGTAAACTTCGCCTGCGTCAAGACACAACCCGAGTACACAGCTCTCATGCCCAAGTGCGCGCAGTACTGCCACGGGCTCGCCCTCACGACCAACGGCTGCGCGCGCGATGACCACATCTGCCACTGCAAGAACTTCAGCAAGACGGCGCAGATCATCGAGCCCTGCATATTCGGGCCCAACCCTGGTCCCGCCGGGTCGTGCACGAACGACGAGATTTCGCAGTTTGCTGGCACGGGTGCCAAGTACTGCACCTTCTGGAACCGTAAGCACCATTCCTCTCCTTCTGCGCTCCCTCATCTGTCGTGTTTTGGAATGCTCCAGACTGCATCACTTTGGGACCCATAGCAGGTGGTTAACACGTACCAGAGACGGCGAATGATGCCATCCAGGGAAAGTTCAGGGAGAACGCGCTCACTTGCAAGATCAAGGGTATACTCGGTTGAAAGCCATGTATGGACCTGTAGACGGTGCTATGAAAAAGAATGGGTGTCTATTTACTTTGGCACAAGGATAAGCTGTGCCTCTTTTGTATATCCCGTATTTCAATTCTCCTCATATAGGTTTGTCTTTGAGAATAACCCATGAAACTTAACTGTAATGGTTTATCCGTCATCATCAGAGCCGTCATCGCATGGCGACGACATCAATTCGTCGGAATGTGTATGCCGAAATTAGTCACCGAAAGCCGGCCAGCGCTCGGCCTCTTCATTCTTCCCAGCCAGCCTGTAACTGCTTTGCCATTACCGACCACCAATCGAAACACCAGCCCAAGAATTAGGATGAAACGCCATAAGGTCGTAGAACCCAATGGTGATGGCCACAAAAAACACCCAGCGGCCGACCAGCGTAGCCAGGGCACCAGAAAGGCCCATGCCGGCAAACTGGTACAGCGTCGACAGCGTCAGGCTGACCGACCCGACCGTGGACCCGAAGGCGCTCAGCCACGAGGCCTTCTGCCAGTTGGGCTTGTACCACCTCTCCTGCAGCCACATGAGCAGCGAGAAGTTGGCCACGACCAGCAGCACGAAGCCGATGAACAGCGGCAGCTGGACGGCCAGCAGTATTCGCTGCGTGTCTGCCGGGTCGAAGAGGCCCGGGATGGTCGTTACGACGACGACATTGAGAGCGACCAGCCCCACCCAGTTGACGAAGCCGGCGCGGAAGGGGACCTTGGCCCACAGGGCCGTGAGGTCGTCCCTGGTAGGCAGCCATACCCATGATTTGGCACCGAGAAGGGCGGGCTTGTATGACTTCGGCGGCTCGAGGGCCCCGATCTTGATGTCGAGGGGTTCCATGGCCCCGCGGTGGGCGTTCAGGATCGCGACCAGGCCCAGCGACGCGCCCATCAGCAGGAGGATGAGGCCGAAGTCGGTGGTGAGTATAGTGGCGGCGTTGATGTCGAACCCCAGGGTCTGCGGTGTTACCTTCTGGCCCCTGGCTTGTATCTGAGCAGTGACGACGGCGAAGGTGGCCGCGAGGGCCATCAGTGTGCCGCCGAGGGTGAGGAAGATCTTGACGACCCAGACTGCGTCTCGGTACGGGAATATGGTGACCATGCGCCAGGCCTGGTCCCTCACACTGTGAACCTCGGGTTCCTGCTCCCAGACGACATCGAATATGGATTCTGGCTTTATGGTGGCTTCTTCGGCGCAGTGGTTCTTATACTGAACCCAGTTGACTGGGATGAAAGTTTGTCGTCGTGCGATCTTTTCTTGTTCTACTGCCAGCGGTGATTTTCTGTCCAAGTCGCCATTGTTCCTGCGTCGAGCGCCCGGGGGCAGTCCCAACGGCTGGTCCAGGCCATAGAGGGATGCCCTGTAGGCGACTGCTGCGTTCATGGTGGGGGGGATTGAAGGTCGTTTTTGAGCCCAGCTCACTTCAGCACGACTTCCACCCACTCCCTTGCTTCGAGAAGATCCACTCGTGCAGCAGCTCTTATTATTGTTGACAGCAGCATGGTAACTGAAGTAGATTCAAATGCTGAAAACGAAAACGTGGAGAGGTCAAAGCAGCAATTCAATGCCAAGCTCCGGTAGACACCAGATGGGTTTCTGGATACGCAAGATGACAGCGTCGTCAATGGTCAACATGGGCCGGAAACCAGGACTCCGTAATTCTATTATGGTCATCCTGGAGTTTTGTTTTCATGGACGAGTTCGACTTGGCACACGCTCCTTGGTATTCACCAGGCTGCCGGTACAATTGCTGATCCACAATGTGTCCGTTCCCCGCGGGGACGCTTTGAGCGCTGCTGGGAGTATCCACCATTGTGGAACAGCAAAGTACAGAATAGGAAGAAGTGGGTAAAAAAACATCACTTGAAACACCACAGATTCGGTTTGCAGCAGTGCTTATCTGCAGCTCGGCCGCGTGGCAAGATGAGAAGTCCGATTGCAGGAGAACAAGGTTTGGCTTCGACGTTGAGTAAAAATTGCCTCAAGAAGAAATTGATCTGAGAAAGACACCGACCGTGAATTTAGAAACGGTCCCAGGCCTTTTCCTCCCACCGAACTTTTGAAAGTCCACCATGCTGTGCCCTGTGATCCTAGAACATGCAATAATTTTCACTATTTATCGCTTTTATCGCTGAGAGTCATTATGATTTGCAATAACAATGTTGTTCAAAGTTTTTGTCCTTTTACCGGGATAAGGTCTCCTCCGAAGAAGCATGCCTTGACAGTCCCGCGTTTCCAAAGCTGTCGTCCTGTCTGAGGTGACGTCTCGAGGGTTAGGATTGACGCATCCGTTCAGGGTACTACCTTGTCGCCCATGCGCCTTGTCGTAGATCAGATCAGCATATGATCTGCGGGACTCGGGAACCATGAAGTGCAACAATGCAGGATAGCCAGGCTCACCAAGTGGCTGGTGTCCCAAGCATTGATCTGCTGTCTTATCTCATGAAAGCTTCGGTGACTGCTCGGTTCATGGCGGATCTGCCCATTATATGTGGCAGCGGGCCGTGCCACTGAGACCGTGTGCGAGAGATTTTCGACCCAGCCCTTGTTATATATTACCTGCCTCTGTAAAATAGATAGAACCTACCAGACCGCTCATGGCAACTCTCTAGACTTGACTCACATGCAGGAACATGAATGAAATCATGCTGCTCTCTTGTACCATAGATTGTTAAGTGATTTTAGCTCTACCTTAGCTGCAATCGAATCCTAAACTAACTCCAAAAGCCTCTTCTCTCCCCCAAAAATGGAAATGCGATCATCCCACCAATTTGACCCTTCAATATTGTCGCCATAGATGGCGAAATGGCCGATCCTTCTGTACCTGATCCCCCTCTCGTGGGGTATCTCTTCTACTATTAAACCCGCCCATTCAAGCAGCTGCTTATCCTCGGTTAGCGCTACCATTAGACTTTTCGTCCCTTTTGCACGTATGACTTCGGGTTCGTCAAGGCTAAGGCAAAAATAACCATTCTCGCAAGCCACCATGACGGGCTTGTTTTGACTTTGCCATTCAAGTTCAGTACAGTAAGCTCTGATAGATACGCTGGCAGAGATACAAGGACCAGTAGGATTGGCCCGATTAGCCAAGTCAAGCGTGTACGACACTGCATCCGCCAACTGCTGGGGGTCCGGACCTGTATACCTCCACAGGAATACAGGACCATCCATGGATGCCCAGCTCCAACTAGGCGTGCGTGGTCCGTGGTCTTCAGCGTCGGGGTTCTCTGACCAGAACAATCTCCGGGTCTTCCCTCCAGAGCGGTTTGGGGACGCCCAATTGAGACTTCTGGGAAAGGTCTTCCAGAAATGACCAGTAATGTAAACATCGTCCATGGCTTTTCCGATATCATGTGCAATGGCAGACATGGCCACCAGTCTGTCCGTCTTAGGATACGTCAGCCCTCGTTTCGTGTATTCGTGTAGTAGACTCCACCACGTATCCAACAACGCGTTACTGTTTGACCGGTCAGGAATAGTTTTCTCTGCCAGATGGAAGAAGGGAAGCTGGTCCGGCTCCAGCTGGGTCGCTTGCAAGCCACCTGGAATTGACTCGCTTGCGTTGTGAAGCTGAGCACAGTCCCAAAAGAGCTCACCCAAGCCAAAGCTAACGACTCGCGTGGCCATGACGCGCTCTTGCAATGCCCATGCTCGGCAGCTAAGCGGTTGCTCGTATAATGCATGCACGAAGTAATCTAGGGGCACGATGGTAAGAGCATCAGTGATAGGATCCCGATGGCCATTGTCCACTTTGATTTCAAACGGGGGCGCCGCCGTCTTCCATGTGCGAGCTTGGTTGAGAATGCTCTCAAAGGGGCTTGCCACGCAAGTAAGGGCAAGAGTGAGGATGCTATCGGCATAAATTTGGTGCATTCTTGCCGATTCCTTTTCCCAGTCCTCAGCGCTTCCAGGTCCAGATTGGACGATGCACAGAGAGTCAATCCAAAGATATCGAAATGACAATGCTTGGATGATTGACATTGCCTCCCGAAACGCTAGTGGAAGCTGTGAGGTTGAAACGCCGGCTTCAAGCTCCTGTTCATTCCATTCTGTGAGGCGTAGGAATGCCGGATCCGGGCCCCAACAATAGCTCAAGGTGACATATGGACCTCGAGGCTTGTGAACTGCAGTCCGAAGAACGCGAAACGACGTAGGACCCAGCTCGAGCAGCCGCGATGGATATGAACAGGGCTGCATAGCATTCTTCCCACACCCGGCCCCTTCATGGTCGCGTAGGCAGAGACCCATCCACTTCTCAATCTTCATCACGGCTTCCGCCTCCGGAATGCAACCTTTCCGTTTCCTGACATTCTCACCCTCGGTGGTGGCAAATCCTCGAGTTGGTCCAACCCAAAAGGATATGGATCCGCTGTCTTTTTTCCGGCCATAAGATAACTCCATGTGAAGGTGTATAAACATTGGAGCCCTGATTGCATGGCAGAGTTTGAAATGCTCTACCCGACAGTTGTCTCTTTTGTCAAACTTGAGAAACCGCTGTCTTGCGAATTCGCAGACATAGCAGCCAGCTTCTGCAGCGTCAAGGAAGGAAACCAAGGTTTGGTAATATTCTCCCTGCCCACGTTGTCCCAGGATAGCCTGAGACAATTGAATGCAAACATTGCAGAGCATTGTGACGGTAATGCCTCGATGGACTCGGTCAAGAATGTAGGGTAGGTATCTAACAGACTTCCTGCGGAGGAACTTGGAAGGGTTTGTGGGTGTGCTCCGTCTACAAGTGAAGGGGATGACAGATAGTGTAGTTCCCAGTAAAACCTGGGTGCGGGGCGAAGGGGCGTCTGCATGACATATGGAGTCAGGCCGTTTGGGGCGAATATTGTGCGAGTATGCAGCGTGACCGACGCTGTGAGATTTAAGGTCCTTGGCACAACTGAATTTATCTTACCGATGAAATTTTGAGTGTTCCTCTGTCATCGTTTCCTCCATTTTCGATCCACATGAACAGCCAACAATTGCAAAGCAAATTGCCCTTGGCTGAGGCCATACTGGAAGCCCAAAGACAAGTGATCTGGGTGAACATATTGGTAGTGGGGTTTGGATAATATGTAGACAAGGCAATAAATCTCAAGCAACCACCTTTCAAGTACTTCAACAATATTTCAGTAATATCAAAACTCACATTACTTCACACAGCAGACGAAATCTCCGAAATCATAAAGACTCTCAATTGGCTCATGACGTTCCTGAATTCTTTATTGTGTGCTCCTGGACACGCTCGCAGGACACGCTCGCAGACGACCTGCCTAGTAGATTGCTCAGATGCGTCGGATTCAGCCCTTCGAAAGTGCAGAGACACCCCAATGAACACCATTACTGGTGGACCATAATTTGACCCGATCAGAGACACGGTCTTGATCCACCGGACGAGGGGAACATGACAAGACCGCTCCTATGAGACAAATGATTCAGGAACTGCGTCAAATAATCTATTCAGAAGCTCATTCCCACGAGATTACATATAGTCCGTCCGCAAACAAGAATCCCCGTCCTCCTTTTTTATATATGGCCGCCCTCTCCTCCCAGGACCGTCTCATCTGATCCCGTCCTCGTTGCAGTTCAATAGTCTCGATAAGAGCCTGTCTTCGGCCATAATCGATCCACTGGCGCATCTCCTCATCAAAATCGGGGTCCTCTGCCACATTCATAGTAATATCCCACATCACGTATCCACACTTGCGGAGGTACCGATTCTCTGGCCAATAGCACATCTCGCGAACTCGCAAACCCTTATGGGCTTCTAGCCACAGTCGAGATGGCGCCGAATCTAAGCCATCCACATCGTGGCGGTCGCCCGGCCAATGCCTCGTCAGACTTCCCACTGGCATTGGAATCAATGAAACCCTGTCGCCGAGAGCGTTAGAGTACTTTGGCACGTCTCGCTCGAGATGCGCAGCCAACGCTACTGGGGTGCGCGGCAAGCCTTTCGACTCTAAAAGTCGACGGCGCTGCTGGTATTCATGCCTAGTTTCGAGATCAAAGAGGAAAGGCAAGCCGTATGTAAGCTGCAATTACCCATTAGTCGACGCTTGTATGCTGCTCGTGTAATGTCTGGTACCCACAAATGCCTGCTTGTGCTCGTTTCGTCTCCCCTGGGCTAACCAGTCCACCGACAGTGCTCCCCAAACGACTTCGTGCGCAGCAATGTCATCGAATGTCCTAGAAAGGACTTCCTCTAGGTAGTCATGTACGCAGGCAAGCTGCTCTTTGACCCATGGGGAAAACGGACTGAAGAAGTGACGGCCCAGGCGATAGTTTCGCATCTCCCTGACCCATCTTCCTGGATGGAAGTCGACCACGTCTCGGAAATAAAGGTTGCAGTATATTTGAAAGCGGTACAGAGCACGCCTGATTCGGAACAATTCCATTTGCGACGGGCGACGGTCTTCTGGATTTGGCCGCCGACCCATGAGCTTTTGCATTAGCGGTAGCCGGTCGCGGATAAAGCACTCGCAGAAGTACTCGACATAGCCGTAGGTCTTGCTGATGGTGTTTGCTATAGAAATTGCGCCCATAGAACTGTAGGATTGGTTGTCTTTCCTTCTGCGAGAGGCACTTGAGGCTTCATTCCCACGCAACGGGTGGTCGAAGATCCACTCTAGACGCCAATGCTGAAAAGGCACGCCGTCTAGTTCATAATCGAAACTTTCAAAGGCTGATCGCAGTAGCCTGGATACTTCTTTGCCATCGTCATTATCCACAAACTGGGCTTTGAAAGTTGCTTCCGCGTAACAAATAAGCTCGGGAGGGATTTGATTCCTCAAAATGGATCGCACGACGCGTTTCGTATCCTCATTGAAAGCGTCATAGAACAATGGGTGGCTAAGTATGGCGGAGCCCAGCGACTGTATAGAATCCAGCTGCGCCAGAACCATGGAGAGCAGGTGCAATGGCAGCTCGAGAAGTGAAGATGAATTAGACATTTCCATGTTTGCGGCGGGAGAAAGGGCGAAAACAGTTGTCGATGGATAATAGTAGGTAATTGCAAGGTAGTCAGTGGCCTTGAATTGGATTCAGACAGGACGGGTAGACTCCAACGGTCCTGGATAAGGTGCTGCTGGAAGATGAGTCACCCCACTTTAGACGCCTGGATAGACTGGCATAATGAGCAACCACAATTGTGACTCAGCTGTAGCTGTTGGTGGATATCTCTAAATCCTGCAGCTAACTTGGGCCCGTCAGCTCGACACTTTGTACAGGGTACCCAACGCTCTCCTAGATTCACGCAGTGTCGTTTCCGCGGCAGCCCACGTCTGCACAACAGATAATGAGAGCTCTCAGCTACCACGAAACGTGTTTTGTTTTCTCCAATTCGTGGTTCAACAAGCTCTGTACCCCTTTATGTTGTTTTCGCATGATTTAACCAGAGCGCCAGTCCTTTACGAGACGTTGGATCTTCCCCTTATCCGAAAAGGACAGTCTTGCCTCTCACCATTTCTCTCCTTTTACTTTCAATGACTGTACATTATATGATGTTAATGTGTTCGTCTACTAAGATTCCAATTTTCAGTATTCTTCCCTCCTCTTCAAAGCTGCACCCAGCTCCTTCTAATAACCAACCATCTCATTTCTATTCCAGCTCCCTCGGTCTAGGGGGAGCCGGGTCTAGTTCTATCGGCCTAGGAGGCATGGTCTCTAACTCTGTCGGTCTGGGAAGCTCCGGTTCTAACTCATGCGTCTGGTAATTCGTATAATGATAGCCGTGAGGTGGCGGTCGCGCCGCTGTGATGCCTTCATCCTCTGCCGGCTTAGCATGCAACCTTCCGCCTGATCTACGTCCCCTCGCGAGGCCACGGCGATATAGCAGCCAGCCACCGCAGGCGAGCAGGAGCCCGGCGACCCCGGCACCGGCGCCGATCCCTGCTGCCGCCCCGGTCGAGAGGCCGCTGCCCGAAGACGCCGCCGATGTCGTCGAGCCGGTGGCAGCGCCGCTGGTCGCCTGATTTGTGCTCGCAGCAGAGTTGATGCTACTGCTGTCGGTTGCAGTTATCTGCGCGGTGCTGATGGAACCCTATCGAAAGGTCTTAGAACCATGCTGATTTCACGACCTCACACAGAAGGAAGAGGGGAGGAGAAGGGCGGCGGGGTGAGTCCGTCTTAATAGACCGAACTTACTGTGGAGATACCGGTAATCAAAACCGGCAATGCAAAGAGTTCCTGCCCGGGGGCACGAATGTCTGAGGCGACAATCGGTCCGGAGGTCGTGACTACCAGCGGTGACGGTGTGTCTACGTCCCGCACCTTTATCGTCGCAGTGTACGTCTCGACGATCTGCAGTCCCGGTGCAAATTTTGTGAAGGAGGAGGTGACCCATTCTCTGCTGGTCGCACCTGGGCGCCTTGACCGACAGAACAAGGTCGCAACGTCTAGTAGCATAGGGTCCTGGCAGCTGAAAGGGTATGCACTAGGCAGAGATTTCAGTCAGCTTCGTCTGAATTGCGAGGAAGATCTGCCATAAAACCGGCCCAGTGGTGTTGTTGGTGACATCGACGAATGAGACTTACGTCGGACAGCAGACGGTAAACGAACTCTCGTCCGTGGAAGTCGCACAAGCTCGGGAAAATCCATCCGGGCATGCATCAGTGGCATATACGACACCTGATGTCGGTTGGTAACCTGGGGGATAGCAGCTACTGGTTACAGTCGGTCCGCCAAACATATCAGCGTAGAACCCTTCTGAAACTGCCCACCCCCACAGGTCCCCGGACGGCAAACATCCAGAACTCTGTGTCCATCCCGCTGGAACAGTGAGGGCCATCGCGGCGACAGCGGGCGCCTCTGAGAAGAAAGAAGAGACTTGATTGCAGTTGTGTGGTAACACAATCCACACGGGGAAACTGTGAGGAAGACACAGCGTGAGTGAGATGAGAAGGATTGTCAGATTTCTACCTTTTTAGGACCATCTCAATTTGGCCCCTATCATCTCACCCATGGGTTGGCGGATTCCACAGGGGTTGCAGGAGAATGTTTCCTCATTGGTAAGGAAAAGCTTGCCAAGCTTCAATCCCTTCAGCTGCCTAACCGAGTTGGTATGCAAAGAGCGATGCATGGGCGAGTCTCGAAGCACCCCTGGCTAATGTTAGTAAACAATGACGTTGTCGCCGGAACTATGAATTATACTATTTGACAGTACTCCAGACAAATATGCTGAAGATCAATGCAGTCACTTATACAGCAATGGTAAATCCCTTACACTTGCGTACAAAGGCTTTCTCGTAGACTTTTTCTTGTAGGTTGGCATTGTTGTAAATAGCTTCCGTTCTGCAGTATGACATGTAAATATGACCGAGTAAAATGGTGTTGTTTGACTAGATGAGGTACACCGTGCTTTGGTCCATACTCTTGATCTGTTCAGCCAGTGCTTCACGTGATAACCCAAATTGCTGGTCCGAAATCCCCGAGTGGAATGTACCGAGTCTCTCGCAGATAGGACCGTCTTCTGCGTTACCGACTTTCCCTAGTACAAGACCTCCCAATCCTGTCTGTAACGTGTGTGCATTGGGACCAGGACTCGCTACCAAGAAAAGGAGAAATGTCGGCGGCATATCCATTAACATCATCGTTATATCTGTTTCCGAATCAAGCTGGACGTCGTGTCGACCATCGTGACGGATTTTGGACTCGAAGTAAGAAGGTCGATCAAACTCGAGACCTATCTTCATTACCAGCCATGGTTGCGCCAAATTTGTCACTATGCCATCATCACCTGAGCTGTCAGCCATTTCCTGTTTCACCGGGAGTGGCCGCTGGTGATATTGTGCTTGGTCTCTGAGGGTCGAGAAAGTAAGAAGTGCACTGTAGTCAATATCTGAAAATTGTTTCCTCCTCCATATCGAAGCTCGTATGACAGCGCGCCCGCTCGTATCGACAAATTGCCACTTGAAACCCCGCAGGCGGAGCTGCGTGCGATTGGACGGCCTTGAATGCTTGTTGTTTGCATCGGTGGCGTCGCGCACAAAGGTCGACGACCCATGATATTGTGCTACGGGGAGGCTATTGAACCACTCTGGGTGGACAAACGCAGCCCTGCCGCCAGACGCCCAGGACCACGATGGAGCAGGCGAAGGACCGTCATCGCGTGAAATGATGAAGCCGCCGTAAGTTATTTGCCAAAGCAACGACGGGATGATCTGATGTCCAAAGTGCCCATCAAGGTATGTCGATCCGATACTTTTGCTCAATCTCATGCCCAGGCCCTCGACCGCTGGCAATTTGTCGTCCTGTTTTGTAAGGTGTTTATGGCGATAGGTGAAATTAAGGAGACGATACCACTTTTCGACCATTTCATTCTTCAGTGACTGAGTAGAGGCGAGCATTGTCGTAGGAGGTGACGATGGAGGAGCAAATTGTCCCTTTCGTCCTTGGGGTATAGAACGGGGCCATCCTCTGATGTCCATTCTGATAGACGGAATGCCGCGTGGCCAAATCTCGCTGGCAATCGATTCGCAGCATTCCCAAACCAGTCCTTCAGTGGTGAAGTGGAGTGTTCGGCGTGACTTCCCGCAGTATGAGTCCATGGATTTCCTCAAATGAAAAGACTCGGGAATTGCAGGGACGTACTAGAAGTGTTTCTTGCAGGACCCAACCTCGCTTTTCTAGTGGCAGTGGGTATTGTGAGGTGTCTTTGCTAATGACAAGGTACGATGTGCCATCTGAAGCCTTGATGATAGGTGGCACGAGGGTTTGACGGGTCGTTGTGGATGCTAGCATACCATCAAGCCCATTGCTGAACCCACTTGCTGCTAGTGTCAAGTCTGAGTTTTCAAAAATCGTGCCCATCCGAGGACATTCAGCAGACCAATCTAACCCAAAATCAGAGTCTTGGATAATGCAAAGTGAGTCGATCCAGATATACTGGTAGCCGAGCAGGGCTGTCAAGGTGATTGCTTCCTTGAACGTCTTGTTGAAGTCAGCATGAACCAGTGGAAGTTTTTTGTAGAATTGTGCGACGTTGCCTTTGTTCAAAGTTAAGAATTTGCCAATACCCCAAGCATGGCTCAAGGTAAGATATCTCAGACGTTCATGTTGGAACTCAGGTTGTCGAGTGCTGATCAGCCGAGCTTGTATGAGCCCATCCTTGAGCCTCTCCACTTGAATAAGCCGCGATGGCAGGTCATCATACGAGGGCACAGAGATTGAGATGCAATTCTTGTGGTTGATGAGACAATTGTCCAACCAATCCACCTTCAATGATTGTGCGGCTTCTTTCGTGAGCACAGATGGAGGTACTGATTCGGCCAAAGCAGGTAGGATTTCTTGTGCCTCCTTGCCTGGAGACCATGGATTAGTCACACTAGCCAGGAAGATAACTATAGATACTTGATCATAGAGGAAACTCTGGAAATACAACTGACTGGTGGTCTCTAAGATATAAAAAGAGGCCTGCTTTGAGGGAGCTCTACCTCTGCCGCTATCGAACGGACCACTCGTTTGCACTGACATTGAGATCCGGGCTTCAAGGCCCCCGTCTGAAGAACTGGTCCAATTCGAGCCCAGACGGCGCAAAGCCACATCTGACCAAGGTCCAGAACGACGGCAGACGTAACATTGAGGGTCTTTTAGCTCAGTTGGCAGCTGAGTGTTCTCGGTTTTCGTATTCATCTCAAGCTTGACCTTGAAACGATTCACAGCCTGCAAGATAAAATCGACGCAAGTGTCACAAATTGACCCTCTGAGTACATCCACACGAAAGTCACCGTCTGTGAGAGGGGTGTCCATTTTGCAAATTGCGTGAGAAGTAAAGAACTTGGACAACTCCAGCGCTGTTCGGCTTCGGGCCAGTCCAAACAGAGGCAAGACTAGAGCTGAAGATTGCCACAGTGTATTCGGGAATTCAAGTCAACATAAAAGTTGCAACTGCGAAGGTAGAGACGTGAAAGAGAACTTGTCCGAAAGGGTGAGGTTGCGAGATTTGGGTGGAGACCACCAAAAAGCCAGCAGCCACTGGCCGCATGAGTGCGTGGGCCATCTGTTAAGGGTTTCCGTGGGTATTCCACCTGTTTCCCTAACATAATCAACAAAGACGTCGCAGCGCTTAAATCAACCCTACCACCTTAGAATCTCCAACGACCGCGAAAATCCAGTCCTACCTTCAGGTATCTTTATCTTAGACAGCTATCACTGGTACTGCGTTGATATTTGCACAGGAAAGGTAATACCAGCTAATCAATTTGGATAATTATTCCGTCTTGTTACATTGGCTGCCGCCACCGATCAGAAATGGGTAAGCCCGACACATTGCTAGGCGTCGCTGGAGAAGGGGCGGGGATTCCGGACCTAGAAGTATCATTGTCCCGGAGACCGAATGAGAGAAGATACAGAGGTGCTCCCCATAAATTTGCGTCTCATTCAACAATGCAGGACCTCAGATACTCAATTACCTGGCTGCCGGTTGGAGCAATACTCTCAAAGAATGCATACCAGAAGTTTAACCATCCTGGGCATTGCGTGTCTCCTTCGAAGCTCCAGTGCATCTTGCACAACCGATGATGACTGCAGTCTGAACGGTGTTTGTTCCTTGACGACGGGATCATGCATATGTGATCCAGGATGGAAAGCAGAGGACTGCGGGCAACTCAATCTCATGCCCGCAACGAGATGGACGGGATATAATTACACCAACGTCACACTTCCCGATTACTACAGCACCAAAGGCGGAAACTCCTCATGGGGCGGCCAGATTATCCAAGACAGGCAGGAAAATGGCCTTTTCCACCTCATCATCTCACAATTCGCGCATGGATGCGGATTATCTGGCTGGAGACCCTTCAGCACTGTCATCAGAGCAGAGTCTAGGACTGGGCCGCTCGGTCCCTATCATTACGCACAGGAACTACTTGGGCCCTTCCGTCACAATCCGACGACGATCTGGAGTCCTGCAGACAATCAATACCTTCTCTACACGATCGGCATAGAGACAGAGACACCGACCACGTGTAAGTCATACAAGTGGGCCAACAACATCTCAGTCTCAAGCGCCCCCGATGTTCGTGGGCCCTGGTCTACTCCGCAGTTGCTGATCAACGGGACCAATCCGACACCCTGGCCGCTCTGGAGTCCGGAGGACCCAACACCTGAGATAATACTCGGCGCCGAGGACAACAAGATCTTCGCGGCCGACACCTTCTCCGGCCAGTACGACCTCATCAAGACCATGCCATGGAACACGTCCGACTACAGCGACCACTGGACCGAGGACCCATTCCTGTGGCGTGACAAACGAGGCAACTGGCATATCCTGTGCCACTGGATGATCGACATTGCCGAGCGGGGCGAGAAGTACCCCCGGGTGGGCGGGCACTTGTTCTCTCGGAGCCTGACGGGCGACTGGACGTTCAAGTTGCAGGCGGCGTACAACACGACGGTCCAATTCACTGATGGTGGGAGGACGAGTTATTATCGCAGGGAGAGGCCCAAGCTGTTCTTCAGTGATGATGGAGAGCTCACGCCACTTTTCCTGACCAACGGCGTGCAGGAATTCAATAGTTCAGGCAGTTATACGTTGGTACAACCGATCGGCAAGGGCGCGGAGACATTTTCCAGGGAACTAGGATTTTAACACGCTTCTGAAGAGCAGAGGAAGAAGAGCGCCGCGGAAAATTTGCATGTCGAAACATCATGTCACTTGCAGGCGACGGACTCGGTACCAATTTTGCAAAGACATAATTTGAGTTTGGGTATATGAAGCGCCTCTAAAACTTTTCCCATCTATTCATTGAACCCCACGCCTCGCCTCTCAGAGCCAAGACCAATCATCCGATTTTAAAATTTGGTGTTCTCTTTGTAGCCAAAATGTAGCCACTTTTGCAGATCTGAAGACGGCCAGAGGGCAATTTAGTGCATCTTGCCGCCGCAGTTCGAGTCCTCGCCGCCAGCGCCCGCGGCCGTGCAGGCCTCGCGGAACTTGCAGTTGCTGAGCCCGTTCTCCTCGAGGCGCAGGAAGCCGGACTGGGCGTCGCCGGTGAAGTGGCACTCCTGGAAGCCTCCTGTGCCGATGAGCTCCTTGTGTGGCTCGCTCTGCTCCATGCACGCCGTCATGGTCGCGTCGTTGTTGGGTGTGCCGTCGGCGTGGGTGCAGTGGCAGACCTGGTAGAGGGCGCATGCCTGGGTGCCGGCGGCGAAGAGGAGGGCGGAGACGATGGAGAGCTTCATGGCTGTTGTTTTGGCTTTTGGTATTTGTTTTCTTTGGTTTTGTTTCGGAAGAGATTGTTGGAGTGTTTTGGTTTAGTCTCCAAGGGTAATATAATGAGTGTTGATAGAAATGAGTGTCTGTTGAGTGATGCGGCTTGGGATAGCTTGCATTTGATCTGGTGCTGGATACACCAAGCATTTTATATTAGTGAGTCTTCATCGTCACCCAACCCATGCTTGAGTTGGATGTGCACCGACTTCCGTGGCTCGGTCAGTGGGTCACCTGCGGAGGAAGGGAGTTCGGATGAAAATAGATTCGCTCACCCCTATTATTACCTGCGATATATTTGCTTCCGGGGATGTCACTTGTTTGCTTGCCGATCCTTCTTGTATTGAGACAAGCAGTTCTCCTAAACTGACTTGCCGACGACTTGTCTCCATACATGCGGAGGACGGAACTTCCAACTTGACTATATTAAACTTTTCACTACCCTCTCTCCGGCGGGTCGGCAAAATAGCAAACAAGAATAGAGATAGAAAATAAGCAATTGATTTACACCTGCTTGCTGCACATCTGCACATCGTTTTCCTATCACGGGCTGTGATCAGTGTGCTTCATCATGACTTTTAATAGATATCTCATCTGGCATAGACCATGCAAAAAGAAATGTGGGCCATTTGAATAAGTGAACTGGCACCACCACAAGGCTGAACAGGATGCCAAGACGTAGATCTTTCTGTTCATTCAGCCTAACAGCCACTCGTAGGGAATGCATCGGTCGGCTCCCCCGGTGAAGTTGACTCGTGCAACTTGGAGAGAACTGTTCGTCTTACATTTGAAGGATAGGTTGTTGGGGAAGCAGTTCTATCAGGCGCAGCTGAATGACTCGATGTTCAAGATCGAGATTCAATCGACTTAAGACGGCTTGGACATGATGCTCTCTTCTCTGAAGGCTAGGCCCCAGGAAGGAGTCAGTCACCCGCCAGCAATATTTGATCTTATGGTTGTGCAGCAAAAAGTACAGAACTGCAATTTAACTTGTTTGTGATATATTGATGTTTTGATGGAGGCGACGCGTATTGCTTCCGTCTCTGTCCCTCACACCCTGCCGTAAGATGCGGTCTGTCGGGTTCACTCTCACTGCCAGCGGTCATGTCTTTTCGACGGATGTCGAAGCGTAGTGATGTGGGAAGGAGTTTTTGTAGTGTCAGGCACAGTTGGTTCACAAGTGATGCACGCTTCATCGCAGGTGTTCATACAGGTACGCAAAGACGTCCTGCTTCGATGTGCATTGAATGACATTTCGAAGATTTTTACACACCATCAATGAATGGGATGAGATCAAATCTGCGATCCAATTGTATAGATGCAAGTGCCATTTGCTCACCGCTTGTAATGCTCAGCGCCTAGACACTCAGGTTGATAGACTGTTTGCAGGTAGACCGTGATTCCAGCTCTTCAGATATGGGCCGAGTTTCCACCCAAACCTCTAATCAAAGTATGATACCTGGACGTACGTCACGGTTGTGTCAAAAATGGAGGCCGATCACTTCAATGTTCTCAAGCCTGTGAATGGGGTTGGTCGCCATTTTTGCAGACACACGACGGCGGCGCAAACATTGGACTTCATGGATTATGATTCATTCCGGGATTATTTCATAAGTTATGGTGACCTTTCTCTGTCCTTCGGTGTAGGCATGAGATTGTAGGGTCCCCCACATACCGAACAACCGTGATGGATTTCAGCAGAGACATTTAGACCGTCCCAACCTCAACACTGTGGTCACCCCAGTGGCTCAGTGCTTCTTCTTAGCCGCCTTGCTCTCCTCCTTTCGCTTCAGGATCTCAGCCTCCTCGTCCTCGATGGCCTTGTCAATCTTTGCGCCGCGCGAGGGTTCGTTGCCGTGCATCTTGGCAGGTAGGGTGGGGTCGTGCGCGCCAGCGATCTGCTCCTCCGTCTTCTTCTTGCCGCTGCCGTCCTCTGGGTCGTTCTGGTCCTTGGCGGCCGCGAGGCGGTTGGCTATGCTGCGCTCGTCCTCTATGTGTGGGGCATCTCTGGTCAGCTTGACTCGCACTCACCCTGTACAAACAGATCTATTCTATTGCTTGTGGTGTGGAGTGAAGGCGGGAGTGCTCACTGGAGTCGTTGTCCTGGTGGGAGTTCTCCTTGCCCTCCTCATAAGGCACGGGCTGATCCTCTTTCTTCTGTTCGTCTGACATTTTGATGTTTGTTTTGAAGGAGTATGGGAGGTTTTGGAAATTGGCTCAGGTCGTGAGTTGGACGTTGTAAGTTGACCTTATTGGGGCTGGGGATGGATTTATATAGCTGGGGTAAAGGGCGGGATTGTTTGCTCTCGAGCTCCTCTCACGGAGCTGTTTGCTTCATGATGTCATGCCCCGACGACAGTGCCATTGGGCGTCATCGCAAGGGACCGGCTGAGACAGCTCCTGCAGTGTAACCCGCTAGGAAGATGTCTAGACCAGCTAGCGCCCGCAAGGTCGACCTTCATCCCGTCTTAGCGAAGGCCGCTAGGCAGCTTGGAGGTAGGGACGGGCGAGGCCAGGGCGAGCGATCTGCAGTCAGGGGTTGACGTTATTCACAGGAGGAAGTATCACGGCCATGAGGCTTACGACGTGATCTCTGAATGCAAGCAAACATTTATTACTCTATGTGGACTTCAACCCGTTCTGGGTAACGGATGTTTACCAGGGATTGCATGACGAACGAACCAACTGACAGGTCTGAGACCATCACTTGTGTACAAAGTAAAAGTGCAACCTCGATATCAATTGTTGCGGGATGGAGTCTTCCTGAAGTCGTACATCCCATTCGTGGCCACGCTGGGCGTTGCCTCCGGCGCTCTCCACAGTTACTATCGCTGGTATAAACTTTCAACCCTTAAATAGGATTCTCTGAGTTGGTATCTGAGCTTTGCAATCCAGAGACTTTGGAATCTCACAGTCGTTCATACCATGTGCTTGTGGATGCTCAAGCTTGTATCACCTCCATCCCGTCACTCCCAAAGCCTCGCACAAGCTACTCAACTCACCGACCGCTGCAGCGGCCTAGGGCTCAACATCTGAAAAGCAGACGACCCAAGCGAAGTGACCTTTATCCTTATTCTCCTGCTCTTAAGATAGAGCAACCCACCCCTCGAACCCTGCTAGTCGCTGCCGCGACGCAATTGGAAGCTGGCCCTGGACACGGTGACCTCGAGCCTGCTCTGGACAATGGCCAGCTCGGATTGCTGGGCGAGGGGGACTTCCTCCGCACGGCCGATGCCCAATATGAGACCCTCGTGGTTGACGCTAGCCCAGTCTTTTGGTATGAAGAAGTGACTCAAGAGAGCTTGCGAAGTCCCTGACAATCAGGATTGACTCCCGGCTGATACCCGAAAGTCTGCCTGCAAATATCGCCTGTAGGTGCACAGCAAAGCACAAGTACAGGAGACCAAGTCGAACTGAAAGTGGTGGATCAAATCGCCATTAATGAACAGAAATCTGATTCCTCACCACCAGCGTCTCCTGCCTCTGTCCCATACAGCGTCTTCACAAAATGGCAAAAGTGCTACCTCACCTACCTCCTGGGCTTCTTGGCCCCCGCCTCGCCCTGACGGCCAACATATACCTTCCCCTGGTCCTTCTGCTAGCAGAGCTATACCACACCTCCACCCAGGCAATCAACCTGACCATCACGGTCTACATCATATTCCAGGGCATCTCCTCCTCCTTCTGAAGCCCCTCGTCCGACGTCTTCGGCTGCCGTACGGCATTCATCATCACTTTCAGCCTGTGCACGGCCGCCACCCTGGGGCTCGCCCTCTCCAAAGGCAGCTACACGGCGCTGGTTCTCCTGCGTGTGATGCAGAGTATCGGCGGCTCCACGGTCCTGAGCATCGCCTACGGAGTCGTCGCTGACCTCATGAACTCGGCCGAGCGCGGGAGCATGCTGGGACGGATGCTAGCAAGTGGGAACCTAGGCCCATATATCGGCCTATCATCAGCGGTGGCATCGTGATGATGGCCCAGCCGACGTGATGCTTCGGGGCGTTGGTGATATTTGGCGGGCATTATGAGGTGTGGATTGTCTGCTGCAGTGGTTGCAGCTCTGCACCCCCTGGTGAGCACTTTGGGCAGAGGGTGGTTCCTTACCATGGTTGCTTTCTTGAATGGGGGTTTGTGCATGGTTGCTGTCGTTATCTTGAGGCGTTCGGCCAAGCATTGGAGAAATAAAAGGAGTAAGCCCCTATGAATGAATCTGATATACATAAACCTTTCACACGGCATCACAATTTGTAACTAAGAAGAAACCAGCCCTGAGGCTGCCTTGACTTACAAGTTGGATTTCATCTGTGACATATATACGTCGTCCGTTTAAGTGTTCTCGAACTATCTATGTTGGTCAGTCCCTCGAAACCTGCCACGTAGATCATCGCCGGCCACAGGTCTACTTAATAGAAACAAAGGGCCATTAATAGTTGTAGTTGTCTAGAAGTCGGAGTCACTGAAGGTAGTCAATGGTTTCTTCCATCACTTGATCTTTCCAAGGCTCTATACTACCGTTCTTGTTATAGTGAATACGGAAATGCCAAGGGCAGCTCGCATATTAGTAGCAAAACCTCAGGATCCGGCACTGGACGACCCAGAAGTATAGTGTGTCTCCTTTCTTTGGCCTGTGGTTCTCAATTTGCCTATCTTGCGTGTTATTCAAGCCGTGTTCACAATGTTTGTTTGGGTTATGTAAACACCCATCTCCACATTCACCGCAATGCAAACGCCTCCAAGTTAAATCCATCCCTTCAATCACTTGGAAGCAAGTGACTGAAAAAATCATTTTCGTCCTGACTTCCCTTATCAGAAAGGCTCGTACGAGATGTCCACTTCTTGAAAAACCCTTTCAACCCTCCATCCTGGGCCTTGACAGAGCCAGCTCCCTTGCCACCCAACACAAATCAACCAAAACGCAAACCAACCAAAACACGCAAGCAGGAAGCCCGTGTCGAAAGTCATCACCATCAACCATCATCAGTTCATGAAATACCCTCAACCTCCCGGAGACCTTCATTACGTTGTGCAACACTATGGCTTCCCTCCAATCCGTATCCAATGCCAGCTACTGGGAATACAAGGACGACACCAGTTACGTCCTCAAATGGATTGACCAAACCGCCAAGGGTTGCGGCTGGAAGAGACAACAAACGCAGCAAACGATGCCCCCACCATCACATCTAGGCTCGCAGAACAAACCGGGCAACAAAGACACAAACAACCCTACCAATGACCCCACCGGCATCAAAATGCCACCAACCTCAGGCAGGCTCAAGGGCAAGGACCGCAAGGCCGCGAAGAAGCAGGCCGCAGAAGATGCAGCTGCGAGACTTGAGAAGGAAAAGAGAGATGAAAATGAGCGAGGGACAGTGTTGAGTGCCCTGGAGATTCTTGAACAGGCAAGCCTGATATCGACTCGTCTTCCAAAGTCTCAGTCCAGTGTCTTCCGACCGCCGCCGAGTGCGTGAGTAAATCCCTTCCACTATTCACAGGAACTTTCGTCTTTATCCCGTTGAAGTACCTATACTATGGGCTTTGCTTACGTATCATGTATTCCAGGATACATGCACTCAGTCGAGCCATCAAGCTGCGACAGAGCTTTTCCAATTGGTTCGAGACCACCTGCCCGAATGACCACAAGAGCAACTCAGCACATCGGTATTTCATCAAGGTTTTGGAGAAAATTGCCGACCTGTTCCTCCAGGCCACAGGAACCACCACCGTCAACTCAGACGAATTCAACACTGGAGATGCCAAATCTGGTGCAGGCAGGACTGTAAATCGGTAAGTATCATTTCGATCTTGGTTAATAATTAAATCTGACAGTCCCAGGAATCGATATGAGTCTCTGCTGGAGCAAGCCGTTCAAGACACTCAAGACGAACCCGAAGATGGTCCAGTCCGACCTACCAAGTGCTCTGGCGTATCCACCAAAGAGGAGGCCACCACATCGGATCGGAAGTACCACATGGAAGTCAAAGACAGTCAGGAGAACGCTTTCATGGTCTTCACTCTATTCACAGACTTGCAAGACATCAAGGCAGAGATCAAGTGTCTGTGGCAGCGGTGCTTCAAGGACGGTGCCGACATGGTCATAGCCACTGTACTGACTGCCCAAGCCTTGGCTTTCGTGCAGAGATCAGAGGAAAAGATCATGTCTGTGCTTGACGATACGAAATGCCAGGAAGGTGTTCTGGATCAAAAAGATCAACGGAACAGTGCCTGGTCTTTCCCAGGAACATACTGTCGATTACTGAGCACCTTACGCGACCCTACTGACGTGGAAGCCGTCCGTCACTTCGAAGAATCATGCCACAGCTCTGGAAATGAGGGTGAGGCGGTCAGTATGACGGACTTGACATTTGCTTTCTCTGCTCGCAGACTTAGCTACCTTACGGACCTTGGAAGGACCCGATGCTGTGATCCTCTTCTTCTACAATTCGAGCACAACCCACGTGCATTGTTGAATGCGGACGTTGACAAAGTCCTCGAGCGTGACAGAACTCTCTGTTGCATCTTGTTTGAGTTGGCGAACCTGCAATACGTCGTACCACCACAAGAGGCCGCCAAATTTTATTCAGAAGAGCACAGACAGTTTGAGTCGGTCAGAAAGGAACCAATCCTCAACTCCCTACATCCTGTCTGGACACAACAAGAAGTCAACCTCACCGGCGTCTTCGCTGCCGAAATCATGCTGGACATCAAGGAGATTTGCGGCGCTTTCCCTGCATCCATACCAAGCTACGATGAGACCTACGACAGCTATATGAACTTGCTGGGTCTCCAAATGGAGAATAAATCGGCACGCTTGCCTACTCTGATGCACAAACAAGACAGCCCGCTCGTTAGGGGTGCTGGTTTCGATGGTTGGGAAGACAAAGTCGAGGCTATCATGACGAAGGTCTATGGCATTTTACCAGTCCACCGCACTGCCGTCAACGATCGTGCGAAGACGTTTTGCACTATACCAATCCGCTGCATTGAGGGTATTGACTTTTTGATAAATGTACCCTGGCAGGAAAAGTTCGATGTTGACTCCACAAAGTCCCTCGAGATTTACAAGGGACTGGACCCACTGGCCCTCAAGTACAGCACAGAAGAGTACCGGCGAACTCGTCTATTCAAGTTCGTATTCGGACAGACCGACGCTTATTATCTTATTGATAATCATCCTATGTTCACTACGCATCGAGAAGCCTTCATGCAGACCCTGACCGAGGTGGCTGGGATCGAGATTCTCAATGTCAACAAGCATCAAATCGGCGCCATGGCTCACCTCTACAACGCGTCTCGGCAGCTGGGACTCGGCAACCTGCGGTGGCCAGCTATGGACCGTCTCTTAGACCTTCACAAGGTCGCCTTTTTCGCCGGAGACTTCCCCACCACCCCCGCCGCCATGCTCAAGAGCTTCTCACATCGGTACTGGGGCCCAAAGGGCAGGATGTCTCGCAAGGAGAAGACGAAGCGCATGAACAGGGCTATCACGCTGATGAAACCATCCGCGATGGCGCAGGCGTACAACGAGCACTGGGACACCGCCGGGCGAATCCCCTTCTGGTACACCTTGGAGTCCAACGCCCTCGCCGCAGCAGGAGAGAAAAAGGCCGGGAAGAAGAGTTCCGCACCTACAAACCCGAGCTTCATCGAGAACATACCAGTGATGGAGGAATACCTAGCGAAGCAACTGCAAGAAGTGCGCGTGGACTACATGGAGATCGACAGAGTGGGCGTCGACTTTAACAAGAACCTACTCAAGCACGCCCGTGAAAAGTTCGACAAACAGGCGAACCGGGTCCTCCCAGAGGAGGCCGACGACCAGTGGAGCGGCATCGACTTCGTATCGGAGTCGTTCGAGCAGGAGGCACAGCTCCACGAGGCCATGTCCAAGTGCGGCGGCGACCCCTCCAAGTTGCCCGTTCAGGACTGTGACTATTTGCAAGACAGCATCAACTGCCTTGCAAGTTCCCTGAGGGCCAAGGGCATTGGCGGGTGCCCGGATGCCACTGACGGGGAGGAGACTGTGAACATGCCTACTTCCCTGACTCGCTTCAGGATCCGGGGCTTGGAGGACCTGCCTGACATGAGCCGGCTGGTTCTCGTGACTCATTGCAGCTGTTGTCACCGCAAGCAGTATTTCTGAGACTCTTTTCATGGCTGCTGGGGTTCTTTCGACAGTTCCGACTTAGTACTGGCAGAGATCGGGGAGAGGGCATGAGGTTGTTTGGAAACTACGAGAACGACGACTGTTCTCAACTGTCCACAATGAATTTTGTGCGTGGTGTGCGCAGGAGCGGATTGGAAACACCTGGATCCGGCTTTTTCCCCGGCGCGGGATATGGATCGGAGGATAGTGTTGGCCGACCCGTGGTGGAGCTCGACGCTGTGCAATTCGTTGAAGTTTTCAAAGCCTCGATTGACCTCATCCTCGATCAGAAGCTATGTAGAAAGACTTGAAACTACTGTATGAATCAATTACTTCACAGAATGCATGAGACGGATGGCCTGATGTGATGATTATGGCTATCGACGGGTACTCAGGAGCGATCACCATGGCCTTCCATTTGGGTTTCAGGGCAGACCGATGTGACCGGTCATCACGACTCATATAGATATGTACAAGAAGTATTAGAGGCCTCCATGGTGTGGGTGATTCAGTGCAATGACAGTCTTGGAGGTTGACTGGTCATAGATCCGAGGACGACCTGCACCAGAGAGCACTTTCAGCCGCCTAGGTGAAGCCAGACCAGATGCCGCCACCTGGAGGAGTGTAAGTCGTAGCGGTGCTTGAGTAGATGTTGATCTAGAACAAGCAGTGTTAGCAGTATGTCCTTTCCTAAGGGCTTCCGTCTGTGCCCAGGGTAATCAGGCAGAATACTCACGTTGACACCAGGGTCGTTGGCGGAGGCATAGGCAGGAATCGAGTAGAGGAAGTCCGAGGATGGCGAAGCAGAGCCACTCCCGGTGACGACGAGTTGAGCACACTCGGGATAGAACTGTGGCGTATTCTGTTGGTGGAGCGCAAGCAGCTCGTGGCGGATGAGGTAGTTGCCGGGGGCGAGGTTCGTGGGGATCTTGCTCGACCATTTGAGTTTCTATCCATAGGGTAAGGTCATGTCAGCCGTCATACATCTCCAGCAACCGTCGGATTATAATGACTGATGGCACTTACATCAACAACAATAGCAGTGCCCCAGCTATCTCCACTCAGCGGCGGCGCAAACATGCCCATCTGATCGATCTTGAACCAGCTCTTGCTCTTGCCGTCGCAGGCGGAGAAGGCGCCGGAGCACTTGTACATCCAGACCATCACAGGACCCTGCTTGTGTGTCCACTGAGACCAGATGGCCGTGATGTTCTGTCCGGCTGCTATGGTAGCCGTGAGCGCCGCAGAGGTTCCACCGTTGCAGGTCATCTTGGCGTCTGAGACGCTCATGATGGGGTTGTAGTCAGGCCATTGACGCTGGATGGAAGCGGGCGAGGTCGCGGGCGAGAAGCCGGTGTAGCCGGGGTATGTGCTGGGGGCGCATCTGCGTTAGCTAGAAAGTCGTCGAGGAAGGTCGATGGGCCTGTTTGTTTTCTTTTGCTTTTTTCTTTTTCTCTCTCTCTCTCTTTCTTTCTTCTTACTTGTTCTCTCCTGAACACTTACGTCGAGCCTATCTGGTAGCTGGTAACGGCTCCGTGCCCGGCGGCCAGGGAGGCAGCCGATAGGGCCGAGGCAAAGACGTTCAGCTTCATGACAGCTGTGATATGCGATGAGTTTTCGGGAGTCGTGAGATATTTTCAACTTGAATATACTTCGGGTCCACTCTAGCTTGAAGCCTGTAAATCAGAGTTGAGGGGGGCAAGAGGAAAAGCCTGGGACATAGAGGCGAGATTAAGTACTCCGGAGACTCATACACCACTGAAGCAAATTTACGCATTACCCCCACACCATCCATGAATATGGCAATGTTGCATCTACCAAAGCAAGGTGGGTATATTAAGCCGTGTGAACGAAGCGGTTAGGCGCTGTCCTCATCAATAGAGAAATGATCATCGTGATCTGGAAGGCCTCTAGAAGCCAGATCGAGTCTGACAGACCACTGAGATCTCACTGGGGCAGCCAGCCTCGGATTGCGGACCGAATGGAATACAGGGTGCTCCTGCTCTTGATGAGGTGTAAACTCTTTGTCCGGGTGACCAGCGATACCAGGGGGCCGTGCGAGCCATCCCGAGGAACGTCCGGGCTCCTGAGTGGCCGGAAAGCCAGCCGTAGACAGGATGCGAGGCGGTTCATGGTCAGGCTCTGTCGAAAGTTCGGCGTTCACCATCCGTAGAACAGATCCGGGGATGCTTGAGTGGCAGTGATTGGGTGTGACGGTCCCCAGGTGTGCTTTCGGCTTGTGTCGACCCTAGCGTACCGGGATCTATATTGCAGGCTATTTGGATAATATAGTGATGTTGATGGGCACCTGGACAATGCTGACAGACCACTACCATTAGATAACAACGGCGGCATCTCTGCACCACTTGCAGGATCGTATTCCGGATGGAAATAAGACCTGTCCCATTTTTTCGAACGTAATCCGTACAAGCTTTTCTCGTCAGTATGCCAAATTTGACTGCTCTGCATTCATGTGAGTAGTTAGGTCTATGATTCGACAATAACTCGCCGGAAACAACTTAGTCCTCATATATGTGATACCAAATATAGACTCTCGAAGAAATGAGGCCATCGAAGTCACAAAACCCTCGTAGGCAATATAGATTGAACTCCAAAGATGATTCCATCATAACTCCAACCTTGGAAACTGTGGCACTGAGTGAAGGACTTCCCCTGCATGAACAGATCTTCGTGCATAACATGAGAGCGTGCAGACCAACAAGCCGCACGGGTCGAATCATGCTGCCGTGCTTCAAGCACTGGACTCGTGGTTAGCATTGTTGGATCTGTGGTGGATGGCGACCATGAAGTAAGGTCGGGGAAAATCGACATGTCCTAGTCAGCATCAGCAGTGCGTACCTACAGTGGGGCGGGAAAAGTCTCGAGATACTTCAAAATCTCAACGCCAATATCTATGATATACCTGGTATTGCCGTTCCTGAAATGTTGCGAGACCTGCTTCATGCCACAGACCGTGCATCAACCAAGAAAAGACGGGAGAAAGTCTAGACTATAGCCCAGCTCATCTAATGATCTCTTTTCTAGGCCACACGGGTGTTAGGCAATACCCGTAAAGTGGGAGGAGTTTCCGCATGGTTACTAAATCAGAGGTCCAGCTCGCAGCTCACAGGCCGCGGTGCCACGGACACACGATATTTGTGACTATTAGATATGTGGTACGGGCTCTTGTCACAGGCATTATGCCCTCAGGATAAGCGCCGTGATCAAAAGTTTGGGCCCGCTCTCATCACCATGACCTAGCTGTCACTCTTCAGAAAATGACACCAAATAATTCATACTATAAATCTCGGACTAATCTCCGTATCATTATACCTTGTGGTAGCAAAGACTGATCGAAAGGTTTCCGTGTCTCGCTTCTGACGAGTCAAATAGACCTATTTTTAATGCTGTTCATTCTAATACGGCTGGAGCCGACCCGCTACCAAGTTAGCATCCCACAGGCTACAGGCTGGGACCCTGTAAGAGCAGATGTCCAGATCACCAGCGAACTATAATAAACTGATCAACATGTACTGAGTTGAGTCCAACCTCATGGGAATCGTTATGCACTGCCCAGGCCAAGCGTTCTCACGACGATCTATATAAGCATGACACAGGCTGATTCATGCTTTCCCCAGTCACGCGTGCTACGTACCTTACATATCTATGGATGTGGCTTCTCTATAATCTTTAGACATTGAAAAAAAAAAACTACCATTTCCCTCACTCTTACTTGTACGAATAAACAAAGTTACAAACCGAAAATGCAATACTACGCCATCCTCTTTACTCTCCTTGCTTTGGCATGTGGCGCTATAGCGTAAGTCTTTTAGGAAGCAAAAGATCTATCCTGCAATCCTGAGCAAAGGAAGAGGTCAAGAAGTGATACTAACAGATGGAACACATGCAGGCAGCCAACGAAGAACATCAAGAACCTTTACTGCGACATAGATGACCCAGTCTTCTTCTGGCAGACCCCGACAGCCGGGTTTTGCTCAGCAGCCGGTGGCAAGTCAGAGCCCCTCAACGGGGTAAGTACCTACATAGCCATCACAGGCCGCACACCTTACCCAACATACACACTCCAGAGGAGGGCTGACCTGGATATCGCGTCTTTTTTCGCAGTGTTGCCTGGATATTACCAAGGTGCCGGACGCGGCGGAGTTCTACGCGCAGGTCTGCAGCCGCAACAAGGGCAAAGTCTCGGAGGGGGATTCGTCCCGGTGTAAATTGGTGGGGGTGTGAGGGAATGGAGAGGACCAAGATCACTTGGGGGGCGACAGCTTCGTGCTTCCTTGTCGTCAATCTTCGGGGGGATGATTTACGTCTTCCTGGACAGAAAAAAATGCGGGTAATCTGAATTATGTCACGAGAGGGAATACAGAGACAAGGCAGCTGTCCTCAATACGTCAATTCAGATTAAGACGGCGCTACCTTCTATGTCAGGAGGAGGTCTTAGGGAAATCTTGAAAATTTTAAGTTTTAAAAACATTTCCTCTTGCCAATTTTTTTTTTTTTTTGAAAATACAATAATTAACAACTCAATAATAAACCGATAAAGTTCACTAAGCCTTTATCAGAATGGATTCTGCATCTAAGCGTGGTGGGTTTGAATGGGAACTTGCGTGACTGTCCCAAGAATTTTTCCGTCCCACTGTAGGTACCTTGGTACCTAGTTATGGTCCGGCTGCCAAGATTCGTTCTCAACCTGATTGCCTGCCGGCACGATCCGAAAAGCTTCCAGAAGTTCGCCATCCCACCACCCATCCACTCACGAACCTCGCAAATCTGTCACGCCTATTCAATCCTCCTCCTCGACCTGCCCGAGCCCATCTCTATAGCCGGCTCAGCCACCGAAAGCCAGACACCCACGACCGACAATGGCTCTCCAAGCCTACCGCAGCCTCCTCCGCGCGACTCGCCTGACCTTCCATGGCGACGAGCGGCTCCTCACCAACGCCCGGGACCAGATCCGCGCCGGGTTCCGCGAGAAGGCGGCGCTGTCCCCCTCGGACCCGGCCGTCGCACCCGCGGTGCAGCACGCGCAGCAGATCGCTGCGATGCTGAGGGAGAACGTTGTCCAGGGGCGCAACGAGGGCGACGGGAGATACAGTAAGTTCTTTGGGTTTCTAGCCAGAGTGGGGGGGATGGGGTCATAATTACAGTGCTGACTGCCATTGTGTGATGTAGAGCTCAGGATTCACGAGCACACCGAGCGGGGCGACAACGACACGGTCAAGACGGCGGGTGGGCAGACTGTCAAGATTGGGGCTGGGTGCTGCTCGAGTTGAGACCTCATTGGAGTCAAGTCAACACGGTCAATAAAATCAACAGTCAGGTGGTCCGGTGGAAGCACTCCGGTGACTAGCAGTACATGCACGACCACGACAGCGATGCGCTGATGAAATCAGCTCCACCCATCGCAAATCCCGGCCGGACGGGAAGGGGCCTACGGAACGAGCATTACGTTCACAAAGAGGGTTGAAGACATTCAAAAGAGGTGGATGGCTCCCGGTGTAAGATTAGATGATGATGTACAAATCCTATGATACCCCCTCCACTACTTACAAATGTTCGAGAAACCTGCAAATGCCCCAATGCAATGGACTATGCTACCGGCCCTGTCTGCTGAGTGCTGATGTCTAGCCTTGCAACGACTGCCTGCCTGGCTACCTTGAACTCCTGAACACCGAAAATGATATGATTCAATCGCAAGAGCAGGCCGATCAGTTGCCAGACAAACTGGCATAGTTGACATCAGACGCGCCGGGCGGCGCGGCCACCGCCAGGTTTTCGAGATCGTTCTGTTGGGCGCCGCTGCCACCTGCTCTGGTGGCATTGCCGCCCTCGACGACCTTCTGCCCTCCCTGTGTCCTCCTCGCCTGTGGGAATGCCGACCGTCCGTCTCTCAGCATCTCGGATCGCTCCTCGCGGTTCATGTTTCCAACAGCCTTTGGCTGGCTCCATCGCACCCGCAACGGACACCCGGCGATGACAGCCTTGCCCTGGCACGCCTCTGATGCCCTCTCCGCACCCTCCCTGGTCTCGTAGTTGATGAATGCGCAGTGCGACATGTGCGAGCACACCAGCGACTTGATCTTCCCGTGCGCCTTGAAGAAGTCGCGGATCTTGTGTTCTGGAAGGTCGTCCTCGATACCCGTGACAAACAACGACATGATGTTCTTGTCGGCAGGCGGCTTCCAGTCGTTCGGCCCCGGTGGTAGTTGCGCCACGGAGGGGAATGCGCCTTTCCTGGGTCCTCCTGGCCTGCCTCCTCGGGGTCCCGCACCCATAGCACCAGCGGCCCTGGAGTCTCGCGACCGAATCGGACCAGCGCCCCCCAGGCCAGCACCCACCACGGGGTTCCCGCCTGTCGCGCTCCCACCAGTCTTTGAGCTCTCGCCAGTCGCATTGCCCTCCTCGTCGACGGTCCTCCCCTTTCTAAAGTATGGCTTGCTCTGCGCCAGCCTCCTCAGCAGCTCCCGCGCCTTTTCGTCTGTCTTCTCGTACTCCTCGACGCCGCCCCTGCCCTCCTCGATGGCCTTCTCGTTGTTCTGCGCGAAGAACTCCCTGTTGATCTCGGACTGGGGGCCTGGCGCGACCATCTTGAGGGCGGCGTCGCGCACGACGATGGGCAGGCCGAAAGAAAGGTCGAGCATGCAGCACTGGCAGCAGTTCTTCAGGCGGGCGCAGGTCAGGCAGACGTTTGTGCGCTTCTTGCGGCCGTGGGCGCGGTCGGCGGACCACTGGAAGATGGTGAAGGGCCGCGTGCACAGCTTGCACTCGGCGGCGTAGTCCTCCTTGAGCATCTTGACATAGGGATTTTCGGGCAGGCAGTTCTCGCAGACCGAGGGGAAGTCGGTCGACTCCCAGCCCGAGCGGTTGAGGTCCTGTTTTATTTGGGGCGGCATTGTTGTCGGGGCTGTGGTCGCGATCAGGTGGTGGTCGAGCAATCACGGTAATGAGAAGGGATGATGTGGTTCGGAATGGGCGTGATCGCTGTTGAATCGCAAGGAAAGAGAGGCTGAGGATGTCGCAGTGTGGGGTGATGGTATGAGGGTCGCGGGTTGATAGTCGGCGGTTGGGCTCGCTGACGGGAAACTTTGCAGTGGCGCTGGAAGCCGCAGGGAAGCGAGGTCAGGGAGCTTATCGATTACCGATCAGCCCATGCTTGATTTCCTTAGTAAGCATTGCGACCTCTCTGGTCTCCTGTCTCTCTTGCTAGAGTTTAGCCTTGAAAGGAGCCCTATTAAACGGTGACCAGCTTCCCTGTATGACATAATTGCAGTGCAAGCATAATGTCTACCTCGGCATATTTGGTATGTGCCTCCATAGAAGCATCTACTGCATCATGTCACGCGTATGAGGCCGCTCATGAGGCTCCTCGTATTCGCATTTACTACCAAGCGTATCCGCATTCATGTGAACCCGAACTCGCGATAACGATAAGCAGCCACTGGCAGCCAGCTGGTCCATGCCCAGGTACAGTGGACTAGACCCTGAGGGAAGCTGTGAGGTACGAGTCAGTACCTGAGCTTAGCGGGAATTCATGTGCATCACAAAGTAGCTCACCGTCTCCCAAATTGCTGAAATGAGAACCAAAGCTAGCGCACGTCGACACTCGGCGCAGCAAGGGACCCGTCCAGCAGACCCCTGTAAACAGCTGTCTATCAGTCTACATGGGTAGAAAAGTTCCCAGTGCCACACCGCACTGCATTCCACTCATTTCTCCATGCAATTGTTGCGCTGTCAAGTCCGCCTGTCTCCTTCCTGAACCCAATTGACCTGGTGCTTCACTATTCGACTGTATAAACTTTTTTAATTCGACTCAGTTCAACACGTCAACAACCGTCAACATGGGTGGCAAGACACAACTTCAGCTGGAGAAGGAGGACAAGGAGCGCGATGCCGCCTTCAACAAGGCCATGCACGGCAAGACGTCCGCCCAGGCCAACAGCGTCGCCACCATCCTGTTCAAGAACCCAGAGGCCAAGCAGGCTGCTCTTGACGCCTACTTCAAGCACTTCGACAACAAGAAGGCAGACAACGAGACAGAGGCCGATCGTAAGGTATGTCTTGCAGCCTTCCCAGGTCCTGCCACGAGCAGCCGTGGTGGAGCAGCGGCCTCCAACTACCCCTTTTCGCATCATGGGCTGACCACCGATTCCCTTACAGGCACGAACCGACGAGTACGCCACATTGACAAGGCAGTCAGTATACATCCATACCTCCAGGACAGCCTTCCGAAACATTCCGCTGACATATTCTCCCCAATTGCAGCTACTACAACCTTGCTACCGACATCTACGAGTTCGGATGGGGCCAGTCGTTCCACTTCTGCCGTTTCTCCGTCGGCGAGCCCTTCTATCAAGCCATTGCCCGCCATGAGCACTACCTTGCACACCAGATTGGCATCCAGGAGGGCATGCAGGTTCTTGACGTCGGCTGCGGTGTCGGCGGACCCGCACGTGAGATTGCCAAGTTCACCGGCGCAAACATCACCGGTCTGAACAACAACGACTACCAGATTGACCGTGCCATCCACTACGCGGAGAAGGAGAAGCTTGCGAACCAACTGACTTACGTCAAGGGTGACTTCATGGTATGCGCCACTCCTTGTCCTTCCCGATCGCGTTACCTCTGAGAACCGCCATGACTGACCCACACGCAGCAAATGCCCTTCCCCGACAACACGTTCGATGCTGTCTACGCTATCGAGGCCACCGTCCACGCGCCCAAGCTGGAGGGAGTCTACAGCGAGATCTTCCGAGTGCTGAAGCCAGGCGGTGTGTTCGGTGTCTATGAGTGGTTGATGACGGACGACTACAACAACGACAACCCGGAGCACCGCAAGATTCGACTGGCAATCGAGCTGGGCAACGGAATCTCCAACATGGTGCCGATTCAGGAGGGCCTGGACGCGATGAAGGCGTCTGGCTTCGACCTGCTCAAGAACGAGGACCTGGCGCAGCGGCCTGACCCCATGCCGTGGTACTGGCCTCTGTCGGGCGAGCTCAAGTACCTGCAATCTGCAGGCGACTTCTTCACCATCTTCCGCATGACCAAGTTTGGCCAGTTCTTCACCCATGGCTTCGCCGGCCTGATGGAGACCCTCCGTATCGCGCCCAAGGGCACGCAGAAGACGGCCAACGCGCTCAGCGAGGGCGCTGACGGGCTGGTTGCCGGTGCGAGGCTGAACCTGTTCACGCCCATGTACCTGATGGTCGGCCGCAAGCCATCCAACTAAGGGGCGCATTTGGATTGCGGATGTGTGTGTGATTCGTGATGAGTGTGGCTAGCGAACATATATTCAAAAGAGAAACGACGTCTGACGCAGAGCAAGAAAATAAATGGCGCATTATGCCTGTATATATATACAATGTACTAATCAGATCTAACGGCGCGCTGTCTTTGGACGGGGCCTTTCATCTTACAGGCGTTCGTTCATATTCAAGCCTTTATAGACGGTATAATAATATGAACTCTTGATATCAAGAAGAAAAGGCAAACGTGATTAATCTTGACTTGGTCTCATGCTTGTTGTGACACAGAGTTGATGCACAATGTCCGGAGTAATACAGAGTCAGTCATCGGACAAAGTCTCAAGTGAGCAGAGACCATGCATCGGCCCTCTCCAAATCAATGTCTGTTCTCACAAATGCTCGCTCACTCGCCTTGTTCGGTGCCCGTCGCCCACGGTCTAGCCGTTTGGGGAGCTAGTGGGGCCCGGCGATAACCCAACAGAAGCTTTTGTTGGTCGGTGCTCCAGCTGGGAGCTGCTGGGCGACCCACACTGATTGGCGATTCGGCCATCTCAACGGAGGAGGGTTCAACGTCGAGGGAATTTTTCGACTTCTGGGCTGCAGCTGGAGCTCCGGAAATCTCCTGCCTTTTTGCTGGCGTGTTGCGAAATCGCGATCCCCTCCCAAACATCCAACTCCAGCTCCAGCTCGACAATCCTGCCCAGTCGCCCGCCCGAAGTCGTGAGCACCGCGCGTTGCCGTCGGTCGTTTCTTCTTCTATTCTCCTGCCTCCCTCGTATCCCCCTTCTTGTCTAGGGCGGCAACCCAATTGCATCCACCTCCCTCCGCCCAAATCTCACCATCATCACCGCCATCATGTCCCGCTTCCTCCGACCGGCAGTCCGACTGGCCGCCTCCGCCAGAGCTGCTCCTCTCTCCAAGACCTCGACCATCCCATCAGTATCCTCCAGAATATCCCGACCAGCCTCTGCGTTCCTGCAATCGAGAACATATGCCTCCGCCGGCACCAAGGATTACACCGTGCGTGAGGCGCTGAACGAGGCCCTCGCCGAGGAGCTGGAGGCCAACGACAAGGTCTTCCTGCTGGGTGAGGAGGTCGCCCAGTACAACGGTGCATACAAGGTCACTAAGGGCCTGCTGGACCGCTTCGGCGAGCGGAGGGTTATCGACACCCCCATCACCGAGTCCGGTTTCGCCGGCCTGGCCATCGGTGCTGCTCTCAGCGGCCTGCACCCCGTGGTGAGTATCCCTCGCGAACGCATCGCATGACCTGCATGGCGGCTAACAAGGAGCGCTGCTCCTGTCTAGTGCGAGTTCATGACCTTCAACTTCGCCATGCAAGCCATCGACCAGATCATCAACTCGGCCGCCAAGACCCTGTACATGTCCGGCGGCATCCAGCCCTGCAACATCACCTTCCGCGGACCCAACGGCTTCGCCGCCGGCGTGGCGGCCCAGCACTCCCAGGACTACAGCGCGTGGTACGGCAGCATCCCCGGCCTCAAGGTCGTCTCCCCCTGGAGCGCTGAGGACGCCAAGGGCCTGCTCAAGGCCGCCATCCGCGACCCCAACCCCACCGTCTTCCTCGAGAACGAGCTGCTGTACGGCCAGACCTTCCCCATGAGCGAGGCCGCCCAGAAGGACGACTTCGTCATCCCCTTCGGCAAGGCCAAGATCGAGCGCGCCGGCAAGGACCTGACCATCGTCTCCGTCTCGCGCTGCGTGGGCCAGTCCCTCGTCGCCGCCGAGAACCTCAAGAAGAAGTACGGTGTCGAGGCCGAGGTCCTCAACCTGCGCTCCATCAAGCCCATCGACCTCGAGGCCATCGTCAACTCCATCAAGAAGACCCACCGTCTGCTGGTCGTCGAGTCCGGCTACCCGGCATTCGGCGTCAGCGCCGAGATCCTCGCCCTCTCCATGGAGTACGCCTTCGACTACCTTGACGCCCCCGCCCAGCGTGTTACCGGCGCCGAGGTGCCCACCCCCTACGCCCAGAAGCTCGAGGAGATGGCCTTCCCCACCGAGCCTCTGATCGAGCAGCAGGCCGCCAGGCTCCTCCGCCTGAACTAAGCACTGGGAGGAGTGTGCGAGATAGGAGCAACGCGGAAGGGTGATGGGATGTTGGACGGAGATCAGGAGGGAAGCTACGTTACCGATTGTCATATCAGCTGCTAGTGGCGATGACTTGATATATCCGGGGTAAGGGTGCCATTAATGCTATGCGATACCTTGCCTGCCTGCATGATAGACGAAAAAACAAAACAACTGTACTACTATGCTACTTCTTGGACATTGTTCCCCACACTTCCCTGTTGTCGATTAGTCGGTCCGTTTCTAAAACTTCGGTGTGGACTATCAGTGACCGATGTTCCCTATGACGCTCTTTGGACTTTCTGGCGGAGAACTCACTCAAATTAGCTGTGTTGCTCACCCAGGTAGTGTCATGTGCCTCGTCCATCATATCCATGCCGTACTCGTCGTTGGTTTCTGGTGATTTCTAGCACCTACGTAAGACTTTCTTACAATTTGCAGGGCTTGACAGCTAAGGCATACAGAGGACTGCGCTCGTGCATATGGATTGGTAAGTTGCGTATAACTTAGTATAACGACGGCGGCTTGTAATGCGATAATTGGAAGGACTTGATAGTCCTCATCAATTCCCCCGCTTGTCTTTCTCTCGTCGTGCGGCCTCTAAGTTTCCAAAGATAATGAAAAACAGAATAGCTTTAAACCATGGTTATAGTCTGTTGCTTCCAGGTATTTAACCAATCCTCACTTTTTATATCTCTAAGCTCGAGATAACCTACCCTTTCCCATAAGCCAGCACTGGATTCCCCAGCTCTCCTGAGTACTAGACACGAGAAAATACTCTGGGTCGAGTCTATGACGACGGCAAGGTGCTCCTTGGCAATGAACTGGCTCTTATCCAGGTCAGTAACAAGCCCGCCGGCTGACTCCGAGCTCTTTAAAGTAGATACCAAGAAATCATCATCCGCGGATGTGACGATCACCACTGGACAGGTCCCCGTCTGTCTTTGATCTTCCCTGACATTATCGTCAAAGCGTGCCGTACCAACTTCGTGATACGGAATGTTGTCAGTGGGAGCCACTCGTTGGGCACTCCGGACAAAACGCTTCGTGAGTGCTTTGATGGTAAGTTGAGCCGAAGTAACCTGGCCGTATGGGTTGGAGGAATCTACCAGTTCAACTCTATGGTCGACGAGCTCCGCAGCCCATTTACCCGGAGGCCGGAATCCCGCAAATCCGAATATTATTTTCTCATCTGTCACAGCCCACGACCAGGACGGGGCCCGGTACTCCTTTGAGTGCGTGGCACAAGGCCCTACCGACCGCCAGATTAGGCCAGACGTGATATCACAACTCCAGAGCCCGGCGATATACTCCCCTCCCACGGCCGCATGCAGCTGCGATGTCAGCCCGGTTAAGGCCAGCAGCTTGTCCGAACCATAGGAAAGCTTGCGGTGCGTGTATTTGGAGACAAGCGTGTAGTACTCGGAGAGCACCTCCTCTCGAGATGGCTTGCGGGTTGAGTGGATCTGCTTCATGGTTTCCCGGTACTCGCTCGTCGTCGTCCGCACGCCAGGGCTGCGAGGAAGGCCATCGGCTGCCTGGTAGTCGTGCAGGCATTGCCAGTACAACTGCTTCTTCCCGCAGAAGAGGCGTCGTGGTGACAGGATAAGCTCCTGCAGACACCAGCCTCGGATGGCCAAAGGTGACATGACGTCCAGCTTCCAGAGGTCCTCATCCTCTACCTCTTCCAGCATCTGAACTTCCACGAAATTCTTGTCGTCTCCATGGGAAAGAACCGGGACCCTTACTTTGTTTGGCTTTGGGCTGCCGGCTGATGACTCTCTCCGTGGGAATATCCCATGCTTACTACCGGGAGACGTTGATGCGTATATCGTCACCGCAGCATTTTGATAGACAGCTGCCATATTGGCCGACTCGATCTGCCAGTCCAACGCCGAGTCCTGGAGGATACAGAGGGAATCAATCCACAGATACCGCAGCCCGAGCTCTCGGACCAGTTTCACCGTATCCTGAAAGTTTGCGGCAAGCTGAGAGACCGGAAGGTCTTCTAAAAAGTCTCGAATCGTCTTTTCGGAGAGCACCGGTGTGATAACGCCGCCCCAGCAGTGACTGAGCGCGGCGTATCTCCCAGTTCGGCCCTTGGATTGGACAATCCGGCATCCTTCAGAGGCACCCTCGGCCTGAACATCGAGTACGCGAGTAGGAAGTCTAGGAAGCTCGTCGAGACGGCACTCAGGATGGAACGATAGGCAATCGTCCAGCCACCCTCGGGACAGTTGAAAGGTATCAGGCGAGTCAAGATCTTCGTTGATGTCGAATCGGCCGATGCGGTGTTTGCCGAAATATACAGGGCGGTCTTCCAAACGAATATCAGTTAGACGTCAGGGAGTTGAGGAGTAGGATAGAGTGTGATCGTACCACGAGAAGTAGTCAATGTGAGTAGTAGCGCCAGCCGCCACTCATGCAGCTCGTCGAAGTCCAACACGGATCTATCATCCGGCCCAGGACCAACATGAACCATCAGGGTGTCGAACACTTGAACATCGTCAACCATCTGCGGGGCATTCCGCAAGTGAGTCGCGTGAATGCTCAACTTGACGTTTGTTTTGTCATCAGGTAAAAGTTGTAGGGCCGAGTGCATCGTGACCCCCGCACCAAGTGCAGGATAGGCTGTGACTTTGAAGCCATCCACGATAAGCTGACATAAGTTGCATCCTTTCTCGGCACTGCTTTCCAGATCGGCGAATCGTTCGTAATGATGGTGGTATCGTGAGTTATGGGGCAGGAGGTTCGAGAAGATGGGCTTGGAGAGCTTGACAAGGTCACTGATGAACAGCTCTTTGCAGAGGCTACATAAGTCTGCCATTTGGTATCTCAAGCCCCGACTTGAAACTGGTGAAGGACGCAGTCCTTCAATGGCACTATGATGGGAAATCAAACGACGAGCGATCTGTATGATTCGACGACAGCTTTTCAGAAGGGCCGAGAAGAATTACGAATATTTCGTAAGTCCCGGCCAATCAAGCATATCAGCAGTGACAAATTGAAGCTCTGAAGGATTCGGGCCCACTTTGGGGCGAAGCAGACGCCTAGTTAGTTGTCCATGTTGCATGGATCCCAAGTGTGCCCTGGCAATAACCTCCATTACCGTTTCCGCATAGAAGTTCATATACCCTCTCAAGCACCACCCCCTTATGGTATAACTACAATATCGTTGCGGGTTTTATTGCTTAAGTATCAGGTGTGTTACGCCGGTGTACTGCGCAAATTTGGCAGGGCTGCATGAGGCCTCAGCAAGAAACTTCCGGTAGCTGAATTAGCAAGGGCGCTATAAAAATTACAAAGTAGCATCGATGTCTCAGCTCTGAAATAGTAAGCGCTAACTGTTAACCGCAACAGGCGCGACCACTGAGCAAATGCATAAAGACAACATGGCTTCCCGTTCACTGGAATCAGCAGCGACCAGTCCACCAGACGACCCGGATCCGATACTGCCATCCCCATACGATGGCGTCCAGGGTCGAGACTGAAACCTTCAAGCATGAAGAGCTCCCTGATGCCAGCACCTACATCAGGTTGGTTGAGATAATCAGCGTCAAAAAGAAACGGGACATCCCAGTCCACTGCAAACTCACGACATGGCCGAAGGCGACTGCGCCCAAATACACCGCCATATCGTACACATGGGGCGATCCAAATCTAGTCGCTGTCATACTCGTCAATGGCAAGAGGTTGGAGGTGCGGCGCAACTGCGAGGACGTCCTCAGGCAACCATATCGGATCAAGGGTGGCTTCTTCTGGATCGACGCCATATGTATCAACCAGGCCGACAATCACGAGAAGAGCTTTCAGGTGGCCAGTATGGGCGAGGTCTTCAGAGATACTCTCGGGACTCTCGCGTGTGTTGGCCGCCACGAGAACAACAGTGAGATTCTCTTCAAAAAGCTGCGCAGACATAAAAGCTTTTGGAAATCCTTACACGTGTATGGTCAGCCTCGCCCTTGGCCAGAGTCGATGCGCGACTCCACCATAACCGAGTTGTACAATGCGTTCGGCATGTTTTTGAAAAGACCGTACTTCCAACGGGTTTGGATCTACCAGGAACTATGTTTCGGACGAGACATTCAAGTATGCTGCGAAGATATGCATGCTGAAGTGTCATTACTGTGGAAACTATACCAAGCCTCCGAAAGTTGGAACCTGAGCTCCGTCAGTTTACCGGAAAATACCAAGTGGATAGACTTTACGGCGATGCGGAATGTCAGGTCCCTTTTGGAATATGGAGTCACGCCGATGTCCCGAGGGAGCTTGCGGCAAATGACAATTGTTACTGGGAGGCTGCAAAGTGAAGACCTTAGAGATCGGGTGTTTGGGGTTCTGGCTATGATCGATTGGGACGGCGCGAAGCCAATTCAACCAGATTACAGCAAGGATCCATTTGACCTTGCCGTTGAGGTCTTGCAGCGAATCGGCCATCTTGACTTTGACGACCGTTTCCTTCCAGAAGTGATCAGGGTTGCACAATTGCTAGGACTGTTAGCCAACCCATCCACCCGACTGGCCGATGAGATACAGGAACGGCGATCAAAGCCTTTTGAGGCTCTGACGGTGTTTTCAACAAGGATGGTCCAAGAGGCTGATTCAATCCCTATGTCGAGCACATTCTGGGCCAAACGGATCTACTTCTACAATGAGAGCTGGCAAATTCGACCACCCCCTTCGAAAGATGCTGTTGACCGGCCAGCGTCCAGATCCGGGAGCCCAGAAAATCTGCTTCCCTCCTCAAATTATCAGAAATGGTCCAAAGGCCACGCTTGGGACATGCGGAATACAGACATACTTTTACCACAAGAGGCACAACCACAAGATTGGGTATTAATACCCCGTCTCATCACACGTCTTGACCAATCAGCTCATTTAGCATTCATCGGACGGGATATTGATAATCGTCAGCTTCAGATTGTGGGTAAGGCTCTTGTCTTCGGATGGAAACGTTGGCCAACGAAGTCAACATGGATGGATGAGGCTGCTAAGCTGGAAGTGTTTCTCGATCCTAGGGATGCAATTGTCCTGGCTCACAGCCACAACTGGACAGATATGGCCCGAGGACTTCTGAGCAAACAGGATGAGCCGCACATGCTTCAAGTTGATGATTACTTTGAGACAAGGCTTTGTGGCGAGGGAAGTCAGTCATATGCTATACCTATGAAAGCATCATTTTCATACAAATGAAATTAGTGCAGCTATACCAGACCTTTAGTTTACTGCTCCTGTTGCTGTCGAATCAAGCGCGAAGATGTCGAAATTTCTATTCTGCCTTCCTCTCTTGAATCTTGAGCAGTACTGGGACATAAATCTCACAATTGCTATCATTCAACGAAGTATCTTATAGCTCTATGCCTAGTTTCCCTGAAGTAGGTTTCATGCTGGGCTGAGATTGTCAGCTCTGGCACGAGAAGTCTCAGCTTTCCTGGCACCTTGAGGGATAAATGAAGGCTTTCATATCTCCTATCCGTACTAATTTGACCTTAGGGTGTGAGCTTGTGACTCATTATGTTCTTTGACATATCATAATCGTTGGATTGTTGCTACTGCCAATAATTGATAGGCCCTATGCTTAATGATATTACTAGCTACCTGCATCTCGTTCTTTGATTCAGAGCTATGAAAAGCCCTAGTATTCTACCATGTGCAGATATGTACATCTGGACCTGGCATCCAATGTCACCGGCTTGGTACCTTCCTGGAGGAGCTCCACCAGAAACTACATATAGTGCCTCGTTGGCTGTTGTGAATTATTCTTTCATACTTTTGAGGGAGCCTCAGCTAGCCTAATAAGTTTCACACATATGTCAAATGAAGAATTACGAGCTGTTCGGCTGGTGTTGTAATTATGCAGCTACTGTTTAGTCGTATGCCGAGTGAGGATATGATCAAACAAAATGGGGCATGAATCAATGTGCATTGCAATGAAGACTTTGATCCCCTCTTCGCAGACCTGTGTGATATTTGGAACCCATGTTGGTGTCTTTGCAGGTGAAGAGCTTGATGACATCGCCGGCCGGGACGCCTTTCCACACCTTCATCCGCTGCCAGCTCCATCGCCCCGGAGACAGACCCAAGGAACCCTGGCTTGCGACGACAACATCTCTTTTCGACAGGCAATCATCAAAAACCAAGTACGTTCATATTAATCCTTCGCTGCTCATATATAGTTTCCCACCTAACGGAGGTCTTAGTAGTCCTGAGCGCATTTCAAGCCTCTCTACTTCATCAAGATGACAAGCCTCAGCGTTCTGGACAGCGATGCTGTTCCACAGACAGTGTCTCCGCTCTTCACTCGACTCCCAGCGGAGCTGCGGCTGCGGGTGTACACTTTTGTGTCCGTGGGCTGTCAAGCAACAGTCTGGTTCGACGGCGAGTTCGGCGAGAAGTGGCGGGCCTGGCGGTCGTGGGGACGCAGGGAGAGACTGGCGAAAGACGGCCAGTGCTGCTACAACCATTCTGGAGGAGGCTTCGCGCTGCTTATGACCTGCCGCATGGTCTACATCGAGGCTTTCCAGACATACTGGTCAGAGACGGCCCTGAGTGTGACACGGGACCTACAGACCGCAGGCTGGCTCAGTGGTTGTGAGATGCAGCAAGTCTGCGCTCGCCTCCCTGCTGCGATCAAGGCAAACCTAGGCCACCTCCGAAACACCATACTGCCAAGAGTCGAGAACGACACGCCGACTGACGATGACACCATCTGGGCCCCGACCCTCCTCGAGCAGTTCCCGAGGCTGGTGACCTGCGCGTTCCACGGTTGGCCCCCATTGCCCAAAGTGCGAGATCCGCCGTACAATTCGGGGTTACCTGACAGCGGAAATGTTGCCTCGGTCTACCGCGGAGTCGGTCCCTTTCATTTGAAGGACGGAGAGAGCCCCAAGGCATACCTTGAGCGCAGATTCGGCATCCCGCAGTCTTGCCGTGTCATATTCCTCTCAACGACAAGAGGTATTCCGCCTCAAGACTGTCCCAAGCGCTATGTGCGACGCGTAAGTCTTGTTCCTCGGGGTTCAATGTATGTGTTCCAGATGAAATCAGATGTACTAATATACTTGGTAATTTCCCCAGTATCTGTACTTTAACTACGCTACGGGGCTGGTCTTTCAGACCACCACTCGCCCGCCATATGAGGATGGCTTCGAGGAAATCTTGAGGGCAGAGGAAGGTTCAGAGTGGAGTTACGAACGGTACTATGATTGAGGATGCCGAAACAGTCTGAGTATAGTTTAGATACTGAGCTCTCTTGACCGCTCACAAATGCCATGATAAGTCCCACGCCGCGACGGGGTTGGCATGACTCTTCGGCTCTCCACCCTCGGAGACGTCGGATGGGCTGAGGATGGCAGTAACTTGAGGCAGGGGCGGAGTCCTATGCCAATGAATAGACTAATTGTGTAAGATAGGCGGTGGCCGGAGAATTACTCTAGAATAAGAGTCAGTAAGAACGATCTTCCTATTCTTGGTTCTCGGCTCCACCATCGTTGTGGGACAACTGAAAGTCTATAGAAGGGAGGGATCACCGCTCGTGCCGCGATAATCGAGCTGTAAAGTCTGCGAGCGTATGCTGCGAGAGTGGGCTGCGAGAGTGGGCTGCGAGAGCGGGCTGCGAGAGTGGGCTGCGATCCAGCTACTGGAAGCCTGCTTCCCTTGAGCCGCATCGATCGTAAGGAACTCCTCAAAGCGGGCGTTATGCGCCATCTACACCATCCAGGATATAATCGCCGACAAGAAGATTTGTGAACACATCCAGTCATTGAGAAATGGGGCGGAACAGTCCCCGGCATCATCATTTGCGCCTACGTGAGACGCGCCAACCAGGGCGCCGACCCCGTGTACCAAATTGATACCACCTCGTTCTTCCGCGCAGACCAAATCCACACCGCACTGGTGTTGTTGAGCAGAGACCTGGGGTACCAGACTTTGATGTAGCGAGTTCATTGCTCGCATATAATAGAACACCGAGATGAAAGAAGTTGACGACCATCCCCTTAAGACGAGCGATCTATTGTCTATCAAACCGCGGTCTATAGCGCTGTCTACCATTCAAATCCCCCAGAGATGACTGTCCCACACATCTGCCCATATGCGAAAAGATTAAGCAGACAGGGTCTTGGCATCACCCTCCTTAAGCTTGCCAGCCCCAACGAGGCGTTCCACCTCGCCCTTCCACACGCCCTTGATCTCGTCGGCGACCTTGAGGCCGTTGAGCTTGCCGGCCAGGGCGGCGATCTCATCGGGGTCGATCTTGCCCTGGATGAGCTCGACGTCGCCGAGGACGGCGTCGATCTGGGCGGCGGAGGCGTCGCCCGAGGCAAAGTAGTTCGCGTCCTTGACGGAGCCCTTGAGCACACGCTTGTTCTTCTTAACGGCGTTCTTGGCCGCCTCCTTTGCCTTCTTGGAGCTCTCGCGGTCGGCCTTGGCCTTCTCCTCGGCCTCCTTGGCAGCCTTCTCATCTGCCTCCTTCTTGAGGCGGGCATCCTCTGCAGCCTTCTTCTCGGCAGCTTCCTTCTCGAACTTCTTCTTGTTCTTGGAGGCGTTGGCCTCCTGCCTGAATCTCTTGATGCGCTCGTCGCCCTTCATGCAGTCGTCGAGCATGTTGCGCAGGCGGGTGTTGTCCTCGATCTTTCTCTTCTTGCGGGCGTTGGCGTTCTTGCGCTCCTGGTGGCGCTTCTGGTCGCGGTTCTCGTTGTCGTCGGGCACGTCCTCGTCGAGGTACTCGAAGGTCCTCCAGCTGTCGAAGTTGTACCAGAAGTTGTAGAATTCCTCAACCTGCTCCTTTGAGGCGTTGGCGTCGCCGAACTGCGGAACGGGCTGGACCTTGGAGAAGCGGCCCTCAGCCTTGAAGACCTTGCCCCATGTCTTGTAGTAGTCGACCTTGGAGCTCTGCAGCTGCTTCTTGGTTGGGGGCTCGACCTCGGCACCTTCGTCGACGGAGTCGTACTGGCGGCGCTTGACAGGGTCGAGCAGGACCTCGGTGGCCTTCTGGATGCACTTGAAGAAGTTGTCGTCGTCGCTGCGGCCGATTGCTGCCTTCTTGTCGGGGTGGTGCTTGAGCACCTTCTTGCGGTGGGCGCGCTTGATCTGCTCCTCGGTGGCCTTGTAGCGGTACTTGGAGATACCCAGGACGGCGTAGTGGTCTTGCTCCTGTGTGGCGGTATCGCTATCAGTATGATGGTGCTATGTCAAAGAAGCGTGGGAGCCGTATCATACCTTCCAGTCCTTGGCCTCGCGCTGGAGCATCATAGGGTCCTCGGGCTCGCTGATCTCGCCTGCGTCCTCCTCCTCGACGTTCTTAGCACGCTCCTGGGCCTGGATGCGGTCATCCTCGGAGAAGGTGCGCTTGTGACGGGCGCGGCGGGCGTGGGCGAGGAAGTGAGGGCCGACGGGCTCGATGGAGCGCTGGGTCGAGGCAGTGACCTTGCCGACGGGCTTGAAGTCCTTATCGGCGGCCCATCCTTCGGGGAGGACGGGCAAGGATCGAGAGACGAGGGATGCGTTCGTCATCTTGTCGAAAGTGCGTGTGGTGGTGGTGAAGACGGTCGACTGGGAGTCGCAGAAACCTTTTCTCAGCTTCTCCAAGCGAAAACCCATCCCGCCCTTTTGGCGCCCCACTGTTTTTCGGCTACCTGCACACACGCCCCCTCCTTTAATGTGCTCACGCCCCCGCGCCTAGATCCCCCAATTGGGCCCAAGTTCAGCAACAACGTTCTTCAGTTTTCAACCATCGCTCGGCGACCACCGACTGCACGCCTACACCAAGAGACTACCATCGACAATCGTCATGTATATCAATCATACCTGAGATGGAACGCCAGAAGTTCAGTCATCGCTCCAGATGAAATGCCCCAAGAACCACATCGACATCAGCTGTCCAGTAGCGAGGTGTACCCAGCACCAGTCTACGTCCGGCAGGAACGTGCGTGCGTTTGCTCATGAACAGCTCTTCTGATGTTGCAGCTGGCTTGCTCTCCGGCAGAGGCTCCAAGCGATGGGTTACCCCACACTTGGACGGCTCATGATGACGTCCCGAATCGCTGGCCGGCCTGTGATGGGAGACAACAATCGCCTGGTGCAGGGCGTGTGATGTCCAGGTCTATCGGGTCTCGAGAGTTCTTGCGTGGGTCACAGCTGGCTCAAAATGGCTTCTGCTCCCGCAGCAACTTTGTACACGCCTGACTCGAGGAAGAGGCAGTCGATGATGCCAATATTGCCCTCTTAATCCCAGAACATCGAAGTATCAGGACAAGAAGCATTCAAGCCTACAGCATATGCGATGCAAAGCTCACGAATCGACAGGAACCAGCCCCATTGCGCTTTTGGTCTCAGTCCAGTATGCATCCATTTACTACTGTTACATGCCAGGTTCAGCCTAGCTGGGTATCAACAAGCCATGACGGGCGAACTCAGAAACCACCCAAAATTTTACAAGGAACGTCGTATTAACGAGGGTCCAACGGTCTACCTTTCACCAGCCCATCCCTCCCCCTGCCTTATCAAACCGTTTCCTTCCAAATCGGCAGGAATATGAAGAGCAGTACACCGCAGAATGCGGCTGCCAGGCCACCAGACCAGCACTGGAGAAGAATTGTTCTCTGCAACCTCCGCAGCACCTTGTCCTCCACCTTGAAGTTCTTGTCATGAGCCATTGTTTTGTTCATGAATGCCCTGTACCGTCTCCACCAACCGCCCGACCCGGGCGGAGGCTGCGTGGTCTTCACAACTTTTCCGTCGTCATCAAATCGCTCCCACGGCAGTGCTTGCCTTCGAGACATCGACAAGAGAATGAAGCACATCCCCTGCGTTCCAACTAATATCACAGCCGTGCCCAGAAACCAGAGCGGAAACGAGTAAAAGACCTCCCACCGGCTGTGCGCACCGATGTGCGGGTACAGACCACGCAGCAGCACGAGCAGGAACCCAGCGAGGATGTTGACAATGCCGATGACCGTTCCCACGCAGATGGTCTCGTACGTCCCCGTCGACACGCCCAGGCTGACGAAATTCCGGTGCGAGCAGTTCTTCATCACCTCGTAGATGTGGTCGGCCACGGGCTTGATGAAGCGGGGGTCCGAGGATTTCTGGAGGTTGTTCAGCGCCCGTTGACGGAGCGTGTGCGAGATGTTGAGTTCCTTCTCCGCGCCCGCGAGCAGGTACGTTGCAATTGCTGCGTCAAGTTCGGCCCGATTCTCGGTCTGGGGTGCCTTGGAGTTCTTGCTGAACAGTGGGAGAGGCACAGCCGAGCCCCCCTTCTCCTCGTCGATATCGAATGCGCAGGTTCCGTCGCGAGCGGTGCATGCGTCTCCGCTGCCTAGGCGTTGTCGTCGTCTTGAGCTGTTGCCCGACACCGGCGACCACCGGAATAGCCTGTCCGTCCATTTCGGCTCCGGCTGGGCTACTCGGGCGCATGGTGCTTCGGCTTTTATTATGCTGTCTGAGAGAGAACTTATCGATTGCTTCGCTGCGCTATGTGTTAGCAGTCGATGCGAACCGGACAGCCTGCAGCCTGGCACGGTTTGGAGTCTTACCAGCAACGATCTCGGCTACACTGGACATTGCCGAGTACGTTGTCTCCGAGACTGCATCAGCATCATTTGGAAGTGAAGGCAGTTCCTTGATGGGCACCGCGGCGGCGTCGGTGGCGGGCTCGTCCTTCGACTTGGGGTAGTTTGCCTCATAGTTTTTGAACCTGCAAGGATGGTCAGTAACAACCCTTGCCACGAGCATCGACGAGACGTCGAGAAGACCTACCAGAGATAGAACTCAAGGTTCTCCGAGGAGTGCTCAACGTGTTTGAGATACAGATAAAAGTCGTGGAGAGACATGGGACTACATGTCTTGTTCTCCAGGACTCTGTCCAAGCCAAGCCGGCTTGGTATCGATGTCGAAGGCCGGCTGTCAAGGCTCGGGGTCCGGACTCGATTCGGCCGAATGTCCTGATCGTTGAGCTTGCGAGTGTAATCGCGGATATCCCTCCATCCTGGCTTCCTGTACCACACTCTCAACCAGCCCGGCAGGTCAGGCATCGTCCTTCTGAAGCGTCGCGAATGTCGCCGTATTGATCGCGAGTGGATATCGTGGGAACACTCGGAGGTGGTTTGTCACAGGCGACTCATGAACAAAAGAGACGTGGGTGCAAGTTCGGAAGAGGAAACTGGCTGATCGCATGGTGCCCCGGCACACAAGCGTATATATCGGCAACGACACCGAAGGATTCTTTGACCTTGTTCCTGGTGGTGTGGAGGCGTTGGGATCTGCACTTCGATCCTTCACTTCAAGTGTAACCAACAAGTGGCGCTGCCCTTGTGAACATGTCAGAGGAAGCACCAGGAACACACCAACAGGTGTAGACTGTAATCGAGACCGCATCCCACGTGGAGGAGCAGGCGAGTCAGGACAAGGATGGCCGGGACCCATTTCACCTCGCACCGCATCCAAACCTGGGTGGTTTGCCCGACACGCGAGTGACGAGACTTCCCGATTCACTTGCAAATCCTGTTGCTAATCACCTGGCTGAGGCTCTATCCGGAGGGAATTGCAGCGGGTAAGGCGTGTTTCACTTTTTGTTTCCCTTCCCACCCACCGCAGTCGCGGAATGTCCGTGATGTGGTGGTCCTCGCGCACCCCGCAGCAGGCCGTTACACAGCATCGAAGACCGCGGAATACTCGTGGATTTCTCCGGTGGTTGGGCCACTCACTTACTCACTCACCACGTCCCTGCAGCACACCCACAAACAGTCCCATAGTAATCGCCATGGGTTGCCATCATCATCGACAGGGCAACATTATCGATCCGTCACCTCAATGGTCAGGATTGCTTCCCCTCACCAGCACACACTGCCTAGGCTTGGGCCCTCCATCTGCATCGCCCGCCCGCAAATTGCTGCCCACATTCGGCCAAAAGTCAGCATCCTCGCCAGGGCGGCAAACTCCTCCAGGATCTGAGCTACTCAACACGGACAAGTTTTACTTGACACGATCTGAGATGCTCACACGCAAAGTGATGCAGCTAGTGACGGTCCTGCAGTGGTCTAGCGCATTCCCGCGGCTCCATCACGCTGCAGATCCGCGCGTTGCACTACATCACGCATTTGGGCTGGCCCGCACGTGCAGGTCGGTGGCCGGAATCTTGCGCCCAATGAGCTGTTGGTTTGCATGGGCAAATTTTCCTACTCTTCCTCCCAGCTACACCTGAACGAGCAGTTCGTGTCATCATCAAATTCTTATGGCGTTGGTGCCAGCCCGGCCGGCCCGATCAGCACACCCTCCTTCGTGCCACACTGCACGTCGGCGGCGCGGCTCGTTGCTAAGATTGGAACGCACTAAGCGGGCCTTGGTAGCGTAGGGTGATCCCTGCTGACGTTGGCTGTCGCCTAACCCGTATCCGGTATCCGTGGCTGCTTACCCTGAATATTACCTATCGGAGATATTTATCACTTGAGGGCAAATCTTGACATAATCGTCACTAAATCTCCCAGTCTGCTTGCAATGATGCGGGTTCCTAGCCGACTCCTCAGTTTCTATGCGTCAGTGCGTCAACGACCGCTGTCGTCGTCGGGACGATCTTCGCGCCGCCGCAGGATTGGTCCCAAGGAATTGGACAAATCTTGGTAGCGTCGCCAGCATGCCCGTCCCCCGGATCGTCGCGCCTCAAATCCCCACCCTGGCTTTCAATAGGCGCCAGAAGGAATCTGGACGTGGTGGATCTTGATATCCAAAATATCCAGGCTGCGCGATCTTTAACCAGTTCGTGGCTCGTGCGGGCAACGTTGCGTCGGGCATGGGCCGCGATGGATACGCTTGCCCTTCCTATGGGGCCGTCACCAACGGGCCTACTCACCAACGATCTTTGATAATAATACACTACAGTACTGTGCCGTAAATGTGGTTCGGTTTCTGGCAGAAATGGGTGCTAGCTGGAGCTTGATACCCACTTTGTTATTTGAGAGGCTGTTGGGAGTGTTCCTATTTTGAAAAAACTTTCTCTCTCAAAGCTGAGCCGCACTCTGTGACTCCATGTTTGGGAAAGATCGCTGTATACTTGTTGGTCTCGGCGGACGAGAATGATCCATCGATTTGTATGAGGCTCTGCCGTTACAGTCATGTCCACACAGGACCGCAGATCGGCCTGGTGTGAGGCGCGGCGTGGAAGCGGTTGGCCTTTTCTCGAAACCAATTATTACGTAGTCTCAATGATTCATTGATTTCGGGTCTATAGAATGAGCCCAGCCTTGCCAGCTGTTCCAGCAATTTTAAACTGAGTGTAACGGAGAGCTGAGACCATTGGCAGAAAGATCTGCCCTCGTGCCTCGGTGCGCCCTCAGCCCGGTAATCACGCCGTTGTTGGCCCGACCTGACAGCCCCCAATTTCCTCAGCTAGGCCTACCACCCTATTGCTGAAATAGCAGGGCGAATCGGCCCTACTGAGAGGGCTTTGGGTCCTGTGTTCAAGAATCGAGAATTATTGTCAAACGTCAAGAGTGTGTAGATCTTGACATATAGCTGATGTCGATGCATGCCCCCACGTATTGCCACGTCCAGGGTAATACGAGCTGAGGAGAAGATGAAATCAGTCGTGAGAGGCATCAATCAGAGTGTATTATTGCTGAAAAGTTTATGACCCAAGACTTTGCCGATTCGGCTTCATCAACCGAATATTGGCATGGGACTTGAGCTGTTGATTTTCAATTGCGCATATGCAGTTCGTTGTGTCAAATCTTAATCATTTTGAAACATTACATCGAAAATGAGCCCACATCATGTGACTCAATTTTTCTCTCGCTTTAAAATGAGTCAATTATGGCTGTCGGTGAAAGATAGAAAGATCTAGTCACAAGAATCACGTTCGCTCAACGGTACAGACACCCAGGCTCAAGGTCACTGACCTCGTCGTCTGACTTCGTTGTGAACGCACAGTGACGGATCGCAAACTCATCTACCTCGACAACAGCCCATCTTATCGGCAGCAAATAACTATCTTTCACCTCCCCAGGGAGCACATGGCATGCGGCGCTAATTGCACGGCTGTTGGTGGAGACCTGGCTCATTGGCTCAGCGTACTTTCGAAAACCAAGAACAAAGACAGCGGTGATTTGGGCCAGCGCAAGGATCAGAGCTGGATTTAAAATGTGTTAGCACAAGTGACTGAAACTTGTGTGTTATGTGCCGAAACTTCTCTCACCAAAGAATATTGCCATTGGACTGTAGCCAGTTGTAGAAAAGGAGTTGGTACGATCAGGCGTGCCGTCTGGATGGAGCGCTGTGATCCGCGCAAGGAACAGGCTCTGAGAGAGCAGCCAGCTCATGACACCCGACGAAATGAACAAGGGGATCCCGTATCGGAACGGCAGGGAGATGGGGTAGCTCGACCGCTGCGTGCCGACCGGCTCAGACACCCGCAATGACTTTCGTGTTTTGTACATGTTGCTGAACTCAAATTGGACCAAGAACATGGTCAGTATGCCATTGTAAAGGAGATAAAATGTGGATGCCATCAACTGTGGGACGTTGGCCAAGATCACGTTCGAGATGAGTCCCCAGGGGTCCTCCCTCGGGAAGGAGATGTAGATGAAGGTGTAGTCCTGAAGCTCGCCCACGCCCATGGACCAGTATGAAGATAATGATGTGCTGATATCACGACGTTTGAGGCTTGGAATCGGTAAGGCTAGTAAAGCCGTCAGAATTCCTATACCGATGAGGCTCCTGGACGGCAACTTTTACGTCAGTGGGACACGGTTAGAATTGAATTTCGTGAGCTGTTCACCTACCCGAAAAGAAACCACAGCCAGCGCTCAAGACTGACTGCGTGTCTCCATTGATTTCTTGCTGGATACCACGGTCGGGGTCCTTGCAGGTCGGGTGACAGCTTCCTCGACTGCCCAAATTTGCATAAGAGCATAGGCTTTCGGAAGTCATGCATTGTTGCTGTGCTCATGCCTTTCGTGGTGCGATCAGGCTCTCTCATGAACGATGCGATGGCATCGCCAAGCGTACAAAGTGGCTGCTGTTCCTGGGAAGCACCGAGTCGGCTGCCGTTCTTGGCCGCGGCTTGTCGAGCAGCAAGCCAGATACTAAGCATCACCAACACCTTGACAAGGTTTGAGGCACAGCACGTCCAAAGAATCCAAGGAGAGTACTCCAGCTGGCAGCGCTGCTCGGACCACGGAGGCCGTTGCACCAGGCAGTGATCAACTTCGTATCTTGGCTTGCCGAGGAACCACTTGGTGACCAGCGAGGGTGGCGATGTCAAGATCATTGCCGGAGGCGGGAAAGTACCGTTGGTCAAAGCCCACAGGTTCTTTGCCCAGTCGTCGTGCCTCGGGATGACAGAGACGTAGAGAAGCAGGCTGTCGGTGGGTGGATCCTGGACGCTCTGGTTCTTGACGAAGATGAAGCCATTTCCCTGCGGCGTGAAGTAGTGGCTGTAATAGTCGAAGCAAGCCGACACATTGAGCCGCATGTATGATGAATCAGTGTTGTTGGCGTCCTCGCGCATGTTGCCGATGACTTCGGTGTAGTTGTTTGGAGGGTTGATTCGGTTGTCACCCACAAATGACCAGTCTCGGCGGGATCGCTCCTCGGCCGATGATACGCTCCAAGTGGTGTCGTTGAAAAATGAGTCCTTGACGACAGCAATTGTGTAGTCGAACGAGCTTGATGATTGGAACACAGCAGAGTTGTAGCTGAAATAAGAATATGTCAGATTCCCGGGCGAAAGTCTTTGAGGTCATTGGTTAGCTTACAGCATATTTATCGGAAGAGATGTGACGCCCAGGATGACCCAGGAAATACGCTTCCAACCCTTGATGTAGAGGAAGTTTCGAGGACTGTGTAGCCCAATATCCAACCAAGTCCCTTTCTGGTGGGCAATGTCGATGTCCGCACGCGTTGGTGCTGACTGGACCTGCATGCAAAAGTTTGACGCGGACAACATCAATGTCGATAAGACGCTGATGAGAAGATGAAGCCAGAGATTCAGCTTCCGGACGGTGTCACAGTCGCCTTTGTATAAGAGGCCGACAGCTTCCACACTTGGGTAGTTCAACTGTGCGTAAAGTGTGAGACTGAAATTGATTATAAGAACGGCTGAGACTAGAACGATTTGAGCGACGAGCGATCGACTTCTTTTTGACACCCAAGTTTGCCCTTGTTTCCATGAGGCACTAACATCAATGCCGAGGAGTCGGCTGGTCGACAGGCTAGTTGAGGAACGACTGATTGCAGAGGCCGCAAAGGTGCCAAACCTGCGAGCCATCTCCACGAATCAGTCTGGCCTAGGTAGTGATGGCGCATGTGGTGGATTCACTGCATCTTTGGCTGGGCTGGCTGACTCTCTTCTATAGAACGAGGCCGGGTAATGCAACCTTGACAGTTTCTAGCCGCACCCACCCCTACGGAAAACACGGCCATTTCATGAAAAGCCTGGGGCCAATAAAGATGCGAGTACCGAACCCAAGGCTCAATAGAAAGATGACTCCCGGTCCGGCCCCCACAGGTGGTCGCAGCTGTGAAGCCATCTGCCAAACACGTGTGAGGGAACTAATTGGCCATCACCGCCGTGGGGGCGCGACATGAACCACTTCAGGCTGCTCTCAGGTCTCGCCACCAACGTCAAGTTGCCGAGGCCCAACACAAGGTGAAATTCACTGGGGGCCGGGTGCCGTGTGCCTGGGTTCGGTCTGGACACAAGAATCTCATTCGCTGAGAAACGGGGCCGGAGGCGCATCGAATGGATGAGCGCAGGCAAATGAGTACGCGGCACACCCAGCCTCATGCTGATACCTGGTAGTGGAGAAATGCGGCCTTTCATTTGGTCTCATCGGGCCGAGCATGTTTTCGCTGTATTCGCCCCAAGTCTTGAAAAAGGGGGTTCAGCCTGGAGGACTAGCAGTTCATTCTCTCGAAAACTTGAGGGGGCGGGCTACCCATCTTGAAAAATTCCAGAAAGCCCAAACCTGGTTTAAGTCAGTTTAGGACAAAAGTGTTACTAATTTTCATCTCTGTGAAGGACCCCAAGGCCGCCCAGGTATATTCAATATTAGTAGTGACTAGATATTGGCAGTGAGATTGTAAGAACATCAACATAAGCGGGTGATGCCTTGGGGGAAGATGGATGTGTACAAGCTTGAAGCATTGCCTATGTTCCGTTCATGTGCTGTTCCGTTAGTGAACAAGCATTCCGCCAATCCTTGCCTGATTTCTGCAGTGTGTAACAACAACATCGGCAAGACGTATCCAAGCACCTTCATAGATGACCGTGACGATTGACGGGATTCCCGCAGGTCCATCGTTTTTGGAAAGTTCTGACAAAGACTCACAGACACTTTTTGCGACTATAGACACCTGGCTTGAGACGTCCTTTGTCCCGTCCTCTGCCAACATGCCTTTAGACTCTTGATTTAAGATGCTCTCACGTCGCAATATTCTACTGCTGCGAAAATACATCACACCTTGAACAGAGAGATACAGAGTTGAATACGCGAGCTTCCCAAAATCGAAAATGCGAGCACAAAACACATCAGGTCTCTTGGTGACCTGCATCGTTCTGCCGCTAGCTACGGCTGTTGGGCCCAGCGGTCCGACTCAACCAGGCGCACCAGCAGACTGCACTTCATGGTACTCTGCAAAGAGTGGAGATTCAGCAATTAGGGTCTCTGCCAGCCTTAATATCCAGCTGGAAACATTTATGGATGCAAACCCGCAGTTATCCGGCGACCCTCTAGCGCTTGAGGAAGGCTATGATTACTGCGTTCCGCTAGGGTCTCAAACAGTAGGTCCTGCCGGCCCTGAGCACTTTGTTTCATTCCTCAATGAAGAAATTTTCGGGATTGCTGATAACACCGAATACTAGCCACCAACCCAGGATTCCAGTGATGATACTGCCAGTAGCGAGATAACCAAGAGATATACGGGAATGGACAGGCACTGGGCTACGTGATCAAAACCGGAAAAAACTAGGTGCAGTGGCTCGCAGAGATTTGGAGGGAACCGAAACGGACGAAACGGAGAATTTGGTAGCAAAGAGATTAACGGGAATGGACAAGCTACGTGATCAAAACCGGAAAAAGCTAGGTGGACATCGGTGAGAATACCTGGCTTCTTCATGATAACAGAGTTAGAGCCAGTGACCGGGCTTCCGCCGAAAGGTCCCAAGACCATAAAGCAGATATTCTAGTGCAAGACAGACGGCTTCTTTCTTATGAAATTTTGTAGCAAGGCAAGATTGTTATAATTATTGTGCCATGCTCAAGGTCATACGCAAGAGTGGGTGAATATCTAGGATCTGGTTTAGAAATGCCTCCTTTACAAGCGGCAGCGTTTGAGCCGGGTTGCAACGTAAGAGCTATCGACTGTAAGGAGGTTGTTGATACGCCGAAAGTAAGTGCTTCGAAAGAGCTTGACAAAATCAATAAACCTTTCTCCAAGGTACACTGTTGCTACTACGAGACAGTCGTTGAAGGGAAATTTCAAATACAGGTCGGGGCACTAAAGGAATATTGGCTGGACAGGGTCACATGAATTACTCTGTGGTGTGGCTCGAGTGAAATTGGAATACGAGGGAACCGGATATCCACAGGAATATTTGGACATGATCGATCAGGAGGAATGAAAGGCGAGATTCAATTTTGTGCGAATGCTTTTATTGATATTATGTGGCTTAAGGAACAATTGGCAAGTTCAGAGAAAATCTGAACTCTTGACATCATATGGGATTGTCTGCACATGATACTTCTCCACTCCGCCTCAAATTAAGCCTTGATTTGGACAAAACTGACGTTAGGAATGGCACCTGTGAAACTTCGCATATTCTGCACGTTGTTCCAGAACCGGTTGATTTCGCTCATGAGCACATAGTTTGCGATACGCTGATTGTTGCTTTGCTCATCAACTGTCGACGCGTGGGCCAAATGCCAAGGCTCCGTGGCAGAAGGAGGAAAGAATTCCAGGTCCTCGAAGTGCAGGCAGTCCAACCCAGCCCGATGATTCGAAATGCGTGTGGTTGGTATAGGCCCTAGCAAGAAGTATATATTCCTCGGCAGGCCAGGACGGATCAGAGCGTTGGCTCCTGGGAGAAAGATACCGTTCCATACTGGGTCCACGTCTCTCAGGGCCTCAAGCGCGGTACGGACTGGCTCAACGTTTCCAATATTCAAGTCAAGAATGGCATGCCTTGAGAAAGCGCCTGCCGGAACCATGATATTCGGGAATTCGTTGCCTAGAACCAAACTCAGCGCCATCAGGGACCGATGGGGGCGAAGAACGTCACCGTCGCCACCGAAGAATATGATATCGACATCTGGATCAACGTGGGCCTCAGCCAGGCCCATTCGTCGGAGCCAGGGCGTATCGAGCGTTCTCTCCACCGTCTTGAGGGTCACAGTTCGGCTGCGGTGAGAGGTTGCGAGGAGGCTAGAAACAGGGTCAGTCTTTGCAAGACATAGTGGGTTGGAGATTGGCCAACCTATCCTGGCGTCCAGATTGTTGAGGTTCAAAACCTCTTGTGACAGGCGCGTGTCAGGCGCACTGTGGACTCGCAGAAATGCCATTCGCGGGGTACGATTAGACGGAAATGCATGTTCCCACACCCGGATCTGAAGCTCTACGGGCAGCCAAAGGAAGCAAGTGAATTTCGGTCCCTCCTCGTGGTTTGAAAAAGATGTTGAGCCTTGAGATGACATGCTGAAGGTGATCGTGTGTGTGTATGTGTGTTTTTGCAGTCGAGTTTCGAGCATGCTTCTCGCAGGAATAGGACCCCTTTTCAGAGAAGCAAGACAATTAAGTCTATATATACTCAAAGACTTGGCCAAGAATTTGTACCCGAGAGTGATGACAAAGACATGGAAATGAATTGTTAGGAGCTTAAGTCTGAGCTGTGAACAATGCCATAATAGTCCTGTATGTATACAAAGGCATTGTGGCAAATACAATGAAAAACAGCGTGAAATGTAAGAGCCTCCGAGCCCCGTCCTAATTCGGCAATAGCATTCTTTGTAATCAACAGAGGTCGTTGATGATCACCGCGTTTCCACGGTTGGGCACAAGCCAGACTAGCTTACTGAAGGATTAAAACCAATATGATGCTCATTACGCTGTTCTGTAAACTATTCCGAAACAGGTTCGAGGTATCTTTTGAGGTAGACGAAGTCCCCAGCCACTGGGTCCATGATGGTCGCATAATGTGTGGACTCATTGGTAATCGGCCACGCCTCGACCCATTTTACCAATTGAGACTCTGTCACGTTCATAGCCGTATCTGCATCTCCACGACTGGCATCCTTCCTACGCCGCCGAAATGCTGCCTCAGCTTTCTTCCACTTCGACTCGATACACTGTTTTCTGTCTTGAGATTCTTCGACCAGCTCACTCATGCCCGTGACGGCAAGCTTGGCGTTATCACTATCAGTCGCACCGGCTGGATTATTGTCGGAGCTGGCGTCGTGGTTTGTGATGACGATGAACGACGAGGACGTGCTGGTGTGAGCAGTCACGCGGTCCTTCTCCATTACCAGGGTCCGATCGCCGTCGCTGAAGGTCAAATACGCTGCAGTAGAAGGTAACGACGGCAGTCGTCGCTGGATTGAGGAGATTGTTTCGACGTGTCCATGGCTGCCCCTGGAGTTGGGAGGAAGCAGGATGCTGCGCAGGGTGGAGCTTATCGAGGGTCTCCGTCCAAGAAGTACAAGGAGTCGGTGATATTGAAACTGCAGATTGGAGATGTGTGAATGGCTGTCGTTATGGTACGGGCGGAAGTTCAGAGACATGCTCAAACCCGGCCTGACCGCAGTGAGCGCACCCACAAAGCCGACGTAAGTGACGGACCGGGCGATGATGGGCCCGTTAGTCTCGTTGACGAAGTTGAGCTGCACCACGACTTCGCGGAGGGGGTCCATCGCCCAATCCAAAGTCCGGAAGTGTAACATCCGTGTCTGCCTGGAACTGCCCGCTCTGCCCGTCTTGATCCTTGCACCCCCGCTTGTGCACCCCATGAAGAGATCTAACAGTGTATTAAGGCAGACGAGAAGGTACATGTCGACACCGCTCGCCTTACTGATCCCCCTGATTTCCTCGGTCTGTTCCTTGCTGTGCAACCGCCTCAACAACAGCCTTGCGAGGCGAGTCGTCGCTTTGAGCGGCAGGCCGAAGCCGGTGACGACATCTTCGAACAGCTCGGTCAGATGTGGGATCTTGTTGCGGAAGTCGTGCACGAGCTCCGTGTATCTTCGAACCGGAGGGCGGGACAAATCAATTGTGTAGATCGGTACCTCATCCATGGCGTCTTGCAGAGTTTGGACTGATGCAGGAATGGCTGGTGTGAAAAGCGGAGTGCTTTTCAGGTTCTGAAGAGGATGTGCGGATGCAGTGACGGTTTACATGGAGTGAATCACTCCGTTTGATGGAAGCAAGAACATTGGAGAGACTTGAGTGACACGGTGACACACGAAGAGGCGGGACATTCATCTCAGCCTCTACTAGTAGGACGGAGGGTGGTTTAGGCAGCGGCTGCACGTGACCAGCCGTACTGCACAACTCGGTACCTGCCTGTATCTGTGGCTCAAGTTTCAGTTGGACATACTATGCCTCAGTCGGGATTCCAAGGGTCTAATGTGATTATTTCGACGAGAACGCGTCCCAGTGAATGCCAAATACCAGTTATTGCATCTGTCTTGTCGGCAAAAGACTGCAAAAGGAACGACTCGTTGAGACGTTTGTAATGACCAGTTGCAGTTGTTATTGCGGACACTGCACGATTGTACTTATAATACCAAGATACCTGGACAAATGTAGCTGCTGCTCTCATACTCATAGATGGTATCTGAAAATACCGAATTGGAACAATATCAGATCCGAACATCAAGTCTGCCCGTTTTGTTCGCGACGTGGTGTGATGCTCAGCCCCAATCACTTACAGTGCACAGATAAAAAGGGCTAAAAACTCAAGATGTGCATTTCGTTGCAGGACTTGACAAAGGAGGTCATGTGTATTGTCGGAAAGTTCCACGGAGTCAGGCACAGATCTCAATGAGCATGACCATACAAGCCCTTCAAAGCTGCATTGGGCGGCTCCTAGTACTATGTAGTGGAGGGGTCACTATATATAGCGGCAAGGGAAAGGGGGAAGCTAGAGCCCAGAAGAGGCATTAGGCGAGTCAATCACTAAGGTAGCTGCGGGAACACCGTGCCCCTAGCATTTAAAAATCGGCAATAAGGTTTCCCGTTTCGATTCCTCCAATGAGAGTTTGTATCAGGTAAATGGGCCCTTCGGAGTGTTGAAGCAACGCGATTTGCGTTCGAAGAAGGCTCCGTCCAGACATAAATGCACTTGCAGCCCCGGCAAGAAAGTGTGCAACATTTAATTGGTACATGCAAAATACTTTACACAACAGTTCCATTCGCTTTCACTCACCAAAATGGCTTTGTCATACTTTGCCGTCCGTTCTCTTCAATTACTTTCGCTAAACTCCCCCGTTCAATGCCCGGTTGTATTGGATGGGCGCATTACCCAAAACACAACTCTCTCGGTATTCGACACCAACGCCAGCCGGTTCAACCCCGGATACAGCAAGGGCCAAAACCTCTCATGGTCTCAGATCCTTGAATTCCCTCAAGTAGCGCCATCGCTCTTCGATGCCTCCACGCCAGAGAACTTCAAGCCGCTCGAGGTGACCATCGACGACAGGTCCATTTTCAACCCCAGCGGCACCAACCCCCAGCTCGGCTTCAGGAGGGCCGGGCTGCTGCTTGGTAATGGGTCCGATGCCTCGAATGAAGGGGTCATGACGTTCCACTGGAGCTCCAAGCAAGATGCCGCCCGGCCGCTGAACCTGACCCATGAGTACCTCACCGTCTGGCACGAGACCAACGACTCGTCCGGCTCGCAGTTTGCGCTGCAGCTTGGGCTGCCCCTGGGCTCCAACGACACCTCCGAGGCCGCGTCCCACAGCTGGAAGATGCTGGACCGGAACAACAGCGTCGTGTTCACGTCCCCGCTTAACTTTGAGGAATGGCAGAACTTCGCAGTCACTGTCGACATCCCAAACAAGTGCGTATATGGAGTACAAATTGTTCAATACTTGAAAACTGACCATCACTCCTCAGCACACTACAGGTCTACTTCTCCGAGGGCGGGGCCCCACTGGAGGCTGTTACTGAGGCTCTGCCGAACGACAACAGCGGTGGCGGCGCTCTTCAGATTGGTTTGCTCAAGAAGCCCACAGAAACCAAGACAGTCGTGTTCGACGGATTTCAGGAGAGTCCTTTGGATGAAGGTCAGGTTTATGGAGGCTTATTCGTGGAGAACAGCGCGGACAGCTGCGTCTCCCTTGGCTCTCCGAAGGCTTGATAGCTTTTTCTTCTTTCTTTTCAAGAGCATTTGGCCTTTTCCCGGTAGCACAGGTCGACTGCAAAAGCGGTATGTTGATACTTGGCATGGCCCAATTGCCTACAAATTTGTACTGTATATAATTGGAGGGTGGTGGTGATCCCATTGCCAAAAGGAGTTTGTTACTGTCCATAAAACAATACAACACCTTCTTGATACCCGACTATTGACTACTCTGTCATCGGTTTCCAGTCTACCACCAACTTCACATTGTGGGGTTCCATAAATTACAAAACGTCAAAGAACATAACGGAAGTTCTTATTTTCGAATTCAGTCTTATCCTGCATTCCAGCTTCATCACTTCGCTGTTTATCAGCAGCTCCATATTTGTGATCACGATATCGGTTGATGAAGAACATGTAGGCTGAGAGAGTTAGCCAATATTTGACAAGGATTCATTGAATTCTAGGATCGACGAGGGGGCAATTGCCATACCGAGCAGAAGCAAGTTGGAAACTAGCTTGACGAGATATGCAACTAGGAGGCCTACTGTGGCGCTCCTGTAGTCCGGCGCCTCGGATTGCTTCACGACGAAAGGGCCAGAGAAGCTGCCCCAGCAATTTCCCGTGCTATGATTGTCACATGTGAGTCCTCGAGAATAGACTGATATTCTGCAACACAACCTACAAGATCATTGCACTCGCGAAGGACTTATGCGTATAGCCTGCCATGTTTGAGGAGATCATCGTGAGGCCGATTGTGTAGCTCAGCGACTGGGCATTGACCAGCCAGAAACACACTAGCCGACCCCACTGGTTTGATCGCGGGAGGTATGCCATCAGTGCTGCAGACACCGCGCACAGCACGTTGACTGCGGCGGCTGTCAAGAGACGAGCTATCATGAACTCTGGTGAGTGATTCGATAGTAACCGTGGACCTGGGCTGGATCAACTCACAATGGCGAACCTTTAAGATTACTGCGCCTCCCATGAACAGCGTCACAACCTGAACAGCGTCGCCGACCGATTTCAGAGCCGTTGTTCTAGTCGTGCTAAAGCCCATGTCCCTAATGATAACCGTTGAAAAGGAGGTGACGATTGCGTGGGGGAAAGAGCCGGCGAAGATAGAAATGGATACAAGTAGGACTTTCGGATCGTAGAAAGATAAAATGGCCTGTTTCTTGTCCAGGTGTTTGTTCTTGATCCCTGATTCATTTGCCGCGACCCTCGACACGGCGATGATCCTCTCCCTGGGGGAAAGAAAACGAGCAGCTGACGGGTTGTCTGGGAGAAAGGATAGCACCACGAAAGCCCAAAGACACGTAGCTCCACCCATGATGTAGAATATCAATTTCCATCGCTCTTGTATGCCGGCAGTTAGTTTGGATATCCCCATTGCAATGTAAGACCCGAGGATGCCGCCCCAGCCGACCGCAGAGAACCACACGCACTGCCTTAGCGGTATCTCTCGCCGCGTGTACCAGAACCCCGTCATAAGGGTCAGACCTGGGGTAACCGAGGCTGTGAATATCCCCACAAGGAAGCGTACTGCCAGTGCGCTCCCGAATGTCCTGCACTGCGTCATGAGAATGGTCAACAAGCCCATACCCAGGACGCCGCATGTGAGCACCTTTTGTGCTGGGAATCGACCGATCAGCCATCCGCAAGGGTACTGCCCTAGAAAGTAACCCACATAAACCATCGACGTGAGATAGCTGAATTGGTTTCTGTGTAGTTCAAGAAATCCCTGATATCCGAAGAGGTTGACATAATTGAGGGTTGTGCGGCACATGTGTTGCAGGGCCTGGGTGACGAGGAAGATCGGGATGATGACCAGATCAATCTTCCACCTTGTGCGCCGTGCTTCGGAGTCTGTAAACTCGAGGTCAAGGCCAGCGATGTACTCACTGTATCCGATGGAATTCTGGATTTGTTTCCGAGATTCAGGAACTTCAGCCTCAGAGGTCCTTGATGGCTGGCTGTCGAGTCCAAGATCTGACATGGTACCCACGTGGTCTCTGGAAGGATGGAGTGCCATTTCACAAGATATGGAGACTTTCCAAAATATTAATGATCAAAGGATCTATGTATTTATTGAGAACAGAGAAAGGTGGTTCGTGGAGATATCGAAATCTGCCGAGACTTTGGTTTCAGGGAGGCTTTCAGCGGACGTGCTCATCAGTTGAACGTGTCCAACTGGGACATTATAAAGAATTCCCTCTCATGCCAGCATAGATTACGTTGAGCTCCTATGCATCCAACACAACTCTTCTATCGTCAGTGTAACGATGAATGACGTATTGGCTACTGGTGTGGGAGTGGTGTGTAGTACCACAAGATCGCCCTCGAAGCCACACGGCGCACAGAGCATGTCACGATCTCTGTGTCGGAGGGAAGTGGTATCCCCCAACAGGGGTGTATCTTGTTTATGGGTCTGGATTTCGAGTTTTCTTCAACGTCCTATTACGTTTAAAAATGTCTCGAGTCCAATGGTTGTTGTCATAGTCTATCTACAGCGGTAAGATTGTGGACATGCATGAAGCCATAAGCAACGTTACCGGCCTGAGGACGCGGCCGATGCGGGCCTAACGCTGTGCGCATACTCGAAGGTGATACATGTCATCGTGTGCTCACAATCTAATCTTTTAGAATGGCCTGGTTGATGATGGAAAGAAAATAATCCTGCACACTCGCGCGGCTGAACGAACTCGAATCCCATCACTAGCCTCGACCACGAAAATAGAGGGTTAACTCTAAGGACTGTGCGACGAGTGTCCGAGCGAGACGCCACAGAAGCCATAGTGTCGCACAAGTCACCATCACCTTGCGTTGGTGTGTGACTAAATCAACCAACCTCCTCCCTGGATCACCAGCCCGCAGCATCCATCAGGAAAGCCGTCAGGTTTCGGTCCAAATCCCGCGCGATCTCGTTCACCCGATCGTTCCCAAACTGGCCCAGGGTGCTCCTAGGCCTGTCATACTCGAACATGGCGACCCCTTCCTTCTCCCTCAGCAGCACTCTGATGGGCGCATACAGCGAGATCCCCAGCTCGAAGAAGCTCATCCGTGCGGCGGTGTAGGGGTTCCCGATATCGTACTGCGCCGCCTTTTCGGTCCTGTTGAGGGTGCGCAGCAGGTTGCCGAAGTTCCGGGGTGGGACGATGAACGTGTTGAGCGCGGGTAGGCTCTCCAGTGCCCGGAGCGCCCCGGTGACATCCCCGGCGGCGAGAAGCGTGGAATAAGTTGTGTTGATAGGTGGCAACGAAGCCTCAAGTGCGGCTCGTGTGTCTTCGAATGTGCGATTACAGACGATAGTTGTGTGCTCTATGCTCACGATCTTGGTGGATTGTGCAGGATCTTGGATCGAGGTTGTCTGACCCTGGGGAACTAGCAGGGCGAGTAACAGCCATGCTGATAAATGCTGAGGCCAATGCATCCTGATGAAGGTCAATCGACTGAGTCACTATGAGGTGAGAGTTTTGTTGTTGGGGACGTATATGTAACTGAAAGTTTTCGTGTGCGGTGCTGACGAAGAGGACAGAAATCTTCTCCTGAGTACGGTGAGAGGGCACACTCTTGCGCTTAGAGGCTAAGACGAGGCAGTGGGGCTAAGGAAGGATTCACCGTCAGCGATTAGTCTAATATTCTCTTCGACGGTGACTAGGACTCCCCGGTGATTGGTCCGAGAAATGAATACCATCCATGGCAATTACCTACCAAGGCATGGACAAATGTGTACATTCGAGTTGTCGATTGGTGACTTGCTAGACTGCCTGTGACTGTCCGTTGAGTGAATGAGCATGCCGCTCTGTCTGAGTGCTCCTCATTTGAAAGGACTATCCAGAACGGCATGGCATATGAATGTTGAAGTGGAATATTTACTGAGCCAACATTACCGGCAGCGAGTGATTGCGGGAATTCACTGGCAGCTGAAGGCCCGTTTTCAATTCGCAGACTCATGCTGAATTCTCAGAATTCGATGAACCAGGAGTCAATCTAATGCGGAGGGGCGATGGAAGAGGCATTAGGGCTGCGAGGATGCTGAGCGACTACCTTGAGTTGGGTTGAAGGGCCATAGAATCATTTGAGATATTTCAAAGTCATTAATGCAGCATAGTATCTGGGAAACGTTTCACAGTCTCCGCGTATTGTCTATGTAGAACTGCTGTGGAAAGCAAGTGGTGAGCTGGGAAGTCCACTTGCCCGTTCCCACATCTCTGTAGCTTAGCTGTATGTATTGTTTTGCCTCGGTTCGGAAATCAATCATTGGTCCACCGATTCAAAGCTGATAGTACTTGAAAGTAATTCGCTAAGTCTGCTTATTGTCTTCCCCCAAATTCATTGAACCAGAAACGCAGCAGAAGAAAGCCGGCGCGCAGTGCGGCACACCGAGATATTGAGCGCTCAGGTCCCCTCTGCACGAGGACAAGTGTGGCTAGAAGACTTAAACAGCTTGCTCAAAAAGGTGATTATTAGCATGTAGACATGGGGATTAGCTCCGACATAAAAAGCATGGTGGTGAGAAGCAGGTTTGGGAAGGGAGGTAACTGTTCGGAGACGGGCCAACCATATCTGCCCCGTCCCTAAATTGGAGCTATCCTGCGGCTGAGACGCTCATCTGGCGAACGCCACATTGAATTTTAAGCAACAAAACATGCTTATCGTCGAATCATGTCGGGGCGCATCAGTACCAAGACACCAAGACTGCGAGATTAGCCGGGGTCAGAATCCCTTGGGCAGCCACACTATCACGCCTGTGCAACACTATCCGCAGCGTGCGGCTTAAAGTCCACGAGGCAAGGGAATACAAGATTCAGTCGTTGACCCGTCCTCAGTCCCAGGCAGCTCGATAGGCATACGAAGACTCGCCCACCCGCCTTTCGTGATGAGGATTCCGATTGCGGCCTCGCAGCGTTCACTCACTTTCCTTCTTGCAGTGGCTACTCTCTTGCTTAATGCGGTATCTGCTATCACCTTTGCAGAATGTAAAGAGACAGTAACAGGGTTTCTAAATGACTCAAATAATGCTAATAGCCAGATCTTCTTTGATGGCTACGATGTGGCCTACCATGGGCCCCTCCGTGGGTTTAGAGGAGATGCCGACACGCGCCCAATCACACTCACAAGAGATGGCTGCAACAAGATGTGTGGTTCAACGCCAAAATACTACAGTGTGACAGACGCCTTCCAAATCCTCACCACCTGGATATTTCCGACCTTGGCTCTTATGAGCCAGCTTCCCTATGAGTCTCTTTCTTATAGGAAGATCAAGAACGCCGAGGCTTTTGCCAACTGGATAGGCGCGCCAGCTGCTGCATTGACAACTACGATGTGGAATATCATGATGATCGCGAGGTGCCAATCTTATCCTTATCTGTTCCACCTGCGGGACGATCAGGACCTGATCAAGGATGCGCTGTACATCCTGAGCTGCATCAACCAATACCAATACCCGCGTCGAAAGGGACAGCAAGCCCAGGACCGACGCAGAGACACTGCCTTGCTCAGGGGTATCCTCTTTCCCTACGTCAAGAAGAACAGCCCCGAGCTCTCCCAGCCCATGCGCCAAAGACTCGTGCACCTCACAAAACATCTCGCTTTCCACCTGCGGCAGTACAGACGCAAGGGCGTTTATCCGATATACATCAGCATAATCTGGTTCGGCATCGCCTTCGCGTTCTCAATCGTGATCGCATTCGCAACGCTAGGCGACAACTCGACGGCTCACTCACTCGCACTGGGACTGCTCCTCTCCTGGGTCCCTGTGGTGGTGTTCGCCTCGGTGGTAGACCGGAACCCGACATCCGACACTCGCTGCCGGGTACTAATTGAGCGCTGGATGTTCAACATCGACCTCCTCTTCGAGCAGGGCGTGGATGCATGGGTCCCGTGGCGAGCTCCGGACGGCACGCACGACGGGGACGACACAGACGACTTCGAAATTGGCGACTTCATGGGCCAAGGCCGTACACTCCGATACTGCGGCGTCACGGATACTGTTTTGGACAAGATTGCAAACCGTGGAAAGGCTCCGATTAATCTTCTTGCGTTTGCAGATATGCAGGACTTCCAGAGATTTCAGAAGTCTCTGACGACCCGGCCGACGGGATGGTACGTCGTCTGGATAATCAGCCAATTCGTTGTGAGCACCAGCTTTGGGATGGCATTCATGGTTTCGTTCAACACCCCAACTGTTGGCTTGGGCTGCCGGTCGCTCATGTATGTCATCTGGTACGCGCTCACTCTTCCCTCGTGGATCCTGCTGGGTATACAGCAGGAACCATGGGTCAGCATCCGCAAGGCTATGATGGTACCCAATGCTCTCGCCGTGGTCATGATCGCCGGGATAATGATAGTGCACGCCATCGGCGGTTTGAACAACTGCACATGCAAATCGAGCGTCTTCGGCCCGTCGAGCTACGGAGGCTACATGGATTTTGAGAACGGGCAGTTCTACCAGGAGCATTATGACGTGCGTGTCTGGTGGGGGATAGGCACTGGTGTGGGTGGTGCGGGTCTTGTTCTGTCGCTTGCTTGGCTCGCTTGGAAATGGCACAAGGCATCAGGGCTTTGGAAGGTGACCGGCGATACAAAGTTGACGGTTAGCGAAGATATGCCCTTGCAGTGGCTGACGTGATGAGGTGTGAGTTAAGAATTTCCGTAATGTTAATTTAGACTTCGAGATCTGTGATAGGATCTCAATTACTGTTCTATAGTGGCACTAATGTATTCAACTTTTTGAAATTAAAGACCACGTTGTACTGTGTGAAAGGCATTATGACTATGCTTTTAATGTACAGGACCACATATTACCCTGAGCGCCAATGACATACCTATTCAGACTTTGGAAACAAGTCCTTGTACTTCAGAAGATATTCCCGATACCCTTCAGGCTTTCTCCCCGTCAACTTTTCCACGACGTCCGTTGTCTCTTTCATATGACCCCAAGCAACCATCTGGCCTGAGCAAAGCAGATCGTACATGCATAGCTTGCAAGGTGTTTTTGAAAAGTCCCCGTACACATCGTAGGGCAAGCCCTTCGCTTTCCACCACTTCTCCAGCTCCTCGTCGCTGAAGTTCTCAAACGTCCCCTTGTAGCCACTCTGGCTCGCCATCCACTCGAAGATCTCCCTATTCGTCACAGCCTCGGGCCCAGTCACGGTGTACACCGTGTCCGGCTCGCCCTTGCCCATCAGCAGCGCCCCGAGCACCCTTCCGCAGTCGTCCCTCGCCACGAAGGCCCCCTTGACATCAGCATCGTTAGACAGCCACCTATCGCCGGTAAAACCCCAGCTCTGCGCGTGGAACTGCGGGATGTTGTCCATGTACAGGTAGTTGCGCTGGATGTTGTACTGCAGGCCGCTCGCGCGGATCAGGCCCTCGGTGTAGGCGTGGTCGCGCGGGAGAAAGGGCATGTCCTCGCCGCCGTCGCCGAGGTCGGCGCCCACGAAGCTCGTGTAGACGATGCGCCGCACGCCGGCGGCCTTGGCTGCGTCGATGACGTTCTTGTGCTGCCTGCGGCGGCCCTTGCCGATCAGCCAGGTGGAGATGAAGGAGACGGCCTCGGCGCCAGCGAAGACGCGCACCAGGTGGGTCGGGTCGTCGTAGTTGAGCATAAGGATCTTGGCGCCTTTTGCCTTGGCCTCGGCCACGAGGTCATCGTGGATGAAACCTGGCTTGTGGCTGGTGAGGACGAGCTCGTCGTCTGGGCCGGCGAGGGAGAGCGCGTGGGAGGCGGCTACGCTGCCGATGTTGCCGTCGCAGCCTGTCAGGACGTATTTGGGCATTGTGGCGATGGGATGGTGGGATTGTGGCTAAGAGGACGGGGAGTCATGAAAATGGACCAGTGGCACGAGACGATCACCAGTGCAGTACAACCAGGGGCGAGCCTTCAGTCCATGTCTGAGAATCAGATCGAGCGGAAGAGTGGAAGACCCCATTTTATATAGATCACATTCACGTGAACGGATCTGGTGGGAAAATGACACGAGATGGGCCTCCTTTTCCCCGTGGAGGACCTGTGTGGGCTGCTGCAGTCTCATGAGCAATATCGGGCCTTGGAAATCGCGGGGGGAGCTCCCTGCGGGTGACAGTCATGCCACTTTTTGCGGATCTCATGAGGTAAACAAAAGTCGCGCGACGAGAGCCGTCCGGGCTTCCATTCAATGATTCAGAGAATGCTTAAAAGAGATAATAACCGCGAACGATCCGACGGCACATGCGACTGGTCGTTTGTCGGCTACATTGGCCGTGGTGCCTGTCGGGTGGATGCTTTGACCGGCTCACTCTGACCCTGCGGCGGCACTTTCTACCGGTCTCCTACATCCTCCGCAACGCAACATGTCGTGTGGAAGAAATCCTGAGACATCCACTGACTCCCAAACTATTTGATCTACCAATCTGAGAAGGTATTCTGCCGGTAGGGGACCGTAATGTCAGTGTTGCCCGGTAATACCAGCCGTCCGGGAATACAGTGATGTAAACAAGAGCGATTTAAATCTGGAGCTCTGGTGACTGACATGGCTTGGCATGACATCTCAATAGCTTGGCTATTGTCTTGCAGAACACTTGAGTGCCACAACCTGCAGGCTGTGATTTCCGGAAATAAGGAGGGTTTGCCGTATTGCGTCCATCACGGAAACTGATCCGTACACTATAGTATATTGCACCTGCATTTGCAAAGAAACGTCCTCATATGGCGTATGTCTGTAATGTAGTGCTTATGACAATGAATGCTTCATAGGAAGACAGCAACCTACCAGTTTTCTGCGAGGCCAAGAATATACTCTCCCTCCTCCATGCACTTCTTAAAACATCTACCTTTTGCCGGTCCTTGGGGAGGACAGAAGACTTATGAAGCCGTTTCCCTCACTATCAGCTGGGATCTTTTTCCTCGGCACTGGTCAACTCTTGCCCTACTTGAGCCTCAGCGTTACAGACAACATATAATCTGAATAAGTCACTAGCCATCATCACGGCTTGACCATCTCCACCGAGATTGGAATGCTTGTGGTATACCATGCGATACGACCATGTGGCATTAGCGGCGATGGAAGATGCAGACTGCAAGCAAACCCCGCAGGAAAGACTTTAATCACACGGTCACAGCGTCATCCCCCCATCTGCTACGCTGGCCAGGATGGTCATAGTGCTTACGCTGTCCAGCAGCGTCATCTCTAAAGTCCCTCGCATGATGCATGCATTGATTGCAACAAGGCTCCGGGCCGAAGACAACTTTCTCCCTTAACCTCCGTCTCGCAAAGCAACGTCCTCTTAATAACCGACAGTCGCAAGTTCGTTATTCACTATTTTGAAGTTAGAAGTACATCCGCTATCGTTGCAGGGCTTCCATAGGAAGAATTTGAAGATCATCGTCCAATGGCTCTCCTTCCAAACCACATGTCACCAATTTGACTACCAGTGAGCTCAAGGGTGCTCATAAAAGGCTGCAGGGCTTACCGAGCTTGCAGCCATGTCAGACCCGGCCAAGGAGTGGTCCGATGACTGCAGGGATTCGAGTGAAGCCTTGTGAAGCTGAAGAGCAGCTGAAAAGCTCGAAAGACTATAAAACCCTCCAACCAGCCCTGCAATATACTGAAGACAGTGTCTGACCAAAGGCCGACCCATTTTGCTCGCAACAGCGAAGAACACTCGCAGACATGGCTCAAAAGGATGGAGTGAGATACAAGAACGACGGTGCCCGAGATGTGGTCGATATCTGGAACGACGCCATTCGACAATACCAAGGCATTGGCGGCAAAGATCTGAAGGCTGGGTATGATAAGTTCAAGAGCTTAGATTTTATGATTGACTTTGGCTGCAAGGAGATGGAAAGCTTCCACGGTTTCCGCTACGATGGCACCAAGGTCGCCAAGCTGCGAGGCCTGTTCAAAGAAGGCATGTGGCTCATTGAGGGTGGAATGCAGCAGGTGGTCGCCGCCGCGACTCCGGCTTTTCCTCCGGCCGCTGCTGTTGGGACCGCTCTTACCTACATGCTAAGTGTGAGCATTGTTCCATCTCCGTGCGCAACACACTGATCTATCTAGAACTGGCTGACCTTTGGACAGGCTTGCAAGGAGATGTCGGCGGACTACGATGTTGTGACGACTTTCTTCGTTGACCTCACAATGTTCCTGAAGCGAATGAAGATCCTCGAGAAGCGACTGCCGGAGCAAGGAGCCTTTCATGACTGTGTCTTCGATGTCTTTGCGTCGCTGTTGAGGATGTGCGCAACGGCGACCAGGTACATCGAACTCAAACGATTCAGTACGCTCTTTCATTGCAACAATCTATATGCTGCTCCATATTCACAAACGTAGTACTAACATTTTTCGCAGAGAAATGGGTGACCACCTTGTTCAAAGGGGGCGACCAGGAGCTAGTAGCTGCGAGAAGTGGCATGGACACGGCAATGAACAATCTGCACGACGCAACAGAGAAGGCAATCCTGGGAAATACTGTGGATCTCCAACGGTCCAGCGGGGAGACACGTGAGCTTTTGCAGCAGATGGATCAGGAGTTGCAGGCGAATTCGGAGGCTTCAATGAAGATCATGGAAGAGCAGTTTTCAATGATGCAAGAGATGGCTGAGAAACAGAACACCATGTTCAACGACGTCAAGAAGCTCCTCGAATTTGAGATGGATCGCCGCCGGAACGAATCCCTACCAAAGCAGAGTGGGACCAAATCATCTGGAAATACTAAACCACCTACATCCAACAGCGTACGCCTCGCCCTCGGATACAGCACAGATCCGGACAAGGAATACCAGTCCCTTCGGCACTCCCTGATACCAGAGACCGGAACATGGATCTTCGATCAGTCTGAATGGAAAACCTGGGCTGAGAAGGGTGAGGGAGACGATGTGTCGCCCATACTTGCCGTGTCAGGACCCCGTGGGACTGGCAAAAGTCACCTCGCTGCGTCTATTTACGACCGTCTGAAGAAAGACGCCGACGAAACCACATGTGTGGTCCACTTCTACTTCAGGGAAGACACGAAGGACTTGGAAGAGTTCTGCTACGCGGTGAACTGGGCTGTCGTCCAGATCGCAGAGCACAACGCCACTCTTTGCGACAGAATCAACAAGGAGATGGTCCGGGAGGATCGGCAATGGAGCATCGACGACTCGGAGGACGTCTGGGACAACTTGGTCAAACCCTTGTTTCCCAAGACGTCAAAATACCAACTGAAAATCGTGTTTGATGGGATTGACGAGTTGCCAGTGGCTGTTCAAAGAGACGAGCTATTGCGGTGCCTGAAGAAGGTCAGGGACGTCAATATTGACAAGGAGTCGAATATCAGTATTATCTGCACTCTCAGAGATGCTAGAGGTGGCGAGAACGACTTGTTGACACAACTTGAGGAGATTGGTATTACATCCATCAGTGTGACGAAGGAGAAGCAGGGGCCTGATACCAAAGCTTTGATTTGGGCCCATCTTAACAGCGACAATGGACTGAAAACATTCGACCCATACATCAAGCAACGGATTGCGACCAGAGTCGAGGAAAACGCTGACTGTAAGTTGCTGCACTTGATTTGAGAGATATGCCACAACTGACATGCTTGCAGGTATGCTTTACGCTGAACACATGCTTCGTCACTTCAGCATGATTGGGCGTGAGCCTCTTGTCTTGAAGCAGCTAGAGAATTCGATGCCAAAGAGTCTAGAGGCTTGCTACGACAGAATCTTGCACGGACTGGAGCAGAAGACGGCCAGCTCGCAGCTGGACGCCCTGAAGTCATTGCTCGCGTGGCTATCCTTCTCGGGTCGACCACTGACACTCGCCGACTCACTCCAGCTCCTCAAAACCGTGTTCAACTCTTCTCTGGACTTGGAATCTGAGCTCCAAGGCAATCAGCTCGCAAGAGTTCTGAAAATGGCTGGCCGTGAAGAGTGCCAATCGACTGATACCGACTCAGGAGGTACAGCCATCAGCGCTGATGAGAACCCAGATGCTAAATACGATGACAGCGACCTTCCCCTCAAATTCCAAGGCCGGTCTATGCGAGACTATTTTCGGCAGGCACGAGACACCACCGAGGGTCTGAGGACACCCGAATCTGTGGCCCACCGCAAGATCTTCCTCGTCTGCTGTGACATAATTTGCGGGAAGATCCAGGTGCAAGACGAGAGCTTGAGAAGCTACGCAGCCCGACACTGGGTCCATCACTTGGGCTGGACCAACATCACGCTTGAAACAAATGGTGATAGCGTAGCGTGTCTTGAGGGGCTCGGCAACATCATGACCAATGCACGCGGTGCAGCATCTTTCTTTCAAAATCACGGGGTCGACTACGAGGAAATTCATTCAGACTTCGTGGACGAATTGCCTATCACAGACTTCGAGAATGATCCTCTCATCTCCTATATGGCTTATTGGGCAAGTGTGATCCTAAACTTAACCACGAGCAATGACTTGCTTAGCCAAAGCACCGTGACTTGGGCAGAAGAAACGATCGAGGATAGGAGAAATGCGTTTGTGCCTCTTGCCAAGGCTCACATCGCGGAATGGCTGCAAGCAGCAGATGTTGAATCCGCTTCAACATCATACAAGTTCTCAAGGTCATGTATTGCATTAGTAAGCATTACGGCTGCGTTTCTCTTCTCATTACAGGGACCCATATGAGGAGCTCTACTAACTCATGTATGCGACCTCAGACAGGCCAAAACTCTCTGTTCAAAGGGACTCCGGGCTCGGAGGAGGAACGCAGGTACGACAAAGAGGAGATTCTCGGGCTGTCAAGAGCTTTTGGCGATGCACCAAAGACCGTGAATGCAGTATGGGCCATAGCTGCCATTCTTGAGCATTCCAAACATTACGACGCGGCCTTGAGGACCATTTCCGACGGAATTGGTAATCTCACCGACACCACAGAAAACTCAGAAAGTTTCAGGACCCTGCATCTCATTTCTACAGTACAGAGAAATCTCAAAGATTACAAGGCCGCACAGGACTCTATCGCGAGAGCGATGTCTCGGCCAGACGGAATTTCTGCTGACCACCTACGACGCGCCTACATCACGCAGGCTGAGATATTCACTGATCTCGGAAAGACCGATGATGCAATCGAGTCGTACGAACAGGCCAGACAGGCGAGCTTGACAGAGCCTCTCAGGGGAACAGTCTTGCGCAAGGAATTCGACGCCTGGAACGAGAATGGCAAGGCCGTGGATCTCGTGAAGAACAAGTGGACGCTGCAGGAGAGGCTTGAGTGGATGACTTGGAACTACGCCGACGACAGGGAGCACCACACGGACTTCTTATTCGCCGCGATCGACGCAGACGATTCCGACTACATCCTTGAGATATATCAGGAAATCATCGGCCTGCTGGACCACTTTGGCGCGGGAGTGCCGCTGAGGAACATCCTCACCATGTGGTACGCCATGAACGGAGACGTCGACGCAGTCAGGACACAATGCCTCGCAGTCCTCGACAGCACGCTGAACAGCAACAACGGCGACCTATACCGCTTCACCGATGAGGATCCAGCTTATGCGATGTACCGCGCCTTGTGCGTGCTGACGGACACCATCTACGAGCAGTTCCGGGCCACGGCGGACAGGGCCGCGAAGGCGGCACTCTTTGAGGAGGCCAAGGGGCTGATGAGCCGCCCGCTAGCCGGCGCCGTCACTTTGCAGTCATCGTGGCAGGTCCACTACAAGGTCATCCTCGCGAGGATGGCTCGAAAGCTGGGACCGTTGCACGAATTTGAAGATATTCTAAACCAAGGCTTCAACGCTACCGTCGACGCTCTGATGGACGATGTCGCGTGGAACGACGAGATGAACCTGGACCTGTTGTCGATGGTTCTGTCGAGTCTCGATGGCCTGGAGCGCGAGGCTCAGATTGCGTTGTCCGCTCGGTTTTCTGATCTCGAGCCCGGAGACGAGGGTACCGCTGCTGCGGATGAGGGAGACGGGGCGTCCACCTCGAGTGACAGCGACGACGAAGATGAGGACGGAGACCCCCTGCCGGAGGATGAGGGAGACCTCACAGGTTACACTAGTTATTGCGACGGCCCGCGTTGCAAAGTGACGTGGCGGGCTTGGAAAGGTAGGAAGATGTACCAGTGTCTCTACTGCTGGGATACGATGCTTTGCGAGTCTTGCTATGAGAAGAGGATGGGATTTAATGCTGGCGTCCCAATCCCCCCTGGTGAGAACTTTTGTGGCCATAACCACAAGTACTTGGGCCGGGTTGATGGATGGAAAGGGGTCAAGAATGGAATGGTATTGATCGAGGGTGAAGAGCCGTTTGCTTTCAAGGACTGGCTGAAAGAACTGAAGGAGAAGAAGTGGCCGGAGGCCTGGGAGAAATTTTGGATGGGTTGAGATCCAATCCTAGATTCAGTCACATGTTGATGAAATTCGAGACTTCAAACACGGTACACGCTGCTAGATATTATTTCTCGTTCGTATCGACAATCCAACTCCCTCGGCCAGCCGGTTTCGTCACAAAGCCTGCCCGTACCACTGCATATATCTATAAGACTTTTGCGTGGTAGTAATGGTGACAGTCTGTTATCGAACTCATCATAAGGAAGATCAAGGGGAGCTGCTGTGGCGCTCAAAAGCAGCCTCGAGCCACTTTCTTGTTTTCCCGTCTGGCAGTATATGCGACCTAGCGGGCACGGTTGACCCGAACTAGTCAAGGGATCGGAAGTCTATGTTCCGATCCTTCTGCTCATATTTGAGTGGCTGCCTTCAGGGCGAACCAGCTTTGCGCGTCACTCGGGATTGAGTTTTCATCGGAGCCACATTTGACATCACTCGAGCGGCAGCTGGCGCATATTGTTGGGGGAGAGGCACGGGAGTCAGCGAAAGCCATCTAGAGTGATTGTGCAGTTGGCCCCGAGCGTTGATGCCATGAGTAATTTCAATTGCTTTCGAGGATGTCTTTTGGTTCCCTCGATCCCGAACCACACCGTCTAGTGGGCATAATTTACATGCCGCTGAGCCTTGTTCCCAGCACCTCAACCATGTCCTCTTCTGCAAGTCCGTCTTCCACAAGCCTCTCTGCTTGATGCGGTGCATCTGTCCAGCGCCCTATCTTTTTGCAAGCGAGACTCATCGAGCCTCCTCCGTGTAGTACCTTAGCCCAGCTGCGCAACCTCCTGCTGTCCCTTGGCCCGGCTCTCCGCATCGAGCTCCTTCTCCGCCTGCCGGTAGTACTTGGCGGTATCGACGCCGTGCTGGTTGTGGTTGACAAAGTTGAACCACGGGACGGCATCAAAGAAGGTGGCCGAGTACCTCGACTGCCGTGCCGCGACGCCCTGCATGTGAGGGCTCAGCGTGCTCACGCCGTAGAGGGGCTCGCCGCGCTTGACCTTGTCGACCATCTCCCGCATGTCCAGCTCGACCTCTCGTGCGTTCTCGCTCATGCCATAGAATCTCACTGTGAAGATGCGCTTGTTAGCAAGCGTCCATTTCGGCACTCCGTAGGCCCGCCCTCCCGATGTTGCTACCCCTCCTCTGATGTGTGTTCGGTCCAGCCAGGCGTTGACGTACTGATTGATCGTTGGTAGAAGGACAAGAAACCGCCGCAGATTCCGATGAACCCGGCGAGTCGCATCACCCGTGCAAAGGCTCCTCGTCCGGCGTACGACGGCGCGAGCCTCTCCATCGTCCAGAGCAGGCCGGGGCCAGCCGCAGCTGCCCCTGCGCCGAAGGCGTAGTCGGATGGTCGTGCATATGCAATTACCCGCTTGAAATGTCTGTTTCCATTGCTAAGTCAGAAAAATCGTTTCGCCTCGGTCGGAGTGGGTTCGTCGTACGGGTCATTGTCTATGAGCTTTGGCCGGGGTTAGCAATCGGCGGGTCTCCAAAGTCAATTGGTGTCCACAGCTTACGGGAAACTCAGTCTTTATGGTCTTGCTTGGTATGTACGTCTGCGATGTTGGGTTTGCCATGGTTGCGACGGGCAATCTTGCTGCCAGCGGTGTTGTGGACTGCGATCGAATGCCCAGGGCGATCGATTGTCAATTGAAGCTTGCCGAGTGGACGTCAAGCTTGAGAATTGTTAGCGCCTGAAATTTGAGGCACAAGTGGCTCCTCCGACCGGGCGGGCTGAGCCGATGGTGCTAACAGGGATCAGGACAAGCAGGGGCCATTTCCAATTAAGCTGCAAGCTGCGAGACGCGTGACCAGACGCGTCTCCCTCTCAGCAACACCATTTTGAGCCTGTCTTGCGATAGAACTCTCAAGAGACCTACCAAAATTGGACACAAGCATCGAGTCATCACACAATGCCGTCAAAAACAGACCCTAGGAATGCTGAACCGGCAGCAAGCAATTTCGATGACTTGGACAACTACTTCATGGACGGAGACGTGGACGATGACCCGTTTGCGTCCCCCAAACCAGAAGACAACTCAAAGTCGAACAAGCGAAAGGAGCCGGGCGATGGGCTGGGTATCGACGAGGAAGTTTCGGTCGCGAAGAAGGCCAGAGTGCCAAGAATCAAACTCGACCAGGACAGGTGCGTCCACATGCAATTCTGGCTGCTTCGTTCCTACGGGTTTCATGCTAACAACTCGGTAGATTACTTTCAGAAAAGGGCATACCTGCTCTCAAAAAACGAGCAGGGAAGCTGAAGCTCAAGGGCAAAGGCCATGAGGTAAGTGTGAAGCTCAGCAGCAGTCTCATCTGCAACACCAGCTGACCATGCCTGTTGTAGTGGGGCGATGCATCGCGCCTGATGTCGTTCTACCAGGAGTGGCTAGACGACCTTTTCCCCAAGGCCAAGTTCCTGGATGCCTTGGCCATGGTGGAAAAGGCAGGGCATAACAAGATGATGCAGAAGATGCGAGTGGACTGGATCGACGAAGGGAGGCCCAAGTCGAACGTCACAGCCGACGGCGGAGACGACGATGAACCTGCAGGGGAGCAGCAGGAATCGGAGGCACCAGCACCAAGGCAAGCAGATCGGATTGCACCTATCTTTCAGAGGACTGCCAGCGGCGCTCGTCCAAGCACGCCACCGGTGGATGACCCATTTGAGGACGACATCTACGGCGCGACTCCGACGGGTGCAAGGAAGAATAATACGGCGGCGGAAGCAGGAGGTGAACCTGATCAGGATGAGCTTGATGCGCTCATGGGAGAGATGGAGCAGGAGCCGAGCATCCCAGCACGACCGAGTGGTGGAGCATCCAAGAGCATATTCGGCGATGGAAAGCCAAAGGTCGCAGAGAAATCAAAACCTGCCGAGCCGGACGATGACGATCTTGACGCCCTCATGGCAGAGGCTGAGGCTGAACAGGGTCCCACGAGACCTTCAGGGGCTGGTGCATCTAGTTCGAAGGCAGCTCCAGCAGAGTTCAATGATGAAGAGGAAGCCATGGCGGAGATGGACGGACTCTGGTGAGGCTTCAGAAGCAGGAATGTAGCGAGTAATACTGTAATGAGCACATGAGCATCGAACCTTCCTTTATGACCTGCTGGCCTTTCCCCCTTTGCAGAGCAAAAGAATGCTAGATTGGCAGGCACGCAGAATGATTGCAGGTACCCGAAATGAGAAGCTGTCAACGCACAGCAGCCCGCATCAGCAATTTTTTTTTTTTTTTTGACCTGGTCCTGGCTTGTTTTCCCCGTTAAAGAGTGCAAAGTCCGATGTTAAAAGAAAAGAAAAAGAAAAATCAAAAAGCTCTTCACAAGATAGATGGTCAAGCGAGGGCATTTGTGGGTGTCATGGAGGGAGCTGGTGTCTGTCCACTTGATGTCATCAATTGAGCTTCACTCAACCCCACGAATTTTGGTGGGGCCAGTTCATCCCACCTTCTGATCACACCCAACCTTCTACAGTATCTCAAGAGCTTCCAACCAGCACACCATACCCACGAGACTGTCCCTTGCCTTTGTCTGGGATATGGTTGCTTTCCAAAGGCTGAAAATATGACAGATTCAATAGCAGAAGCTCTCGAGCAGCTTCACCTGGCTGAGGAAGCTGCCAATGACGACGCTATGGATGACATCCTCCAGAGAACAGCTCCTCCCAGCCAGCGCAAACCAGACCCAGAGGAGCTGAAGAGGCACCTCGAGCAGAAGTATCTTACGCCTTCGCAGACTTTCTCCACGGAATGGCTCAATAGGCTGCAACAGTACGCTACCCTCCCCTGCGACACAGCTCGCTGACAGGCACAATTGCTGACGGATCCACGTTTCCCAGGCGATGGGACTGCCCAGTCGACTACACAGACCTCTTCGGCATCGCACCTACCCAAACCCGCACCGTAACACGCTTCCTCCGAAAAGGCCTTGAGGGCAAGGTCGTCGGTTACAAGAATGTCACCGTCACTGCCAACAGCGCGACAGCAAAGAACTCGACCTCCCTTACGCGAAAGCCCGCCTCCCGAGCCGACTTTGTCCGTGGCGCGGCTGGCTTCTTCCCATTCGCTCCAGGTGGTCTGGACGGTATAGAAGCTACCGCTGCTCTGGAAGACCAGGCGCTGCGGAACGAGGGGTACCTTGACGTGTCCTCGGGGGCGAACAAGCTCGAGAGGGTCATCACGCTTGGCGAGGAGGGCAGACTTCTAGAGGTTGCGCCTGGGCTGTCAAGGGGCATCGATTTCTCCAAGAAGAAGAAGACACAGACCGGTGAGGACGAGGCCAAGGAGGTCGAGAAAGAGCTCGATCAGGAGCCAGATCAAATACCCGACGGAGTGCAAACGAATGGGGAGACCGCAGTCAACGGCGATAGTGCTACCCCCGAGAACGAAGTGGAACAAGTGGGTGATGATGATGAGGACATCGATGCGATCCTTCCCGTCGAGTTCCCTGCGCTGGAACCACATGGAAAACTCGTAGCGTCAAGTGCCAGAAAAGCTGGTCGCGAATGGGCGCACATGGTGGATATCAAGCGCGAGATACCCAACTTCCACGAGCTGGTACCCAATCCGGCGAGAGAATGGCCTTTCGAGCTCGACACTTTCCAGAAGGAGGCTATCTACCACCTTGAGAATGGCGATTCTGTCTTTGTTGCCGCACATACCTCTGCCGGAAAGACGGTCGTGGCTGAGTACGCCATTGCGCTCGCTGCGAGACACATGACCAAGGCCATTTACACCTCGCCCATCAAGGCGCTGAGCAACCAGAAGTTCCGCGACTTCCGAGAGACCTTTGATGAGGTCGGCATCCTGACGGGAGACGTCCAGATCAACCCTGAGGCAAGCTGCCTCATCATGACGACGGAGATTCTGAGAAGTATGCTCTACAGAGGAGCTGATGTTATCCGCGACGTCGAGTTTGTGATCTTTGACGAGGTACACTACGTCAATGACGCGGAGAGAGGAGTGGTCTGGGAAGAGGTCATTATCATGCTTCCCGACCATGTCACATTGATCCTTCTATCTGCCACTGTGCCGAATACGCACGAGTTCGCTTCGTGGGTAGGGCGGACTAAAAAGAAGGACATATACGTTATCTCCACTCCCAAGCGACCGGTGCCACTGGAGCATCACCTCTGGGCAAACAAGAATATCTACAAGATCGTGGACTCGGAGAAGAAATTCATCGAGAAAGGTTGGAAGGACGCCAATGGTGCTCTCCAACGTCGAGATCAGCCCAAGACCAACGACGCTGCGAACAATACGCGTGGAGGCGGCAACCAGAGAGGAGGCCGTGGTGGGCCTAATCAGAGAGGCGGCAACAACCAGCGCGGAGGTCGTGGAGGTAATAATCAGCGAGGAAGAGGAGGTCCTCCACGAGCGAGCCACAATCCGGGACACATGGGTCGCGCTGGCCGTGTAGGGGGCTTTACATCAGCTGCCCAGGACAAGAACTTGTGGGTTCACCTTGTGCAGTTCCTCAAGAAGTCAACCTTACTCCCGGCTTGCATTTTCGTTTTCTCCAAAAAGCGATGTGAGGAGAACGCCGATGCCCTTAGCAACCAAGATTTCTCCACCGCTCAGGAGAAGAGTCATATCCACATGATCGTCGAGAAGTCCCTCGCACGATTGAAGCCTGAGGATCGTGTGCTGCCACAAATCATCCGAATGAAGGAGCTTTTGTCACGCGGTATAGCAGTCCACCACGGTGGTCTCCTGCCAATAGTCAAGGAATTGGTCGAGATTCTCTTTGCGCAGACTCTGGTCAAAGTGCTTTTTGCGACAGAGACGTTCGCCATGGGCCTCAACCTCCCCACCAGAACAGTGGTTTTCTCTGGCTACAGGAAACACGACGGTCACTCATTCCGCAACCTGCACCCAGGCGAGTACACGCAAATGGCCGGTCGAGCGGGAAGGCGTGGTATCGACACCGTCGGATCCGTCATCATTGTCCCATCTGGCGGTGATGAAGCACCTCCCGTGGTTGACCTGCAGAAGATGATCCTCGGTGAACCCCAAAAGCTACGGTCACAGTTCCGGTTGACTTACAACATGATCCTTAATCTCCTCCGGGTCGAAGCTCTCAAAATCGAAGAAATGATTAAGCGCAGTTTCTCTGAGCATGCGACGCAACAATTGTTGCCAGAGCACGAAAAGGCCGTCAAGATATCAGAGGCCGATCTGGCCAAGGTCAAGCGAGACTCTTGTGAGACCTGTGACGTTCACATGGACGAGTGCCATCAGGCCGCGCAGGACTACCGCAGCCTAACGGAAGAGTTGTACAAAGGCATATTAAATATCCCCATCGGCAGGAAGATCTTCTCCCGCGGGGCTCTGATAATTTTCCAGAAAGATGGTATCAGGACCCCTGGCATCTTGCTAGCAGATGGGACGGGTCTGCAGGTTTCTGCGGATGTGGGACCTACGGTGCACGTCCTTGAGATCAAGGCGAACAGAGACGCTCGCGACTCGACTGACATGCTACCTTGCATACCGGCCTTCCGCCCACTGTTCCAGGAACTTCCGAAAAACAAGAGGTACATCCAGACCAAGGTCATGCATGTGCCTCTGTCGGACGTTGAGGTGGTCACAGGCCACCAAACGAAGGGGATCATCCCTGAGATCTTCCAGGGTGGCGAGGCCGGCAAGGCTGCGAAGGATGCGATTCTTCAGATTTGTAAGGGTTGGCAGCAACCTCACTTCGACGAGGCTGATCTGCGTCGGATCAAGAGCATGAACTTGCAGGAGATTGTGCAGAAGAGAAAACAGGCCGAGCAAGTGGTCACCGGCTCCGACGCTCTGAAGTGCCCTCAGTTCCTGAAACATGTAAGTGTGAACTCAAAGTCGACCCGCCTGTCAATTTGCAAAATTTTGTAACTAACGTTTCACCAGTTTGCGATGTGCCATGACCAGTGGCTCATCAAGGAGCACATCGAGCAACTCCGCCAAGCACTCTCAAATCAAAACCTGCAACTCCTCCCTGACTACGAACAGCGCATCCAAGTCCTTAAAGACCTGGAGTTCATCGACGAATCTTCCCGCATCCAACTCAAAGGCAAGGTGGCATGCGAGATCCACAGCGGCGACGAGCTCGTCCTCACGGAGCTCATCCTCGACAACGTGCTGGCCGACTACGAGCCCGCCGAGATCGCAGCCCTGCTGTCTGCTTTTGTGTTCCAGGAGAAGTCAGACATCGAGCCTTCACTGACGGGCAGCTTGGAGAAGGGCAGGAACACGATCATCACCATCAGCGAGAAGGTCAACCGGGTTCAGGAGCTGCACCAGGTGATCCAGACGTCGGACGAGAGTAACGACTTCGCGTGCAAGCCACGTTTCGGGCTCATGGAGGTCGTACACGAGTGGGCGCGCGGCATGAGCTTCAAGAACATCACGGGCCTGACGGACGTGCTCGAGGGCACCATCGTGCGCACCATCTCGCGACTAGACGAGACGTGCCGCGAGGTCAAGAACGCGGCGCGTATCATTGGCGACCCGGAGCTGTACCAGAAGATGCAGACGGCGCAGGAGATGATCAAGAGGGATATCACGGCCGTGGCGAGTCTTTATATGTAGAGGGCTTGTCGGGCCCACTTTCCTCGTATCTGGTCGTATTGGTTTGTCTTGGCTTCTGCATTGTTTCGAAGGGCTTCATCTGTGGACACAGTAGTGTGGCGGTTGGCCGGGATCATTTCCTCGTTTTCCTCTTACGATATCACGAGCGGGCATTTCAGGTGGTCATGGCGAACTAAAAACGGTGGTTTGTGATAGACGACAATGGATTCAATGATGGACACGGCTGCTGGATGTTCTGATCGTTCAGGATTCTTGTTGAACCAGCTTGCATGCATGCATTCCTTCCAATGGCCTACGATTTCAAGACGATCTTGCTGACAGATTTGCAGTCACTTTCTTTCTGTTAATCACTGACTTGGTTTTGTCAACAGAGACAAGCCTCACTCACTCAAGCAGACACAAGCAGCCACTTCGCCGATGCGATTCACCCAGTGGTACACAAAAGATGCAGCCCATCATGCAAGCCAACGGGATCAACCACCCTTTACCCGCCCTTCACTGGTCAGCAACCTCGCCCAGCCAAGCTAGGCAATGAATAGCAGCCTCGCAAGCCTGTCACCATCCTGCCCGCCTACCCAACCTAGAGGGCCTTGTTGGGTGGACAAGCGGGCTAGCTCGTCACCGGACCCGGAGCTAGTGTTGGAAGAGAACACCAGCGAGTGACCTGGCTTCATAAGCCGTGCCATCTTGCTCTTTGAAGGACACCCGAGACTGCAATATGCCCGAGTGGTTCGGAGCCACGAAGGCACGGCTTCGGTGATGTCCTTTTCATTCTTGCACGGATGGTCGTTGGTTCGAGTCGCTCATGTTGTGGTTTAATATGCTTGATTTTTGGACACCACCAGATCCAGCCACCTTGGACCCCTACAACATTTCCTTTCACTCTCTTGTGTTGATCTTTTGTGTATCATTGACGATACACCTCTAGTTGGGTCAGCATCATATTCCCGAGAATCTCAAATGTGAATCATTGGAGTTCTTTGGTGTTTCAATACAGCAACAAAGACGAACCGTCATGTTTGATATGCTGATGATAATTCATATGACTATGAGATGCCCTACTCCACCAACGCCAAACGTAGCCTAATCCATTCCAAATGATCGTGATCCGGCCCTTGTTCTAAAGCCTCAACACACGCACACGTTCTACCCAGATTTGCCGCACCACATCACCGGCCCGGCTCGCCCCCGAGGCCCGAGGCCTCCTAGGCCCTCAGCGCCCGCAGCCGCTGCTGCAGGGCGTCCTCCTGCTCGGGCGTGGGCTCGGTGGTGGCGTTCTCCTTGACGGGCTCCTCCTTGGACGCTGAGGCGGACGCGAGCTCCTGCGACAGCTCGACGCCGGCGTCGTCGGCCAGCTTGCCCAGCAGCTCGTGCACGGCGTCCTCGGAGACCTGGACCGAGGTCGACTGCGTCATGGCATCCTGGTAGATGCCGTTGGACATGGCGTACTCCTCGTTCTGGTTCTTGAACTGCTCGAGGGTCACGAGGGTCTGCGGCAGATTAGAAAGATTGCATGTTAGCTAATGTGTCTTTGGCGAGTATAAATGGGGAAGGGCGGTTTCAGGCTACGTGGGCTGTCGCACCTTTTCCGGGTTCATGTTCTTCTGCGCCCTGCTCATCGTCCGCGACGACTGCGCCATCATGGCCGTCATCCGGTTCATGGCGTTGTTGGCCTGGATCTGCGCGACGGACAACTCGGCCACGTCGGCGGCCTGGTCCATCTGCTGGGCGATGGCCTGCTTGGCGAGGAGCATGCGGGCCTTTTGGTAGGCTTGTTGTGTCTCGCCTTTCTTGAGGAGCTATAGGGTCGAGGTACAGCGTCAGTCATCTCGGCTCAGTCCACTGGTGCGTTCTCTGATCTGCAATCGGCGTCACTGACAGTCTGGATCTGCTTCTTAAGGTCGCTGTCTGCTTTTTGCGCCTTGGCGGCTTCGCGCCGGGCTTGTTTGGCATTGAACTGCAGTGATGGCGGGTCAGCGTCGCGCTTCTTTAATTCGCACTGGCGTGAGTGCCCTGAATCAGGCGGAAGGGAATGCGTACCCTCGCCTGGAACTCGGTCTGCATGTCTCGTGCGAGTTGTCGTTGCGACATGGTGGCGGTGGGATGAGGGGCTTATCGCGCGTGCGGGATGAGGTGTGACGGTTGTTCTTCGGAGGGTTGAGGAGTCGCAGTATGCACGAGGATCGTTGGATATCGGGGTGCGGATGTCGTTGGCGTCGCTTCGATAGGAGATCGTGGTTGCTTGATGATGGTTGTCGTTGTAGGAGGCAAGTCTGATGTCTTCGCCTTACCTGCCGCACGCATGGTCGGTCTCGGGCCCGTGTCGGGTGCCTAGGACACGGTAGTGGGGCAGGCAAAGCGGGACCTGCGCCACAATAGCAATGACGTCCCTGCTTACCTAGGTATGTACCTATGTACCTAAGCAGGGAGAGGAGGAACATTGGTGTAAGTCAAGCCACAACATCAGCCTCTCTCAAGTCAACGGCATCATCACTCGAGTTTCACAAATGGAGAATTAAGTAGCCGTTACACGATGCACTTTTGATTCCATCAGTCAGTAGTTTTCTTACCAATATTTCTGGCAACTTCGTATTTCCTCTTGGGTCACATGAACATCTTCAGAATGACATCCAAGGCAAAGCTCAACGTGCAGTCCTTCCCACGCCCGCCTCTCTTGGAGAAGACACCCAGGCATCTGCAGATCAAGTGGAATGGCCACCTGATAGCTGACACAAAGGACGCATACTGGGCACTCGAGACTCACCATCCTCCAACATATTATCTTCCGCCCTCGTCTATCAAGGTGCCCCTCACAAAGACAGCACGGACTACCTATTGCGAGTGGAAGGGTGCTGCCACCTATTGGAGCATCGCGGACCCGGCAAGCTCATCTGGAACGGTCTCGAATAGGATCTGGTCCTATGAAAGGCCGACCAAGGGCTTCGAGGCTATCAAAGACTACCTGTCCTTCTACGCTGGTCCGTGGGACTGCTTTGTGGATGGTGAGAAGGTTGAGCCCCAGGCGGGAGACTTCTATGGTGGTTGGGTCACAAGTGACATTGACGGCATTGTCAAGGGTAAAAACGGGAATTGGGATCCTGCACTGTGAGGCAAGGTCATAGTACTATTAACTCGGCTTACTTTGCTCCTTCAAACAATGCTACGCACCTCGACGGTCGAGTACAAAGCTACGGTCGAGTGATAAAGCCACGGTGTCTTGGGGTTGTCCTGTCCACCTGCTGTGGTATAGAAAGGATTACCACAAAGACTTACCAACAAATTCAATGTGACCAACATTACTACAGCTTACTTGTAAGAACACATGTTTCAGGCTCGAAATCATGACTTCGACCGAAGACAAAGGAGCCTCGTTGCCTTGGTTAGGCCTCACGCATTCTGTCGTGCAACCAAGATATCGGACCCTGCGTTCGCCAGAATCTAAAACATTGAACAACTGGAGTCCTTAGAAGGGTACCATGACCCATGACTTTCGACGAGAGATGCTCTCGGTTTCTATTGTGCTCGTGTCGGTGGCACTTCTTGACTCACATTCTTGCTAGGCCTTTCGAATCCGAGTGCCTCCGTCAGGCTGACATGTCGGACCGCTCACTGCGATCATCAGGCTATGACTTCCTATCTTTGATCTGATTCGAGTTGACCTTCATACAACACCTGAGGCATTGCGTATGCAGAGCTGCCTCACAGTGTTGGCATCGAGAGCGTCGATGCTCTCCTGTTGAAAAGAAGTATATAAATTGGCTCGTCGGCCAACCTCGAGCACCTCAACCCTGTTACTGGACACCGACCTCAAACACTACCATTCCTACACTCCACAGTCCTCGAGACACAAATTCGTCAGAAACAGACATTTCATCCCTCTCGCCCCAAGATGGCGATTCCCAAAAGAAGAAAACAGAGAGATCACGACTCGCCGGCGGCGAAAAAGCGCAAAACGAATACTACATTCACGATTGACAATTTCATGGCAGACTTTCCACCCACGAATGAGCCTCTTGACAGCAGCGATGGCCCACAGCTGCCCTCTTCAGTCCTCGAAGACAATGAAATGCAGGATGGCAAGGAAAGAAAGCCTCCCCTACGGTCAACATTCAACGTCAAACTCCCCGTACAACTCAAGTACCATGACAACGCTCCTTACGACTGGATGAAAAAGCAGTACTCGCACTGCATCATACCTGAGTTAGGAGAGGAGTACAACTTTGCCTTCGGGTCTCCAACCTTCTATTGTCTGTGGGATCTTCACAACGCTCGAGTCCGGATCCGAGACGGAGAATCCCTTCCCGAGCACCAGGTCTGCAGTCTTGCAACTCGCTGGATTTGCTTGGAAGAGGAGGACCGACCGGCATCTGATGGTTACCTAGCCAATGGCGAAATCTTTGTTGCCACTTGTCTTCCCATTGGCGTGGATGAGGATGATGCTCTCCAACAGTATTTTGAGACGTCCTACTCAACGGAACTCTCCGCGCGGCATTACGTTCCACGCAGCAAGTACTCCGTCCACTTTGTGGGCCAGCCTAAGGAGAACGAGAACGAGGAGATCCAAGAAGTCAACGTCGGTTCGGTCCTCATTCGTAATACCAAAACCGGTCAAATGGTATACATTGACACCGGGGCGCTCCCCAGCCGCAAGGGACGGGCGAGAGAGGCAAGGGACGTACTGAGGGCTTGGTTAGAGTTTCAGAAAGGGAAGTGCCCAATGGCGGACTTGGGACCAATCAGCGATTCTGAGCCCTTGGTCCTTGATGTGGACCAGGAAACTTCCCCGAGCCTTCGGTCCCTCCACGCACTTGTCTCTGCGTCACTGTTCCTTCGCCGCCGCATCACAAACTGGGGCGAGGTGAAATCTTTCAGGTTTCGAGGTGTACCTACCTCTACCACCGTGGCAAATTACGCGCTACAGAACATCTCGGGCTGGCTTGGTCTGAGATCCCCGGGGAGGCGTTCCAAAGCTGGCGCCAAGGCAGCGAATAGCTTTCAGGCCAACTACGACAAGGATGCCCTCTTTGGCCGAAACCAACCTGCCCCAATATCCCAGCGTATTGCCTCGGCTCAGAAAGGTAGACCGCCCGTTTACAACGAGGAGATTGATCTCGCCGAGAATGCCAGCGACCACGAGGATAGCCTCACCGATAGCAGTACTGCTAGCAGCCGCAATAGCGTCGACAGCGACCAGGACACTGTTGTTGCCGACCAAATGATCAACGACACGGAGGTTGCCAGTGGCAACGAGAAGAGTGACAGCGAGGTTGCCAAGGACAAGGGATCCGCAACCAAGAAATCAGTTAGCTGGAAGGAACCTGTTGAAGAGGACCTCAAGGACGAGGAGCCTGATGAGCCCACCCAGCAAGATTCCAACGGCGACGACCCCAATCACGAAGACGTCAACGGTCAGAAATCCAGCAGCGACAGTGAGACCAACAGCAATGACGATAACGACCAGAACTCTCCTGCTTCAACTTAAACTCGTGGCACAGGAGCGTGTGAGAGCAAAGCGGGTGAGAAACTCAAGGAGGGCATGATGGTACGGGATGTGGCTAGTTCACCATTGAACCTCTGTCATTACTCTCCTGTTCTCCGAACGTTCATCAGGAGGATTGCACCAAAGAGAGAGACACTGTGGGCTGGAAGACCAAGGCTGAAGTGAGAATTCCAGGCGCTTGGAGTGAATTTTACATAGACCAACACCATGATAAGATTGTCATTTTGTTTCACACCGAAGTTCCCTTTGTGATGACTTTGCAGCTAAAATCGGCAGTCAACGGGCGATTTATACTGCCCGCTTGGCCTTCATTTACATGCAGTAGCAAGGTTGATCAACACCAAGCGGTATAAGACCAAACTATTGAAGAATGCCGACTTTCAACTGGAGACTGCTAGTTCTTGTAAATATATGACTCTGTAACAGTACTCAAGTATCCGTCGATGGTAAGTTAACAGTTTCAAAATCATGTTTTCTGCCACTAAGTCTAACCCACTGGTTGTATTCTGAGGTGATGACGTCCCGATACATATGTATCATTCACTCTCTTCTCCTCCGATTCACAAACAATAGTCATTATGACTTCTTCAAGCCTAGCCAGACTTTACACAATCACAGAATGGGAACATCTCACAACAATAAATGCTCATCATGCCCAGTCAGCCAGGCAAGTCTGCCCCTCGATCAGCTCAGCATACTTTATACTGGCCTTCCACACACTGGCTCGCTTCTTCTCATCCTGCGCCTCGATACCCACCTCCTTGGGCTCAGACCCATTCATATACAACCCCTTGGGCTGCTTCCCAAACGGCGGCCCTATCTCCAGAGCAGCTGCGAGGACATCGCCTGCTGACTTGTGTTTCAGGCGCAATGTACCGTTGGGCCACACACGACCCGAAACGTGCATCACGGCCGTGTAGATCGAGCCTACCAACAACCCGAGGCCACCCGTGGTGATCTTGGTCGGCATCAGGCCCGGGTCCACGCCCAGGACCGAGATGCTGCTGAGGTTCGGGTCTGCGTCCAGCCGGCGTTGGAGCTCGACACTAAGCGGCGAACCTCTGTATCAGCTGACGTCCGTAGCCTGCAGGGGAGGAGGTCTATAGCTCACATCATCATAGCAAGGCACAGTTTTGAGGCCCCATAGCGTCGTATTGCAGCAAATCCCCATCGGTCCTTGGACGGGTCGCCTGGTGGGCTCCAATTGCCTTGAATAACGGACTCGATGGTCTCGCTACTGCTATCGGCAAAGATCGTCTTCCATTTTGGGTCCTCGTATGCACCAGATGATTTGTTGGCCTCGTCAAGGGGGCTTGGAGCATCAACGTATTAGCTCGGACTGGAGACTTCATGGAGGTTGGAGATGATGCACTGACTCGTGGACCCAGCTTCCTACGACAACTATCCTGCCAGACTCCTGGTCCATACTCTGTAGCAATAGGAGGACTAATAGCCAATGCCCCAGGTAGTTAGTCGCGAAGGTAATATCAAGGCCGCTTTCAGTCCGCGTCTGGCCTTGGCTTTCTCTATAGGCTGCATTAAGAATCAAAGCCCGGATGCGCGGGATTTCTCCGGCGCTAACTTTGGCATTGACAGCGGCCGCAACTTGGCGAACGTTGGCTAGATTCGACAGGTCAAGCGAGAGTGTGTCGTGCGGGTGAGACTGTGTGGCTCGTAGAGATGACTGGAGCGCGGTGGCGGTGTTCGCATCTCGAACTGTGTAGATGCCGTGGCAGCCAGACAGCTCCGGTCTCGAGACGATGGTGTCAACAATGGCGGTGCCGAGGCCGCCGTTTGCGCCGGTCAGGAGAATCGTGCCGTTTACGGCTGTCATTTTGTGTTTGCCTGGATTGTAAAGGTCCGGACTGCACTGAAGGTATGCAGAATAATGCGGAAGCAGACCAAGGTCACAACTTCGAGTCACCCAGGTTCCCAGAAGCTCGCAACGTTCGGCACACTACAACTCGGCTCCAGGGGTCTGTTCCTCGTCGTCAAGTCAAGCTTTGCCACACGGGCTACGGTTGGCGACATCCTACGGATCCTGCTCGAGAATCGTATCCAGTAATTACCTGCATTAGAAAGGAGTGGAACCGTCCGTGTTGCAAGGTCTCCCCAGGACCAACGTTCGCGCTACGCACCAACAGGTGCATATAGGGTCCGTTGCTTCCATGCACTAGCTGAATAGACCCATTTATAGGCCAACCAGTCTGCCAGTGTAAGACGGAAATTGCACCAACAGTTGCATTGCAAAATAGCACTAAGACAAGGACGCTGAAACAGCAGAGAGAGGATCTTTAATCAAGACCCACAAATTGATGATGTTGATGCCTAGGAGCTGCAGACATGTCCAATCATTCATTCGTAGATCCCGCCCTTCTGTTCCTAGCCCAGTAAACTACACGCAGTCAGTCAGCGTCCCCTAGCCCTCTCAAGATGGGATCTTGAAGCCACCAGGGACGAGACGTGTGAAGATTCCATTAGGATCACCCCTGTCTCGCAGCCGCTGCAGCTGCCGGACGCTCTCGTCCCCGTAGGTCGAGATCGGATCCTGCCAGTCACCGGCATAGTTGAGATAGACGAAAGGATCGTAAGCCCCGAGATCGCGAGCAGACTTTTCAACGTCGCCAACGAGTGCGGCAGCCGCGGCGGTAGCACGCTCATTATCTGCCTCATCTGACCACGCATGGGAGAAGAGGCACACGACACGGGTACCGTTGCGGTCGGCTAGCCCCAGTGCGTTCCCTGTTGCGTCGCGCTGATAGATCTGAGGGGGAAGCGGCTCGAATGACATCGACCACGTGAGGCCCTTGATGTCCTTGACTCCCTCTAGGCTGCCAGTGAAGGCATTGTATGCCGCACGGAGCATTTCCTCGGACGGCAGGAAGGTGGTCGTTGCGAAAAGGTATCTAGTCCCGCTCAGCGACTGGCATGATGCCTCGGAAGGGGGGTAATGCTTACTGCGACTTTCCTGGGGGTAGATAGCTTGCTTTTTGCTGCGAAAGCGCGGTCATGTTGGTAAGGGAGGATGCACTGTAGAAAGACGGTTGATCGAGGAACTGCTGGTAGTACAGTGGATTTTCGACCGCCTCTGTATAGACCAGATCGTTGGTAACAACTGTCATGTTTTTGGACTGTGACTATCCAAAGCCGGTGAAGAACGAGGCATTCTCGTCGTAGTTCTCCTCTTTCGAAAGACTGGCGAAGATTTTGATCTGGTCGTCCACAGTCGAAAGTGGACTGTATATGGTGGCAGCCCATACAGGGCCCTGCTCAAACGTCCTGAGGTCAATCCGGGTGACGATGCCGAAGTTGCTGGATCCGCCTCGAAGTCCACGGAAAAGATCCGTGTTCTGCGCCTCATTGACTTCCACAATGGAGCCATCGGCCAGAACAACTTCGAAGGCTGTAACTGTGTCACAAGTCCAACCATAGCGAGATCCGAAATGAGAAAGGCCACCTCCGAGAGTCAGCCCTCCCACGCCCACGCCGGCGACCCGACCTCCAGCAACACTGAGCCCCAATGGGTCGAGCTTAGCGAAGACGGCGTCCCATGTTGCGGCCGGACCCACAGACACGATCGAGTCTTGGACGTTCACATCGATCGAGTTGAGACTCGCCAGGTCGACCGTCACCCCGCCCGGGGAATTAGATGCACCGGGACACCACAAATGCCCCCCGGAACGAATTGCGAAACTGCAAGAGTCGGCATCAGCGGTTAGCGACCGAACAAGGGTCGAGACATCGCTGGCCGTATGCGGCTTGACAAAGCACAGTGGCTGGACCGAAGACGCTTGTAAGGCGAAATAAGACGATAGGCGCGCATTGTAGGCGGGACTCCCTGGGAGAGACACCTTTTCCGGGCCCAGCAGCGCCACTAATTCTTCGCACTATGAGTGAGGCTGCATCAGCCTCGAGGTATTCCAGCACATGCCAGTGTCGCGCAAACGATGCAACACAACATTGAAAGGTCTGATACGTACGCGACGCGAACTATCACTGTCTGCCATTGTTCTTTTGTTTTCGTGGAGTTGAATGCAGTCGCAATTAAAGATGAGGAGCCCAAGAAAGCTCACACAATACTGTCGATGTTGACAGAATTTTGACAAGTGGTGTTCGAGTTGCAAAGGGGGGACAGGATGATATGACATGGACCGGTCCATTTGGTTGCAACGTCCTTTAAGTAGGGCCCTTCATTTAGTACGTCGAGCAGCTAGGCGACACCCCCACAAGTGACCATTACGACTTATCGTAGTACTCGACTAGCAACCAACAGACTGATCCAGGCGGCTAGCTGCGCCGCAGCTAGCACAAATAACATCCCCACCAGAGCAACTGGTCCGGGAATCCTCTTAAATCACCCAGTCTAGAGATCTACTGTCGATTCCTTCACCATTGTTGCAATACATCCAGACAATCGCTCAGCCACCCAGCTATGCCCCGGTCTGGTCCTGTGCTTCATCTGAGGCAGTTATGCTCAGTGTATCTTTGGACCAGCTTGAAATTATCAAGCGTTCATCATGCTGCGCTCTGCTATTAGTACACAGAGAAAACACACCAATGTAGAAATGGGATTCTGGAAGCTGTTACTGGGATGCGGATCAGATCGTATGACGAGAAATGCGGCTCAGGTTAGAACCAAGGTTGCCGATCATGCAGCTGCAAAATTCCGTTTGTTACAGACGCCCCTATTCAGTCATCTAGGCCACCTCCAAGTACGCCCGTAGGCCCGACTTCGTGGCCGCAATCAGGCTGCCAGCTTCAGGCTGTCAGCGTCAAAAAGGTTTCATACCATCAATTTTTTTTTCTTGAACTTTTTCTATCCAGATCTGCAGCAATTTTACCGGTTGCCTGATTGACATCGCATATGGAATCACTGGACACATCAAGGGTCCCAGCCGCCCACGGCGGTGTGTCGTGTGTGCCAATGTCACAGCCCTGCTGGTTATGCCTCCCCATGCACAGTTCTTGTGATCAGACGACTTGTCCATCATTACTCCTATTCGGCCAAGAAGGCACAGCCATGGCAAAGGCGACATTGGACGGCGAATATTGGATCATCTCGACATACCTCCCAGCACTAAAGGAGTCAGCCGCGAATGGTTGTCTCGTGTGCGCCACACTCTACACTGGTATCATGACAGACCGGCGCTGCCACGAGCTCAAGGACATAGCGCACAAGGACATAGCGCAAGTGAGAGTTGCTCACAATGGCCATGTCAGTCTGGTAAATCTCGATTGGATGACCTGGGTGGCAGATCTGAGCTTCTATACTACCACCAAGAATTCAGGTAAGAAATATTTACGCGTCCTCTTCCGCCACACCCTCACAACTTGGATGATATTTATAACACTGCAGATGAACCACGCCGGTGCCTGGCGTTTCCCGCCTTGGCTGCTGCCCGTTCAGTCAGTACAGAATCCGACATAACTTTTGATCAAATTCAGCAATGGATGCAAAGGTGCAGGTCTCATCCACACTGTCCAAGGGAAGGCGATCCAGTCCTGCCGACCAGAGTTCTCGACATAGGAGATTCTCCAGTTAAGATTTACTCAACAATCCAGTGCAATTTCTGTTGCGTATGTTTGAACTGACATGAAACAATAGGAGCAAGACCTTAGGCTTGTCGACACGCATGGAAAGTCTGGACAATATGTCACACTTAGCCATTGCTGGGGAACTTCTCCCTTGATTCGTACAACCTCGGCGACGATCGAACAAAGGAAGAAAGCAATCCCGCTCTCGCAAGTTCCCAAAACATTTCAAGAAGCAACCTCGATCCTCCGTCGCCTAGGATTCAGATACCTCTGGATTGATTCCCTTTGTATCATCCAAGATGACGAGGCTGATTGGCAGCGTGAATCAGCTCAAATGGCCGGTATTTATGCGAAAGCCGCATTGACTATTGCTGCCAGTGCTTCTCAGGACTCCAGGGGGGGCTGCTTCAGAACTACACCAAAGCTCTCCGGGTCCAACTCCTGGGAGATCGCCGTGGAATATAGAACACCGGATGACAGCCCCGCTGAATCTCTGTCCCAAAAGGATTCAGATGACGCTGGTCGGAAATCGGAAGGCGTTCGCTGGTTTGATGATGACGAAATGGCAGATTACTGGGAACAACGGGAATCAGGAGGACAGGTACGCTCCGTCTTCGGTTCCTCGGGCGAGCAGCTCTCGTTCATGCGATATTTGCCAGGCGATGCCCCGCCGGCCTCGCACCCCAGCAAATGCTCCCCCGAAAACCCCAATACCATGAACAAAAACAGAAACACGGGCAGAATTCGGTCAGCCCAGGCGCAGAAACCTCCAAATTTCCTTGGGAGGCTTGAAACTTTAGAACACTCGACCGGTGTGTACGTGCGGGATTTGCTCAGTCATTACGAGTTCAGATCCAGCGGAATTCCCATGCACTCAGCCAAGTACCCTCTCAGTCGTAGGGCATGGGTCCTTCAAGAGAGACTGATGTCTACGCGGATCTTGCATTTCACTGCCTCGGAGCTCGTGTGGGAATGCAGCTCTGAATCCTGTTGCCAGTGTGGGCTGGTGGGATGCGATGCATTGATGTGGGAGCCGGGGTCGGATCCAGCACGAGCATCTGCCAGGTCGCTGAAGCTGGTCTTTGAGCAAGCCATCCGAGAGGCGACCAGTGGAAAGCCAGAGCAAATCAAATACATGTGGGAGAGGCTCGTCGAAATATACACTTCCAAGTCGATAAGCCAGAAGACAGATCGTCTTCCAGCGATATCAGGCCTTATAAAGCGACTGCAGCAGGCCGATGCAGGAGAGTGTTTCGCGGGGATGTGGAGGAAATATCTCCCAGAGCACATGACGTGGTACCTGGCATCGAGTGTGAAAAGTGAACACACCCGGCACAAGACGTATGTGGCTCCGACATGGTCTTGGGCATCAGTCAATGCTCGTGTGGTCTTCAGTCAGAGTCTCGACAGCAATACAGCAAGAAGACTGACTCTGCCCGAGCCTAATATGGTCGCCGAGGTTCTCAACGTACAATATACGCTGGCTGGACTCGATCCCACGGGCGCGCTCTCCGATGGAGTGCTTACCATTCGCGCGCCCGCCCTGACAGCGGAGCTGCTGAGTAGGCGGCGCGGGAAGACGGAACCGCCTGCTCGTACTCAGCGGAGAAAATTCGTTTTCGAAATCCGCCATTCGCAGCTTGGAGAAACAGTTGAATTCGAACCAGATTCAGTGTCAGATATCGACACCTCGGTCGGAAAGCAACATGTCCTGTGCGTACAGTGGACCAAGGAGGCGGATCCGCAACCAGTAGTGGCACAGCTCAGAGCACTTGGGTTGCGGAAGAGAACCTTTCTCCTGAAATCGCATTTCCTGGTTCTTCGACAATGCTCCAAAAGACTGGACAGGTATGAGAGGATCGGGCTGGTGGATTCCTATACATTCTATGGGTGGCCTGATTATCAACCTTCAAACCAGCAATTTAGCATCGACAAATGGTTTCAAAGGGCCTGTATCCGAACACTAGACCTTATATAGGTATGTTCAACAAACTATAAAGATGAAAATTATTGAAACATTTCGCGCTAAGGGAAATTTACAGGGATCGGATGCACAATGGGTAGTGTTTAGAATCTGCTTTCTCCTCTCATAATTAGTCTCAGCAGTGGTCAATCTTTATTGAGATGGGTTTGATATGCACTCATTTACCTGTTTGAGTTCTGTTTTCGGCTTCGCCCCTTTCAATCTGTACTATTTGCCAAAGAATACGGAGATTCGCACCTGTAAAAACAGAGGATACATCGATATATCAACTTATATCATAGCCATAGCTAATTAAAGCACATTACCTAAGTTTAACTTATTTACCTAAGTACTTATATTTAATACCTTATACTTAAGTTAAATAAATATATTAATTAAATATATAAGCTAAGTATAGGGATATTAAATATTAAGTATGGGTATAAGTAAAAGTATAAGTATTAGGTATATAGATTTTGGGTGTATGGGTGTTGGGTATAGGTATTGGGTATGGTTGTTGGGTATGGGTTTTGGGTGTGGGTGTTGGGTGTTGGGTGAGGTGATGATGTACCGGTGTACCCTCCGTTTTTGCAGGTGCGAATCTCCGTATTCTTGCCAAAAGCAGTCTGGGACCAGATGACTTGGTCTTGATGCAGTGTGCCGCCATCCTCCCCTGCTACGTGTCCCATGGATTGCGTGTCGAAATCTTCCGGCCCAAAGAAAGATTGTAGCTCGTCACTACAAGGCTCACAGTATACCCCTATCTGTACCTGGTGACGACAGAGGCCTGAAGTGGGGTTGTCTTGCTGGCAACTGTTCTTCAGTTGATACCCCGGAATTGAGGCTTGCTCCTGGAGCGGGTGAATCTCAGAATTTCCGAAGACCATGTCTTGTTGCTGGTAGCATGAACCTTCGTTTGATGAACCAAAGACACTGTTTGACAACGTGGCCATATCAGGCAAGTCAGGCGTGGCAGCAGTCAGTTGCAAACTGGAAGATGGCGTGAGTGTGCTGTGGTTGTCTCTGGCATCACTTGAAGAGTTTCCTGTGCTCGAACTGGTGTCTGTCATATCTGGCAGAGAATGCATGCCGGAACCTCTGATTCGATGGAAGATGCTGTCTGACTGGTTGAAATCATTCGAGAGACTCAACCCCTCGAGCTGGGTTGCCCAAGGTGGATGTGGGAAGGTGAGGCCATGGCTCGAGGAAGCTCGCTTTCTAACAGCTTGCAGAAATCTCGAGTCTTGTTGCTTCCTCCTATCACAGTATATGTGATTGAAGGCCTTGCGAACATTCTTGAAATTCTTGACAATGTACCGGAATCCGTCCTCGTGCGTGTGTCGAGCGAAAATTTGGAAAAATTGAGCAATGCTTTGCTCATTGTAGCACTTTTCTTGCACTTCAGCCAGCTCCACTGGCTCTTCGTAGTCTTGAGTGCATGTAGTGTCAGCAACGTACAGAGAGATTTTGGGAATTTTTAAATATATGAGAAATTCAGTTGCTACTTACCAGGGTTTGGAACATCCTCATCGGCAGGAAACAAATGTCTCCATATGGAATCCCAAGTATTTAAAATAAGGTATTAGTTAAGGCTGGTGGGTGTAGGGGCAGGGCGGTTGGGCCCTGCACTGCAGAGGCCCCCTTATCGATAAGCCCCTCCTGCCTGCACCTTTGCGGCCCAGAGGGCCAGGGAGACCTCTCCCTCCTCTCTTTTCTTTTCAGGCCAGCTTACTCGTAAAATCCACATAGTTTGGTGCACAATTCGAGACAACGTGCCGTCCAGCCCAAGTGTCTCACTGGGCTTCTCACTGCTACTACCGTTTGCTACCAAATTATGACTTGGCAATATGTGACGAGACACTTGTACCTCCATAGTCTCATTTCAATCTCAGGGGCTGCAATTCTGGAATACGAGTGTCCGGTGACAACAAAACACAAAGAGACCATGACAGAAACACCTCGTCTTTGAAGTCTAAAGGCTTAAACACCTGTGCAACCACTCAGACTCACGGACCATCAGCTACAGGAGGGCCCCAAAGGCAATCGCGAAGGTGCACCATTGAGATTCCATGACGGCCCAATCCCGGCGGTGAGGCACAAACGCAATGCCGCCACCACCAGATTTCGAGTCCTTTCCCCGGCGTCGGCCGGTCCTTCGCGGCACGGCGTCGACGCCCAACCTAAAAGATCAGGGCATCCCATCGATCCCTGACCCACCACCAGCGTACGAGGTGTTCCCCGGCGTCGACGCTGGTGGGAGGCTCAACATTATTCTCCCCAGCCCAAGGAGGCTGCCATCGCCCGCACCGCCGGGTCCCGGACCGTTATTCCCGGGGCCGCCTTCATGTGCAGACACTTTTAACGAGCCGCAGTATAGACCCTACCGACCTGCAGCATCTCCGGTCCCTCCGGTGTCTCCCTTGTCATCAGTTCCGCCTGCGCCATCAGGGTCAGAAGCCTCGTCATCCGCATCGCATTATCAACCTTCACAACCAACGGGCTTGCCGCCTCCAGTCAAGTCGGAAACATTCGCAGTCCCTTTCAATCATGTCCCTCCTCCTCCACCACCACCTTGTCCTCCCCCAATCAATGCGGCAACCTTCCCCGTAACTGCACACGAACGCCCTCCAGCTTCCCCAGTCCTTGCAGGTCCACCTTCGGCACAGACTTTCCCCTTGACAGCGCCTCATCCGCCAGTCACGCCAAGCTATGGCCACTCGGAAGCGCTGTCCACAGGCTCGCAGACAACTGAGAAGACCTTTTGGCAGACGGCCCTTGATGAGACCAAGTACTTCGCTGGAGGACTAATCAGTCATCCTTTTGAGTACACCAAGCACTTCGCTATCCTTCGCCACTCCACTGCCTTAATCTGGTATCGTGGTCCCTCGACATCTGTCACAGTCACCGTCTTCTCGGATGCACCACTGCCTCCTACCCGCACAGTATGGCTTCAGCGAAAGGGTTTCTCCGGAAACATGGGGATGAACCTCAAGTCCCTGGTTGGCGCTAATGACTCCTGGCTCGACGTCACGCCCTCATCACAAGCCTTACCTGCAGATATGGCAGAAGGCGATGAGCGAGCATGTCAGCGCGACATCAAAAAGTTCCTCAAGAAGGCGCCCAAGAACCTCAGCAGGCACATGCCGAGAGAGACCCACGTCGTCCGTATCCCAGCTGCAGCTGACGATGGGTATTTCCGACTTGTCCTCTGCGCCGGCGGTGGCGATAATGGGAACAGCAAGAGGAAGGTTCTCTGCCCCACCCCGGTCTTCCGCATTGCTAGTACGTCTGCCGATGCGAGTGTCGTGCGTGGAGCAAGCCTCGCTAGCATGCCACTTGAGCTTGGCATCAAAGCCGGCTCGATCGTCGCGACGACGGTTGCGAATAAATACATCGGCCCTGCTGCCGCCGTTGTGCAGTCAAGGACGAAGAAGCTCCAGACGGCCAAGTTTGTCACAAAACACGCCACCCATATCGCCTCTGGAAAGTCTGCCATCGAGAAATCAGGTATCAAGACGACCGTTACGGGATACGAGGCACAGTATGCCACCACGAGAAGCCGTGGATATGCGCCGTGGCAGGATGGTGATGCCGGCTTTGAAGAGGCGCCGCCTGAAGTAATTGGCCCAGACTCGGGCCCTGTCGACCCGTTTCCCGTCGGATTCGACGGCAGAGTTGTGCGCGGCACCGGGAGAGGTGGGATGGAGCTGGGGATCCCAACAGCCAATCTCACCGACATCCCCGAAGACGTCAGAATGCGCATGCGGGGGGTCTATTTTGGCTGGGCATGTATTGTTCCCAGAAGCGGCCTCGAGCACATTTCTGCGGACTGGCACGAGAGCATCATCACAGTCGGGCCAGCCCCCTACGCCACTCCTCGTATTGTTGCCAAGAACATCGCTACTGTGCACATCATTCACGAGTTTGGTGGCGCCCTATTCCTAGAGACCAAGTTGAAAGTCTTGATCATGGGCCAGCTGCGGGTGTCTACACCACCAGTCGGCTCAGGCGCGGCCCTGCAGGCATATGGTGCAGATGTCTTGCTTGCCGTTGCGAGCTTGAGTCGGGCCAACTGGGGTCCGGGAGAGACGAGGGAGCGCATGCGCACAACGAGGAGCGAGATGAGCTTGGCGGATCGGTATGTTGAGGCTAGAGAGAAGGTGCAGAAGCAGGTCGATCGGATACCTGTTCATCTGGCTGGTGTCAGGACGGATGGTGCGGCGTTGAGAGACCAAGCCTTTGGAAATGGGGGCATGTGGATTCCAAGATGAACTTTCTAAATGCACCTGAGACGGTCCTCACGCTTTAGCGGCAGCGGAAGCACAATGCAGCTGTGAAGAAATGTTGATTCAGAACTATGGTTGCCTAAGGAAAAAGAGGGGAAAGACAAGAATTGCTCAAAGGTCAAGTCACAGCAGTTTTGTAGGCCTGTTGTGGTAATAAGATAAGCCCATCAGAAGGGCCCAGCGGGCCCAGCGTGCAATCAGCCCCAACGACCCTGACAGCACCCATCTTGTATATCTTAATAAACTTAATTTATTAAACTCTACACTATGATTACTATAAAATCCTTATGATATGTGTTTAATTTCAATAATTAATATAATTATATATAATTTATGTAGCCTGATTACTATTTGGTAGTTAGGAAAGGTACTGCTTAGCCTACTAATCAGTCACTACTTAATACCTACAAGGCTACTACTAGTCAGACACGGCTTAAATAGCTAATAGCAAAGCGGCAGCGCGTACCGCATTACAGATATTACAGCCTCGGATCATCAGCCGGACCAGGGGTAACATGCAGGATTATTCGGTGAGAAAGTGCATTTGTGCCATTCCATACATATCTGAATGAAACGATGCGGAATGAGGCGTGCCAGTACGATGCCGACCATCTGGGCAACAAACCGCCCACAGATAATATATCCATTCAAATGCACGACAGTACAGTTGCAGACAGACGTGTATGGATTGGAAACGAGTTGCTAGCAGTTCATTCAACGTTGAATGAAGACAGCGGTTTCCCCGCGAAAGCCTGATACCACTGTCATGGCCGAAGGCTCACACGAGCAGTTATGTGTGTGGCTTCCAATATCCTCATGAATACTGACCTGTGAGGATATACGAGAGACCAATGGTGCACTCATTGCAACTCTCTCATCAAAGACAGCTCGCAACGACTTGCTACTCATGGCCAGGCGAGGCATTCCATAGGGTTATCCTCTGCAATTCCTAGCTCCCTTGAGCCAGAGGCTGAGACGAGGAGTTCGAGTGATGTCCCGTCAAATCGCCTGAGATGAAGCTGCGATTGAAGTGTTCGTAAATTTCTGACCTAGATATACGCTTTGACATGTACGAGGTTAGTCTTTCTCAATGCTCACGTGCCATTCTCCAGAAGCCACTTGCGGAGTGCCTCAGCCAGGGTTTGACCCTGAATCTGCTCCTGGCATTCGAGGACATCAGACTTCGACTTAGCCAACGCCCTCCACGTGATCAAAGGCTTGCTGCCTATGAACGTCTTCTTCGTTACGACATTCCGAGTGGCTTGGTCGCTTACGCAGCGCAGTGCATACAAACGACCACGCTAATCAGCTGAGGCAGCAGCCGGCAGCCTGGCGTATGTGATTACGGGGCGTGGGACTTACGTCAGGGCGACCCGCAATGCGTCAATCAGCTCTCGTAAGACACGAGGAGCAACCAGCCAACCAGGCCGCGCCTCCAGCCCTCGCAGTCAATGTCTCCCCCGTATCTGCCGTCGCAGCGATGAGCGCCTTGAATCAATGCCACTCCATTCCGTTCCGTAATTCCCGGGGCTGGGGGAAAGGGGGAGGGAAAAGGGTGTCGTTGCATCGAGTTGCGGCATTAGCATACCACCTAGGTAGGTAGGTGGCATTCAATGTTGCAGGGCCATTGAGCCGCTTTGCACCTTGCTCCGTGGCTGGTTGATCGGCCCCTTTTGGCTAGCGGCCGGCGGACCATCCCTTTCTTGCCCAGCCGTCCAGACCCGTCAGAGCCGTCCACCTTCCGCAAAAGACCCTGAATAGGAGCGCGATGATACGAGGAGGTGGCAAACTGATGGGCGTCGTTTGTGGTCATCTTAATGACTTATTACTCAAACAAACTTCCGTTGGAAATTTGGCCGTTTCAAGACCACCGTGCGACCAGGGGCTGCGGGAGAGCCAATTCCAGGGTTTCGCGTCTTTGGGTCCCGGTGGCGGCAACGCGCGCTACTTCGACTGTTTAATAAGGGCTATTTTTGCTGAGGCCATCATCGTGCGGCAATGCGCCAACGTTGCGCGGCTGTCTGGATTTGACTTTTTGCCGATGGGGAACAAGCTTCGCGAACTCAAAACGTTGCAATGAGTCGAGATCTCTGGGAAAACCTTGGGCGTGTCCGGAGAGATGGGATGGGATGTTTAACGTTCGCGCGAGGTCATGCCCCAGACAAGAGCTTAGACGGATCTGCCCAGTGTGGCAGATTTTCTGCTTGTGCCTCGTCAGTAAATTGACGGCGCGTTGGCAGTCAAGGCCTGTCTCTGCTCTGCTTGCGTCTGGTCGTTCTTCGAGACTCCGACCTGAGTCGTCTTCGTCGTCGAGACATGTTTCAAATCTCTTGGAAACGAAAGGGGGCCCAGCTGTCAAGGGAGGTGGGAAGGGATGGTCCCAGAAGGCAAGTCTTCAGCACGGACGTTCAGTTCGGCGGGTTTGTGGTTGCCTCAGGCACGAACATGATGTTAGCGGACCCGCCCCCTTTTCATTCTCGAAGCCACAACGTCGCAAGCGAGCTGCGCAAGCGAGCTGCGCAGAATGCCAGCGAGACCTTCTCGAAGGTCGAAACTCCCCGTGGCAAACCCCATCCGACCCATACGACGGCTTCGCTTCCGGAGCTGGCAGAGGCCCACTCCTGGCTGTCGTGCAGTGTCGAGCCAGTTCGTTGCCAGTTCGTGCCTGGCTGGCCCAGGCTTGATGTGGAGGCGTGGAGCCATCGCGGAGTCGCGGGTCGAACGGCGAGCGGGGGTCGGGCTGCAGGTTCCGGGGCCCAGTGGCCATGACAGCGCACCACCGCCCGTTCGTCCAGGTTGTGGACTTGGGCTGGCGGGGACGACTCGTCCGAGCCCGTCGACGGTGAGTCGGGGGTAGTTGACCGCTGACTCGGCCCAGCCGATGTCCACGTCGTGAGGGTCGTGGCCCCGGGTCCGTGGGGACGAGCTTCGCTGGCGACAGAAGGGCGGTGTTTGATGTCTTGTCCTGTCCCGTCCTGTCCTATCTTCGCTGGTTGTCAAGGGGCCATCTTGGATGTCGGTGTGCAATGGCGATTGCTGGCAAGGACGGAGCATCGTCGCATGCACAGTGGGTGGTGTACCTGGCCAAAGAGAGGCGCCTGACAATCCGGTGTGCACCAACTAGATAGTCTATCTGAAAACATGACGGATGGCCGAGGAGCTTCGTCGTTCAGTAAAGGCATGATGGAGCTTCAATATATCCCGGAGCATCGACTGACGGCAGTGTCGGCGGTACAGTAGCTGAACCCGCAGACCAAGAACCGGCCAACCCGATATCAAACTTCCCGATCAATAATAAGATGGGAGGATGCAAGGGGGAACCGCCAATCTGAGGGTCCTTTCCGCAATCCCGTATTGGATGTCGTGCTCGGGGCGGAAGGGAGGGCCTGGATGGCGGTCGGTGGACGGTGGATGGCGGACGCGGACAAGCGTGACAGGTGCCCCCCAGGATCCCAGATCGCTGTCCCGGCTGAGCATTCCGACTTCCCACTTTGGGTGGTGGCTCCCAAACGGGCAGGGCTCCGTTTATTTTCGAAATTGGAAACGGCCAAGTCCTTGTGCGTGCTGTGTGTGTGACAGCTACTGTATTAACCTACCACGAGTTGCCATGCTTGCTAAATACGGAGCACGATGGGAGTCCGGCTCGGTTGAATCGAACTGCGATCAATATTAAGAAATGCTAGATCTTGGGTGGGATCGATCATAGTGACAGGCTCGAAATTAACCTTGGGGCCGGCCAGCGTTGGTTGACTCAGTGGCCATTTCTGGCCAGTCCGTCAGCCCACTGGTGTCTGTGCCTGTGTGCCCGGGTCAGTGTTCAGTCTGTGTTCCTCGGCCCTCGTGTCGCGTCCGTGTGTGGCCTCTCGCACTCTATTGGCCCACCACCGTGAAATAGGCGCAGTATTGATTCATTGATCTCGTCTTGATCGTCTCCATCCCGCGTAGTGCTGCACTGCGATAGATGCGAACTCCCATCGTTCTCTCGTACCGTATCTGGCGCATGCACTACGGTGCGCTGTCTGGCTATTCGAGTGTCCGTCGATTAACTGGGTCAGCTGCCCTGCTGCATCGTCCTTCCCTGCCTGTGATCCATAAATTGCTACTTCCCCTGCATTGGGGGGGGCCAAACCCACGCCTTGCCTCTTTGATCCACTCCTCCCGATCCATCTTCCGCCCCTCAAGGTCCCTCCACCAACCATACGCCAGTGTCGCACCTCCCTGCACATCAGCCGAGTCTCACCCGGGGAAAGGCATGACCCACAATTCCTCAGGATGAATGCCTCAGGCAGTTGGCCTCTTGGTGCCGGCGCGGGCCAAGCCCCAGGTCTCCCTTGGCCAGGGGCTATGACTGAGGCCCAGCTTGGGATAAAAAAGGCCACGTTGCCCCAACCTGTCCAGAGGTAAGCACAGCTCAGCACATCACGCCTACCTCAGCCATCCGCCTAGGCAACAGCCAAAACGCCAGTCGTTCTTTCCTTCCTTCCTTGTTTCCCCATACATATTCTTATCTAGCATTGTTGCAATCTGTCATTTCGAACGAGTGCAGGAGAGAAGAAGCCACATCTTCACCAACCCGCATCTTTCGCCATCCAATCCCCACAATTATGCTGAGACCTTAGTTGACTCTCCAGCACCTCTCCGTCCCCATCAAATCTGTGTAATTGTCCACCCGCAACTTCCTACCCGGAACGCAGCCACCTTCACCAACCACACTGCCGACTGTCTGGAGCATCAAACTATCTCCACTATCAAAACCAACAGACGCAGAACAACGGACAATCCCAGTACCGCGAATTTTACGCAGGTTACCAGCCACACACCACCGGCTTCAACCTGCCAGCCCAGAGCCTCCAGCTTGGGCAGTTCCTGTACTATCAACCGCACACACAGATTCCCAACCACATAATGGAGTCCACGCCAACACCGTCGCCCCTCGTCAAGCACGAGTCTATGCCTGAGTCTTACCCAAGCCTCTTCGCAAGCGAACCATCAACACCGGCGACGATGGACCCATCAGCACTGTTCTCGACCCCAGAGCCAGCGGATTGTTTCTCTCCTGGAGACTTCGAGACTCCTGGCCCTGAAGACGAAACCGCAGACTCATCCGACAAGAAGCCCACAAAAAAGAGGAAGTCGTGGGGTCAAGTGCTCCCAGAGCCTAAGACTAACCTGCCTCCAAGGTACGACCCACCCGCTGGACATCTAGGCTGCCAGACCCCAGTACTAACGGCTTGCAGGAAGCGGGCAAAGACTGATGATGAGAAAGAGCAACGCCGAGTCGAGCGTGTGCTCCGAAACCGCCGAGCAGCCCAGTCCTCCCGTGAGCGAAAGCGACAGGAGACTGAGGCGCTGGCACAAAAAAACAAGGACCTCGAGGCTGCCGTACTGGAGCTTCAGAGGGCCAACGCCATGTTGCAGCAGGAGCTGAAGAAGGTCAGGCCCGACCTGGGCGGCGCGGCTGCACCAAGCAGCAACTCCATGACCCTATCGCAGCCCCTCTTCCCCTCCCACGAAATCAACGGCCTTCTCCAACCTTCCCAGGCCAGTATGGACCTAATCGAGGAGCTGGTGAACAAGTCCAACTCGACACCAAAGACCGTCAACCCAGCCTCCATCTCGCCCGCCCTCACCCCTGTCCCCGAGGAGCCCGAATTCGAGCCCGCCCAAGAAGAACTGAACACAGCTGCTCCGCGCGCTGCCGAAGCCTCCCAGACTGATAACTCCACCCCGATGACACAATATCCAGCAGCGGTATTGTGTAATGACCTGCAGTGTCAACGGATGGTGGAGATGTCTCCCTCTGGTCAGGCTTCGACGCAGTCGCTGCATCCAGCGCTGCTCATGTTCCAGCAACTCCTGTTGCTGGCGTACAGCTCTTCGACAACGCTCCTCTCCCTGTGGGAGACGCGTCCGTTGGCGATGATCTCAATGTCTATGAGAGCCTCCTCGCCTCTTCCCCCAACGCAAGTGATCTTGACCTCGATCATTTCTCTGGTGACCAACAACATTTCGATATCGCCTTTGACGTCAACCAACAGTTCGACGTCGACCAGTGGCTCGAGTCCAACCCATTCGACAACGGCGACGGCGCTTTCGACAACCAGCAGCAGCTCTCGCTCCAAGACCCTGCGGCTCCGAACCCTGCGCAAGATTCTAACCTGCAACCGACAGCTGGCGCGTCCTCTTCAGGATGCGACGCTCGAGGCATTGCGGTTGAGTCTCACTAGGGCACGCGGTTCCCAAGGGGTCACCGAGCACGAGTCTGCGGGCGAGTTGTCGCCTCTGCCATCGCCGGAGCGTCTCATCGCTCTCTTGTGGGCGATTCGGACCACGGTCAGGAGTATTGAGATCAAAGACCAGATCAAGCAGAGGAGGGAACAGCAGAAGGGACTCGCGGGACCCCGGAACAATAACGCGTCGACCCCTAGAACAACACTTGTGTTTTCTGTGTCTGACAAATTAGCCGGGAGTAAAAGGAAATGGGTTGGAGGTAGCTCCATCAAGGAAGACGGCGTTCAGGGCAGGAGGTTCCGTGATCGGGCGGCCTAGCTTATGCTGAATGCGTTGATTTACATTGAAGCCAAAGATCTTCAATTAGGAATGAAATACATCCTACTCACATACATCTGTACTGGACTCTATGCTAGTGACTACCTCGTGACTACTTGACATGTGCAAATCTCCCATCCCCACCCGGTTATTTGAAGACTCAAGTGGACTGGCTGTACGTGCTGTTGATGGTATGGATCCCCAATTTGACGGGTCTATCAGACAGGCCTCAGCAGTTCCTATTCCGCCATCAAAAACGCATCAGCTTATGACCCCAGTTACCCGTCGGCTGGCCATATCTCACGCAACCCCTAGCGTGGCCATCCGCTGGACGGTGGCGCCATTCATCACTCATCTATCCTCTCACCGTTGAGTTCGTCAGATACCGGAATCCCCCGGGCGCCTCAAGCGAGATCCTTTGGGCGTGGTGTGAGTAACGAGGCCGATGCGGGTGTTATTCATCACTCAGCGTGCTGTCTCGCGCAAGAACGAGCTGTGCTGATGTCTGTCATCTAGCCGGGCCAGGCTCAGGTGTCCGGTCTCGCGCCCAGCCCCGTCGATGCCTCCTCGGAATGTAAGTCCATGCACGCAATCCTGGTCCTTCATCAGTGGCGCGCGGATATGAACGTGCGTGTTTAGTTTTTGAATATTCAGAAGAGATAGGCTATGGCAGAACACATTCTCTGCCCCGTCATGTCGTTTCTTGACCTGTCTATTACTGTACAAAATACAAGACAAAGAAGAAGAAGACGAGGGTATATATATCCCGTGCCGTTCTCGGCCTGTTTGTGTACCGACTGTTTCTTCCCTTGGGTATAAACCATCGCCACCCGTCGGTGTTCCTGGACCTTCATACTCAGTAGTGACCTTAGTCAACAGCAATCGACTGTCCGCGCGCCCGGCGTCGCCATGTAGTGAGTGAGTGAGCAGTCTCGTGTGCGACCATTCTGAGACTGAGCGCACCGTTCCGCTGCTGCCGAAACAAGTAGCCACCCTTCCGAAAGTCGGGACGCCAGCTTGCTGCGCTCGAGCAGATATTACACCGGCGTCGGTGTCCGTATTTCCTTTCGTTAACAGGGCAAACCAAGGAGCCCTTGACATCCATAAACATCTCCCCACTCCATGCGCTGACTCCACTCTCTCTGGCCGCTCTAGTAAAGACAGCCTGGACAGCCCGCGCACATATTTGTGATGACCTGCTTTCAGGAATCACTCGTACTGAAGTAATAATTCTCCCACAGGTACTCGTAGTCCTCCAGTATCGTGCCCACAAATCCAGGCACCCTGCGCCTCACACCCCCAACCACACCCTTTACGACGTTCTCGTACGCCGCCCCGCGCATGAGCCACCACCACATGGCGCGGCCCCTCCGCGTCCACTCCTCCTTCTCCAGCGCCGTGCCGGTCCGCAAGTTCCCGCTGCCGCCCCCGGAACCGCCACCCTCACGCGCCCGCGCCGCCAGCTGCCGCGCCGCGAGCTGCACGCTCAGGCCGACCAGCCAGGGCGCCCAGCTGGTGCGGCGGCGGCCCGCGTCCGTCCGCGAGAGTGCGATGGCGTATACGAGGGGCGCGAGGATGTGCAAGACCTCGGCTGTGTGCGCCGACCCGGCCAGGCTGTGCAGCAGCTTCGTCGCGGGCTTGATGTCGTCGGCCGTCAGGACGCGGCTGAGCAGGTACGTCGAGATATCGCCCTTGGCTGGGAGGGAGGGAAGGGTTAGGCCCGTCCGGGGCATCGACCACTCCTTCTGGGGGTTGGGCAGGGTGGCCGGTGGTGTTGAGGCGTGGCCGTTTAGCTTGTGTAGTGTGCCGTTGCCATTCATTTTGCCGTTTCCGTTCCCATTCAATGCGGCGCCATTGCCGTTTGTTCCGTCGTGCTTGACGAGGGCGTTCTCCCCAGCTGCGGAACCATTGGCGTGCCCATTCTCTCCACCATGCTCGGGCGACTCCTCGCCCATGAGCTCAGCCAGCGCCTTGCCGTCGTCGGCCTCCTCCTCCTCCTCTCCCGGCTCAGGGACCTTCTCCCGCTCCGGCAGCACGGGCGTGACCAGCGGCCTGCTCCGCGTGATCCTGAGCAGGAGCAGCCGGCAGAAGGCCTTGGCGGCCTCGATGAGCACGACGACGCGCCACCGCACGGCCTCGCCCCGGCGCTTGGCCCACATCTCGAGCAGGAGCTCCGTGTACTGCACCATCTGCAGGACGATGGCGACGCGCCGGTACAGCGTGGACTTTGCGGCCCAGAAGCGGGTGTAGCGGGCGTGGAGGGACTTGCTCAGCGCGGTCGGGCCCTTTGGGGAGGCGGAGGGCGACAGGGACGAGCGGAAGAGGAGGAGGTCATGGTAGAGCGAGAGGAGTTGCACGGATGAGTGGATGGATTCGGTTGCGAGTTCGGCGTCGCGGAAGCGGCCTGCGGAAAGGGATGTGAGCACGAGATCCAAGAGGGCGAGATATGTGAAATGTGTAGGGTAGCTCGGTACCTGGTATTATATATGTCAAGGAGCGCAGCGCAGACTCCAGCTGCGAGACCTGGCTGGCGTTCTTGGTGACAAAGTCATCGTATAGGGCCAGCCATTTCGGCGGCAGCGCGAGGGTGTTGCGCAGGTTGGCAAGGGGAGGCGACCATTTGGTCTTGGTATGTGCATCTGCCGGTGTCGACATGACGGGCAGGTTTGGATCAAGTCATGAAGATAGACAGGGAGTTTCAAGTATCTTGAAGAGGGTACTGTTTTTGACCAGTCAGTCCATCAATCAATCGCCCTCAAGGTCGAGGAGCGGGAGATTGAAGACGATGTCGTCAGATGGAACGCGAGATGGCGCCCGGCTGGGGCTGGGCCAGTTGACGTCGCCCGTAGTCGTGCCTCGGCTCCACGGTTGAGGGTCATTGCCGGCGATCCTAACACTTCTTCACCTACTTTGGCCATGGTTACGTTAGTGTCACTCACATGCCGGCTGCAGGTCTACCGTCTAGAGCACCATGTTGAACGACATCTGTTGTACATTCTGTCGTATTCAATTACAGGTACTTGGATGCCCTCGCGGTGAATGTATCTATTGCTGTCGGCTCGAATAAATGCTCCCAGGTGAAAGAGAAAAGAGTCGGCTCGAAACCTCCAGGACTGCCCGGGCCAAGTGTTACGCGAAGGCAGCGATGACGACGAACCCTATTGTGAAGTACTCAAATGCATGATGATGAAAATTCTGACAGCAGGATGATATAGACACGCATAGGAATCTACAGTCTCTTTTCACCGTACTTGATTAGCGGATGGTGAGCCGGGACCATGCGCCAGGATAAGTCTGTTAACCTTCCACGGTGAACGTTGAAGCCACCACAACTTTAGCGCTCAATGATACCTGGTGGCCCAAATTCGGCTTTGTGACACTTTACATTTAAACAGAATGCGTGTCCCAAGTGCCGAGAAATGACAGAGCCGCGGTGTAGCCTCAATCATGTCGCACGGAGTAGTGTACTACCCCCATCCGCAACCTTTCCTCATCTCTTGTCATACTGGTACCAGTACTGTGCCTTGTTGATCTTGTGAAGCCTGATCCGATATCCCTGCTTATCACTATGACCTAAAGGACATGAAAGGAAGCTGAGGGATTCTCCTAGTCCTCATCCTGTGGAGGCCACCAGCGGGTATCCTCGTCACGATGTGGCGCTCGATGTGACCGGCATCGCAGAAGGCAGGTAGGCCGAGCTGCAAGCAAGACCCTCTCGCCGTGATAGAACATGGACACACAAGGATGAAATGTGCTCTTATTTCTGCAGACATGCGCAGCATGCCCCATGTCCACTAAATACCATCGAGCACAGCTGAGTGCTAGCGCCCGCATGACCGGTCCCAACGAATAAAACGCTCCAAGCCGCCCCTCCCCTGCTGCTAAATACAAAACAATGTTTTTCGTAATGTCGTCAAAAAGGATCGCTTGGGTATTGTTGATATCATGTCCCTGTGGCCAGTGCCATCTCTCACCCCCACGGTACCTAAACAGGTACGCCCTCGTAGATACATCCAGCTCTTACAAGTCTCAACAATTAGCCCGCTCCGGGGAACTTCGTCGAATTTCAATGCTCGCATCTCCTCGATTATCGTTCGTATCGCAATAATTCCAAAAAAGTTTCGTCTCGCCTGATGCTTATTCGATCTGTGAACTGCCGACTCGTCTCGCGGTCTGTCGCTGCACCAGTACTGCCAGGTCTCTCACTGCTCACCCCACATGGGGCCCACAGGCACCAGAACCTAGCTTTTCCCGGCAATGAGGCGTTCATATGGTGGTTTGAGGCTTGAAATCATCATCGACATCCAGCTGCTCGTCGGAGATCAGAGGCTCCGATGGTCCGTCATAGACAGCGGGCTGAGGCTTGAACTCGTCGCTCACATCAAGCTGCCCATCGTCCATCAGGGGTTCGCCAACGGCAGCTGAAGAAGCCTCGCTGACGGTTGGGGCCTGGCTGGAGATGGTCTGGTCGTCACGCACGTTATCTTCGCTGATTCGTGCAGCCTCGGTGGAGGACGGCGCCTGGGCAGCACCAAGCTCCTTGCTTGGCATCATCTCGAACGGAGTTTCGAAGGGCGTCTCAAAGGGCGTCTCGAAGGCCGTAGCGACCTCCTGGACGGGCGTGGCATCTTCATCCTCGGCTTCCTCCTCCTCCTCCTCCTCCTCCACTCCTGGTTCAGTGGTGCCTGGCCCGATGGCCGCCTCGTGGCTCTCACCTAGCTCAGCCTGCGCAGCGACTGGCACCTCGGGTTCAGCCTCAGTGGTGCTGGATGCTTCCGTCGTGCTGGCCGCGAGTGATCCCCAACCGGTGCCGCCTTTCTCCACGAAGTGATTGATGATCGGCGACTCGAGAATGACAGCGCCAGAGTCGCGGGTGTTGTTGTGGGTGGGGAACTGGTCAATTAGAGCGCTCTGCTCAGGCGACTCCTCATCGTCGTGGCGCTGAATGGGGTACTGTTCCGACAGGACCGAGCTCCGGCGGAGCTCGTCATCAGCCTCATCTTCGACGGCGTCCGTGCCGTCCGCGGCATCAGCAGGCGTCTGTGCAGCTGTCGGCTCAGCTGCCGCGCTGAGGGGCCCGCTTGTCTCGGCGGGTGCAGGTGCGGGTGCGCGGGTGGTAGGCGAGTCCGGGGGCACGGCCACAAACTCCGCGGGCCGCCCGTAGAGGCTATTTGTGACGGGCAGCCTGATCTCTGTCGTCTCAATGATGCCCTTCTCGTCAACGTGGGCGTCGTCCTTGGCGATGTCCGGGTTCAGTCGTGGGTTCATAGACCACGGCCGAGGATGACGGCGCAGAGGGCGAACTCCGCCCCTGAAGAAGGGACTCATTGCTGGTGTGGAGGTCGCAATTGCAACGTGGGATGCGGGTTAAGCTTCTGGGCGCTGTGTGATTGATGGAGCTGTGTGCTCTCCAGGCAGCTCGAGCGCTCAGACGCGGTGTCACCAACTGATGGAGAGTGTGATTGATTGATGAGCTCGTGGTGTGAGGTGTGTGATGACGATGGCTGGGCCTGAGTTCGGGATCGAAGATGAGCCTCACCCAGCATCAGCTAAGGACCAACCCGGCCTAGGTATTGGATTTATTAGTGAGCGCCTGCATCCTGCTCGGGAACAGGATGCAGTTGCGGGGCATGGCTGGCACCTTCCGGTTCTCAGTTACCGGTTGAGGCAGTCGGGCCACACACTACCTGGGCGAGAAAGGCCCCTAATGCAGGTCGAGCAAGGTTTGTGGAGCATATGTACCATGTACACGCGATCCCGCAACGTTCTAGTCAGCCATGCTTGTACCCCATCCCTCACTTCCCGATCCTTCGGCAGGTAGAGGCGAGCACCTGACGGGAAACCAGGGAAGTGAGCAAGAGATTGGATGATGGCTTGGGAGGGAACCCGAATTGCAACCTCGGAAGGGCGGGAAGGGCACACGCAGAAACCGGCTAATCCGTCCGTCTGCGACCGTCTGCGACGCTTCATTTATTCCGTTCACTTCATTAGATTCACCTCACCTTGTTCCCTCACCATCTCACTGCTTCGCTGCTGCGGTGTTATTTTTTTTCAGTCGTAATTGAAGCTATGGTTGATTGTGTGATTGTTTCTGGCCGGTGTGAACGCTCTCGAATAGCGTGACAGCTGCAGTGCTGCTTCCATTCCACAGACGGAAGGTTATTACGAGGCCAATGTTATCTCCCACTTCCGCTGTTTTTACATAGACAAAACGCCATTTCCCTCACATGCATCATCGCTCTCCAGGAGAATGGGTATCGTTTCAACAGTTGAGACCAAGCAAATCATGACACTCCTTCCCAAATGACCCGTTCATGGGCCTGAATGTCCAGGCTGTATTCAAAGCAGACACCTGGAATCCCCCTCCCCCCCCTCAATCCCGACAGACTAGTCATCGGTGACCCCACAGGGTCCAGCAGCGCCGACATCAGTTGAGTTGTCGGAGTCCGCAGTAAAGTAGATGGTCGCACCATGTCCCGACGGACAAGTCGAATCCTTGTCGTCGCCCGTATCCCAGCCGGTGATCATGGCGCACGAGGTGCCAGCGAATCCGGCACTCGGCATGTAAGCCCAAGAGTTGCAGCCATCAGAGACAGCCTTGTAGCAGTGCGCGCAGCAGTCCTTGGAGTCTTTGGCGGCGCCGTAGTAGGTAGTCTTCCAGCCGCCGTTGCCGGGCGCGCCTTTGACTCCCATGAACGACACCGAGGTGAGGAAGTCGGACGAGTCAGCGCACTCGCTCGGGACCGAAGACTGTGAAAGGAGATATTGTTAGCATTCTATCCAATAAAGTGGTATATAAAGATGTTCATATGGGTAACAGAAGCACCACCGGGCTAGATGGCCCTGGTGATGCCCTGATGGACGTGGTGGATGTCGCAGGGGTAGGGAATACAGAGAGAGAAGAGGTCGTCGAGGACGACGAAGACACAGAGACGGAGCTAGTGATTGTAGAACGCACTGAAGTTGCAGTCGCGGAGGTAGAAGAGCTCGTCGACACCGACGAGGTGCCGGTAGTCGGGGTCGGCGTGGTCGAGGTGCTACGGAATATCATCGTCAGTCACGAAGATATAGATAATTGGGCAACAAAGCTCAAGCCGACGAACGCAATCCGTCCTGAGTATGAAACGAGGATACTTACCTGGGACTGGCTCCAGCCGAATGGTCCTTGTTCGCATTGCTAACCACCACTCCGACGACAATACCGACCAAGACGATGACAGCAATGATCAGCGCGATGATGACTGGGGCTCTGTACTTGCGCCACAGGGTGGGCTTCTCGCCGGCGTACACAACGGCCGAACCGCGGGGGTCGCCGATGTTGTCAGGTTGCACGACAGCGCGCGTGGACGACGCCGTGTCGTCCATTTCGAGCTGGGCGATATTGGACACCGGCTCCGGCTGAGCCACAACCGCAAGCTCAGGAAGAGGATTTGCTATCGCCTCAGCGTACTGTGACTGGCGAAAGCGGCTCACCGGAGGACCGCCGTTCGGGCCAACACCACCGCCGGATGGGCTCGGCTGCTGGGTGCCGGCATTGCCGTTGGCGGCCTGGCCTGGGGTGCCTTGATCGGACATGTTGTGATGGGGGTGGTTGGGGACGGGTTGCAAAGAAGGCAAGGGAATGAAAGGTATGTGAGGATGTTTGAGTGGTGTCAGGCGAGGTGGTTTGCAAACAGGGACAGCCGCCGTGACTGTCGTGATGGGGTGTGCGAGTGTTGCAGATCCGAAACGAGCGTTCTGGTGGGACAGCAAAGACTGTGTGACAGCGTGTTGTTTGTGTAGTGAATGGTGGACCGATAAATCTTTAACCGGCCTGTGAAGCTTCAACCACTGCTTCAGAGTGGCAGCAGCTGGTTTGTGTGCCCCAGATGGATGTGGTTTGTGAAAGGATCAGACTTTGACTGACTGCCAGGGGCTGGTGTGGCTGGTATGCATTTTGTGCTATTTGTGCTAGGCAAACAATGAGCGAGTTTTCGGGTCTTGCATGTAGTATCAGATGAAAAAAAGATCATTGTCGAGTCTGCTGTGGGCAATGGAGAGTAGACAAGGGCCATGAGCCATGTGTTTACTATTCGATCCAGCCCGGTTGCAACTTCTTAAGCCTCTTCACCCAACAATATGCAGCTTCCCCTGGCCGCCAATTGGCTTATGCGCACTAAAAAGGTTTGATAGTGGACTTTGCGGGAAGCTTTATCACCAGTATGAACACACTTGTTGAGTCGCATGCTGGTTCTCCTCCTTGAAGAGAGTGTGTGTTCCGTGATTTCTATAAGATGTCTAGACAGTCACATCGCCTGCATTTGCCAAACGAGACACTCTAGCCCTTGTAGATAGTCTCAGCAGAATAGCATGCATGTCGTTAATGCGCTATAATCATGGAAGTATGGATGCATAGTATTATTCATCGGAACACTTACCCAGGTAGTTCTCTCTCCCACTCCTCCCTTACAGACTCGTTATGGTGTCCAGTATCATTTCAGCTATGCTATGTTCTTCGCTGAACCGTCCTAAATATGGGAAGATCCGGTGTTTGCAATCCACAGTGGCTGACCACTTGGTACCAGCACTCGTGGATGGTACATGGGCTTCGGCACTGGGAGTCCAGTGTAATTCCAAGTAATTTATCATGGCAGCTCGAGTGCTAGTCAAAGATCTGGAATCTCGCTTGAACCCAGCTTTTACCTCTCTCACAGTGCGCCCTGATGACATGTTGGACGGTTTCGATTATTGAGCATGTGGCGGAATGGCTGTGTGCACTATGGTACATTATGGGATAACTTGGCATCTTCAACTTAACTCAAGTGCTCGGGCAGATCTGGGGAACATGGGGACAGCCTCACCATATCAAAACAGAGAGTGAATTAAAGGGATATTTTGACGTATATAAAACTGTGGAAGAGTCCTCAATTGGCGCCAGCCGTCCATGTGCAATCAAATCCTCGTCGTCCATGATGAGAGAGCACTTTGCCTGCGCCTGCGCCTCAACCCGCCACATAGGCACGGCCTACTTATCTAAAGCATTTCCTTGAAATAACGGGACAGGCGTGCTAAACTTGACAATTCATTCGGAAGCTTAATCAATAAATACATCAGGATGATATACCCATACTACAGCCTCTTCAGCTAGCCAGGAGGGCACACCCTTCCAAGATTGTGGCATGCAACTGGGTATGTGACACACTTTTCCCCCCAGTGTTGAAGTGGCATGATTAAGTGTGGACCAAGCTGTCAGATCGATGAGTGCCCTTTTGACAAACGTCGAGATCTCCCAGGCCTTCCTTCCACCAGTTGCAGCCACCACAGTCACGGTACGAGTGGAAGGAGGTCGCTGAGGCATATGCACTTCGTGCCCATTACGATCTCAATTACAATCACAAATGAAGACACCTTCCTCATCAGGATTCCATAACAAGAGACGTAAGTTCAACGTTAAGGTTTATGGACGCAGACTTGCACAGTGGGCAGATATCACTGGGTGTCCCCGGGTCAACTCACCAACGAATACAGGTCCCGCAACACCCGTACCTGCCTCGATAACGACTCATGGGAACTGACGCAAATCGCCTGCGCCAGTTGAGAATGGCAGACAAATATCGAGCAGGAGCAAGGCAACACTGAGTCAGGAACGACCGACTGGGCTGGCCAATCCCGCAAAGGACGATCCATGAATTCCGGCAGGGGAGACTGGCTGGCTGCCTTACGAGAGCACACCTTCTGTCATTCTTGAGCGCTGAGTGAGTAAAAATGACGAGTGAAGCTTGAACATAGTTGACAAGAGTTCATTCAAGGCACATAATACGCTTTTGGTCCCCATCCTGCCAGCAACTTTGCGCATAGATTCTCTTTATCCATTCTCGAGGACCTCAAGAGTACTCCTCGATTCCGACCGAAGAGTTCGAAACTTGACAAGAAAATGGCCGATCCCCGCGATTCAGGCTCCCTCCACCAAAGCTCATCGTCTTCTCCAGAGCCCCCGAATCCAGCAGAACACCACCCACAAGATGCAAACTTCGCTCAGCACCAGCAAAGCACTGCTTATCCGGGAACGTATTCCCCCTCCACGCCAAGCCATACTGGCCAGCCCAGACATGGAGGATTACCAGAGCCATCTGCCGCGGCTGTCGAAAACCATGGGCAAGGCCCAGCAGCAGCTGCGCCTCAAGCCGGTCGAGACTCTCACGAATCAAGCTCTCGATTATATGCTCTTGCCGACATAGCTTCTCAACAACCTATGATGCCAACCGCGGATAGCACGCACAATCAGTACCAACAAAGTCAGACAGCTTCGCAAACAGGTCCGCATCCTGGGAATCAGTCGGGACCGGTTGATCAGGGCGCTACGGAATCCCATGCCAATGAGTCTACTGGATCATCTGCCGGAATGAGACCGTCCGCCGCAGGTACGAACCGTGGCACAATCAGGCATCCGTGGAGCGCCGCGGCGAATTCTTTCATAGTCGACCAAGGAACAATTGTTCTCAATGACCCGGATTATGGGTGGCGTGACCTCGAGGAAGACTTCAGAAACCGCTTCGGGTATGCGCCGACAGCTAACACACTCCGAAACAGGTACTGGCGGCTCAGGGAGAATTTCACTTGGCACTGAAGGGGCAGTCTTCAGGTTCGATTACGGGAGATGCTGGGCCATTAGTTAGCTGTCACAGCGAAAGCTTTGGAGGCCTCAATATACTACATTCAAAGGAGGAGGGTAGGTGTGCTTCTTATCCCAAAAGAATTTTCAGTCTAATTCATCTCTTTCTCCTTGAATATGGAGATTCGCACCTAAAAAAACGGATGAACAGCGGTACATCACTCGCGCCATAGCTGCAGCATTAGAGTACATCGCCCATGCCTAATTCGCACACCCACACCCAACACCCATACAATAAACACTCAACACCCACCAACTACATACCTGATTTATACAGCTAATTCAAAAGGCTAGGGCTAACTGGACGTACTAATTGGGCATGCAAATTGGCGTTGGATGTGTGAAATGGGCATGGGTGTTGGGTTTGTGAATTCTTACGTGGTTTAGTGCTGGCCATGTACCGGTGTACTCTCCATTTTTGAAATGTCTTCATCTTAAGAATTCACTCCTTGGGGCTGGCTACGGGATGGCGGTTGAATCTCTCCTATGGCTGGTGACAGGAATTAGTCTCATACCTGGTCTTGATCAACATTCGTACCCAGATGCCTACAACATCTGGCCAAGATTCTAGAATCCTTGTCCTTATTTCTCCGATATCTTGACCAGACATGCAAGGTTCCCAACCCAAGATGGCTGCCGAATATTCTACTTGTGCCCGCAATGCTTACGCGACTAGATGACAGTGGCATAGTGCAAACTCGTTCCATTAACTCCAGAGGTGAGCCAGCTTGTAATGGTGACTGCTCAGGGTTCTTTAGCTAATGAAATCGCCCCACAGATTCTACGAGATGTCTCTCCCATGCAAGGGCGAAGGCCGTTACCGACAACTCTGCTGCTCACATCGAGACCTCTCAGCCTAACACCGTAGCTGCTTGGCCCTCCAAGTTACGATCGAACGAGCTTCCTGAGAACAGAACTACAACGAGGGTGCCAAGCCCAAGGCTGGGCTCTCGGAAGGTCAGAAAAGCCTTCAAAGCTATGTGTCGTATGCTCGGTCCGAACATCGTGACACAGGAACGCCCAGGCTCCACGGAGAGCGGCCATGGGCATGCGGACACTCCGGCGTATGTCGCTCAGTCGAACCAAGACCAAGCCAGAGACCCAGGCCAAGAGGGAAACGACCTCCTGAGAAACCCGCGAACCTATCCTGTGCGATCTGCTATGCGTGGTGCGCGGCCAAAGAAGGCGACAGACGCTTCTAGACGTGTCCAGTTTGCCGAAGAAGCCAGTCAACCAAGTCAACCGAAGCATGGGATTCCGAACAGCCCAAGAACCTTTCCCCTGCGATCTGCCATACGTGGATCCCGTCCAAAGTACGCAACAGATTCTTATAGACGTGTCCACTTTGCTGGTGGAGCTCCAGGACGGCTATGAAGAGATGTTGATGCTTAGAGAGTGTCAAGCCATTCAGAACCATTGACTTCCGTAAATACCCTGTATGTGTGCAAATGGATTGTCCCTCAATAATACCAAGCTAATACCTACAACAGAAGCCGGCCGTCCATACGTCACGCAGCGTAATGTTCGGAGCGGGAAGCAAGACTCACAACATGGCTGCTAATAGTGGTGGCTGCGTTTGATTGTAAATCCCGAGTTCTTAAGAGCAGATCATGTCCATACGGATCACTCTCTCCATGTGAATGGAACCGAACTATTGGACTAGAACAGAAAGATATCATCAAAGCATCATCGCTGTATAGGACAGGCAAGGACAAGTTACAAATGCTTATGGGCATTTAATATGAAGTGAATGTCCCATTTGCTAACCTTGCAGGCTTGTGCTAGATATTTTGCACAAATTTACCGCACAGCGAAAACGCGATTGCTTTGAAAAGCCAGAGAATTATATTCGTTATTCGGCTGTCCTCCTTGGCATTCTCTCGGTTTCCATGGCTGTCAAGGTATCGAAAATTAGCAATCTATCAATCCAGCGCAGCTAGCTTCTCGGCGTTAGGGAAACCAGTATACATGCTTTGTGCTCAATCACGGAACTTTAAGGATTAATAATTTGCTCAACATGCGCAAGTATTGAGTGAGCTTACCCTTCAATATGTAGACATGGTGGAGTAATCCTCTTGACTACCTGGTCCAACTAAGCCTAAACAGATGGCACGGAAGCTCGGCTTGACGGGACCCTTGAAAACTCACTCACGCTTGTGGAGAGGCGCAACATAAGCTGCATATGTCTGAGCCAGTCTATATAACCGGTGTGCGACACCACAGATCACAGACTGCACGCTAACGGTCCGAGCGAAAGGATTCGCGAGCCCCGGACGGTGATTCCATCTGCGTGTTAGAATTCCGTGGAGCCGAGAGCACATACATAGACACGACGTCCGCACACAGTCCCGATCTTTGTAGTGTCTTTGGCGAGGTAGATATGCCAACATTTTGAGAAGGGAGCGACCACCGTGACAATGAAGCGCAATCTCGTCCGGTCCTTGCTGACCTTTGCTGCTGCTGCATCCGAAGAATGCTGCGCAACCGATGTCAACGATACCACGCCGGTGATACCCACGACTTCCGGGAGAATAAATGGAAAAGTCGACCCAGCCCTCCCCAATGTCCACCAATATCTCGGAATCCCTTACGCGGTACCACCTGTAAATGAGCGGCGTTGGGCAGCACCAGAATTACTCAACCAACCAGACTCAGAGATCCAAGCTACGCGTTTGCCGCCGAGCTGTCTGCAGTATCTGGATACCCACCTACCAAACCCTCTCTTTGAGAACGTGCTCGAGTTCAATCTCCAAGGGCTCAACACGACTGGGGCCATCAGTGAAGACTGTCTGACGCTCAGTGTGTGGACCCCGGGCAACACGACAGCATCACCAGAAGGTGTTCCGGTCCTCATATTCATCCATGGCGGTGGCTTCGGCGTCGGCGGCCAGGATGTGCCATACCAGATACCCGCACAGTGGGTAGACAGGGCGCCAGACCACATCGTGGTATCATTCAACTACCGCCTGGGCATCTTTGGGTTTCCCAACGCAGGCGGCCTTCCAGACCAGAACCTCGCATTGCTTGACACACGTGCGGTTGTGGAGTGGTGCCAGGAGAACATAGCGGCGTTCGGCGGAGACCTAAGCCGCATGGTCCTGTGGGGGCAGTCGGCAGGCTCGATGATGGCCGACTACTACGGCTTCGCGTTTCCTGACGACCCCATCGTCACGGGCTTGATCTTGAACTCCGGGACGGCTTTCACCCCGTTCTTTACGGTCAACGATACTGCACGGTCCAACTTCACGTTTGTTGCCGACCATGTCGGTTGTACTGGCCTTTCGGAGGACCCTGACCAGCTGCTGTCGTGCATGCGGGCTGTCGATGGGGCTGTCATTAATGACTTTATCGCCAACTATTCAGAGATGGACGGGTTCCCAGGACTAGCTTTCATCCCAGTTGAGGACGATTCTCTCATCTTTTCGAACTACACACAGCGAGCCGTGGATGGGCTGCAAGCCAAGATAGTAAGAGCCCTCCACCTTTCTTCGCCACACGTTGACCACGCTGCCCCTTTCCTGAAAGCTGACACGCCTGAAGCCCGCCATCGTAGGCACCAACGCTCTAGATGGCCTCATATTCGCCGACTTCAAAGCCGGAGACCCTAACGGCCCAAACGCAACGGCTGGCCTGGAATGGGATCTTGTCCTCTTCTCCTGCCCTGCAACTAGCACGGTCCGCTTCCGGCAGCAGACGGGTCTCATATCGTTCCGCTACGTATACTACGGCAACTTCACAAACGTGTCCCCGGCGCCGTGGATGGGGCCTTACCACGGAGCCGAGCTGCCTATCCTGATGGGCACGCACCCGAACTTTCGTGGGAACAGCACTCCGGAGGAGTATGCGACCAGCCAGGCGTTCCAGGATGCGTATGTGGATTTTGCGAGTGACCCTGAAAATGGTCTGGCGGGACTGGACTGGAAGCCTTATGCGTCGCTGGGGAGTGAAGACGTTAGGGGCTTTGGGAGGGATAGAGTGGCGGCGGAAGATGTTAGTATTGCGTCAACGGAGGTTCTATGTGTATGAACACTGGCCGATTTATTCGTAGACATCTAATCCTGGTTTTTGAAGCAATAAATGGCTTCTTGAAGGGATATTATGTGTAGTATAAGCATATTAGTACAGGATTGTGGTATGATAGTTACACATGTGCTTCATTCGAAGCTCACAAGAAGACTCCTCGCCATGCTGATAGTTGCGCCGTACCACACAATTCTCAAAGCAAAAGAAAATTCTGTCAGGGGCCGGTTCTAAATCGAGGTAAACCAATGCAAGTTGAAATATCGGACGGTTGTGGTGTCATGACAGATAATCTTTCCCGTCCAAAGTCTCAAACACACATGTTGCTAACAGCCATCCGATCTATAGTAGAACTCGTGTGAGACATTCGATCCAGTAATAAGCAAATATTCGCGTCTTGAAAGTAGAATGCTTCAGGTTTTGCTTAGAAATAGAACCACCAGATTCGTACGCTAAAAGATATACTTCACTGCTGTCAGTTGGGCTCATCTCAAGTGTAAACGGGTCTGCCGAATCTTTAGACTCACCGGAAAGAACAGGTATGGCACCTCCTTCTCGTATTGAGTCCAAGCAGCTCCGTACCTCCTGCGGCACCTCTCAATGTCCCTAGTAGCCCGGTGGATGATCATAATCATGAAGAAGACGAAGTAGAACCAAGGAAAGGGGCTCCTATAGGTGGACTAGTCAGCAAATATCGATCCTATTTTCGAGAATCAAATGCCAGACAGTTCAGAACGACCTACTTGAATCCAGTGATCAATCCCCACGACATGGAGAAGAACATGTCTGGGACATAGTTTGGCTTCCGCACGATCCCAAACCAACCATCCACCAGGATACGGTCTCCAGCCTGCGTCTCGATGGTCTTGGGGTTCTCGATGACGACCCATGGAACCTGCGGGAATGTGTTGCGCTTGATAAGCTGGCCTCTCTCCTGCTGGCGGAATGAGTTCTTCTGCCCATTGGATGAGTCCCACATCCAGTACATGAAAAGGTATACGACGACAAGCGCGGCCAGGGCATAGCGGTTCCAGTGGTATTCGGATGGGTCGTTGTTCGCGAGATAAAGAGCACAGTGGCAGTAGGTGAAGGGAACGCCCGCCATATTCCAGAAGGTGAGCATGAAGCCGAGCTTCTCAAAGTACATGTCCCTGTAGATGAGGAGCGTTATTAGCGGAATGAAACCACAAAGGCATGCCGGGTGTGGGATGGGAGATTGTTTCATACTCACCATGATGTGATGATTAGCTGCTCTCCTTTGGCGCAAGCATTGGTGTAGAGGAAATGTGCCAGGAGAAGGAACCCAACCTCGCCCGAGACATAGCCGTAGTCCTCATACTGGCGAGCAGCCACGGAAGCAGTGATCAGGAATAGAATGAACCACGGAATCCTGACCTCATAGAACATCTTGAAGTCAAGGATCCCGATTCGGGGGTTTAGCTCGATGCCCATGAAGAAGTCGTACAGAGGATAGCCTGTAGGACGGTGTGTCCGGCCTCTCACAATCGCCTGGACATAGACTATGAGGCTATTGAGATAGCCGGAGATAATAGCCACCGTCATGATGGGGCCGAACTCATCGATGAGCGTGTATAGAGGGAAGACGCCCGTCAGGTGCAGGGCAGCAGCGATGGCGAGGGTCGCATACCAGCTGGTGTAGGCGGAGCAGTAGTATGGAAGCTTCTTTCCGCCCTCGTGTCGCAGCGGACGGCCCTGGCTCATTACTCCGGGCATGTAGCAATACCTATCAAGATTTTGTTAGTGGGTGCCAAGGGTCGAGATGGCAGACTGAAAACATACATGACCGCTTCGGCCAGGAAGAACGTCCAGAAGACTGCCCAAGCCTTGGCCGTCGGATAGGCTCCCTCATAGACGAGGTGAGCCATGTGACGGCCGAACTCTCCCCAAGTCTGGCCAGCAGCTGGCAAAGGGAGTTGGCCATTGTAGTAAGTCGCGCCAATCCACATGTACCACATCAGCAGGGGAAAACTGATCATCAGCGCTGTGACGCCGAGGGAACCACCAAATTCGAAGTCATCGGATTCGCCATCGGTATACTTTGGGACCTGTTTCTCGGCTGCCGCATCTTCCGACTTCTCCTTCGGTGCGTTCCGACTTCTGCTCCTCGAAGCACCCATGTCGACAGCCTTGGTGAATAACTCTGGTGGCGACTTCGAATACCTTGGTTGGATTGGTTGAGGAAAAGGCGGCTTCACTACTCTTCTTGACGTCTGCTAGAAAGACTGGATATGTCGTGTTTTCGAATCGACTGGTCTCTGCGAAACAGTGTCAGTATTTATTTCTCGGAGTAAATTTGAGGAAGTCAGGCAATGGCTGCCCAGCTGGCGGCCCAGCAGGGACACCCCCTTTCTCACGAGACCCGTCTTGAAATTCAAGCTTCATTTCCGGAAGCAAGATGGTCGCAGCAGGGAACGCCAGCAACACGGCATATAAGATCCTGCCCGGAAAAGGGCAACTCACAGCGAGCCTAGTCCGTGTCACACCCGGCACTTGTCGATCGCCTTTCCTGCGGATAGAGAAGTTCAAAGCGAGCCAATCGCTATGAGCATGGCCGAGGCCCGCTTTTCCTTTTCCGGCCCAGCTCCCCTTGTCGTCCCGTCCCTCGGCTCCTCTTTTCTTCCTCTTGAGCGGCTCCGCCTTTCCTCTTCAGGCCCAATTCCTTTCATCTGCAACTCAGCCGCGGAAAGTCAAAGCGATTCGCTGGAACAACCTCCCTCCTTCATCAAACCATATCCACGCCGACGCCTCCCGACAGCCTTGCAGGTAGGGAGCCGTCCTGCACCATGCCACCACCCAAGAAACAACGCACAAAATGCTTCACTGGGTGCTGGACTTGTCGGTCCCGTCGCGTCAAGTGCGATGAGTAAGTAAACCTCCACCGTGAAGCCATCGTCACCCGTTGCAATCGAGGACCCAGACGCAGCTCACGATGTTCTGACATAGACGCCTCATAGGGAGACGCCATCATGCTTGCGCTGCCGTCAAATGGGTCTTCAGTGTGAGGGATACGGCATGAAGCTCGCATGGGTTCCGTATAACCCGCACGCAGACAACGACGATCAGGAATCTGTTGATGATTTGCCCCGGGATCGCAGGGCATCCAGACGTTCATTGGCGCCTTTTAGTGCCGCATCAGTTGTCCTTCGTATGAGCTCTCCGGACCTCGATGCATCATTGACACAAATCGATGGGTGGTGCCCTAGGGAGTCTTCTGAACTCAAAAAGGGGGTCTTCTCGGTCTTCTCGGTCTTCCCGGCTATCTCTAGGCAACGCTTCTCGGAATCCGATGGGCCTCCTATTCCGGCATATGACCGAGATCGCCTCCAGTCGCCAGAATATGGCTCAGTTCCCGCAGATACTCCTGGCGAGCTTTCTGTTACCACCTTCACGGACACACCAGGCCAGGCTACTTCTGCAACTGACGAGGCCAGGTTTCAGCCTCTCACGGCTCAGTCCACCCCTGACCCACCTAGGGAGCCGAACCGCAGTACTTTCTTAGACACCGCCTCCGCAGCCCAACTAGTATCACACCCTCACTCAGACTACCAGATTTGTGAGGTGGACAAGGAGTCTGAGAATACTGTGCAGAATACCCTTCGTCAGCGACTTGTTCACGCTCCGCCGCGCCACTTGGATGCAATGCCCATGCCGTCCAAGCAGAAACGTCTCATCCATCATTGGATCACCTTCACCAGTAGGAAAATTGTCCTCCTTGATGAGCCACACAACCCCTGCCGCACAATGATGCTTCCCATGGCGCTGAAGGGTCTTGTCTCCAAGGCGGGCGATTCCAATGCCGATGTCGCTATTTTCCATGCCATCTGCTCGGCGGCTGCGTATAATCTCTTCGAGCTCAGTGGAAGGACCACTGAGCAAGATCATGTCCTGGCTTTGGACCATGACAGTGAGGCCATTCGCCACCTCCGACACAACTTGGCCCGGGCCGATGAGCACCAAGACCAGTCTTGTGCGATGGCCATCATGGCATGTATTGCCGTTGAAGCTGTGTCCGGCACAACTCAACGGTGGCGTACGCACGTCTCCGGCGGTTTGGCCTACCTTTCCAAACTGCAAGCCCGCGGTGTGGATGAGCTGGCTGTGTCCGCATTCAGACAGCACATGGTGAAGATGGCCCTCCTCTGTGACTTCCCCGTCCCTGACGATCTCAAGTCTTTCCTGAACGATGAGGACGGCTCTGCGAGTGGCCTCGAGTTCACTTTCCCGTACTATGGCGTTTCGAAGTCCACATTGCAAGCCCACGACCGAATCCACACGCTGGCCACCGCATCTCCAAATAGGAAGCATGCTACGGAGAGAGAAGTAGACGCTCTTGAGCTCCAGTTGTATCTCCAGTTTCCAGGTCTCCCGCCACAGATGTTCAGCTCAGAAGCGTCCAAGCTCCACACCGCTGTCGTCCACCACACGTCCACTGCCTTTTATTATGCCGGGTTGGTCTTCTTCCAGAGGAGTATTCGCCGTTCACCGGTCGCTGCAGTGCAAGAGCTGGTAGAGCTAGGAGTGCAAGAATTGGAAAACATCGAGGTCGTCGGTAAGGGCAATCTCGGCTGCATGATGTTGTGGCCGGCCCTGGTGCTCGGAGCTGAGTGCAACACCGCCACTTCACAGCGTCGGATGCGGGCCTGGTTTCAAAGTCAACGGAAACTTGGTTTCAGGAATCTTGTCGTCTTGGAGGACCTCATCACCTCACTGTGGAGTGCTCGAGCTGGCCCGGATTCCCAGGGGAAAGAGGTAGACTGGCGGGACATGATTGCACAGCCGCGGTTTGATGTCTTTCGACTTTGATTTAGGGGCCCAGGAAGATAATTCTCGGTGCTGGCCTTATCACAGATGAAGGATGCAGAGCTTGTGGCTCTCATTCTTAGAACATTGGCGCTGAAGAATCGCAAACAGCGCAAGCCATCTGGTCTGTCTACCATCTAGTTTATCTACCATCCAGTCTATCTGCTATCTGGTCTGTCTACCATTTAATCTGTCTGCCATCTGGTCTGTCTGCCATCTGGTCTGTCTGCCATCTGGTCTGCTACCATTTGGTCTACTACCATCTGGTTCACTACTATCTGGTTTATTACCCTCTGGCCTACTACCATCTGGTTCACTACCATCTTTTTTTCCCCCTGGATCAGAACGACAATACTGGAAACGACACCATTATCCACCGGCCAATGGTAGCCATCGATTTACCACAGCAGACAGGACCTCACCTCGTCTCGCAGGAACAATTCGTGGCAGGACTTTCCAAGCCAACAACTGTCCTTGACTGCTTCTTCCCCCAGATTTTCAGTGAACAGAGCTAGCTGAACCTCATCAGCCTGGCTTGACAGAGACTCGATTCTCCTGACCTGACCATACTTGGCTTCCTTTGAGAACTCATCCCTTTCCGTATCACCCACCGCCACTTATCACATCACCATGGACGCTCAACTTGAGATTCGTGAGCAATTGCAGGGACTCATCACCCTTCTCAAGGAGTCTATGCGCGACGGACGACACTACGAGGCATTTGACATCTTTTCTGACGCTCAGCGAGCCTATGATGCTACCACAGGGGATTCAAGCCGAATCACGGTTCAGTCGAATACAAGACAGTCGAATACAAGACAGTCGAATACAACACAGTCGAATACAACACAGTCGAATACAACACAGTCGAATACAACACAGTCGAATACCTTTTCTCCAACATCATCAGTCTGGTGTCTTCGTCGATCAGTCATCAAGTCTCAGCACGACGCACCATCTCGGCCAACGGTTGCGCAGGACCACACCTGCTTATGAGCGACGATGGAGCTGACAATGTCAGCCTCGCCCTCGGCCTCGCCCTCGGCCTTGCCCTCCCTCGGCCACAAGTCTTTGGAATTTTCAGGCATCACCGATGTGCAGCGCGTTGCCGGCCCAGCGTCCCCCAGAAGGTCGTCGAGAGAACGCATACCCTCCACCCGGAGACGTGTGCCAAGCTCGGTTACGATGCAGGTGAGCACTATGCTGATGCGCCGCGCTGGCTGCGCGTCCTGGACCTCTGGGAGGGCGACGCAAAGCTTTTGGAGTACTGGGGCCTGCACCATATGACGTTGCTGGCTCTGTCCCGGCTGCGTGTTGACACCAACGGACTAGGCTCGGTATCCAGTAGGTCCACGACGAGCGTGGCCAAATCCTCATCGTAGACACGGCTGAGGCGCGCATGTGCCGGACCTGGGTCGTACCGGACGACACCCGTGACTGTCTGCGGGCCGCGGGTCTCTCAGGAGACAAATTCAAGCTGGCCAAGCGTTGATGAGCGGAGGCACGAGACCTGTGGCGCGCGTCACACCGAGAAGGACTGATCCTATTCCGCGGTGGAATACGGCTCTACGGTACTAAGAAGAAAGGATGAGCAGAAAGGCTACCGCGGACTTGTCTGGTTTCCTTGAGCTACAGACCAGATCCACGAGGAAGGGAGATGCTACGAGCACGTCTTTCGGGAGGCTAGGAGGTCAACTCTTTACTATTCTTATTTTGTCCACGTTTGCCAGGGATGAAGAAGGCAAACCCGAGCAGTGATGATGAGACTGGCAAGGCCAAACGGGCAAGTTTGCGAATAAGTAGAGCATAGAGCCACATTGCAGATAGACAGCTCTGACAAATGCTCTCACACGGAAGCAATCCACGTTTGTTCCTGTAATCAAACGCAACCTGAGTGGCTACTCTAATGATGGCCCGCCAGGGAATATTCAAATAGTTGCTGAGGTCATAAAATTCAACAACGTCATCCTTTTCTGTTAGAAGACGCCGCACAGCTCGTATGCGAGAACAAGGCCACTGAAAAGAGTTGCCCGTCTATCTATATAGCTGCATCGCAAGCACGGGAGGACTGGGACAGAAACCCTCCATCTATCCATACCATAGCTAGGTACCTCAAATTATAGTTAAGATGACATGCCGATTTGGGAAGTTATGAAAGCCCCCATGCCGGGCCGTCTTGGTCCCGAAGCGATCGAGCCATACATTCACTTCTTTGTACAGTGCGAGGGCCTTCTGCACGACCTCCAGCTTTACTTCGTACCTAGCTACCTGGCCGCCGTTGACGTAGATGAAGATTGGGGAAGTATACTTTCGTTCGCCCTGATTGCCGGTCACTTGCCCCTTGTTAATTCACTGCTACAGACGACAAGTGAATTCCAAGAACCACTTCACTTAGTGGGCTTCATCGTTGACCCCACTACGAAGAAGTATTTATACCTGCCTCCCTGACCAATTCTAACTATCCATCCTTTTCTTCCTTCTTTATTTCCATCTTCAATCTCAAGCCTTACTTGACGCTTGCCATCTCCATCGTTCGTCGTCACAACAAGACAAACCAACAACTCATCAGCAGCGTCTGCCACAGCCTCTTTCTTCCTCTCATCTCAACTTCCTCAGTACACAAGCAGTGAATGAAAAGATTGCTTCTCGCATTGCGCCTTCAGTCCGATCCTCTGCTCCCACCATGCAGGGACGACCCTTTGACAATACGAGCTCAGCTCCACGATCCAGTATGTGCACTCCCATGGTACCAACTCAACTCAAGATCGGCGGCTAATGAGACTTCTCATGTCTAGCAACCACGCCTTCCCAGTCGCGGGATTGGACCGATTCGATGCGACACAGCACTTCGAGCAACCTTAGCGACCGAAATCACCCTCAGGCTCCACGAGCAGATGGATCCAGTCGGGCACCATCCACCATCCCCTCCATACCGAGTTGGCTCTACAAACTGCCTTCGTCGGTCTCCGGATACTCGGTGACAGATCCTCCTGCCATGGACAATCTCGATGCCCGAAGTGACCGACAGTCGACGGCCGGTCCCCATCTCGCTCCACCTCGTTCAGCTCAGCCATCACAACCAGCTCAAGCACTGCGTCCAGCCCAGCCGCTGCGTCCAGCCCAACCACTGAGGGATGCTGACACGATGCGGGTTCCCGCGCCTACTACAATCCTTCAAGACATGCCACGAGGACTTTTGGGATCGATGCGAGGACCTGAAGCACAGTCCTTTTCTGGAAGAGATGCTCAGAGCACCCATCAAGGACAGAGTCTTCCATATCAGTCCATCAACAAACCACAGCCGATAGCCCAGGACCAGGGACAGAGCCTCTCCGGCCATCCCATCAACCTCCAAGAGCCTACTATCGACATCTACAGCCAGAGGCTTTCTCTTCAGTCCATGAACCAACAGCAGTCCGTAGTCAGGGACCAGACGCCAGTAGTGAACAGCCCAGTCGGTAGTCGACAAAACATCACCACCAATAACCAGCGGTATCACGTCGACAGCGGCTTCCACCAGACAATCAACGCGCCGACAGAGAACCACACATACAATAACCAACACCACAACGTCAGCAACAGCCGACGAGATACCATTACCCAGTCCATGGACACGACTCAGATCGGTGTCAACCCCGCGCCCAAGTCACACCGCAAGTACGATATCTGCGGTCGCACTCCGAGTGAATTGCTTGCCCTCCGCGGGGAGCGTATCAAGTGCAAGAGGGGCTTGTTCATCGGCAAGACCATCAGCACCCACAAGCACGTGGTCGACGACCGTCCCTGTTAGGTCCAGGGGTGTCGAAAGACACACTGTGCTCGGGAGGTTGACGGGGACAGGATCTACTCTGACTTCTGCTCTGATCACTCGTGCCGAAATCACTGGCCTGAGTTCTGTCCTTGTCCCAAGTATCCTGGGGAAAAGTACTGCTCTTGTCATGGTGGGCAGTGAGGCTTGGGAGCTCTGAGTAGGGGAGCTGAGTCTGATGGAGTGGAAGGGCCAGGCAGGGTGCTTGGAATTGGGACAGCGGGGGATGGATCTTGGTGAGGGCTGGTGGATGGACATTTCGGGGTGATTATGACCGGGGACAAGGTGTGCATACTGAAGGTTTCCCGTGCAGGTTCGGAGGTGGAATCATTGTTAGACCCGGAATATGGGGAGACGAAGAATTTCAGACTAAGATGAAGCTGACATAATTGCTTCGCTCGACTAGTACAGCTGAAGAAATGATGTCGCAACTGGATCACCCCCAGGATATACGCACTCCATGCTGAAGACGGGTGGAACGACATACTGGTGACAAAAGAGTATTTGGCTTATGATGACCAAGAACCGACTCAACTGTTTCGAATCCGTACTATCCGTGGTTTTATTTTCTATTTTTGTGTTGCTACGTCCTGCTTAGTATTTTCTGACCCTTTTTTCTGTTACTCTCCATTGCGCTCAAGTCGCCTTCAGACCCAGATTGAATGTTACCAGAAAAGGTCGGCAAAGGTCAGGCGGTCAATTACGATGCTTGACTGACGATTCGTTGCTTGCCTGACTACTTGACGCCTCCCAGGCCTCTGTCGTATCTCGAGTGGTCTATCCTGCATGATGCGGCACTGGACCCCCAATGAGCTCTTCCATCTGCTCCACAGTTGCATACCTCCGTACCGGATCAACCACAGCACGAGTCCTCCGGACCATATCACATGACCCCTCGTAGCCGAGACAATCTCTGAGCCGGTGCACCGAATCTAGCATACAGGCAGCATCGTATCCGTACTCTTCATATTCCATTAGTCCTTTGAAGATTGGGAGCTGACGGTTGCGTCCGCCATACGCCTTGTGGCGTTCCTTCAATGTCCGCCACGAGCACAGAAGCCAAAGCGGCATAGCTTCGTTGTCTGCGTCAAGCACCACTTGATAGTCCGTTAACTGTGTTGGCGGGCTGTCACAGCTTTCTGGATCCGGGACGCGGGACTTGGTGCGAACTGCCAGTGGGCCAAGCGGTATGACGAACCGCGGAAGCTCAGCATCCTGTAGGGTTGTTTCTGCGGGCACCCCTTGGTAATAGACTCTAGAAAGAGGTTCGGCTCGTTCGTCAAATGGTACTGGATCTCTTGGACAATCTGTGTATATCAATTTGTTTGAGAGACGTAGAGCGATTTGGTATTCGTCGCCAGTCTCGTCGTCTCTGAACAGAGGGATCTTGGTTGGAAGAAAGCGCCCTGGTGCAAACTTGAGCGCTGGAAAATCACTACGGCCCAGACCTGCTAGCTTTCGCAACCAATACTGAGTGCCTGGATTGTTGCAGAGCTGCTCGTTCGATACACTCCTGTCGTCCAGTTCAAGGTGCGTAGTTAGCCACTCTTCTCCAGGCCACGCGTCGATGTAAGGACTCTCATAGTCCAATAGCTCGTCCCAGTGGTCGCCATGCCATTGCAGTGGGTTTTCCTCGACGCTTCCTTCATCGCTGAGGTTCGCTCCGTCGTTGTCGCCCGCCTCTGAGCTGCTGCTGCTGGTGCTGCTGCCGTCCGTCCTTCCAGAGGCGAGAGACTCTTGGGATGCTAGACATGATCATTCAGTAATGATTTCTCAATTAAGAAATTACAAACTTTCTCTGCTCATCCAGAGTAAGCTATCTGTGGGCTAAGACCAACCTGGAGAAGTCAGAGGCTGCGGGGCTGGTGGTGTTGGCTGAGCAGCCATCGTGTTGTGGTTGAAAAACCAAGTCCGCATAGAAAACTCGCTATGTGACTTAGAGTTGATGGAGGATGCTTTATGTTATTGGTTGTTGGAAAGCCTGTCTTGTTTGTGTAGCTGATGATGAAGAAGAAGAGGCAGTGAGAACGTTATCTAGCCCAGGCAGATAGATACTTGCTTTTATTTGATGAGTCGATACCATTACCCACACATGCCGTGACCAGACCAATCACGAAGAAGGCCCAGTTGGGTCAGTTTTAGAGACCAAAATCACAGCAACGCCGCCCAGTGTCTTTCCAGCGCTGGGCACCCCTAATACACGATGGACAGGGCAGCATCGCCCCTAGGACTACCACGGCACTGGCGGACAGGACGAAGCCTGCAACCCCATCTACAGCTGCAAAGACTGATCCGAAGAGGAAGGCCTTGGGGTCAGGCTCCAACACCAGCTTCGGACCCGAGAGGTAGCGGCAGATAATTTCTCACGGTCGCCTCTTATCCGGTGCGCTACCCATAATTCGCCTATCATTTTCTTACCCCATATGCAACTATGAAGCTGATATATTATATTGATTGGTCAATCTGAACTTTTGGGAAGTCCGAACAAGAGAATGCGAATGTGATGTTGAGAGCAAGGCCCCTGGAAGTTCACTGAAGAGTACTACTGGTAAATCCACTTTCAACGTCGCGTGGGCAGAGCAGGGGCTCATGCTTGTGCAACGTGCTATGGGGCTGAGCACATCAACAGTTAGGAGGGGTTGATTGTCGTCCTCATTCAACTGGTGGAAGTTGGGCTTACCTGCAGGACGGAGAACGAATAACAAGCCGTCATAGGCAAGTGGAAAAATCTAGTCGACCTCGACTTCTCTCCCCAACGTAAAAGCAAACAGTCACAGTTAGTAGGAAATTCGTAATCTAGCTCGCGTGTGAATACAATGTGTAGGTGAAATCTGGAAGCACACGGTCAATGTAGCGATATCTCTTGCGTCCACTAGGCACGTGCACCCTGACAGCTGGTTGTAATGGTGACTGATATGGTTGGTGCATGCAAGCGAGTTATCACTTATTGACGCGATCCATATGTGGCAAGTCTTCGATCAATTACAGGCCGCTGCACACTACTTAGGCTTGAGGCCAAGGTACGCTGTCACCTGTCTCAAGCCGTCCCTGGCACAGGAGCGGAGATGATCGTGATCGCCGTCCTGGGGCGGGCTGTGATCGGTGATACAGAATCGCAGTGCATTTCGCCTCACACAAATTGTTTGCCTGACTTTTTCGTGGCAAGTAGTGATTGGTTAGTACTGTGGAGACTGCTTACCTGCGTATTTGCTGGACTTCTTCAGCATTGCAGGATCCTGTGTGATATTTCTGGTTCAATGGGTCCTCGTCTCTAATCCGGTTTTGAGCTGTTGACAGTTCATCAATCTATAGGAGCTTTGGGCGAAAACGTCAGCCTTGAAACGTGACTTTCAGTGACGAAACCCTTTCTTCGTTCTCAAAAACGCGTGAGCGTCTACATTCCCTTAGTTGCAATGATGGACGGCGGCGCAGAGAATACCCGTGGTACGACCACCAGCGACAGCCCATTCATCAGACCTTCTGCCTGCCTCCGCCTTTCGGATGAGGAGCAAGGGATGTTGGGGCTTTCAAAAACACACGCCGACAAGTTCACGGAGATCGACAGGGATGATGTGTTGTGTAATAGCCTCAATGCGCTGCATACACTCGAGAACGAAATACAGAGCCCCTCCGTCTCGGGTCCTGTCACGCTAGAGATTGAGGAGAGGACAGGCTATTCCAATCCTTCGTCGAGGTGGAAAATCTGGTTCGCAAAACAAAGTAAGGGCTGGCGTCAGAAGGCAAGTTGGTCCCAGATACATTTCGACGAAGACCTGTCCGACATACGGCATGTAGGCCTACAGGCAGACATAACCTATCACAAAGTGAGAGGCTTGGCCATCAAAATCGCGATTCGACGAAGAATTCGCGAATTCTGTTATGGAGGGCGATACGAGGGTCCAATCGGTACGATCAGAGCGCTCTCGGAAATCATGGTGCACGAAAACCTCAACTCAGGCATCTACTTCTACGGTTTACCGCTGCCTATGAAAAGGATCTTGGTCTTTCTGAGGGCACTATGCGGTGTTGTGGCCAGAGTCTTCAAGGAGCCGGATCCGAAGTCCGCAGCGGAGTTCCAGTGGGCAGCAGCTGCCACAGCCGGAGCTCTCCCGCCAGTGGAGGCATCTACTAGCGTTGACCTTGGAAATGCAATGACAACTATCTGGGATGCGAGCAGACTCTCGGAGGATTGTTCCAACTGCCAGCGCAGAACGGCTCCTTTGGGGACCGTACGTCTCATGAGCGTGGCGACGAAGGAGGTCACGTTAGAGAATCATTGCGATTATGCAGCGATCTCATACTGCTGGAGTAGTGTGAGGGATGACGATGACCTTTTGTCCAAAGTTATGGTCGCCGTGCGAGACACCCCAATCGAGTTCGTCTGGATCGATCGATTTTGCCTGAGCTCGGAACACGCCGCTCGCCAGGACGAGGTCCATCGCATGAGCGAGATCTATGCAAACGCGAGGCTTGTAATTGTATTTCCCGGAACCGAGATTACCGAGCTTGATAATCTATGCTACGACGCAAACGGCACAGCTTTACGGGTTAATGCAGAGAACTGTCGACGGATAGGGGAGCAGTGGACGCAGGCCGAGTGGCGTAACAGATGCTGGACGTATCAAGAGGCCTCGATGGCGAGGGCGACGGCTGTTGTCACCGGAAGCTACAAGAAACCCGTACTATCTGGTGCAGCTCTGGATGCTTTAGCCACTTGCAGAGGGGGCAGCGTAAAGCTTACCCCGTGGCATCCATTAGACGATACATGGCTGAGGGCTGATGTGCACATGTATCAGTGGAAGCATGAAGCTAAGCAGCATCTGTTCACCAAGTCGCACAGAGTGTGTGGAGCCTGTGGTCGACCTCGAATTTCCGGGCCGGAGAAGCAGCAGATGTTGCAGCTGATGAGCCTGAGCTGGAACAGGAGGGCCAGCAAAGAATTGGATACGGTATACTCGCTGCTTTCTATGGCTGAAGGCGGGGATAAAATCCCCGTTGACTACGGTATTACGATGCAGGAACTATATTCACTTCTGATTCAGACTAAGGTGATCGGAGCTGAGCTGCTGGCATTCGGTGGTGGATTTGTGGGCCATGGGACCTGCTGGATGCCCAACAAAGACAACGAGCTTTCGAGCATGGTGATTGGATTGACACAGGATAAAGTACTGGATAAGGTAGACGCTGGCATTACAACGACGGGCACTCTGAGGGCTGCAGTAGTGCGAGTGTCTTTGTTAGAAGGTGGGAGTGCATTGCATCTGGCAGGTTTGACGACACCGTTGACGCTCCAATCGTCAATCGACTACTCGGTGCTATCACGGACCCATTTCCCGTCACTTTCGTGGTCGCGACTGGAGCAAGACTATAACCCACCGGAGTCATGTCAGGTGGAATTTGTCGATGGGTATCAAGTACATGCCCTCGCACCACCAACACGAATAATTGGAGGGAATTGGACGTTGGTATTGATATTCAGCAGCGGTGCAGGCAGAGTTAGGCATGTGGAACAGACACAAGTGGTGGCAGCATCGTGGGTACCTAAGAGAGGAATGGAGAGCTTAGCGATTGAGGTTGTTGAGTATGGGTCTTGCACAGCAGGGAATGGCTCTTCGACTTGACTCTTGGGTTTAGGTTCAAGCATATGAATGTTAACTTAGCTAAGCACATCCGGAAGAGAACCACAACTCTGAACCATATATTTTATTATTAAGTGAAGCCCAACTATGCAACGACTGTTACTTCGAAGCAGCTAATTCTAGCTGTCGTTCTCTCCATCTGTCGCCTGAGCACGTGCTCTGCAACTCCTCCGCCGGCAGCAGACATTGGTGACGGAAGCTCGGAAAGAAAGCCGAAATAGAGGGTTCCGCCCCGGTCCCGGCGCAATCGACAACTCCAGACCCACTGTTGGCTCCGGAGCTTCATGGAGGGGCAGCAGGGAGCCTAGTCTACAACGACTCCCATGATTTTCTGTGTAAACCAACAAATAAAAACTGCAGACAAGTTCCTAGAAACGCCTTCAAGTGTCTTCCTTGCCAATTACGTCCAGTTCTAGCAAGTGAAACTCCATAATCACTCGTCTCGCCCCAACATTTTAAGCCATATCAATCACTATGGGCGTCAAAACATCGGCGGCAAAGGCAAAACCACTGCCCCCAGGTGTTTACACTCCAGTAATCACAATCTACAGCGATGCAGCCGACCAGCCCGTGGACCTGAAGGCCATGTATGCCCACGGCCAGCACCTAATCAACAGCGGCATGCACGGCCTCGTTTACCTCGGCACAAACGGCGAGCTTGCCCTGCTCACCGGGCCGGAGAGACAGGAGATCCTCCGCAACGCCCGGAAGATGGTTAACGACATGGGTCTTCCCGAGTATCCTATCGTTGCGGGAATCTCGGCGCAGAGCACCGTGGAGACGATCCAGCTCGCCAAAGAAGCAGGCGAGGCCGGGGCCGGCTGGGGCCTTCTGCTCCCTCCGAGCTATTGGGCCAAGGCGCTGCCGACGGAGGCCCTTGTTGCTTACTACCGTGACGTGGCGGATGCCAGTCCTATACCCGTCGTTATTTACAATGTGAGACCCTTCACAGACCGATCTGTTCCAGTCGCAGAATAGAGCCTAACCACTTCTCAGTTCCCTGGGGTCACATCTGGCATCGATCTGGACTCAGACCAGTTAGCCGCGCTGGCCTCTCACCCCAACATCGTGGCCACAAAGCTTACCTGCGGAAACGTGGGGAAGCTCACGCGGCTGACGTCCAAGTTTGAGCCTCCTCACTTTGGTGTCTATGGCGGAAGCAGTGACTATCTGCTACCAACCTTGCATGCGGGCGGGAACGGTTGTGTCACCGGGATGGGCAATATCTTCCCCAAGTCCACATCCAGGATATACGACTACTGGGCTGCTGGAGAGTTGGAAAAGGCCCGAGAGCTACAGGATCTGGTTGCCAATGCGGAGTGGGCCTGCAAAAAGTCCCTGGCGTGCACAAAGTACGGTGCCTGGTGGTACCTTGGCAAGCAGATAGGCGTGGAGAATGAGAAGAAGTTTAAGATGCGGAAGCCATATCTGGAGCTGAAGGATGACCTCAAAAAGTGGACAATAGAGACATTATCAGTGTTGGAGGAGACGGAGAAGTCTTTGCCTGGCCGGCAGACGACTAAGTGAGCACGTAATTCAATGATTTAGAAGGGGGTCAGAGAGATAGAAAATCGTACAATTACCTTACGGCTGAAACTTTGAGTATATGTGAGACATCTGGATTAGTCGGTCGAGTTCCGCATACAACACCCCTTATAAAAGACACTGAACATCTCAAACAACTAGTATTCGTAGATGCGGGGATTCTGATTGTCTCAGCATGGATCAAAACCTAGAGGGTACCAGTCATTACATCAAACTGTGAGAAAAGATTCGAGAAATGTTCACACACTACAATGCCCAATCCAGCCTTAGGAAAATCAGCATATACTCTTTAGCAGCATACACCGAGAACACAGGCTATGAGTAATACGGAATCAATTCCTTGTTTGTCTAGGTTTTACTAATAAACTCCTCAACATCTCGTATGGAAACATACTTGATGTTCCTCCGATGATAAGTGTATGCCACATGAACACCGTTCTCTCCCTTTCCGTCGACTACAATGCTGGGGTAACTCAACTCCCTGTTGGTGCGCTCTTGGGAGTTGTTTGTCATACAGAACCCATCACCGTCTTCCAGAACTCTCCAATTCCAAGTCTTGCCCTTGTCCTTGGACAGCGCGACAGACAGCGCTTTTCGTGGCGTTCCCCAGATGGCCACCTTGGTTCCCACACCCGGTTGATTGCTCCTCGTATCCTCTGCAGGGGTGATATCGTCGTAGAGACCCGTTCTTCTTTGCATCTCCGGACTGGCCCTCGAGTCGTTGAATATAATCGCGATATCACCACTGGGCAGAGCCGCTGCACCGATCCCAGAGTTGGGATTTGGCAGTGAGGTCTTTTCAGGGACACTCCAATCAAGTCCGTTCTCCGACACGGACCGGTAAACTTCATCGGCCCATCGACTCCTGAAGAATGCCACGTAAGATCGCTCGCCCAGCTGCAGAATGTTCATGTGCACCCGCCCCACAGAGTCAGGAACCTCCTTCTCAAGCCAGGTTTTACCTCCATCCTGCGTATATAGAACCGCAGAGACGTCATCGTTCCCGACCCACCTGAAGCCAGGCGGCGTGCGGCAATACCAGATAGGCAACACCCAAGTTCCACCCGGGAGCACTACCAAAGGCTGACGAACAAAGACACCCTTCTTGCCGGGGAACGGCTCAAAGGGCGCAGACCAAGTGCGCGCATCATCACTGGACGTGCGGGCGATTATGACCGCCTCGTCCTGGTTGCCGAGAGGCTGTGCGGTGTGGAAGAGCCAGATGGTCCCCGTGGCAGGGTCCCGGAACAAGACTGGGTTCTGCTCGCTGCGCTCCTTATCGGCAGACACGCGCACCGGTTCAGTCCAGGCTGAGTCGGGGCCGGGAGCCAGCCGGGAGAGGTAGATCGAGATGTCATCTGTGCCCTCCTGGGTCCCCCCGAACCAGACGCAGAGGAGTGTTCCGTCTGGCAGCTTGAGGAGGTTGGATGCGTGGCATTGGACCGTCGAGGCTGGCAGATGGTCTACCCGAGTCAGCGCACTACTTTTGGTGTGCGTGTCTGATGAGGTGACAGCAGTGGTGGTGGTCGACATGGCTTCTGCTTTTACAGACGAGTCTGGCAGCAAGGCTTAAACCAGACACGCAGACGGCGGTTGACTTGAGAGAAGGCTGATTTGCTTGGCTGATCACTCTTATCACCAATAGAAGGCAGGGGTACCTATCTCTGCAGTCGTGCCAGACTTCCCACATAGGTGCGGAGGCTTTTTGAAGAGGGGTCATTTACAAAGCACAACCGCACAGCTACTGCATTCGCATGCTTTTGGGGACACGGGATTCTCTCCGAGTCCATCTTGTGGAGTCGACTCATGTTGAATGCTCCTCCCCACATCCACCGTCTACCCCGGACCTTGGCATATCCGGGGTTGAATCTGGGGAAGTGGAGTAATATCAGGGCCAGACCAAGGCTAACGACTCAAGAGTTATCGTGTCAGGCGTGGCCCTTCTTTACTTGGGCGCTCGCACAAGTTTCCGGGGCTCCTGTCCATCCACCCAAGGTCAACCCACAGGATTGGAAGCTTTTGCGTTCCGACTATAACCATAACCTCCCTGACCTGCGATGCTCCAGGTACTGATCCAGCCTTGTCATTCCTTGTTACCGAGCTTTGACTCGAGATTATACCTGTGTCTTTGAACTCTCACCCGATCCCACAGAAACCCAATTGACCGACGAAATGGGTGGCGGCACGTCGATATGGGCGTCTCCCGAGTGGAAGTCCGACCCAAGGGAGATCTTCAACTGGAAGCTCTGGTACCTAACCACCACAGTCGCCTTTGCTGGGTGTTCCTATGGCTTCGACCAAGGCAACATCGGTGGCGTCCTGACCCTCCCGAGTTTCAAGAAAGCCTTTGGCCTGGATGTGCTTTCTGAGACCGAAGCCGATGAGAGAGGTATGTGCTCCGGCAAGGGCTGCTGGCCATCCAACCAAACCTACGCGTTCTCATACAATCAGTGTGCAAATGCTAACTAGAGCTTCTTTGCAGCCGGGAACATTGCCGCCATGCGTTCGTATGAGCCCTCCGTCCGATAAGAATGGATCCTGACAGCATAATATAGTGGCCGCAGGCGGCTCAGCCGGGGCGTTGATAGCAGCACCCTTCGCTGACTTTCTCGGGCGCAAGAAGTCAATGACTATCTTCGCAGCTCTGTTCCTTATCGGCGCCACAATGCAAGAGGTCGCCCATCTGCCTACTTTCTACGCCGGCCGCTTCATTGCTGGCTTGGCCATTGGGGGAACAAGCATGTTGGCACCGCAATACCTTGGCGAAAACTCTCCAAAGTCGATCCGCGGCTCCCTGACGACATCCTACAACTTGTGTATCATATTGGCTCTGAGGTTAGTCTAGTCCCAAGTCGCACGCCATGGGTTTATTACTAAGTTGTCCTATCCAGCTTGGCGTTCTGGACAAACTATGGTGTATCGCTGTGGCCTGTTTCGAGCAACCTGCAGTGGAAGCTGGCCTTGGGGATCCAGATAATACCAGGAGGCTGCATGTTCCTGATGCTGTGGTGTAAGTATGAGTGTTTAATTCGGTGTTCAAGTCAGTCACTTATTCGGATCAGTTGTTATCGACACGCCTCGGGCCTTGATCGCGAAGGGGAAGAGGGAAAAGGGCCTTACCAACCTCTGCAAACTGCGGAATCTCCCTTCCGAGCACCCGTATGTGGCCCAGGAATACTTGGAAGTCTGCGCTCAAGTCGACTCCGAGCAAGAACTCACAAAAGGTAACGTGCGAATTCTTTGGCATCAACTCTTCAAGAATGGAATGCATCTAACACTATTCAATGATTAGGATCGAACTACTGGGTGGTCATCAAAGACATCGCCACGATCCCAAGCAACCGCCGTCGCTTCTTCCTCGCGACCTTCCTGTTTCTTTTCCACAAGTTCACGGGTACCGACAGCCTGAACTATTTTGCACCAGAAATTTTCGAAATGATTGGGGTGCAGTCCGGCTCTTTGTCTCTGCTCACCACGGGCGTATACGGCCTGGTCAAGCTGGCAACCACGATTATCTATGTTGCCTACATTGTGGATCGGGTTGGAAGAAGGCGACCGCTTCTGGTGAGTGCACTCACCATTTTTCCGCACTGGGTTAGGCCTAACAGAACGTCAAGGTGGGTGCCGTGCTTCAGGCGACAGCTATGCTATACATTGCTCTGTACATCAGATTTGCGAAGCCTGACTCCACGGGAGGCACGCCAGCTGGGGGTATTGTGGGTATTATATGGGTTTATATTTACGCTTTTGGATGGTAAGTCAATTTCCCACTGGTGACTGACTTCGTCTTATAACCCTATCCTTCTAGGTCGTTCGGTTGGTCAGTTGCACCTTATGTTGTGGCTGCCGAGATATTCCCTGCACGGATACGCTCTTTCTCCATGTCGATTTGCTTCTTCATCAACTGGATCGTCGACTATGGGATCACCAAGGCCACACCGAGTATGATGACACATATGGGCTGGGGCACATTCCTCCTCTATGCCGTCTTGACTTATATTGGTGCCGTGTTTGTATATTTCTGCATGCCAGAGTTCAAGGGTCGGTCCATTGAGTCCATGGATGATCTCTTCCAGCATTCTATCTGGACAATGTGGCGGCACGCTTACCCGACGGAGGAGGATAAGGTCCGCCACGATGTGCAGGAGCATATACTTCAAAAGGCGAGAGATGAGGAGGAAGGCGGGCCGGAGACCAAGAAGCCTGAAGTCACGGTCGTCCATCAGGAATAATTCCAGAGTCAAGGCAGGACACACTTTTCCCTTCCTATTGCAGGCAGGACCGGTCAGGCATATAAGCAGTCTCTGGGAATTGAATGAATCATCTATCTACCCATAACTATCCGCTACAAAAGAAATCGAGGTTCAAGTAAAAGTCAGGCTTATAATTCTGGAAGCCTTGAAAGAACGTTCAGCCGGATAAGTCTATTCCCGACCGTCTCCTTTGCGCGTGTATGGGATCAGGAACCAGTTCCGTCGCGACAGGTTGTAACTGAGCGTCCGCTTCAACCATGGCTTTAATTCCACATTCGTTTGTTGTACTTTGATTAGACAAGACGTGGCCACAGGGGGCAACCACAGGAGTTGACGAAATGCACAATCCAGGTCAGCAGTGGATTAACTACCCTGGCAATCTCATAGGCCACCACTGTTGACGGCTAGTGGGTTCCTCCCCTCGGCAGGGGTTCCCCAGCTAGTGGAGACCAGGTAATGCGGAGGAGAAAAGAGGAGCCTCACAGGCCATACAGGACGTTGTAATTGCTCCCCCTCATTCTGTCCATTCGCGACTCATACGTGTCCCGCGCCTGTGAACTTTTTCCGCGTCGCACGCCAGAAGAATGGCCCCAACCAAGCGCACCTGGGAGGAGGCGAATGCGGGCTCCGATCTTGATGCTGCCGGCTCGTTGCGAGGTAGCAATGGTAGCATCGCCGGCAGACATGGGTCGCAGCAATCGCATCCCCTTCACAACCAGGAGGCGGCCCGCGATGCGCCGTCAGCGTCGCCAACCGCTGCGGCGTCTGCTGCGACGTCGCAGCACATTCCAATGATCTCACGCAAAATCCGCGCATGTGCGAGTTGCCGTAAACACAAGGTAAGTTTTTTTCTTGCCATTCAGTGTCTTTCTAGTACTGGATTGGATGTCATAAATTGCTAAGGACCTCGCTACGCAGATAAAGTGCATTATGGATGAAAATACTGGGCCGCCTTGCAAAAGATGTGCCGAGAAGAACCTTGTGAGCATCTTCTGCACTTCTTTTAAGTCTACTCAACCTCCAGGGATCAATCTGATACCTGTCGGTATAGGGCTGCGTTCTAAACAAAAGTATTCAAACACTCATCAACGAAAGGTCAAGGTAGGCACACACAGAGACAAACACCTGGCAGCTGGCAATCTATTGGCCACTGACATTGCTCTATAACTTGTAGATCCTCTCTGTCAATGGTTCGCGACTTGGAGATGATCCACTCAAGTCTTGACGACGTCTTAAAGACCCTCCAACTTCCCCGATTATCTAGGCTTGAAAGCCCCGGGCAGATGCTGCTGTCTCCGACTTACGAGGAGGCCACAGAACCTCGCCTAGCCGACGAATTCGGACTGTCTCGGGACAGTTCCCCAAAACCTTCTCCGGAAGATGAACATGAACTTCCAAAGGTCCCCATCAACTCGGTCTACCAGTTGACGAAGCTCAGGGCCATGCGTTCTCCAGATGATATTGGGAAGGATGACACTCCGAGGCATCCTCGGCCCAAGGTCGATGACCTCGTTTCCAGAGGAAACTTGTCTCTAGAGGACGCCGAGCGTCTTTTCACCCTCTATAGGGACCACCTTGACCCATTTATGTATGGAATAGGTGGGCGGTACGAAACACTGGAGGCGCTTCGCAACCGCAGCACAATCCTGACTACGTGCATCTTTACTGTGTCCGCCCTGCATGATCCGGAAAGTAATAAAATATATGGCGGTAGGTAATTCTTCCTCACTATATTGTTATTCATGACCTCTGTTGACAGCTACGGCAAGTGTGCTACAAGGAGTGCCGGCGACTCCTGGCTTCCTCCATGTTCGACCGCCGCATCGACTCAGACTACCTCAGGGCAATGTGCATTGCTTCATACTGGCTTTCCGACATCAGCTGGGAGGTCTCAGGTTGTGCGATAAGGCGAGCGGCCGAGTTCAACCTCATCAGGCACTTCAAACAGGCAACAGAAGAAGGGAGCGAAGAATCGGCGGATTATGTGCGTCTCTGGTACGTGCTGCATATCTGTGATCAACATTTGTCAACGTTATATGGACGACAACCTATCATCAGAGAGGACTTGGCGATCCAGGGTTGGAAAACCTTCATGACGCGTTCTCCTCCCAATACTGCATCGGAAGATACACGGCTTGCTAGTCAGGTTGCATTGGTGTGGATCATTCACACCATCCGTGACTTATTCGGTCCAGACACTGGCGATCCAGTTCCTCAAGTATACTCGATGCAAATCACACAATTTTCCCGCCAACTCGACCAATGGGTCGGTCATTGGTCTGGGGTAGTGACAGGTATATTTGGCAAGCCTCATTATGACGGCCGCCCGGGCGTTTAGGATTATAAACTGACATGGATGGCAGATCGCCACGAACGAATTGGGACTTTCCCCCGCAAGGGAGTTCTTTTACACTTCCATTTCGCAAAATTACATCTATACTCCCATATATTCAGAGGCCTTCATAAGGGAGATCCTATACCTTCATACTTCCTGGAGCCAGCTTCCTCGGCGGCGGCGGCAGCGACATCCATCATCGACCTCCTCATAGCGGATGCCGAAATCCAACCTGCACTCGCAGGAATGCCGTCCTACATGCATTCGATGTCAGCTTTCGCCTGCATGTTTCTGGCCAAATTGTCCATGATTCACGGCGAGCAGTTGATCGACAGGCAACAAGTGGTGGATTCAATCGCGAGACTTGCAGGATTCTACCGATCAACGCCAGTGGGGAAATGGCACCTGGTTAACCTTATGGCTGACGGCCTGGACAAGATCGTGGAGACGCTGAGGGCAAATGGGACGTCTCTTTCGAACCAGCAGCCTCGCCTCGACCTGGCACCCGCTCAGAGCGAAGAAGGGGACTTCGCCAGTCTGATGAACCCTGCATTCTCAGGCGATTCTGCATTCAGCTTCGATGCGAACTTTTTGCTCGATAGCAATATGAGCCTCGGGGCTCCAGAGCTGATGTACTTTAATGGGACCAATATCTCGGGGATGATTGACAACTTCAGCCCTGAGAGCTTGTAATATAATTTGTACAGAATGGAAGGCTGAACGCAGCAGAGGTACTTCAAGGACCAAATCCGTGTTCTCGGGGCATCGTTCAATGAATGCGAAATTCATTTTGCATTGGATGGGAGGAGAGAGATCTATCGACTTAAGCTTCCCGCAAACTCGTTGACAGTTTCCACCAATGTCTGATCGGCCTCCAAACCCAAGCCCTGTGCTCTTGACGTGTCAAATCTAGCTGGCCAGCTTCCGACAATGGCCTCAATTTTTGGGTCTCTGGCCTCGTCGATCAAATTGAGTGCCTGGCTTCCTCCTGTCTTCTCGACAGCATCTAACATCTGTTGAACAGTGACAGTGATTCCGGGAAGGTTGAGGACTCTGCTCAAGCCAAACTTCTCCTTGGGCACATCTTTGATCCGGATCAGGTTCGCGACGACTGTCTTCGGGCTGCAGACCCACATCTCCAGGTTACGCGAGACGGGCAGTGTGCTTTTTTGCCCCTGCAGTGGCTCCCGAATAATGCCGCTCGCGAAGGAGCTGGCTGCTGCGGATGGCGCACCCGGCCGTACGACAACCGTGGGAAGCCGGACGATACGCCCATCGAGAAGACCGCGCCTCGAGAAGTCGTTCAGATATGTTTCGACCATGAGTTTCTGGGCACCGTATGAAGACTGGGGCAGCGGGTTTGTGGACTCGTTTGTGATTTCTCCGGGACCGGTAGGGCCGTATACGGCCAGCGAGCTCGGAAAGATCACTACAGTGCCCGGGTGATGTACCCTTAATTGGTCCAAGATGGCCCTTTCAGAACAAATTTGATTAGCTGCTCGTATTACAGGAGGGCCAAATGAGCCAGCAAAGAAAGCAGCTTACCGGTGACTATTCCAATTGACACGCCAACCCAGCTCAAGGTTGGCTTCTGCGCCGCCGGACATCAGGCCATGGAGGAGATAAACCGCCTTGAAAGGCGTCGAGAGGAGAGACTCAACAGCGGGAAGATGAGTCAAGTCGCTGCTGGTGGCTGTCACGCGACTTGCATGCTGCGAAACTGACGCGGGTACCGGTGGTTTTGTAACATCAGTCAAGGTCAAGCTGATATCTGGTGATGATTCGAGCAACGCTGCTGCGAGGACCTGTCCGATGAAGCCAGCTGCACCGGTGATCAGAATCGCCTCGTTCTTCGACATTGTGCGACTGTTGGTTGTTGCAGCAATAATGATTTTGAACAAGTCTCAAGATTTCGAATTCTCTCCAGCAAAGCGTAGATTCTCGTCTTCCAGGTGCCACACATTGACCTGTGACGGTTAGGAGCCGTCGTTGTCTTATTAGTCATCGACCTATCCATCGTGCAGTGAAAGGCCGAGCCTTTCTCATTTTAGTGGTCCCTTGCAGTGACCAAGGCCGGGCATTCTTGGCCCGAATCGCTCGCAATACTGCGGGAAAGGCCGAACCCCTCATGTTAGGATCGCCGGTCGTCCTTGTGCTGGCGTGGTCCGTCGGAGAGAAAGCCGACACGGCATCGGAACCGAGCGCCTCACCCGCATGGCACTGTGCCGGGGCGAACCCGGGAATAGGACTGAGACGGCCGATGCCCACATCACGACATACCGAGATCCATTGAGGAGTACACCAACGTCTAACCGGTTCTCGAGATTCTATATCGAACAGCATCTCTCGTACTACTAGCCGCCGTTCCTTCCCAGCGGAAGACTTCTTGAATCGGCTGCACTACAATACCAGTGTAGCGCTGAGCTCAAGTTTCGTGCAGCATTAAGCAGCTATAGCCGACACACAACACAAAATGGAATACACAAGGTGAGCTACAATCTATGGTCCAATTGCAGCACTGGTACTAATCTTTGCCTGCCTCAGACTGGGAAAAAGCGGCCTCAAGGTGTCCAAGATTATTCTTGGGTGTATGTCCTTTGGCTCAAGTGAATGGGAGGGATCTCCGTGGGTCCTGGACGAAGAGGAGAGTCTGAAGGTCATTAAGGCAGCCTGGGATGGTGGCATCAACACCTGGGTAAGTCGGGACTGTAGACTTCAATAGCGAATGAGTCCTTGTTGCTAAAATTTGGAGCTTCTCGCAGGATACAGCAGACACGTACTCTAATGGAAAATCAGAGATCATACTTGGGAAGGCTCTGAAGAAGTTCAACATCCCAAGGAGCAAAGTGGTCATCATGACAAAGATCTTCAATCCTGTGATGGACGATAACTCTCGACCGGCATCGGTGAACGACGGTCCTCTGGTAAATCAGATGGGCTTAAGCCGGAAGCATGTCTTTGAGGCTGTCGATCGATGTTTGGAGAGGCTTGGTACGGATTACATCGGTACGTATTGTCCGACAGACACCTACAACCATCTCAGGCAGAACAGCACTCTACCACACTATCCGCAACGCCAATACTGACTCAGTGGGACAGACGTGCTTCAAATCCACCGTCTTGATCGCGAGACAGAACCCGAGGAGATCATGAGGGCTCTGCACGAGGTTGTCGTCAGCGGCAAGGTCCGCTATATCGGAGCCTCAAGCATGTACACGTGGGAGTTTGCCCGCCTACAGTACACGGCGAAGCTCCATGACTGGACCGAGTTCATCAGCATGCAGCCTTTCTACAACCTGCTCTACAGGGAAGAGGAGCGGGAGATGTTGCCCTTCTGCCGGGCCACTGGAGTCGGTGTGATACCATGGAGCCCTCTGGCCAGGGGTATGTTGGCCAAACCGGTGAGCAAGGATGGCAAAGAGTCAGAGAAGTCCGTTCGGAGCACCTCAGATTCGAAGACCCAGAAGTGGTTCGCGGATGCGAACCTGGACATAGTTGACGCAGTGGAAAAGGTGGCTAAGACTAAAGGTGTTAGTATGCCTCTAGTTGCGACGGCTTGGGTTCTTCATAAAGGGTGCTCGCCAATTGTTGGCCTGAGCAGTGAGAAGAGGGTGAAGGAGGCCATTGATGCGTTGAAGGTTAAGCTTACAGATGAGGAGGTACAATCGTTAGAGGCTGGTTATAGGCCTCGGAATATCGAAGGGATGTAAGGAATATCGAAGGCTTGATACATGAATCTAAGTTCCTTACATGCGCTTGTTAATAATTATTTCTCCGAAAGTCACAACGCCCCGTACACTTTCTGGTTTGGAAATACAATGTAGACATCATCACCGACACGAAGAGGTTAAGAGGCTGCCCCAACCGGTACTGATAAGTCATGTAGGAAATTGAGACCTTTCTACGCTTATCTGCTGCTGAAATTGAAACTCGTTCTCAAAATTGCAGTCCGCTTGCGTACGGTCTGCTCGATTTGCTGGGATGAAGTGATGGCAATTTCCAGAGTGATGAACATTGCTATGTACTGTCTTTACACTGATATGTATCTCTTATTCATAGTCTATTTATTAATTCTATACTACAGCCGCGATCTTTCTTGACGCCCCTTCAAAGCAGGGAACCTCTGTGCCGACCGAATCAGGTGATCGACGTCCGCCGTGTTGAGCAGCTCAGGGCCTGCTTGGTCCAGACTTGTCAAGCCGGAGAGTTTCATTGAGACTTCGATCTCGTCTTTGAGAACTGTAAAATCATTAGTACTTAGGTGCATAACCACACGTTGATTTTCGAGAGACTCTGCCTACTTTGAATGAGATGCTCGGCGCCTTGCTGACCATAAACTAGAGAATATAGGAACGGTCGCCCGATGCCGACAGCGGTTGCACCAAGAGCAATGGCTTTGATGATGTCTGATCCTCTCTCGAAACCACCGTCGACATAAACTTCCAGCTTTGAGAAAATCTCAGGGCACTTAAGTCTGAGTTCGAGGAGGTTCAATATAGCTGGCTGGGCACTAGAGTAGCATGTTTGAGTAAGTTTCTGCGAAGCGTGTGGCTGGATGGTGACACTTACGTATCCAAAGATCGACCGCCGTGGTTGCTCAAAAGGATGCCATCAACGCCATATTCTACGGCTAGCTTCGCGTCTTCGACGTTTTGTACACCCTTCAACACTATCGGCAGACCTGATTCCTCTCTAATCCAGGGCAGATCAGACCAAGTCAGCGACTTGTCGATATACTGAGCCATGAGCCGCCCCAGACCTGCCCCTTTCTTGTCGTTGCTCGACGTGGCGCCGCTGACGGCGGACTGGACTGCGGTTTCCGTGGCTAGACGCTCATCTGCCTCGCGTTTTCCCGGTACAGGCGCATCGACTGTCACGAATATGGCCTTGATCCCCAGGCTCCGCGCTTTCCGGAGGATCTCTGTTGTCTTGTGACGCTCAGAGTTGACGTACAGCTGGAAGAAGAACGGTTGTTGCTGGTGGCCGCATTGGACAATGGATGACAGCGGGTAAGATGCATTATTTGATATCTTGATGTCAGGTTTTAGCTCCAGGCACTGAGAATATTGGAAAGGTAGAAGATCGCTAGGTCATGGGGCGACTCACACATTGTATAATATCTTCTTGGCCAGCCGCTTTAGCTAATGCCAGCTCACCGTCCTGGTGTGCCATTCTTGCCATCGCAGCTGGGCTGATGAAGAATGGGGCGCTTGTCTTGTGACCCAAAATCGACCGTGTCTGATTCGTATCCGTGACATTTCTCAACACTCGAGGCTTGAGCATTATGCGCCTGAGAAATGACTTGTTTTGATGATGCGTAACCAAGTCAGTTGCCGCGCTACTGTAGAAGGCCCATGTCTTCCGTGTGAGTATTCTGCTCGCAACTTCTTCGATATCTGCTGCGCTCAAAAGCGACTGGAGCGGTGGAACACTGGTCTCGGATGAGATCGCTGCTGAGTCCTGGTCTCGCGAATCCTTAACTTCCTCGAGGGCTCCCTGAGGCGGTACATCGCTGCTGGCTTCAAGGAAAGCGCCTTTGAATTTGTCGGCTGGTAAATTCTCCTCTATAATTCCGGGTGCATGTACTTGGTCATATTCAGATGTTGCATTTTTACCAGCCACCGAGAGAAGGACTTTTCGCGTTTACATGTCAGCCATTATTCTGTCTTAAAGGTCTCTGAAGCCTTTCAAAATTCTGAATAACCTCATTTCCTGCATGAATTGGGGAGAAAAAAAGCTATCAGCTGGAAAGGTTGAACTCACTTTTGGCGCCTCCGGGATGTTCATCCAAGAAGTCGGTGAGATCCCACACCTTGGAATGCACAGCGACCCAGCAATCGTTTCTCGTGCTGTGTTTCTTTAATTCCGCGCTCGATATCTGTAATTCGCTCGTGGTGTCCATTTTGTGGTGCAGTGGATCTCTGCCTGCCTGACCTATTCCGGTTGGAAGAATGTTTCTGAAAAGCTGGGCAGGTTGAGATTACGCAGGTACCGCACCCAGCGTTGTGTCAAATCTACCGCCGCTGTTAGCATGGAATAGAGCCTGCTCACAGCTCACAAGGACTAACCGCGTCCGTGGCGGCCGAATTACCGGCCTGACGTCTGATCGGCTTTCTGCCCGAAGGCATCGGCCGAGCACGCCACCGAGCTTGTTCCGACTCCGCAGCCGCCCGGCAATGGGCCGAAATGCTTCCACAGACAGCCGAAGCCGTGCCGCTGGACGTTAATTACGAGCATGGATTTGGAGTTAAGCTAGGCAGATTGAATAGCTGTGCTTGACAATACTCTCCGAACCGCAATTAGTGTCTCAACGCTGTGATAATGGCCAAGCCTATTGTGCTTCACATCGGCGAACCGATCAAGTACAACCAACAATTCTTTGAAAATGAGTTCCTCAAGCGATTCGACGTGAGACACAATGAAGATCTTGACCGAGCCTCATTCATACAAGCTCTCAAGGACAAGAAATATGGCAACTTCTCGGCTATATTTCGACCGCACTTCCAAACAGGCGGGGAGATGGGCCAGTGGGACGACGAGCTGATATCGCTCCTGCCTCCTTCGCTTCGGATCTTTGCCTCGGCCGGGGCAGGATACAACTGGGCAGATGTAGATGCACTAGGTCGCCGCGGGATCTGGTACGCAAATGGGGCCGGAGCTTCCGATGAGGCTGTTTCTGATACCGGCCTCTACTTTATCCTCTCTGTCTTCCGGAACTTCACAAGGTCGCAGCTCGCTGCCCGGACATGCGACCCGGATGTATTCAACGCTACGCACAAAGTTATTGCTACGATATCAGCCAACCCTCGAGGCCACTTACTTGGGATTGTTGGCCTGGGAAATATCAGCAAAAAGCTAGCCTACAAGGCAAAGGTAGCCCTCGGGATGGAAATCCACTACCACGACGTGATCAGAGCATCAGAAGACGTTGAGAAGGAGCTGGGAGCGACTTTCCATCCCACACTCCACAGCCTGCTCGCCGCAGCAGACTGCGTCAGCTTGCACACGCCATTGAACACCCATACACAGGACTTGATTAACGACGACGGATTTGCGGCTATGAAGCAAGGCGCGAGGATTATTAATACGGCCAGAGGCCAGGTGATCAATGAAGAAGCTCTGATAAGGGCCCTGAGGAGCGGCAAAGTATCTGCAGCTGCTCTGGATGTCCATTATGATGAGCCTCAAGTATCGAAGGAGCTCGCTGCGATGGATAATGTCACTTTGACTACTCATATCGGGGGAGGGGCATTGAACACGAGGATCAACTTCGAGTTGAATGCTATGAAGAATATCCTCGCGGTTGTGGCAGAGGATGGGGCTTGTAATGGCGAGCCTTTGACTCCTGTGAATAGAGACGTTGTGAGAGCGTCAGCGACCTAGAATATGATATACTCGATTTGGCCTGTCTTGGCCAAGCTTAATTGTGGCACTGCAAATCTGCAATGTCTTCTTCTTCTCACCAGAAGCTTACTAAGGGTTTTCCACTTGAAGTTCAAGAACTTGAGCAAGCAATTTACGGAAACGTTTATCGCAAGCTACTCCCTTGCGCAGTACATCGTGGTATATCTGCCGTGCAGATCGCGAATAATCTGGTAAAACAGCGGTTCCCTGATCTGCCATGCTGACAAGAGCATAGACTTTGTCCCTGGTATCCGTGCACTCCCAGCCCTGGAATATCTCTATGAGTGTCTGAAGCTTGGGCGTCGGCGTCTCTTCATGCCTCCAGTGGGCTCTCTGCCAAACCATGACGAACGCCGGGCTCCGCAGGACGTCCGTGACAAACTCGTGGTGTGCTAGGCGGTTTTCCTCCTCGATCGTCTTGATGGTGAGATACAGCCTCTCGAGTACGGGCCAGTTAACGCGTTGGGAGCCACACCATACTGTGAGCCTTTTTGCGTGAATGATCTCCTGGATGATCCACATGCGACTCCAGTACGGGCTTTGGCAGAGATCTCGGATGGCCTTGCCCTCTTGTCTGCCCCATATGGGGCGGAAGTCGTCGACCTGCTGCTTGAGAGGCTTTGTGCTTTCATTTGCGAGGAAGTCCATTGCTAGGCGGCTGTTCTCCGATTCGCGGCCCAGCCAGATGTAGACACTCGAAGCCATCGAATAAATCTGCTTCATCAGACCGACTTGGTGGTTTCGCTCACGCACGTTGTCCTGGTCAATGCAGATCGCGTCGATCCAGAAGAGTCGAGGTTTCTTCATATTCAGGCTTCGACAATGGAGGAACCACCACAAATTCTCCCCGATCTCGAAGTCATCTCGTCCATTCACGGTAATTTTCCGAGTGTTGGTCGGCTTTCCCCAAGCATATGACAAGGCAGTGTATTTTGGACATGACTTGATGTCGGAATAAACGAATGAACCCTTGATCTCGCCCTCGTGGGTAGTTGTCGCCAGGCGGAAAAGTCTAATTTGACCTTGTGGGCGACTTAGTGGCCGGTATGGCGCCTTGCCTGGAGCTGATGGAATATACTCCGATGCCAATCCCGATCGGGTGCGTTGATGGTGACTGGCAACGAATCTGATCTGTTCTGAATCTCTCCGGCATGAACCAGATGTTTCGACACTGCTTCTTCTTCTATCCAGCGGTTGTGTTTCCATCGCGAGTAGGACCTTCCTATTGAGTTGCTCCAGTCGTAGTACGCCTTCCTGGGCGATGTCGTTGAGCTTGGTGGCCACACCCTTAGACTCTTCGGAAAAAGAGTCTCGGGGAGACATAATCTCGTAGTTGTCTGAATCCACGGACTCCTGTGCGTAGTTCCATCCACCACAAGCCTTCCGTGTGATAAGAGGAGCACTATGCCTGAACCTCGACGTACGACTTGTTTGGTGGCATCTTTGAGTATGGAAGTAGTTCTCTCGTGGCTCACTGTGTCTCCTGTTGTGATCCCAGGAGACTTTCGAAGACTTTCCAACGTGGTAGCCTTCGTGTTCAGGGCCGAAAATCCGCGGCGCTACAGCCTGAGTCGGGCTGGGGGTTTTGAGGACGGTGTTCCATTCGACATTCATTTGCTCGCTGATACCAGCCAACGAAAAGATGTTGAAACGTTTTCTGGAGCGCGGAGTAGATTGTGTCAAATCGTAGTTGTAGGTGAAGCCTTCCATTTGCTGCACGAGAGACTCTGACAACGGCACTTGTCGGTTCCTCTCGGCGCCATGAGAGTATCCAAGATCGAAAGAAGTGCACATGATCCGGTCGTCAAGAAAAAAGACCTTGTTCAGCAGGGCTTCGAAAGGCTGTGAATACCATGAATACCGAGTTCGGATTCGATTCGTCTGTCAGACTGATTGTCCATGCAGCGTTGCTTATACCTGCATGCATCGGTGTTACCGGCGGCTGTGCTGCCAGCTGGCAGCCATGAGTGGGTCACTTCTTCAAACCCAGCTAGGCTGCATGCCCTTGCCCCAAGGCAGCCAATACGCGTCTTGAATTCCAGGGCAGCTTTTTGCAGGTGCGTCATTCCACCTTCCATGCCGCGCCACAGCCAACAAGTGGGAAAAAAGGCAGGGCCACGTGCCGGCCATCGTGCTTACTCTCCGAGACACCTCAGCCAATGGTCGGCAACACACCTTCCCGATTCATTCCACGGCTTGTCCGGTAATCTTTTGCTTCACGGCACGCCCGAGCCTCGTTTTCCTGGCTTAGAGCTATTAGTCCAGGTATCTTGGGCAAAATGGACTGTTTTCGTCATCACTGAAAGTTGCGAGATCTTCGCCCGTATCGAGTCTTTTCACTTTTTGCGAGATCAGCGAATTTCTCCATTTCTGCCTCTTCATGTAATTTATCACCCACGTCAGAAGGGTGCCTAAGCAGATAGTTGCCTAGTAACCGCTGTGTGGAAAACCATCGACCTACAGAGCAACAAAATTCTTGAGCTTGCGGAGAGAGGGCGATATAATAGGACAAAGAAGATTTTTCTCGACGCAGGCAACTTCTTTCTCCCCCATACCAAACCAGGCGCAGATTAGTGATTTGAATCCTTGGACCCATTTTTGCTCTCAACCATTCGGGCTTGTTGACAGTGCTTGAGAATTCCGTATCGAGACCACAGCCGAACTCTTAAATACTGAAAAATTGCTCATCCACGTCGAGCCCACAACGAAAATCAAAACTGATCTATACCCTTCGCTGATTCTTCCGCTTTCGATCAGACCCACTCTCCTGTTTCCTCTTCCTTCGCCTGGGCTCCTTTGCAGCATTCAGTGGCGTAAACAGACTCAATGGGAAGACTCGTTTACCCATCTCATATAAAGACTTCAAACTCTCTCGCATGATTGGTCCTCGAGCACCCAAGCCGAATCGTAGCGTGTGATTGACCTTGGCCAAGAAAGCCAAGTTCCAGTGCAGCTCCTCCTTGTCTTTGTTGCCCAGGACCGTACAGAACTCGTCGACGGCATTCCTCAGCAGCCCATCGCTGCTCAGCCGAAGGAATTCCGAAAGCACATCAAGGTAAAGTTCCTGGATCGGTGGGGACTGATCGAGGACGTCGAAGCAGAAGTCGACATAGACTATCGTCGCAGCTCTACTCCTGTAGCTACCAGACGTAGAGCTGGGACCTACGATCAGCGCACCAGGGTCGGCTCCAGATTTCAAGAACAGCTTGAGGATCCCTTCTTCGAGTAGGAATGAGAGAACCCGCGTTGCACTTTTGCGCTCTGAAATCCACCAGTGGCAAATATATGCAAAAAGTTCACTCCAGGGGCTGATGCCTTGGCAGCCACCTTCTTTGTTCGGATCCATGCCATGATTGTCCAGTAGACAGACTAAAACATCAGTTCCTTTCCCTCGTTGTAGTTGAATACTCTTAGTCGGCTCAGGCGTCAGAAATCGCAGTACTGGCAACGTCCCGATATTCTTCAGAAACCCCGGTTCAGAATCCAGCTTGTTGCGAAGATAGTCGAAGAGTCCAAATTGTACCAGTTGCTCTCGCAAAACTGCTTGCTTCATCTTCGAACAAGATCCGGGATCAAATGTGCATCTGCTCCCTGAGAGTATGCATAGGAGACTGCGATCGAGTTCGTCAAGGAGGGCGCGGTGGCGGATATCACCGGCCATGCTAGATTCGAACTCACTGGCAGAACTCAAAGCCTGACACAGCAGTTGTTCAAATTTAGAGAAGAGTGTTTCAAACTCAAATTTACCAAAAGTTGTTCGTGTAACTTGAGTCGGGGCAGAAGAAGTTTTGATCATAGCGATGTGAGCTTTGAGAATGCTAAGCGCCGGACAGAAGTTCAAACGAGAATCAGCCTTGGCAATGAGAAAGTCGTAGATTTCCCGAGTGTTCAGGAAATCTCTAGCGGTCCTGTGAATGAAGGTTACAGCTCCATCCTCAGGATTGACCTCTAGAAGTCCGCGGGTCCTGCTGTCGAGGTGCCAGGATGTGTTGCTCCGTATCTCCTCGATCTCATCCTCATCCATTTGTCGAATCGGATGATGTATCGCATAATTGCTGTCCTCGTATTCCTGGAAGTGGAAACTGTAAACGAAGAAACTCAAGTGGCTTTCTGTCGAAGCGTTGGCAATTTGGAGCGCCGTTGACATGTGGCTGTGATAAAACGGCTCGACGGCTTCCAGCATAGTCTTGAAGAATGGTTCAAGCTCCGACGGAAAACTCTCAAGGCGCCGATGCAGGTCCACAAATGCGTCTCGATTTGTAAGTCCTTCTCTCAGGAGCTTCGTGACAAGAAACACCCAAAGGAAGACTCCGTTGGATTTTGCCACAATTTCCGAGATCAACCACTGTCCTTGTGAATGTTTTGCGGAGACAGCAGCCCATCGTGTATGCTCTTCAAGCCGACTTGAGACATAGATACGTATATCATCTTGCGTTAAGTCCTGCATGTAGATTTTGGGAAATTGAAGCCCGAATTCTTCCTCAAAAATATTCCAAGGACGGCTGGAAAGGCAGAATTTTATGTTGCCTGACATTGCAAGCTCTTTGAAGGTCTGACAAAGTTGAATGCGGTCTTCGTGGTCACCGCTATATTCGTCCAACCCATCGATGATGAAGCAGATTTTGAGGCGTCCGTCGTTTCTGGTCACAAAAGTCTGCAAAGCTTCACGGAGCTCCACTAGCGACCAAGAGCTCTCAAGCTTGGAGCTATTCCATCTCTCCAAGCATGTTTGCTCGATCAGATCTGGAAACTGGCGAAATAGATCGTAAAGCAGGTTCTGGAGAAGACCCTTTTGAGACTTCTGCATAGGCGTCCCGGTTATCCAGAAGTAGTGGCTGACGATTGCTGCCCTGTAGGGTTGAGCCCACTCAGTGATGAAACGGGACGTGATGCTGGAATCTGCGATGTACTTCATGAGAGTTGATTTCCCTGAGTCAGGCCTTCCAGACACCCAAAATATTCCATCTCCCTGTTTAAGCCAATCACCAATGCTTGGATCAAGGGTTGGATGCTGAGCTGTTGCGAGTGCCCATTTGAACGTCTTCTCGTGGGCTGTGGCAATTTGTGTATGCCTTACGGGACGGCTCTCGAAGGTTAGGCTCTCCAGGATAGCCTGCTGCTTTTTCACATCCTGTTCTGAGAGAGACAATGACTGCAACTTCTCCTTCAAGCAGCTAACATCACCCATTGTGAAATTGGGTCCGCAGTGTTGTGGGCTCCCTGTACTAGTATCTCGTCCTGAACGCAGCCTATGTTGCAGCTCATTGAGGCCAGTACTGATCTGCCTAAGGGCCTGTGTTTGATCTGTCTGCAACAACAGACTCTGGCGTTGTAGATATCCTAGCCGCTCCGACTGAGCGCGGCTGCAATAGCTACAAAGCGTCAGATAAGTGTTGTATGCTTCGTGCTCTAGATGTTCTAGTACTCACTGTGCCAGGGTGCAGATATGTAGTGTCATCGTTACTTGAGTTCTAGAGAGTCGTGCTTCAAGCTCATCGATTCTAGACTTTTCCCAGGCCTTTTTCAGGGCCACTTTGAAACTATCCCATTTCCCCTTGGATCCATTCTTCGTCCTAAGTGTCTTTGTGATTCTGAGAAGTTCATCTCCGTCGGTTTTGCAAGCTGAGCAGAGGCTCTTGACTGCAGCAAAGACCTTGGCGACATGATCTTCGGCATGTGCTCCTGGGATTTTATGATCGTTGCAGGACTGAAGGCCATCGCACAAGCCTTTCAGCTGCTCACAAACAGCGTCCAGTCTCGAGATATCGATACTGCATCCAGCAGCTGATGCTCTGATTTCGATGGTTCCTTTGATGAGTCCGGTTGCGAATGAGACGAACGAGAAGACATTGGACGCCAGTCCTAATGCTGTCAAAGGATCCATGATGGCCTTGCTAAGTTGGGAGATTCTAGAAGGATAGCTTCGATGTCAAGAGTGGCGGTCAAGCAACGAAAACCTAGATGGCAGAGCGAGGCACTTGTGGATGTAGGAGAGTAAAATAGGTTGCTAAGTTCCAGGCAGCTGGGCGTAGTCAACTAGACGAGTGGTTGCACGGCAGCCTTTCTGAGGTCTCCCATGCTAATGCACACAGCCTCAAAAGTCCCACTCAGTGCGGTTGCACACCAAGACACGGGACTTGACAAGCCAATGCGCCTCTTACAGTTTTACCAGCATTAGAGATGTCGCACAACGTAAAAGCCTATCATCTACCAATGGCCGACCCTCGCCAAAGCTACGCGCATGCGATAAACGCCTGGTTTTAGTCATCCCGGGAGTTCTACTTTTCAGGGCCGTCTCCCTTAGACACTGGCTCATTTCCTCCTCAGCCGTTCATCAGTTCCCCTCACTTCGAATTCCGGAGGAGCTTGCCCCCTGAGCACACAATCGCCATCTCTCCGAACGAGGGGCCCTCTGAGAACGCTCAGGGCCACGTCTGACCATACCTCGACCACTTTGACTAGGGGACTACAAGGCGTCTGAACATGACTGGTAATCAATATCACATCGGCGGGAATGCAACCGTCCAGTTTGGCAGCAATTACCTGCTAGGTCAGTCTCTGGTCTTCGCGCAGGTGGGCCGCATTGATGAGATGGTTTCTGACCCTTTGGTTTTACACACAACTAGGACACTCGCACTACGACAAGCTGCTCAATCATCTACTGCCAAGCTGCCGGTCCACCAAGAGCCTTGAACTGGACTGGGATCACAAACAGGCGAAACGAAAACGTGTAGGGAAGACATGCTCATGGATGCAAAAGTCTAGTGAATTCGAGTCCTGGCTGTGGGAGTCAAACAGTGTGTTATGGCTCCATGGGATCGCGGGATGTGGGAAGACGGTCATGAGGTATGATCCAAACAATTTCACGCACGAATACTAAATGGGTTATAGTTGCGATGCTGACATGCCAAGCTCAACCGTTATTGACTACCTATGGAATTCATTCCCAGAGAAAAGTAACTATATAGCAGGGTACTACTTCAACGCCAGGGAAGACGAAAAGAGGAACGTAGCCCGGCTGATACGATCCCTTGTTCTGCAACTTCTACCATCAGAAGAAAAGCTGACAGCCCAGGCCAAAAGGCTGTGCGATGAGCCTCTACGAAACTCATCAGATGATCAGTTGTTGCTGGCATTGGGAGAACTATTGGAGACGGGAGAACACACCTACATTGTCATTGATGCACTTGACGAATGCGATGCATCGTTCCGAAGCGGAGAGGAATCAGAGGTCGACAAACTGGACTCGTTTCTCTTATGGTGTCTCCAAAAACCCCGAAATATCCACCTCTTGGTTACCAGCCGAGACGGCGGATTAGCGAGCCCGTTGGAACGGCGCCTGCGCAGACTGGTACAAAGTGTCCCAAGCAACGATAACTGCTACCTTGAAATCGATTTACAGTCTCGAAAGATGAAATCAGAGATTGAACGTGATATCGACGACCTTATTGTGTCAGAACTGAAGCGTTGGAACGACCGTAAAGGTCGAACCTGGCTTCCTTTGAGCGAAAATGAACAGGATTCGGTGGCTTCTGCCGTCAAGAGAAGATCAAATGGAATGTAAGTTTCAGACTACCTCATCAAGGGTGAGTATACGTTTCTGAAATCATTCTGCAGGTTTCGACTGGCAGCCTGCCTCCTGGATTTGTTACAGAGAAAGGACAAATGGGACGACTTTCAACAATCTCTTGAGCGCCTTCCGTCCGAACTGTTTGAAGTGTATGATCGAATATTCGAAGAAATCATTCTCCAGGGACAATTGGAAACCGCGACTTCTCTCTTGAAATGGCTCATCTACTCTGAGCGCCCATTAAGACTTGAAGAGCTCACCGACATCACCATGGTGGACACCCAAGGGGCGTCCTTCGATATTGGACGCAGGGCAAGAGACGAAAACTACGTTTCGAGCACCCTTTCAAGCTTCGTATCTATATCCAGGGATAAACTTGTGCAGTTTGCGCACCAAACAGTCCCAGAATACCTCGGCTCAGAAAAGACGCAACGCGGTCTCTTCTCCCACAAGGCTAACTGTCAAGCGTGGATTGCGAGGTGTTGTCTATCGTACATGCAATTTTGCACCCATTGCATTGAACCGGAAGAGAATAATTTTCCGAGCTTCCACGATTGCCCGCCGCTGTTTGAATACGTTTCTAACAATTGGTACCGACACGCTCAAGGTGCATGGACAGACCCGCGAAAGGGTGAGACCTCAGACGCACAACTTCCGTCATCATTAGCGTCAACTGTCCTGGCAGACTGTTCACTGCCATTTACTGACGATCATCCCGAGTCCGGAGATGCTCGTAGGTCGTTGTGTCAATGGGCAAACAGGGTGAAGCCATGGCTCGAGCAGGTAGCCCTCACCCAGAGCCATCCACCTTACAGCACACTGAGAGACTTCGCTTGTCAGAGCTACGAGAAGTGTATAAAATACCTTTTGGGCCACTTCAATTGCACCGATCTTTCCGACGATCGTCAAAGCCAGCCCCTTCTCAAAGCAGCGATGACGGGCAGATACGACGAGATCATCCAGGCCGCGGTCAATAGGACATACAGGCCTGATCTGGAATCTCATAAGCCTTCCTGGTGGACTGCAAAGGGGGATGCCCTGACGAAAGTCCAGATCCCCGAACATGAATCACACCAAGCCATCGTACAGGCTCTGCTTGAACACGGGGCGAACGTCAATTCTTGGGATTCCGTGGGCGGCTGGACGGCACTTCATATGGCGGCTTATCAAGGGGATGTGAAGGTGATGCAGCTCCTACTACGTCATGGTGCAGATACAAGCATCACAGATGGCAGTGGACGAACACCACTTCATGTCGCTTCATTATGGGGACAAGACAACATCGTTCATCTGTGCTTAAGCAAAGGACTATCCCCCGGCGCCAAGGACAACATGGGGCTGACATCACTAGACCTCGTGATGCAGAGGGAGATACAGCTCTCAGTCCAGGAGTTATTCGGTGCTGCCGCCACAGAAGAAGCGGAATACAGTTGGAGGCTGGTGCTACCGCAAGTATCTCAGAGCAACAACAAGACAGTCGCACGAACCATTGGCTTACTGATAGACCTGAGAACCGAAGGTCAGGTAGAAGCCTCGGACACAGCAAGACTGATCTCCAAGGACCCAACGAGGCTGGAAAGTTCATGCGAATGTCGATTCAACGCCTTTGATGAGGAGGATTCAATCAATGAGGTCGCGATTGCGATGCCTGTAGAGGATATGTCCGGCACATTCGTGACAGAAGACACGGATGGCATCACGATAAGAGGGGGATACTTGAAACGTGGCATGTCGCTGATGGAGGCTCTGTTGAAGCGCAGCCAGTTCGTCACGTCCCCGTTGGTACCATTATTTCATTCTCGACAGCCGGTTAGACGCGCCAAAGCTTTCACTGTTCATCTGCAGGAATTGCAAATGCGGGGCGGAACTGCGGAGTTGATCAGATCACATGTGGAAGACCTCAGCCTCAACGGAGGGACCGCCAACTTCACCACGTCTGATGTTCAGAATGTACGCCTAAACAGAGGGTCTGTCAACTTCAGTATGTCTTCTGTTCAGGTTTTGCACCTGAACGGAGGGACCGTCAACTTCACTACGTCTAATATTCAGCTTATACGCCTAAACGGAGGGTCTGTCAACTTCAATATGTCTTCTGTCCAGGAATTGCACCTGAACGGAGGGACCGTCAACTTCACTACGTCTAATATTCAGCTTGTACGCCTAAACGGAGGGTCTGTCAACTTCAGTATGTCTCCTGTCCAGGAATTGCACCTAAATAGAGGGGCTGTCAACTTCACTACCTCCGACATTCAGGATGTGCGTCTAAACCAAGGGACTGTCAACTTCACTACGTCTAATGTTAAGGAATTGCACCTGAACCAAGGGATCGTCAACTTTACGATGTCCGATGTCAAGGGTTTGAGACTTAACGGAGGGACTATCAACGTCGCCACCTCTCGCCTTGAAAGCTTGCATCTCAACGAAGGGAATGCCAACTTCTTTTCAGCAGCAGAGTTCAGCAATCTATCCATAAACAGAGGACATGTCGTCTTTTGGTCGGCAGCTAAAATCGACCAAGTGATACAGAATGGAGGAAGCCTTCAGTTCAATTACGGCATCTACAGGCAGTTGTGCCAGACTCTCCTCGGTGATAGTGGCAGCCATGTCGCAGATGTACTTGACAGAGATGCTGACACCAGAGCGACGGCGGCTGTTCGTATTCAGCATATGCAGTCAAATGGCGGCCACTTATGTTTCTGCTCGCGTGGGGAAATTGGACACGTGACCGGTAACGGGCTTAACCTCAACGGAGAGGGTAGACTGATGTGTCTCTTGGTAAGGACTGGGAGAGACGACCTGGCGAGACTTTTGCTTGATAATATCGCGAATCCCAACCAGATCTGGCCTGATCCCGAGGATTTCTTGTTGATTGAAGGCCTGGTGATCAGGACTTCTGAGCGGATGGCGCTGCATGATGCCGCCTTCAGAGGACAAGACACATTTGTTCAGATGCTGTTGGAGAGAAAGGTAGATCCGTGTATCCGTGATGGAAACGAAATGACGGCGTTACAAATTGCGAAGCGTCAGGGCCATTCGACAACTATGCGATTGTTGGAGGAAGGCGAGCGTCGTGTCGCTGAAAGTAAAGGGGAATGGAGCTTAAGACACGGCTGGCTTCGAGGGTATACACGAGGCATTCACATTGCTTTTGGATTTCTGACGGGATAAAAACTCGAGATATTCAGCTGTGTATCTAAGGCTACCTCTTTCATCCAGAGATAGATCTTCTTTTGTGAATAATGCACAATGTTTTTGAAATACCGATACTTAATTTGATGATTTGCAAGCCTCATTGAGGCACCTTCAATGCCAGCTCGCCCTGTGTCTGCCTGGCTGCCTCCTGCTTCTCAAGTCGTATCTGAATAGGGCTCTTCCCACCACCAAAGTTGTCCCCGATATTGGCAAACGCTGTGTCCGTCACAGAAAGCTGTTCAAACGTGTCATTCCGGGCCGGCTGCCTCTGTACCCCACCCTTCCAGTTGTTGTCATAGTAATCACCAATATTCAGGGTTCCCTCCTCAGTCACCTCTATGCTAACGAATCTGTCTCCGGTTGCACGCTCGCGCTGGAGCATGGTCATGACCGTCTTGAATATCTTGTCGCCGGCCGCAGCACCGATCTCTCTGACCTCTTCATCACTCAACTTCAGCTCCTTGACAACCTCGCAACACTGGTTCAGCTGCGACTTTTGATCAACGGGGGCAAAGTCGGTATTCAGACGGTCCACCAGGATCGTGACCTTGTCCAGCGTGGTTTCGATCCCGGACTTATCGACCAGTGCCCAGGTAGTGCGTTTCAGGGTCCCTGGGTGCTCAGCATTGTGTTCTCGATAGATAGTGCGGTGTATTTTGTTTGCGACCCTGTCCAGCTTCGAGCTCATGGCGCCGAGGACCTCCGCATCGGAAGAAATGTCCTCAGTCGTATATGTATCGAGCTCTTTATTCGCTGCATCCAACTGCTTCTGGATAAGTTCAAGCGCCGCCTTCACCAAAGCGTTCCTGTCCTCCGTTGGCTGGCGAATAAGCAACTCCTTGCTCGGTTCCCCCGATTCAGGTCGAAGTCCCACGGCAACGGCCCAGGTGACGGTGGAATTCTCCAGCAGGGCTGCTCGCAGATGACATACGGCAAAGTCATTTGCAAACTCTCGGGCGCTGAGGAAATCCTTGTAGCCCTGAAGTAAGCTTGAAAGGACGCTTACGATGCCCCCAATTCCAATTGCGGTTGCAGCAGTTTCCGCCATTATATACCGCTAAAGATTACAGGGCTTCAGGGTAATTTATGGTGTGGAGATAGATGGATTCAAGATCAGGACAGGACCTTAGTTTCTTTCCGTCCAAGATTTATCCTCAGGGAAGTCGGATGATCGAGGCTCAGTCACCTAGAAATCGGAGGAGGGGGTGGCGGATATCCTCGTATATCGTGTCACCCAAGTCCAAGCCAGTCAGCCCATTACAACGCATTAGGGTAACACAACATGTTTGCCTGTCGTTTATCCTAGGGTATGCATGGGGTTGTGATGACGTGGACAGGGTAGGCACCAAAGGGAACTCTGCATACTGATATCGGACAGTCCGCATATGACGCAACCACAGGCTTTAGCCGAGACATTGTGCTACGAGGGATTTTTGGAAGTTGCATTCACTGTTACCGTCCTTGACCGAGAAATCTAATTATATCCCAAACAAGATACGAGATATAGCGTCTCTGGCCAACCCTCATCCCAACAACAAATTGCACAGCTGACCTCCAAAGCTCTGGCTAATTCTCATCCTATCTAATTTTTGCTTTACATATATAACATTCTGTGATGAATCCTTTGAATAGGTCTAAGGCATGTAATCACCAAGTATTTGTTGTATTTTGTATCGGAATACACGGTGCCGTATTAGGGGTGGAGCCAACTTTATCAGATTGTTTCATCCCTCACACAAAACAGGAAAACACAATATCAGGTCACTTAAAGCTTGTGTATTTCTACTAATTGGATGAAAAAGATGAAAAGGTAACTGGCAGACGTGGGGGATCTGGTGAGCAAACTTCTAGATTATACATTAACCGCCCCCTCGTACACCTATTGAAAGCGAAGTAGTAAATTGCAAAGGTAAAAGCCTATTTATAAAGAAGATGGAGATTTGCATCCACAAAAATGAAGGGTACATTTATACATAATCATGTAATATACGCTTAAATATTTAAACACCTAAATTCTCCTCTCATTTAGTTCTTCGCCTTATTTAGCCGTTATTCTTTTCTTTCCTAGCTAATAATTAAGTTAAAAAAGGGCTAAATAAGGTAAAGATAAGGCGAGGATAAATAATGCTAATAAGCATTATTAAGCATTACTTAAAGCCTAACTTAATACTCTTTATATTCCTTGAAGTAAGCGAAATACTTTAAATAAAGGAGGTTGCTTTAAAAGTATAAAGGTAATTTTAAGCAAAATAATAATTGCTTTAATAAAGCCGTTTATATATTTGGGAGGTATATATATGGATGTACCCTCCGTGTTTGTGGATATGAATCTCTGTCTTCTTTAAAAAAATGTCGCATTATCTGGGCCATGTCGTTGCTAATGTGCGTGGCAGTGTGCTAACCGGAAAGGCAGGATTGTTATATCAGCCGAAGAGCAAGGGAAAGCACATATGTCCTTTTGAAACGGGACGCTGCTCAACAAACTCTCTACACTTTCATTGATCCATCACCCGGAGCCAAACTTTCTGTGACCATATAAGCGAGCAAAGGGATATCGTAAGCAGGCGTGCAGTCCAACGGCCGGGATATATTCAATGACCACATTTCATGCCTTATGGTCATGACCTTGGCTCAACCGCTTGCTGGGCGCCCACACAAGTGGCGATCCCGTCACCCTCAACCAAGGCAGCCGTGCCTCCGGAGTTATTAGACTGCTGAACAGTCTGCCTCACCGCCGCCGTGCACTTGGCAGTAACTCCATCCGCCGCAGCCGCAGCCACCGTCACGTTAGCCGACAGCGCAGCAGCAATCGCCTTCTGGGCGTCCGCCGCGTTCGGGTGGGCGGCGGCCGCCTTCGCCCCGAGCGTGAAGATGGTGCCCTTTGCGTTGGCCTCGCCCTGCAGGTCCGCCGCCTTCTTGGTCAGGTTGACCGTCTGCGCGAGCTCGGCGAGCTGCGCCAGCTCCCCCTGTTCGGCCTGCGCCGCGACGACGTCGGCTGACACCTGCGCGCCTGCCAGGTGGGAGGCTATCTCGGCCTCCGTGGCGTCGGCCACGAGCATGTTTGTGGAGAAGATGCAGCCGACTGGGTCGGCGGAGTCGTCGCAGATAAAGCCGTCACCGGTGGGATCTCCGACCTGATATGCTGTTAGCGGTGCTGTAAACTCACGGGACTCAACTCATTCATGAAGATTTCTCTTGCCACCATAAGGAAACTTACTGTGCCAGCAGGGAAAGTACCGGTCTGGATAGCCAAGTTCGGGTCTGCCCCGACACCCTGAAGCTGAGTCGCAAGGTCGAGAACAATCTGCTTGTTGCCGGCTGCATCAGGCGAGGCTGGGTCCTGATGCTGCTTGACCGCAGCAATTTCAGGGTTGACGGCGGTCTCGTCACAGGCCTCGGAGGCGCCGCCGACGGGAGTCGTATTACGCTCGAGGGCGCGGAACATGAGGGCATTCGCCATGCCTGCCACGTTGTTCGCAGCCTTGGCGTTGGTGAAGGCCTGGTCCGCAATATTCTGTTGTAGGCACTTTAGATTTGTGACATTGCCTGCGCCGCTTTTGGCGCCTGCGTCGCCTAGCAGACCAAACACGGTGTTCTCGATCTGGAGCGGGTTGTTGAGTTCCAGCATCGCTTGAGTGGCCTGCACGATGGCCTCGTGCGAGTGCTCCTGTGGCGCCTCTGCGGCGGAGAGGCCAGCGAGGACAAATATGATAGCAGCGGTCTTCATTTTTCTTGTGGAGTAATGGTACTGCTATTCTAAGCGTGATAATTTGAGCAAGGCCTGCCTTCAACGTATTGCAAGAAATATGAATGATTATTGGAAAAGACTGGGGTTCACAGAACTTTGAAAGAATGAGAAGTGGGAAGCGAATGAAGCGTTGGTGTACGGGGGAGCATCTTCGGTGATCCGGAGGCGGGGAACGCCCATCATGATATGTAAATAACACTACGGAGGATGTGTTTCAAGCACCCTGCACACTCGCCCAGAACTGCCCCAATAACTTACTCCGTCAAAAGACATTCCCGACACTTGACGCTGATACCCCGGAGGCGCCGGCGAGGCTCACTTTTAAGGGGGCTGCGTCTCAGGTATCTTGGACAGAACTCAGTTGGGGGAAGAGAGAGTATATTTGCAGATCCGTGTGGGAACCACACCAGTCCTGCGGTTCGTCAATGACATTCAGACGGGATGCATTCGGGAGCGGCCGTTAAGGTTCTGTGCTGAAGCATTCAGACGATTCAGTACTTCTTGGCGGGCTTGTTCTGGAACACCTCCTGTGTAGCTTTCAATGCGTCAGAGGATCTGATACATCCTCAGGCTCTTATGGAATCGTCAAAATACATCTGGTTCGACTCTTTCTCAGACCAGAGTGCGTCCTGGGTAGGGGCCAAGCACGTGTCGTCTGATTCTCGGCCTTCGGGCTCCCTTTGACAACCCGATTACGAACCCGTTCTTTGAGGACAAGGCAACAAGCTCAGATGGTACTATGGATTGATTTGGCCCTATGTCACTGAGAGATTAGCTTTATCTGGCCAAAGCGGTTTTCAGCCCCATCCGCTTCACAAAAGACCAAATACCGGTGATCTTTCGCCAAATGTACGCTGGAGTTGATTTCTTTTGCGAATCGCCAAGGACGGTACTAGTTGAATTCCATAAGCCTTTCGTTTCCGAAGTAGCTTTGAATAGGATGCTATGGCGTTGAAGTCGAACTACTTGGAAAACGTGACTGCCTTTTCTTGGTGCATATCAGTGCCAGGCAGTAAATCTTATTACCCATGCTTTCTGATACGGCTATGTGAAGAATGTATGATATATACGAAGACGAAGATTTACAAAGAATCGGACATTGGGCATGCCCGTCTCACTTATTGCCTGTGCCTCATGATCCTGCTGCGCCACCAGCCACCAGAGTAGTCCCCAGAAGCACCGCCGAACCAGGAGGGAGTTGAGGAAGCGGAAGCATCCGATGCTGCGTCCGTAGGAGACCCGAACGAAGAATCACCGAAGCCTGCTTCAACGTTAGTAAGAGGATTAACAAGTCTGGTACATAAGAAAAGGCCGCTTACTCCCAGATGGCCGAGCACCCCAGCTTCCCAACGATCCAGTCGGCCGCGCACCGGAAGCCTCGGACCCGAACCCAGTAGAGCCGCCGCTTGTGGGAGAGGGCCTGTCGGACTCGCCTCCGTACGAGCCTTGTCCGAAGCTGCCACTGGGCTGAGAAGCAGGCGCATCGTCAGAACCTGAGCTAGCATCGCCAGAAATCCCAGATGGGGAGGCACCGACTGCGCCATATGAGGGGCTGTCAGAAGGGCTGGCATATGAGGCGGTAGCCGAGGCCGAAGGGGCCGATGAAGATGAATCCGATGCAGATTCGACAACGGACTCGGAGGTGAAGGACCAGCCCGGAATGCTGATGGTCCCAATGGTCCAGGTAATCCCGTCTTCGCTGGTCATGGACCCTTCAACGTCGGTGCCGAGGGCAAGTGTGTCCGAGTAGGCCGTGTCGGCGGTGTCGAGGATGATGCTGCAGTTGATCCAGGTGTGCGCGGGGACAGTACCGCAGTCTTCGGCGCCGCATTCAACGGCTGAGCCCCAGCCCTGGGCTTTCCCGTCGCTGGTGGAAAGAGTGGACACAACATCGCCGTCGACGAGAACTGTCTGGGTGTAGTTGCCGCTGGTGTCGTCGTACTCATCTTTGGTTGTTGTCAGCTTTCGAGGCCATGATCTGCTGATTGTGAAATGCGACTTCTTGCGGTTGCTTACAGTGGAACGTGACGTGGGCGCCGGCTTCAGCGGTTGAGCCATCGTCTTGAACAGGCATCTGTGAATTGGCTGACCGGAAGATCATTATTAGCACTTGAGCCTTCCCAGAGCCTCGCACACCAAGCTGGCCTGTAATAACGGGAAGACAAACCGCCAGTCGACATCAGAGTGTACGCGTAAACGTTCCAATTGTCACTGGACCAGTTCTCAGCGATGCTCTGGACAAGATCGCCGTTGGACGTCCCCATTCCAACCCAGAGCGAGAGATCTCCGCTGTTGTCGCTTGGAGCGCTGGGAAGGACTAGTGTGGCCCAAGACTCGCGCACGAAGGTGTCGTCAGCGGTCGGGCCGGTGCTGAAAGCAGGGCCCATGGCGGCGTTGACCTTGGCTACGACGGCCGCGGCCACAAAGGATGACAAGAATTGGCGAGAAGACATTGCTGGCTTCGTATAATTTGTGATAATAATGTTGGAACAACTCAAGTGGTACTGCCAGCAGTAAGTGAATGAAACTGTCTGGCGTAGGAAAAGAAAAGGGGAAATGAACGGAAGACTGTCTGTGAACGAGTTGAAGCTGGGGAGAGCTCGCTTTCCACTTGCACGAGTAGTCTTCTCTACTTATAGTATTATAATTACTTAGCCCGATCTGGTGATGGTGTGCCGGAACTTGCCATCTTACATGCCCTTCTTTCCAGGGTCATGAATATCCTAGGCAAGACCTCGCCTAGCATGCGTGGAGCCTTCAGCGCCACAACTTCCAGTCGACGGATGCAAAGAACGCGCCGGCATGAGCATCACGCGTGCTGACGAACGTTTCCTCGCAATTGAGATCCCTTGTCTCCATTTTCTTTCCCAATCCGTGATCCCTCCTGCAGTAGAGGCGGCTAAGGAAGCCTGTTGGGCGATTAGTTGAAACGGAGAATGCGTGTTTCATGGGTCCCTGCAATTTCGCTCTGTTCTCACCACGGCATCGCGCCGATATGAAACATAAAGTGGGCCTCGGACTTGCGGCTGGATTCTCGGAGTGAGGAAATTTGATCGTGTATCTCTCGATCAAAGGGAGTTATTTCCGATAGCGTCGTATACACCCATCTGGGCATGGAAGGCCGAGGCTCCGGTCCGATCAGTCAGTACAGAACGTACTGTTCAAGACTGACTTGACGCTGAGGTCCTAAATAAGTACGGGAATAGTTTTTCGAGACCTTCACTTCAATTCCGCGCACGGAGTTTTCTTTTCTGCAAATCCTTAATAGAACTTCGTACGAGAACAACCTAGTATAGTGTATTTCTACGCTCTTTGTAATGGCAACGAAGATCTAGTCATGGTCTGCAGAAACCTCTTTGCCCTCAGAAACAACCATTTGTACAGGGTCCCACTCCTCCCATCGCCCACCTGCATCGTCGCTCCTGAACATCTCGCCCTCAGTCGAGGCACCACTTCCGTGGCCGACATGCAGTACCATCGCTTCCGTTTTGCCGTCGTTGCGGGGCCGAGTGAAGAACCGGAATTCTTTGAGGATGTTCTTGGATGCGCCCCGCTCACACAGAAGATCGATGATATCCTGATTCTGGCTTCCAATGGCCGCAATCAGAGGCGTCTGCTTGCTGCTGTCGCGCTGATTGACATCAAGTCCCAAATCCAGCAATGTCCTTGTGATCCTGACACTGCCGCATGCGGCTGCGGCATGAAGCAAGTGCTCATCCGCGTTGATGCGTGCCCCAGAGTCGAGCAGCATCTGCACGCCAGTCTCGCATCCTGAGACCACGGCCTTCCTCAGGACGGAGCCCTCTGGAGCCATGGCGTTCACGTCCGCGCCGGCACCTATCAGCGTCTCCAGGATGTCGGCCCTGCCTCCGGCCGCGACACAGAGATGCAAGGGCGTATGGCCTTCTGCGGTGCTCGCATTCACGTCTGTGTCTCCCTGTGCCAGCAAATTCGCCATGTCGGCGCTGTCCTGCAGTGCACTGTGGTGGATCGGTCGGTACCCTGTATTCGGAAAACGTCGATTTGGATCCGCGCCGTACGCCATCAGCATCGCCAAAGCGTCCACTTTTTTGGTGTCGACGGCGATGTGCAGGGCTGTGCGTCCGTCATGACGCTCCGTGTTAATTGCAGTCGCATCTTCCTCGAGAAGAACGGAGAGTACGCCAAGGTTACCGAGAACTATGGCCAAATGGATCACGTTGGATCCATCTTCGAATGTAGTGTTCGGGTAGTCATTTGGCAACTGGACGACGTAGAAGTCCTCTGCCATATCTGTGATGTTTGATATCGGACCGTCGGTCCTCGAGGTCGTCGTCTGACATGAGCTGGAATCTTGGGTCCAACTGCTAGACGGAAGCTGGCCTTCCCTATTCTGTGTGCCTGGTTGTTCTGAATCGGGAGAGGTTTGAGAGTTTTCAAGACTCAAGAGGGTAAGGTCTGGCAACTTTGGAGTTTCTGGGGTGAGTTGAGGCTTCATCACGGGCGTCGCATTGTAAATGTCCTCGGGCTCTTCGTCGATGCTCCGCTCGTCACCCTTGGTCACATCACCTCTCGCTACATGACCCCCTCGATAAAGTTGAGGTTTTTCGAAAGTATACTCGCCAGTCGCTCGATTCACGTACAGTGCGCGCCGGTAGCCACCATGCTCGGCTTTGTCGTTTGTTATGAATAGACAGTACCAGTCCGACGGAAGACGCCACTCGTGTCTTTGTACATGGCCGGTCATCTTGATGATATGCAAGTCAAGTCCTGATACATGGCCTTGCTCGGCTTCGCTCTCGTTCATGAAAATCGCGCCAAAGGTGTCGTGGACCCATTCGAGCAAGCCTCGCTCGCTGCTCAAAATTTCGCGTGATTGCTCATTCGATAGAATCGGAACTGTCGGCCTATCATCGAGTGGTTTCGGCCATCTGCTCACAATGTCTGCGGTCGTTCCCCAAGATTTCTTAGACCAATTACCATGCGCGATTTCCCCTTGATTGGTTGGATGAATCGCATTTTTGTGAAGGCCTAAGAGATTGCCCTGACGTGCCCCTTTCTCCAAGAGCAAATTTCTGACCTCTTCCTTATTGTTGAACCATTTCTGTGCCTCCAGATAGCCTCTTTCTGGAATTTCGGGCGGCATTGCCAGTCTGCTGCACCCTGCCCAAGCTAGGTCAAGAGAGCTTATGACGTCTTTTTCCGGATCGACCTCGCCACCATCCAGCATGTGGAAGCCGGTCATTTTACACTCCATGGTGACGTTGTAGTCGATCCCTTTCTCAAGGAGCAGTCTGACCATGCGGACATGCCCGAAAATGATTGACCAATGTAAAATATTCCCACCTAGGAACTTTTCATTTGACAGTACACTGCTCAATTTGTCCGTGTCGAGAAGCAATGTAAACAGCGCGACGTCCAATCGCTGCTCAGTATCCGTCTGATGTCCTGCTGGGGAATTAAGTACCCATATCCAGAATGGATTGTCCGATGGTCCAAGTCGGTGAGCCCCATCATGCTTTATTATCCATTTGAATTTGTCGATCATCTCTGGGTCGCGAAAGGTGCACCATGCCTGGAGAAGATGGTGGAAGACTGACCACCCAGTCTCCGGATCGCGAAACCGCAGTTGTTTCAGCGTCTCGGCGGGACGGTGGGTCAAAAATGCATGTGCTGATTCCAGAGGACCCATTCCTAAGGCAATATCGAGAGGAGTTCTTTCGTCATAATCCCTAGCGGCACAATCCGCCCCGTAGCCAAGGAGTGTATCTATGAACGGGGTGCCGTGCCACACGATGCACGCTTCGTGAAGCTTCGTTGTGACGAGATCACTCTCGGCTGTTTCCCAAGACTGAAGTGGATATTTCTGTAGCAGGTATTGGAATGATTGTATCGAGTTGTCAATGATGCAACAGATCAGCGCGTCAAGTTTGACATGGCATCCGTCCGGCTCTCGACGAGTTTCTCGCAGAGCTTTGAGGTGAACGAGTACATCGATGCCTCTGTTCTCTAGAGCCTGGAGGAAATATTTGACGATAGTCACGTTGTCGATTTTCAGGACTCTCGTGAGCGCAGACATGGGCGGATTCCCAAAAGCCTCGACAGGATTGGCTCCGTTCTCAACCAAAACCCGTAGCGTCTGCTCTTTCGCAATAACGTATCGAGGGCCATGCAACATCCGCACCTCGAGGTTCAACTCGACCACAGGCGATACTAGTTCGAACAGACTCTCTGCAAGTATAGTTTCCGAGAAGGGCGACTGTGTTTCCCCCTCGTGGCACAAGTGGGGGCTACTTCGATACAATCGAAGCAACTGATCCGCGATGTTATGTTGCAGGCATACGCAGCTGAAATAAAACGCTTGGCCAAAGTCCACAATGGGCTCACCTTGGTGCTCTACATGCAAATCAAGTATTGCAAGAGCGAGCCCGGACTTCCCTCGCCTGATGGCCGCAGAGAGAGGCGATAGCTTTCTCACTGCATATGATCCTGTTTCCGTAGTTCCGATGTCATCGCGTGTGGACATTTCTGCCTCCGCCAAGAAACACAGCTTGGCACCCCTTCCGTATGCCATTGAGGCTAGAGCAGCAGCTTCGGAGTCAGGAAGATGAGAGAGACCGTGAAGCAATCCAGCCACAGACTCGTGAAAGTCATCGGGAACAACGTTGCCGTTAAGAGCTTCGCGGATCACTCTGACTAGCCCTAGATCCATAGCTTGTTTCAAAGTGAGTGCCGTATTCAGAACCGGCTCTTTGTCAAATATTAGAAGAGTTAGGAACATGAACGAGAAGTCGGAATGGTCGCAGTGCTTGGCTTTTTCAAATGCTGAAGGCCGTTCTGCAATTATTGTTTGAACCATCTTGTAGTGCGCTGGCCAACGTGCATGGAGCATTTCAGAAGCTCTGTGAGACTGCGAGAGGGCTAGAAGCGAAAGGAGACAGCGCATTGGGAGCTGCATCCCTTTATGCGTTCCATGGAGAGCGAGAACGGCGTACTCAATGGCTGGATTGTGACCTGCTGCCGCAGAAGCCCAGACTAAGTCGTCAAACTTTTCTCGTCTTGACGGCGACTCGAAGTCTGACAGAGATGACATGGCCAGAAACCAGACCGAGCACCCTCTGGTTTTAGCGTTCTCGTAACCAGCCTCCTGACCCGAGTCTTTCGCGAACGAATCGCTTCCGTGCTGGAGCTCGCTGAAGACCTCCGCGACGTTCAGGAAGTATTCGTCTGGAAGCATATCGTCTGGCAAAGTCTCAGGCAGGTCGGACTGATAGTTCAGGTTCCAGCCTGGACATGCGGCGTCCCAAAGAGCAAGGGCGGCCTGCTCTACCAGGGCTGGCGGATACGTGGGAGAATCATTTCGAGCAAAAAAGTGCAATGACTGACACGTTAGAACATGGACAATATTTCCAAGATTCACGAACGCACCTGCCACTCAACTCTATATTCTGCGCGACTCTCGGACGGAGTCTTCGCAACCTGCCTTGATACGACATCAGTAAAAAAAGTTCGCACTGGCTGAATATATCCTCCACGTACCAGCTGTCGCTTCCCATATGCCAAGCCATGGTCTGCAGGGATAGAAGTAGCTCCTCGGCACTAGGCCTTCGCCAAAAGTGGGCGCGGAGAGCTGGTCCTAAGATATCGACAAGCTGACCCCTGTAGTCCTCGTCAGGTACGGAAACCTCAAGTCTTCCATTTAGGAGATAAATGATGCTGTTGTAATTCGTCTCATCACTTTGACTCTTGATTGCCCAAAGGAAAGTCTTCTTTTCTTCCCTGGACATACTGGGGCTCATGTAGGATTCAAGAAAGCAGGAGCTGCGCTCGTTCATTCGTCCGGCTCCAAAGCCACCACGACCAGGGACATCCGCCCATAGACTGCCGACTATCAGCCCGTACGAGTACACGTCTGCCTTCTTCCAGTCTATGTCAGGGTCTTCGTTGAGGACTTCAGGCGCACACCAAAGAGGTGTGTAATGATGCGGTCGTCCACCATCATGGCCTGTGAGACGGGAGCTACCCCCAAAGTCGATCACCTTCGCAATCACTTGGCGGCTCTCGTCAGGGTTGCTCATAACTAGAATATTTTCCGGCTTGAGGTCGCCGTGGACAAAGCCAGCCTCGTGTATGACGTGGAGACCCATCAGGATGTCGAGCGCTAAGTGTTCACGAATCTGCTGGATCTGCGGAGGGTCTAGACCGGCCCAATCGCCTCGTATAAGAAAGTCCAGGGAACCATGTGCTGCATGTTCCATCGCGAGTCCTGGGAATGCCTCATCATTTCTCCATCCAATGAAGCAGAGCTGTACGATGTTTGGGTGGCCGGCAACCAGCGGATGAGCCAGGACCTCAATTTCTCTGATGATGCTTTCGAATACAGCTTGTCGAGCTAGCTTGCTGTCCGACGTGCTCCTAAAGGTTTTGAGTGCCACGACTGTCCCAGGTGGCACATTTACTGAATCGTCTTCTGTCGTGGTGTACTGCTCCACTGTGGATGTCAGGCCACTGCCTAGAGTGATCGTCATGTCCACATATTCCGTCTTTGATAAGGTCTCATGTCGCGTGGGCTTGCGCAGAACTAGTGACGGAATGCGATGCTCCAAGCAAGTTTGCAGCAAGTGCATAAAATCCAGGTTCGGAAGCGTAGTCAAGAGACTGTCTGTGACAGTGGTGTTTCGACGACCAGCCCTCGAATCGGATTGCTTATTGTCGCATGATACAGACGCTGACATTTCAGTTGTCCCCATCCGCCCCGAACGTTCGATTGCTGAAGACGACGAGGACATATTGATATACTTAGGCAGGATGCAAAGAATTTGCGAATTGGGACACGGATGTACGGTCTGTAAGGGCAGAGAGGACGAAGTTTGATACTTCTTGTGAAGGATGATGTGGAGCAGAGATGATGAAAGACAGCGGAATATGATCTGAAATGATAGAGAGGGTGAAGTTCGAATACCGAACAACTGAGTTCGCATCTACTTGAAGGTCTGTAAGAAGCAGGACTAATAAGTGCCCGAGTATATATAGGGAGGCAGCCAGTCAGCCCATGTTATGGATATTACACTGTGTGGGACGGTCGGTGAGAATTAGGACTCAGAGCGGGGTCCGGCTGCCTGAACGAGCCTTCGCATGCTATCTCGCAGCCAACATGTGCAGGAAACACATCATTCAGGGACCCACACTATCAAAGTACCTAAGTACTGAAATACATATAGGGAGGCAATCAGCGTTTTGCGGCTGCAGGCATGCAGTTCTGCATTTAATCACCCCGCACCTGGCCACGTCGACCCAAAAGCCATGCCTTTTCTTGTCCCAAAATCGTCAGACGTGAAAGGATACTAGCCCAAGATGAGCTTAGAGATTGCAGGACTGGTCCTTGGTGCAGTCGGAATTTTGACAGCATTCAAGGGAGCCCTCGACACGGCGTTGTTTATTGAGTCATTCTTCGACGATGACAAGGCAGGCTGTGGTTACCTGGCCCTCAGATACCATATTGAAAAGACACACCTGAGTTTGTGGCGCCAGGTGTGCAATGTGGACAATGTGTCCATGTGCGTATTACGAAATAAACCCACTCTACTCCAGGAGACTGTTCTGGGAATTCTGGGCGAGATCACCCGGCTGCTCGAAGAAACAGAGAAGTTGGTTAAAAAGCACGGTATCGCAAAAGCCAGCATACCTTCAACGCCCGACCCGAAGGGCACTTCGAGACCAGAAGCTGAAGTGATCATGGAGCTTTCGACGACCACGGTCAAACCAAAGGCGAGGCTTCGGTGGACCATCAAAGGAAAGGCCGAGTTTGAGGAAAAGGTCTCAAGGTTGAGGCAGCTTATCAGCGACCTCTATAGCTTTACCATCGGTGCGTCAGGGTCGGAATCCATCCATCGAGCTTTGCCTTCAATGGCTCTCAGTTCCATATCTAGCGGAGAGTTGCTACAAACACTTCGTGAGCCCAACATGGAGATTGATGCTACCTTGGCCCTGTCAGCCAGGGTCAAACTGCTGCAGACGGAACTTGCTCAATCACCAGACGGCTACGTGACGGTTATTTCGAGCGATCAACTTCGTCTGTTTTCTTCCAAGTTTGGTACCCTGAGATCCTATGGCGTTGGGTACATTTCCGTGTGGGTGGAATGGGGTCTCGTCAGCGACGGCGCGGAAGCCGAGGAATACGTGCGCCGCATCAAGGCCCTCGGCTACCTCCTCGAACAAGCTGGAGAGCCTGCTCTTCGCCTGCCGACCTGCTATGGCGTTTTTGAAGATCTGAAGTACGAGGCCGGGTCGAAAAACCGGAGGTTCGGCTTTGTCTTTGGGCCGCCCCGTGCCAACAGCTCCCGGAAATCATCGCTGCTGACGCCCACGGTCCGACCACCTCTGCCCATGTACGAAAGCAATTTCCATGATCATCCACCACGCACGCTCCGCGACCTGATCCGGGACCAGAAATCCACACCGATCCCAGTTCTAGGCGACAGGTTCTCGCTCGCCTTCGCTCTTGCCACGGCCTTCAGTCATTTTCACAGCTCGAGATGGCTACACAAGGGTTTCCACAGCGGCAACATAGTCTTTATCGCGCACACCTCCAATAGTAATGGTTCGGACACCACTTTTATCGATGTCAAAGACCCGTTCATTACCGGGTTTCAGTACTCGCGCCCAGAAGCGGCACACTCCCTCTCGCGCGGCCCTTTGGAGAACAGGGAGTTGGAGTACTACTACCACCCATTGGCCGACAAGGGTTTCTCGCGCCGGATCGATTTGTACAGCCTCGGTGTCGTTTTGTGCGAGATCGGGCGCTGGGGCCTCGTGGCGGATACGGTATCGGAGCGCAGAAGGCAAAAGATGGTCGATCGCGGTTCGTGGCGGGAGTATATCTTGAAGAATGTCTTGGCGGATATCGGATGGCGGATGGGCGAGAGGTACCAACGTGCCGTGCGAACGCTGCTCGAGTGTCGGCTGCCGGATGATGATGGCAGTATGGATGGGGGCTTATTCGAGCAGCAGTATTTCGAGAAGATCATCCAGCCCTTGGGAGCGTGCTCGGCTTGACGATTGCGTTATTGCTACTAGTAGTATGAAGACAAAGGGAAGCACCGTTTGGGATGGATTCAGCTCTTATATGGATTGGCTCTGTGAAAGCGATTCCTTTTTCAAGTTTTCTCCCTAAGATAACGTTGCGACTTTCTTCTTTTATAAAGCACCGTATATTATAATACTCACATTTGCCTTAACCTTCTTTTTCTCGTCTCATTCATAGCGCGTTTACCTTGAACCCGAATTGGCTCTAAGTGCCTGATCATATTCACATCAAGCTTGACACTGTGGCTCGTGGTAATTACTAGCCCATCAAGAGGACAAAAGCGAATCATAGTTGAGCAGGTATAGAAAAAGGAGTTGTATCTTCGCCAGGAACTATTCAAGTACCAAGACAGTAACATTTCACACGATTTCAAGCCCAGCCAACAAGACCAGTGACCAGTTTTCTCGGTGCACGAAGCTCCTCCTTCCTCGCCTTAAGCTCGTCAACGTCCCAGTTCACCCACAAGTATTTACCTCTCAAGAACTCCCCCTCGGCGCTCGCGACCCAGTTCACAAAGTGCCCGGCCAGGTCAGCTAGAGAAATGGTCAGCCATCAGCCAAGAAGCGTACATGTATGGAGCACTTGGCGGGAATTAAAAACACTCACGCTCATCAACAGGCACGCCCAGCGCCCCAAGCCCAGATTTGGTCAGCATGTCCGATTCCACAACACCGGGGTGGATATTATAGAAGCGGAGCCCAGGGTTCTCAAGCTGGAGCGTCTCGACCACGCGCGCCGCCCCGATCTTGCTCCCGGAGTACCCGGAGAAGCCCTGAAGCGTGGGGTTAATATGGGCTGCGCCGGCCGAGATGTTGACAAAGACACCACCGGGGCGCGCGGAGGCAAGGAACTGGCGCGAGAGCAGGAAAAGCCCCTTCACGTTGACCTCCCAGGCCCTCCACCAGTCCTCGGTGAAGTCGCCGGCGGCCTCCCCGCCGGCGGCCGCAATGGGCCCCACGGTCGGCAGGTAACCCGCGTTGGCGACGACGACGTCGACAGGGCCGCCTGCGCTGGTGAAGGCGCGTGCGACGTCCTCCTCGCGGGACACGTCGCCCGAGACGGTGGAGATCTTGGTCGCGGGGTAAGCGGCCCCCGTGCGCTCCGCGACCTCCTTTAGGGTCGCGGCGCTGCGGCCGAGGATGATGATGTGCGCTGCGCCTGCTGTCGCGAAGGCCTCGACGATGCCGATGCCGAGACCGCGGGCGCCGCCGCTGACGAAGATTGTCTTCCCGGCGGCGGATAGCTCGGGGCGGGTTGGTGAGATCGCAGGGTAGGATTTTTGGTGGTACGTTTCGGTGAAGTTTGTCTCCCAGATTGGTTTCGACATGATGGAAGTGGAACGATGTGAAGGGCGTGAGTGTTATTGCAAGATGGGTATGTGATAGTATGATCAGAAATGGCTCAATTCGACTTGGAGGGGACAGAGCGAGGCCGTATTAACCAGAAGGTGTTTAATAGGTGATAGGAGTTAAGTCGAGAAGACAAGGAATTAAGGAGAGGAGTTAAGGACAAGATGTTATCGGCGGTTTGCATGTGGTGATGCATGCTTAGTTGTTCCCGGCTTGCTCCACCTCTACCCAGAATTATTGGCCACGAAAGGTGGCTCCATAACCTCCTCCCACCCTGCATGTCAGCAAAACATCTGACATTCGATGCTACTCAAGCCAACCGAAGGAGCAAACGGTCTCCCTAGCTTCAAACGCAACGGAGATAGCGCATATGGCGTACCAAGGGGAGGGGGCTGACGTCGCCGGTGTAGCTTTCAGATCTACCGGACGGGAGTATTGGTTGACCTTTATTTCGGACTTCCGACGCCTCCATTCCAAGGTTTTCTCACACATAGCCTTATTACAGTGAGCCCCTCTAATACTTTCTATCCTCTTAAATCCGTTCGTGTCCCTATTCCGATATATCCCAACCCAAGATACTCCTAAGACAGGATTGATATTCGTCCAGAAGTGCACAGCTCACCACGTTAGCTGCTTGCCGTCATTTTCCCACAGCTTCCCACCATGCGACTCCTTTGTAGCAGCATCGATGACCTGCACAACCCCATCGCAAGACTCATCGACTCCTATGAACGCCTTCTCGAGACCCAGCAGGCGAGCACTCGCGTTGCCCATCTCTGTCTGGACGAAACTAGATAGATCGGGAATAAGTACACATAATCAAGTTTGAGCATTCCGGTGAATGCTTACCCAGGGTGAATGACAAAGGCAGTCAGTGAGTCTTCCTCCCCATCAATCCTCTTCGTGAGCCAGTGGACGGCGGCCTTGGATGGTGCGTACGCAGCATTGGGGAAGGGGGCTTGATCCTGCCAGCCAAAGCTCCATTAGTCTCTCATGTTCAACATCTCGCTCCCACCCGCACCAGACAGGTATCAGGTAGCCTTACCTGCAACTGGCCCGCTGACGAGCCCATGGTGACCCATTTAGGCTGCGCGGACTTCCGCAGCAGCGGGAGCGCGGCCTGGTACAGCCAGACCACACCGAACACGTTGGGCGTGATGTGATCCTGCAGGTCCGCGACTTTCAGCTCCGACACCTTCGGAAATGCCCTGGCGACGCCGGCGTTGGCGATGACGAGGTCCAGGCGGTCGATCCCCCGCGCGGAGAGCTCCTCGACGGCCTTGAGTGCGTCTGCCTCGGCCGTCGAGTCGATCTTGACGACGAGCAGCCGGCTTTGCTGGCCCGCGGGCAGGTCTGCGAGGGCCTTTGAGGTCGGGTGTTCTGGGTCTCGGACGGCGGCGATGACGGTGTGGTCGTCCCTGGCGAGGTAGCGCTCAACGAGGCCCTTTCCTAGGCCTCTGTTCGCACCGCTGATCAGAACTATTGAGGGGGCCATGACGAGGTGTGGAGTTCGCTTTGTGAGATGTGAAGACTGCGGTTCTGCTTCGTGATATGTTCCATCAAAAACCACACATGTGCAGTGCTCCTGATTCTAGTCTTTTATAAGAGTGTGCGAATACTGAGCCGAAGGACCCCGCATGCTGAGAAATCAAGACAGTCATATTCGCGTCTCTCGAGGTCGAAACGTTGGTGGGCTGTTGGCTCGACGGAATCCTAGCCAAGTCGAGGTGACCTGACCTGCGCAGAATCATGCTGAACATATACCTTGGGTGTTGGTTCTAGTCCGCAAGGCAGTGCCGCTTCCTGCGGACGCTTTCTCGGCGGAGGCCTAGCTCCCGCTTTCTGCTTACATGGCCCGCAAAATCCGGGATTCTTGGTTAGCGGCGCCCCCGCCGTTCCCAAAGTTCATCGCAGATACCTGCGAGGGCATGGTTGGTGATGTGTACCCTTTTTTTTTTTGTGGTGGAAAGGAAACGATGTTTGCTTGTTCAGAAACGTCCTATTGCTTTTCTGGATACAATTGCGGGAAATCTAGACCTGCACGATTTACTTCTCGGCGGTTCAGACTGGGAAGCTCGGCGGTGGCTGGAATGCATGTGTAAGCAGTCGCTTGGGTGCTGCCAAGGCCAATGCCATCCTCCGCAGCAGGAATGGGCCAGAGCACGGCTAGATGTGTGAAGACTAGTCTCGTGCCTATGCGGATGCTAATAATCATGCAGAAGATGCCTTTGTTCTCTAGCTGGGGCACCGTACAAGCTTTCCTGTATGCGGGGCTTGAGGACAGCGGCTCGGTGCTCAAGCTTCCTCTTATCTCGGCTTGGGCAGGGAAGCAAGATACGCGCAGCAACGTATCCTGGACGAGATCACACCATCTGCTTCTATCATGTAGTTCAGAGACACAGGAGGGGCTAGTGCAGTTTGGCAGAAATGAGGGTGGTGGTCTTAACCCTGGAGGGATTTTCTCCTGCAGTATCGCTGGTATCAGTTGATGGGACTTCCTGAGAACAGACAGGCATAGTTGCGGACGATTCGATGGAACCAAACCTAAATACCATGTGTTGTCTGCGTTTATTTTCAGCCCTGCTCAAAGACAAGTTGGGCTTGGCAATCTTTTCTTAGGTGTCGTGTTATATGGCGCTGGGGGCTCCTGACCGTGCTGAGATATCCACGCCCCGTCTTGCTCCATGAGAGCTCTGGGTATGGATATGTGTCAGTCAACTTGGCAACGAATTGGTGATCTCCGACCAAGAACTACGCAGTGCAACACAAATGGACCTCCGGGGCTACGGAATCATACACAACCATGTGCAAATGCGCGTAAACATCGGATATTAATCCGCTCATGATAATAAAGTTGCGAGGGCAGTGCCGAAACGAGAGTTAGTGCCGATGGGCGCCGACCTGCATGAGCACACGAGGGCCCCCTGCAAGACCATGGACGAGGGGCACAATCCAGTATTCTACCGGACGTTCTCGATCAAATTCGCCAGTGCCATGCCTGTGATTGTGCCTTGCCTGTGCCTGTCGTTCGTCGGCTGGCTTGGGGGCCCAACTCAAAGCCGACCCCCAGAAGACAACCACCACCCACTGACTGACTCGTATCCGAGCGGCCCTCCCCCCTTGTCCCCCGCACTCCAGCCCAGCCCAAGCCCCAGGCCCCATGCCCCAAGCCCGTTGAGGCCAAGAAGCTGGAGTTAGCCTGAGTAGTGCGCGCGGGTGTGTGTGAGAGAGATGGAAAGGAGATCGACCTCGACCTTGACCTTGACATTACCCGACGACGTCGTGCACCACACCGGCATCATCTCTCCCTCTCTCTTTGATCTGAATTCTCTTCATCAACCTGACCTAACCTGACCTGACTGCTCCATCCATAATCTGCCATCAGAGCGACGCGGCATGGCTGACACGGACGCCTCTGCCGACAATTGAGCTCTGCGGCTCATCTCTTGCGCTGCGACGTCTCTGCCCGCTCCCCGGTCGTTGATGGATCTGGCGCGAGCTTGTTCGTGGTTGGACCGCTGCGAATCCTAGTGGGCATACACGCACACATATACATACGTGCATACATACGTACATACACACACACGCCCTCACTTGCTCACTCACCCACGAGCGTCCACTTGGCCATTCTCACACCGACGTCGACATGATGGAGACAGAAACGAGCCCCGGCCGCATGGAGGTCGAGGGAGAGGCCGATGCCGATGGCGACAAGAGGTCCTTCAGAGACTTCTCGGCCCCTGCCGCCGACGGAGACGAGTCGAGGGAGCATGCCCGTCCCAGGAAGAGAACCCGCCGGGCTTGTGACAAGTGCTCTTCATCGAGGACCCGGTGTGATGGTGAATACCCCTGGTGAGTACAGACAGTCTCGCCCACCGCCACGCTCTACCCCATGGGCAATCCAGCGCGCGTCCCACCCCCCTTCCATCCCGCTATGGCTCTGCCTACCATGCCACGACTGGACCTCACCCGGCTGACCCTGCATGCTTTCCGATATCTCCAGTCGCCGCTGCGAAGGTATGTTATATCTGTTCTGTCCTGTCACAGCATCCGCTGCTTTCTCTTGTCTGGTTCTCGACTGGCTCTTGACTCAGTCTCTCGTCCCGATCCTTGCTCCTCCTGCCCTCCTCCGGCAAAGCCGTCTGGCCTGCCAGTGCTTGGCCATGGCTGTTCCCTGGGGTTGACCCTTCGTCAGCCTTTCCCGTTCCGTGCCCTGCCCTCCCCACCGTCCCGTCCCGGGCTGCTCATGGTCACCGTGTTGATGAAGCTTTGTGTTTGCGCCCGGCATTGCAGACTACGGCTATACCTGCCGCTACAACCGCGAGATCAAGAAGCGTGGCCGTGCTCCTACCACTTCCTTGGGAAACCATGCGGCTCGCTCGGATTCAACCGGCTCGACCACCCCCAGTGCCAAGGTCAAGCGCCAATCCTTGGGCGCAATATCGCCTTCGCCTCCGGTGGCATCGCCGGATACAAGCCTGCCACCGCTGCACTTCCCCCAGTCTAACGAGCGTTATAGGGACAGCATCAGCCTGTCCTCTGCTCACCCGCAGCGTCCCCCTTACGACGATGGCCGCGCCTCCATCTCACACATTGTCATCCAGCCGTCCCCTGCCCCCGTGCAGTCCCCCTCCTACCTGTCGTCGCCCGCCTACAGCAACACCCACACCCAGATACAGCTGTCCTCCCTCCTAGAGCCCAGTGCCGAATCTCCAGTCCTCAAGAAGACCCATGAGAGCCCGCCCCAGATGTCTGCACATGCTGGGCGCACCAGCGACCCAGAGCCCCTGGTGTCCAATGCCAGTGTGGGATATCCCTCCCCGGCCAATGCTGGCTCACCTCCCCAGCGTGCGCCCAGCAACCGCAGCAGGCAGTCCTTCAGCAACTGCCTGCCACCTCTCCCCCATGGTCGCGAATCTGTCAGTACGTCCAACGGCCGTGAGGGGTCCATACCGGAGGTCCAGAAGCAGCACAACTCGCTGTACAAGGCGCCGTCGGCCGACTGTCGCTACAGGTGCCTGGACCCTGTTCTTCCCTATCTGAGGGACATCATCCCGGCATCGGTGGCGTGTGACCTCCTCGATGTCTACCTCACAGAGCCTGGTAGCTCTCTCTTCCGCTGTGCCTCGCCGTATATCCTCACCCGTATATTCCGCAAGAACTCACTACTACACCCCACACACCCACGACAGACCACCCCGGCATTGTTGGCAACCATGCTGTGGTGCGCTGCTCAGACGGCCGACATAGTGCTGCTCCACGTGCCAGGATCCCGAGCTAAAATCTGCAACGCAATGTATGATCTAGCAACCGCTCTGATATCGGACAGAGATCCGGATCGGTGGCGAAGGATACACGGTAGGTAGCCCTGTCCAGGCCAGGCTGAAATGTGCGAGCTGACAATGAGCAGGTGGCTTGCGGGTCGAGAGCGATCAGCCACAGACGGGCTATGAGTACTCGTCAACCCAGCCCCTGCTGACCGCCAAGAACGAGCCCGCCGGTGCCATCGATGATGTGCTAACGTTCATCCTCTTGTCCATCGCGGTTTCGGGGGGCGATTTCAAGAGCGACTGCTTCAAGTGGTGGAGCAAGGCTGTCCGGCTGACCCTCTCGCTGGAACTGAACAGGGAGGATGAGCGTTGTTCGGCCACTGTGTCCCCTTGTGCGAACCCTTTATGTTCCTGCAAACGCGAACAGGAGGCATTCTCCTTACCCGGTATGGAAGCTAGGGAGGAGCGAAGGAGGGTCTTCTGGTTGATTTACTGCCTCGACCGGCATTTGGCGTTGTCATTCAACCGCGTTCTCGACATACCGGACTCCTACTGTGAGGTCTATGGTGAGTCTATTTCTCCCAAGTCACAAGGGCCCGGGTACGGGATCTAACGAGCGGTAGCTCCTCTGCCAGAGAACATCTGGGAGAACCTGGACACCATAGCACCTAAGGACATTCCGCCGAGGGTAATCGGTGCTTCATCCATCATCACCGGGACAGGCTTCTTTGAATATTTCCTGCCACTAATGAGCATCCTCGGCGATATAATCGAAGTACACCATCGGAGGTTCCATCCTCGTCTAGGCATGGTCGATGACACTCACGCAGTGGCCATTATCGGCGACCTCCTCGCGAACTGCGAAGCCAGCATCGACAAGCTGCGGCAGGAGATCGAGATCGTCGAGTACGCCGCGCCGATGCCCACGCCGGGAGCCGGGCCCAGCATCAAGGATCTTATCTCGGGCTACTCCAACCTGCCACCACCATCCCAGGGCCCCCCGCCGACGACGGTGCCGCCGCCGACGGCAGCAGCTACCCGGGCCAAGGACCGCTCCCGGCTGCAGCTGGTGACGGCCTACTCGACGCACATCCTGCACGTGCTCCACGTGCTCCTGCACGGCAAGTGGGACGCGATATCCATGCTGGACGACGACGACGACTGGATCACGAGCGCGCGGTTCAACAACTGCGCGTCGCATGCCATTGCGGCGTCCCAGGCCGTGAGCCAGATCCTCAAGTTCGACCCGGAGCTGACCTTCATGCCGTACCTGTTCGGCATCTACCTGCTCCACGGGAGCTTCATCCTGCTGCTGTTTGCGGACCGCATGCCGCGGGTGGGGCCGAACCAGAGCGTGGAGCTGGCTTGCGAGACGATCATCAGGGCGCACGAGGTGTGCGTGGTCACGCTGAGCACGGAGTTCCAGGTGAGTTCCTCCCATTTACGCCTTCTCGGCCCGCTGTACCATTGAAGTATAGTTGGAACAAGCCATGCTGACACTAGATTAGAAAAACTTCCGCAAGGTGCTACGGTCGACGCTATACAGCGTGCATGGGTCGAGCCCCACGGAGTGGGAGGAGCACAAGGCCAGGCGCAGGGCTCTTTCTTTGTATCGCTGGACGAAAGGAGCCAAAGGGCTGGCGCTCTGATACATTCACCTACTGGATCCCACAATCTTGTGTGTACATCCAAGAGCACATGGTACCTATGGTGTAGATGGATGGGATTATACTGGAAGAACGTATATAAATATTCTATATTGGGGAAGGGTCACATGGGTTGGGAGTATGATACCAGGCACAGGATGGGCATGACTTGCAAATTCATTCTCACTGTTCACACTTTCGCCGTGCTGTATTACAATTGAGACAAGGGCAATAAGGAGGAAAGAAAAGGGGACAAAAGAAAAGTGAACACCGAAAAAACATGCAACACCAGGCATTCACTAGTCATTACCAACCCAACTACTACTCCAGCGAACACATATCTAAAGAATGTCCTAAGACGCATTACAATTTCCTAAAAATGCTATCATCCAGCTTATAATACTAATTTCATGGTATTAAGGATAATATAAAACAAAGAGCTATATACCAGTTTATAGCCGTTTATATCTATAGCATAGCAAGACTTACCCAATTCACCCATCCAGGGCCAGCTATGCCCTCCTAGCTAGATTAAGGCCTTCACCATTATCCAGACACCCCCTCCTTCATAGCAGCCTCACTTCAAAGCCTCATCCTCGTTCATTACAGCATTCACGCCCAAAATGTCCACGGTCCTGCAGACGCGATTGAAATAAAGTAATAAGCGAAAGGTGCATCAAGGACCCTCCCACTTGTTCCTCGAGATCCATTCCTCGAATGTGCTCGCCTTGACTCCGAGATCCTCCCATGAGGAGTCAGCCGCGGGATCCATTGTCCCGTAGCATATCTTGTCCGCAGGCGCATCCCGAACCCACTGCACCATCTGTCGAATATCCTCTGCAAACCCCTTTCCAGCCACGGACACAACGGCAGAAGTCCACTCCTCCAGGCTGATGCTTTCATACCGAGCAGGGGCACCTGTAACCCTGGAGAAAATGGCTGCCATCTCTCCAAAGGACATCTTTGGGCTTCCAATAGGATACGTCTTGGATGCAGTCCGTCCTGGCCCCGCTTCAAAAACAGCTGCAAATCATGGGTCAATAATCCTCTCTAAATTGAAAATTTGAATTACGCCTACCGCGGGCAAATATCCCGACATCATGCGATACGTCTACCCATTCGCCAACTGTCGCACTCGGCACCGGAGAACAGAAACGCACTGTGCCGTCTTCTGTCTCAGAAATTAGCAAAAGATAAACTTTGATTGATCAGTTTTCTCCTACCATCCCGGCGGCAGTAGTTGGGCCATCGGAGGTTGTCGTAGAAGAGTCCTATCCACCACCATCAGCTAGCTCTCAACGACAAGATCGGGGACTGTTGTGTGCGATGACTCCCTCACCCGACTCACCCGGTACCAGAGTCGTAACGGCTGGCAGCCGCTCTCGCGCCCACTGGTCAATCCGGTGCTTGAAGTCAAAGTGGTAGACCTTTGGGTAGCGGCCGTTGCTAGCTTCTGTGATATTTGGCAGGCTGCTGAAGACAAAGTGCCCGACACCGGCCCCCTGCGCGGCGTCGACGATGTTCCGGCCGGCCTCGAGCTCGTGGCGGAGTTCTTGCTCCGTGTCGAACACCTTTCCGCTGATGTGATTCTGTGTCATTGCAAAAACGCCGTGCGCGCCCTCAAAGGCGCTCAGCAGGCTCCCCGTGTCGTAGACATCGCCTCGGACTAGTGTGAGACCCCTGTGGTGGTTGACGAGCGCCAAGAGGTTCTGGGCAGCTTGGCCGGCGAGATCGCGGGTGATGGCACGCACTTGGAAGTTGTGGGATGAATCGAGGAGGGCTGAGACGACGCCTCGGCCTTGGTTTCCCGTGGCCCCGAGCACTGCAATGACTCTAGATTCTTTTTCAGCCATGGTTGTAGATTTGGTTTCAAATCGGTCACATATGGTAGGATATCTGGGAGGCTTATAGACTATTTGTATTCTTTGAGTTCCTCTACTAAGCTGGAACGATCTGGGAGGCTTATATTCCCCAATACTCTATCCCTAGGCAGCAGGAGCTCTGCGTCCACTGCCAACCCGATTTGTCAACACGGAGACTATGCGAAGAAGTGGGGCCGTCGGTCACAGAGTCTCTCCAGCTGCTTAACTCTTTGCTACTTCGCCGTCGGGATGATTTAGTAATTTCTGCAATTTGTCAGCGATTTGTAGGCCATATCTCACTCTAACCAGCTTTGCGAACCGTAGTGAAATCTGCATCCTGTTCAAAAGCTAACACCGTGTTTGCGTGGTTGACGTAGTAGCGGACCAACCGCCTAAATATCTGATGACGTAGAATTTTTCACTCATTTCTTTTTTGTCTCTGATAGATCTATCATAGTCTCTTTCTCCAAGCTGTTCTCAATAAAGCTCCTGGAGGAATACCACGGCGGGTAGTATATCGATATGCTCTCATTAAACTAACTAGGTATCTGCTCCCTGCGCGTGTCCTCGAGGTTGCGCTAATCATGAACATTGCTCCGTCAAGACTTTAAAAGAAAAGTTACACCAGTTGCTGCCCTTTGATTATGCGATTACGCTCCGCCAGGAATTATTCATTCTCTTCAGAACTTGACAACGAGCTTGCTTCCCGACACCTTGCCTTGACGCAGCAAGTCCAACGACTCTAGCAACACCTGAATCCCGCCATCAATGGTCTTAATAGGAGGCGGCTTGATCAAGTCCTGAATCTGCGGCAAGATCGAGTAGAACCGCGCCAGAGCCTTGCGGTGCTCCAAGTCGACAGGGAACTTGGGACCGACGGGCTGCAGCCAAGCGAATTCGCGACCAAACACGGTGTAAAGCATGATCATGTCGTACTTGACGCCGGGGACCTTTGACTCGCCCTGGTCAAGCAAGGTCACGATCTTGCCGCCCTGCGACTTGAGCACGTTGGCTACGGCCGGTCCCGATCCTCCCTCGGAGAAGCAGTCGATGGCAAGGCTGATGTTCGGAAAAGCCGAGGTGACTTCCTGAACCCAGCCATCTGATTTGTAGTTGAACACATGGTCAGCGCCGTAGCGCTTGACGAGCTCATGGGAGTGCGGCGACGCCGTCGTGACGACGGTGTACCCTGCCAGCTTAGCAAGCTGAATGGCGAACAGGCCGACGCTCGTGGAGCCCGCGTAGATGAAAACGGTCTTGCTGGCTGGTCCCAATGCCGCTGGGTCCTGAGCATTTTGCGCCTCACCCGGCCAGGGGAGACCCAGATGGACATTGACCGCCAACAAGGCCGTCACAGCCGAGACGCCATACGTCGCCGCCTCCTCATCGCTGACGCCCGGCGGGATCTTCCAGGCCAGGTCGCCCTCCGTCTTGAGGAATTCCGCGAACGCGCCGCGGTTCCGGTAGAGCCCGCCGTGGACAACGCCAGCGACGCGATCCCCGACCTTCCAGGACGCGGCGGCGGATTTGCCAACCTCTACAACCTCCCCGGCGTAGTCGCACCCGACTATGCTGCCTTTGGGGGAGATGACATCGATATGTTTGAAGTCGCTGGGGTTCAGGCCCACGGTGTGGACCTTGACAACAATCTCTTGGGCGTTGATTGTGGGCTTTGGCACTTCCGTGATGTTTGCGCCTTTGAAGACCGACTTTCCGGTGCTGAGGTTGAAGACGCGGGTTGCGATGGTCCGGTTCGTGACAAGGGCCTTCATAGTTGACCCGGAAGTTGAAAATGGAGTCATGGTTCAAACTGCAGTGCTGATTTTTTGTTGTATAACTCAACAAATTTGGCGTACTTTATGAGAGGGTGCACGTGAGTGACGGCTATGTATTGTTGAATGTCCGGATGGGTCGTCAGCCGGTTGATATCAACGAAGTTTGCCTCAATTCTAGGTCATTCCAACGTGATGATTTCAAATTGCACGTCATTGGCTCATTCATATGCCAAAATGAAAGAAACTTGAAGTTACCTAGGTAGAGATTTCTGGCAATCGCGGGAAAATGCTGGCCAGTGCCGGCCTGCCTAGCATCTTTAACCACACCACTAGCCCAACTCGAGATTTCCGCGTATAGAAAGTAAAAGGATTGGATGAGCGGGAAGCTGGTGTAACTGGAGCTATGTGCGCAAATTGCACTGGCTAGGTGGGCCGTCTCTGGCTAGGAAAATGTTCACTAATCAACCCTGATGGCACGCAAGCGTTGCCGCGCATGAAATAAAGCTTAAGTGGCATGAACCCATTTTGAGAAACTCGGCTCAACAGTTGGCCCACGACCGAATCTGGCCGCTTTAATCGGGTTGGCTAATAGCCCCCAAGCCGACGGAGCATTCATTGCTCGTCAAGGGGAGGTCATATTGGTAATTTTGTCTTTATCACACAAGGAATAGCTTGGAACCCTAATCCTGCTCTCATTTGTGCTGATATGTGACTTCAAGGCGTGCTTGGTAATCCAGACAGAGACTTCCCAGGAGTTGAACCCGGATCACATCGATCATGATGGCTGTACAAGAAAAGTCAATGTTATATTATGAGTCTCAAAAGAACTATTTAATGTGATCGATCCAAGCAGTTTAATGTGATCGATCCAAGTAGTTCGAACAGAAAATCAACATTCTATGAAATCGATTGCATAGCCTTCCCTCCAAGTTTTTACATGATGTCTCTGACTAAAGTCGTTCTGGTTGGCGTAAGTCTCTCTTGGTCCTCTCACATCGAGTGAAACTAGCCAACTGACATTGAATGAACACAGGCCAGTGGTAACATTGGGGCCGGTGTGTTCCCGCTCCTGCTGAAATCCGGACTTGACCTCACAATCCTGAGTCGTGAGGGCTCATCTGCAACTCTTCCGCAGGAAGCCAAGGTCATCAAAAGCGATTTCAGCGAAGAGTCGCTCGTTCAGGCGCTGAAAGGTCAAGATGCCGTCGTTAGCATGCTCCCGATCATTGCACTTGGGGAGCAGGCAAAAGTAGCCGAAGCTGCCATCAAGGCGGGAGTCAAAAGATTCATCCCCAGCGAGTATGGGTCTGATTCATCGGTAGGAGACTTCATCACTTTTCCTGGGTCGTTGCTCTTACTGACAGTGGTTTTCAAAAGTCTGAGGATGTCATCGCAGCCGTGCCATTCTTCCAGCCCAAGAAAACTCAGCTGGATTGGTTGGCAACCCAGGAAGACCGCATCAGCTGGACCGCCATCATCACCGGCCCTTTCTTTGACTGGGTAAGCTCAGGAATCCCTCGGCAGCACCATCTTGATCTCTGTCCACTGACACTATTTCCAGGGACTGAAGCAGGGCATGATGGGCTTCGACTTGCTAAACAAGACCGCTACCCTGGTGGACGGTGGCAACACCCGCTTTACGACGAGCACCGTCTCGCAGATTGGACGTGCCATAATTTCAGTTCTGAAGCACCCCGCCGAGACTAAGAACCAGTTAGTCTGTGTTGAGTCCTTCACGACGACTCAGGTCGAGGTTCTGGCGGCCTTGCAGAAAGCGACGGGGCAGGATTGGAAGGTGAGAGAGGAGAGCTCCGAGAACGTGAGACTGGAGGGGTTTAAGAAAGTTGGTGAAGGCGATATCCTGGGAGGTGGAGCTCTGGTGATCACCGCTTTGGTGCTTGGCCGCGAAGGGCTCGAGGACCATACCAGCGTCAAGGGTGGCATTTGGAACAAGAGGCTGGGTTTGGAGGCAGAGAGTGTTGAAGAGACGGTGAGAGCCGTTCTCAAACAGTAGCCGCCTGTTCTACAAGATGTCGTACCTGCTATCATTTCAATGTTTGAATGCAACCTTTTATATTCAACAATCTCACCTTGTCTTGGTTGTAAGTTCCTGTGATTGCTATGGCATCTAAGGGTCACAGGTTGCTAGTTCGAGAAACGGACGATGGTAGTGTACAATCTCTCTTCAGAAAACTGCGGAGCCATGCTTTCAGACAGTCTCCTCTCAAAAGATTTCCTTAGTCAAAGGATCACTCGCGTCCGAGCTTCAGTCAGGTGCAGCTTTCGGGTCTGCTTCCAGAAGGGCGCCTGACTTCCATATGGGGAGAGCAGTGAAACAGCTTCCGCGGTGGCCTGTTCTGTGGAAAGCATGATTCAACACGGCACGAGCGGAATTTACCTCCGTGGCGGGAACACTTACATCAGCCTGCTGGCCGAAGTGAGTGCTGTCACTGGCTATGATCCGCGTGAATGAGGCATCAATTTGGCTGCCCAACTGGGAATTTTCGTAGTCAAGTTTGACTGACCACTTGTGCCAGGATGTTATCATGGTGTATCAGTATTCTGGCAGCTGCAAGTACTCAACGATAATTGTTATTTCTACTTAAGTAAGCGCCCTGGTTGATCACCAACCAGCATGATCCATCTTCCTTACACCTGCCGACTCTCTTGTAGTCGCCTTGTTCTAGCCAGGGGACCGTCAAAACCAGCATTTCAAAGCTCGCATTAAGCGCCTTGTGCCCTCCTACCTGACTTCAATCCGAGGGACAAATTCCCCAACACCGAAGAGGCCAACCAATTACCGACGTACGAGTCAACTTCGTCAGGCTTCTCCCATCGCGCCCAATGACCCCCATTGACCTCGCCCCGGGTCAAGTTGTCAAAGTAGGCTTCCATTCCTTCCGATAGGGCCGGAGGCAATGTCGGGTCCAAGGTCGCGGCAATAAACAGCGCAGGCTGTGAGAACTTGCCAGTGTATTTGATGTTGCCAGGCACAAGCGGCAACTCTTCCTCCCAGTTCCGCTCACTGGTGCGATACCAGTTGAGTGTGTTGTTGAAGGGCTTCTTGGTGAAACTCTCCACAAAAGAATCGATCTGCTTCTTTGTGAGAAGTGGGGTGTCTCCAGTTACACCCTCAAGGAGATCAAAGTCAAGGCCTTCGCCAGTAACATCGATGGCCAATTCGCCGGTGGGTCCTGTGACCCCATAGATACTGTTGAGCAGCTTCCGCACTCGAGTAGCGTCCTGTTGCCCGACCGGACCGAGGTAGTCCTGGATAGTGTTCGTGCGGAACTGCAACTGGTAGTGGAAACCGGACCACGAGTGCGCCATGTCTGTGAATGCAGCCTGGGGAGGTACAAACGGTGTGTTGATGCAGTAAAAGGCAACAACGAGCTCTGGATGCCACATTGCCGCGCGATAGACTACGCCACCACCCCAATCGTGCCCGCCGAGGATGATACGGGATAGACCAAGTTTCTTCGCCAGGGCGGCGATGTCATCCGAGGCGCGCTTGAAAGTACTGAAGAAGTAAGTCAGTATTTTATGATCCTGGCGAGGTTCCCACGGAGCAACTTGGGGGCCTACTAGAATCCGATGTCTTCGGGGGAGTCAGTGCCTCCATACCCCATCATGTCCAAGGCAACGACGCTCAAGCCCTTGGAGAGGAGAAAGGGAATGTGGTTGACCCATCCCAGAGACAGGTCTGGCCACCCATGGACGAGAAATACGGTTCCGGCCGCCTCTCCAGCCGGTTCTGCATAGATATAATTGTACTGGACCCTATTGAGATTGGCAGTCTGGTAGCGAAGCCTAGCGTCGATCTCAGTAAGGACATCCATTTGGGTACAGTCGAAGAAATATTAACGGAGTGACTAATGGCTGAACAAGTTGTTGATCATATTCGAGGGAGATGTTGGGGACAAGTGGCTGAATATATATTGCTCTGTGGTTTGACCTCTGTTACCATGGTTCAATAGCCTTGGAAAACATGTGGATATGGTCTTTGATACGAATAACAAACCTCTGCCAAGTCTGGAGTCAAATGCAGCCTCCATATTCGATACGACCATACGAAAACATGCGCGAATGGCGAAGAGACTATTCGGAGTGTTGGCTGTCAGTTCATACGCAATTGGGTAGAACAATTACCCGCGTCGGCATTGCTTTATACTGCTTGTGAGGCTTATCCCTGATTTCCTGGGTCGGTTCCTTTTATTGTTCGCCCTGAGTCTATTTCTACACATCATATGTCGCTCAGAAGGCTGGAAAAAGATATATCCACCGAAGCACTGTTGGGTTAACAATGACGACAACCATCACGACGCAGACTTTATCCCATCATGCCGACGGACATGTCACCCTGGCAAAGCTTATCACTCCGGCGGACATGTGCTAACAATCTACCGCGCAGGCACGAGTCGACCTAATTGATGCTGTAAACCCGAGCTAAGAATTTTGGAATACTAATCATTCCGCTCTCGCGAGTCAAATAATGGTACCACAACGCCAAAGCATCGGCAGTAAGGAGCTCTTGTCACATTAACGTCTATTGAAAAGCGAGGCAGCGAGACAGGTCATCGCAAAAAGAACCATCTGCTTCAACGGCCGGATGGAATCAATCCACTTACGAATCGCATTTTCCCATGAATGCAATGGGACTCTCCCTTTGAAAATCCTGGGCTTGTCTAATTGGGTTAGTAACAAGATCCTCAGGCTTCAATGGTAGTATTATAAATCACCATCCCTTTTCAACATTATGTTATAGTGTAATGAGGGACTTCACGTCTCTGAAATGGTAAGTAGGCCTTAAGGGCTAAGCTTAGTATGGCTGGCTGTTCTTTATGGTTACTAGGAGGGAGATTAGTACGGTAATAATAGGTAGTCCAGCGGTCAATAGCTTAATTGGGGGGGAGCGGACGGGATCCCATATTTTCCACTACCTATGGTTGCACATGTTTGAAGGCGGGTGTTGGTGTTTTGGGAATGCATTTTGCTGTGAGAACTCAAGACGATGGTTAGCGGAACTACAGGAGCAACCAGACAGGCGGCGAATTGGAGACGTGGTGCCTGGTCCGTGCACTCTCCACCCCGGTCTGCTTGGTCGTGTGGAGGAAGCTCTGCAGCTGCAACGTCAAAGCTCCAGTGCGAGTCCAGTGCCACCACATTGTCGAGCTTCCACCATTTTCTGGCGACCTCGCTCTCGATCCCATCCTATACACAAGGCAATCGTCCTATCCGATTGCGACTCGCACGGCATTGCCAACGCCAATTAGACGACTGTCCCACATGGAGTAAACACGAAGAGCCACTGATCCCCCCGTACATCCACAAACCAGGCGCCGGTCCGCGCAAACCGGCAAGATGCTCCTCCCATCATCCCTCACGACCATCACCGCCCTCCTCGCCCTCCCCGCCGCCGTCCGGGCCGTCTTCCAGGATGAGGTCGGCGACGTAGACTTCCACTACGAGCTTCTCGGCCTGCCACAACGCGAGACCACATTCTTCCACCGGCCGCGGCCCGAAGACAAGGCCAGCCTACTGTACACCCTCAGCGACGTCGGCGTCCTCGGCGCCGTGAACCCTAGCAGCGGCGGCGTGGTGTGGAGGCAGCTTATCGGCGGCAACGCGACACACGGCGGCGGCCACCTCAGGGCCGGCGACGGGGAGAGCTGGGTAGCCGGCGCATACGGCAGCGCCGTACATGCCTGGGAGGCCGTGAGCGGGCGGAATGTCTGGTGGAAGGACTTTGCCGGGGAGGTCAAGGACCTCGAGGTCATGGAGGTGACCGAGAAGGGCCGCAAGGACGTCCTGGCGCTCTACAACGAGGACGGGTCTACGACCCTGAGGAGGCTGAACAGCGCCGACGGCAGCGTGGTCTGGGAATTCAAGGAGACGAGTAAGGACCTGCCCCTGCAGGTCAGCACCAACGTCGAGAAGGTCTTCGTCATCAGCCTGCACGGGAACCTCCTGTCGTACAGCCTCAAGGTCACTATCCTCGACACCCTGACGGGCAAGCGGCTGGACGAGATCAGCATCGGCACCAAGGGCGACGTCAACGGCGAGAAGGACGTCATGTTCGTCGGCGCCAACTCTGCCGCGCCCATCGTCGCTTGGGCCGACGAGTCGCTGACCAAGCTGCGCGTCAACGTCCTGGGCACCCGCAACACCCAGGAGTTCCCGCTCGTCGCCGACACCACATCCGTGGAGATCCACGCGCCCCACCTGGCGCAGTCGCAGCCGCACTTCCTCGTCCTCAGCCGCACAAAGGTCGGCACCAAGGCCGAGGTCTATCATGTCGACCTTAAGAGCAACGCCATCAAGCGGGCGCACGAGCTGCCCCACCTCGCCGGCCCGGGCGCCGTCTCCACCAGCTCCGACGGCGCCAACGTCTACTTCACCCGCATCACCGAGAACGAGATGACGCTGGTGTCGTCCGGCTCGCACGGCGTCCTGGCTCGCTGGGACGTCAAGACCGGCAACTACAAGGCGGGCGCGGTTCACGCCGTCTCGGAGGTCATTAAGAAGCCGGGAGACGAGTTTGCCGTGCGGTCGGCGGTTGTGACCGATGCAGACGACTGGGTACTGCTGCAGAACGGCAACCTGGGCTGGTCTCGCCCCGAGGGCCTGAGTGCTGGTGTCGCCGCTGCCTGGGCTGAGATTCCCGAGTCCGAGGATCTGGTCAAGACTCTCGAGGCAGAGGCCCACGACAACCCGTTGTCTGCTTACATCCATCGCGTCACCAGGCATTTCGACGATCTGCAGTACCTGCCGGGTTACCTTTCCTCAATCCCTGAGCGCCTACTGGGCAGCATTATCGGCACCGAGGCTTCGAAGAAGAATGCCCTGTCTCGGGACACCTTCGGCTTCAACAAGATCATCGTCCTTGCAACAAGAAGGGGCATGCTCTATGGTCTCAACGCTGGGGACCACGGAAAGATGATTTGGACACACAGGGCCGTCAACCTCGCACCTGGAGAGACTTGGGACGTCAAGGGCATTGATGTTGATGACACCAAGGGCCTGGTCACTGTCCGCGGCTCAACAGGTGACTATGTCATTGCCAAGACGGACACTGGCAAGATCACCGAGACCACAGAACCTGGATCCCGGCCGGCTGTACTGAGCACCGTCAAGGTCGACACTCCCTCCGGCAAGTTCCTGCTCTCTGTTGGCGCTGATGGCAAAATTGGTGAGATCCCAGCCGCCTTGGCGCCGAAGCAAACCGTTGTCGTCCACGCTGCCAGCAATGAGCTCAGGGGGTTGAAGTTCGTCGTCGATGGCACGCAAGCTCGCGAAGAGACTGTATGGACCTTTTCGGCCCCAGGCTCGCAGCGCATTGTCGACATTGCGACTAGATCACCACATGACCCTGTCGCGTCGATTGGTCGCGTCCTCGGAGACCGAACAGTCAAATACAAGTACCTGAATCCCAACACTGCAGCCGTCGCCACCGTCGATGACGCTGCTTCGACTCTCACAACATATCTGCTGGACACTGTTTCCGGCCAGATCCTCTATTCTACAACTCAGGAAGGGGTTGATACTGGCAAGCCCGCGGACTGCGCTATTTCCGAGAACTGGTTCGTCTGCTCCTTTTTCGGCCAGTACGAGCTCCGAGACAACGTCGCGCAGAGCTTGAAGGGCTACCAGCTGGTCGTCTCCGACCTCTACGAATCCGACCTCGCAAACGACAGGGGCCCACTAGGAGAGTCAGCCAACTTCTCGTCCCTCAAGCCCATCGATAACCCCACCGGCCCCGCGGTGCCATCTGTCGTCTCGCAGACATTCATCGTCGCGGCGCCCCTCGAGGCGCTGACCGTCACGGAGACGAGGCAGGGCATCGCTACCCGCCAGCTGCTGGCCTACCTGCCCGAGACGCACGGCATCTACGGCATCCCCCGCCACGTCCTGGAGCCCCGGCGCGTCGTCGGCCGCGACCCGACGCCCGTCGAGGCCGAGGAGGGCCTCATGAAGTACCACCCGGCCATCGAGGTCGACCCAAAATTCGTCATCACGCACGAGCGCGACGTCCTCGGCGTGCGCCATATCGTCGCCGCCCCCGCCGTCGTGGAGAGCACCAGCCTTGTGCTCGCGTACGGCGTCGACGTCTTCGGCACGCGCGTCGCGCCCAGCTTCGTCTTTGACATCCTCGGCAGGGGGTTCAACAAGGTCTCCCTGCTCGGCACGGTGGTGGCGCTGACGGCTGGCGTCGTGGTGCTAGGTCCGATTGTGAGTTTTCTTACCAACCCCCTTAGCCCGTGCAACGTTGCGGAATATTTTTGCTAACACGAGTACAAAAAGGTCCGGAGAAAGCAGATCAACATGCGTTGGAAGCCGACGCAATGAGTTTAGATTATAGAGGCGGCAGGCGCACTGTAGAAATTTCGCAGGCTGTGTAACCAACATTTAGCGTACCATGAATGAAATGCAATGTATTTTTGAAGATGACGCGGAACGTCTCTGATCTCCCACGCGCAATCCATCATCCTCAGTCCAAGGACGTCGACGGTGACCCTGCCCTCCGCAGAGACCGTCCCCTTGCTCTCACACTCGTCCCGCCGCCCGCTGATGAAGGCCCGCTTGTCTCGTCGGTGTCACTATCAGTCTCCCTGTCACCGTCCTGCTTCCCGTCTCTCCCGCGGCCAAAAATGACCTTCCCGCCCGCAGCCGAACCCTTCTTCCCCCTGGACGGCTGAGACCCACCGCCGCCGCCGTTGCTGTTGCCAGCCGAGCCGGAACCGTTGCGTTCATGGGTGAACTTGACCCTCGGCCCCCCCTTCCTCGTCGAAGAAGCAGTGTTCTTTTTCCTCGTCTCCTCCCTCGATCCCCTCCCCCTCTCTTCCCCCGTTGAGTACCCGTCCCGGCCCAGCAGCATCATCTCGTCCACCCGCCGGCTCAGCGCGTCGAACGCGCCTTTCCACCTATCACTGTCACCGCCAGAAGACCCGCCTCGCTCCCCGGCAGTATCCTCCCTCCTCTCACGCCGCCTTCTATCCGCCTCCCCGTCCAGCAGCACGTTCAGGACATCCCGAGCGTCGATCCCGGCGCTGCCACCGCCCCCGTGTTCCCTGTCCCGGTCCCGGTCCCTCTCCACGAGCCCCATCATCATCGCCTCGCGCCTGTGGCTCGCGTCGGCGTCGGCCATCTGCCGCTCGCTGTCGCGCCGCCGTTCCCGATCAACGAGCCTCAAGATACCGTCGCCATCATTGTCATCGTCGCGCCGTCGGCGGCCGTGGTGGCGACTTCGGCTGTGCCCATGCCCGTGCCCGTGACCGTGACGTCTCCTCCTCCTGCCATTATCATCGTTTAGGTGGTAGTGCGTGTGCGGCTGCTGCATGTCATAAGGATCCGTGGCGGCCACAGGCAACACGGCTGTAGTGGGCAGGGCCTGGGCTGCCTGGATCGGGGCCGTGCCGCCTTCCTCGACCTCCTCGATGGTCCCGCCCGGGTCGATGGCGTCTGTGCCGTTGCTAGTATTACCGTTTGGCCCGCCGTAGCGCCAGGGGGAGTTGCGGGAGCCATCTGGACCGTAAGCCCAGCTGGGAACGGTGCCGGTGCGCTGTGGTGAGTTTGTTCATCCGTCAGCATGGGTTTGACATGCAGCTCAACTAGAAGGGAACAGAAGGAGAGGGCACTGTGAGTAACGAGAGTAACAGCAAGGGGGGTCGTAATAGGAACGGCCAGTTGCTACGTACCCCTGGACCCCAGTACTCATCCTCGTGGTGCACAGTCGGCGTCGTCCCCACGTCACAGCCGTCATCGCACCTTCGCCGCCACTGCCGCTCGGGCGGGTCCCCGATCAGCCACCGGCCAAACCGCGGCAGTATGCACCGCCGCGGCGACCGGGCGCGGCGGTGGTGATGATGATGGCGATGCCCATGCCCGTGGCCGTGACCACACCCCCTTCGCACTCGCTGGCCGCCCTGGTAGTGGAACCGGCGGTAGCCATACCTGCGCGGCTGCTGCTGCTGCTGGGTCTGTATCTGCAGCTGCGGCACCACCGCTGCTGGGTTGACGAGCCCCGGCGCTGGTACGAGGCCGCCTACTAATCCTCCTACTACTCCTCCTACACCCCCCGGAGCCCAGGGCGAGTATCCCGGGTATGTAATCACGCCTCGCGGCCAGCGCCACCGTCTCCTCGCGCGGCGGGGGTAGGAGACACGGTAGCAGGTGCTGTCGTCGCTGTCGGAGGAGTTTGAAGAGGCGGAGTACGTAGAGTCTGTGTCAGAGTCCGAGTGGTAGTGATGGCGGTGCCTGCGCCGCCTGGATGGGCCGAAGACCACAGGGTTGCACGAATTTGGTGCTGAAAGTTCCATGTGAGGATTTGCCGACAGTGTTGTCGGTAATCAAGGGTACTGGAGTAATGTCTATCAGGTCACGCTTCCAAGCGCTGTACGGTTTGATCGTCAAAGGACTCGCGGACGTGTGCTCGACTTGGAGCCCGTATGCCTCGCCGCGTCCGCGATGGGAGACGCTGGAGCAGCTCCGACCTGACATTCGACTCACCGATCCATGAAATCAAGCCGCTCAGCCAGCTGACGAGGACGCACCGAGAAATGTTCCGCAGTGACAAACACATCGCCATCTAGCCGGGCGTGCTGATTGTGTGGAGCGGAAAGCCCCTATTCTTCGGCCTCCATTCTTTCCGCCAGGTCTGCCGACCTCTTCGCCCTGGCCCAAAGAGAGGTAAGTGCTTCCAATAATTACATGTGCGGTATAAGGGGAGAGCGGTGTGTGCTTGTTTGCTTGTCCCATCCCGACGAGTGCGAGCCTTCGGCCTGGACGAGTCGATCTTCTCGCCTCTTCATCTGATTTTCCCTTATGCAGCAGGCAAGGCAAGCACTCTACTCTCTTTGCTCCTTTATTCTCATGAAGCACTAGGCCGAGTACAAAGTCGATCTTGACTGTCCAAAAACAGAATATCAGCAAGACTTCACCTTCTGAGCTGCCTGAGCTGTCAGAGAACCTGTGCTGTTCGATGAACCGTTTCCAACCTGTCCCATGTGGCCTCAAGGTCAATCAGATGGGGTGCTGGTGGGCATATCTATATGTGCATGTGCATCTGACCTCCACTACAGCCCATTGCAGCCAAGAAGGCTCTTCGGGGCGCACGAGACATCTGCCGGTAGGACGAGGGGTAATAAGGACAGATAGAGGTGGTACACACTGAGGTCGGGCAAATATTCCGGCTCAGATTATTATCTGAGGCAACGGTGGGGTGCGATATGACGAGTCAGGGCGAGGAAGCCAGTCAACAGAGGCGGCAATGCTCGTCGTCTTCCACCTGCTTCAGCCCTATTCTAGAGTTCTGGAAGCCATTTCGAACCCAAGCACCACTTGGCCGATTCAGCCAAACGCAATGCTGCAGACATCGCATCCCGTTCGACGCGCATCTCATATGGTGGTATCTCTCACCGATGGTGTTCACCCTTGTCTCCAAGTCACCACTACTATTAAAGAGAGCTATGGCATACTGAATGCTCGCTGTAATGGGATAGGGGCCTGGACCACTTCCATCTCGCGCCTCTTCAGAACTCAATGCGCTTGCAGAATCCACACGGTCTCCATCGCTCGCGGAAGGCTTTTGTCATCAAAGCTGTGATGTAAATAAGGCTGTGGTGTGACTTGCACGCTGATGTTCACACACATGGAAGAACCATAATGGACCGCCATGCTGAAACTTCAACTTGAAGCTGTTTCTAAACCCTTTAGACACGCGTTTGGCGCGACGGACACCCACCTCCGGCGGTTGGTGTTGTCAAGCCGTCCCATGTCACCTCAAGCGCAGCCCAAAGAAACTTCCGGATCAACACTGGCCTGTGACCCGGGAGGCTTAGCTTCCTCAGAGGGGACCCTATAGGTCGCTAGATAAACCTCGAGCTTCGACCGATGTGGACGTGGCCCGGGCTTGCGGGCTGCCTGCGGCTGGTGGAGATTGCTCGGGGAGTTGAGCTGATCGGCGCGACATGTGCTGTCGCGCCGTGTTATAACTCGGAAATAATTGACAAGAGAAACGTCTCCCGCGACCCGATCATGCGAATATTCCACAGGCCACAGATCCGAGGGCAAGGACAGATGAGGAAGGTTTCGCTAAGGGTTGCTGTAGAAAGAAAGAAATGTGATATGAATGACGCCCAACGTCTGTAATGGTCGCGGCGTGTTTCTGTTGCGGTAGGGTTTGTGGGATTGTAGACATAACTCGAGGTGCACCCAGCTCCTATAATAAGAGATAATCAAGACGTGAAAGCATAAACTTCGTCACACACAACCTCGATGAGGTTTCAAGCCTCGATGGAACGGTCTGGACCACGGCGTGGAGTTGCTTGCAGTAGTGTCCTGCAGACGGAGCAGACTGTTGTATCCAGCCCATTGGGCTGGTGCTCGGACTTGACATGGTGAGGAGGGTGTTAGCATGCGGAGCCTGACAAAGTCAAATCAAGAAGCAGGGCGAATCGACTGGGTGCCCTGTTCGGTCCGGCATAGTCGCGGGGTGAGAGCAGGCTTGGTCACATTGCTCGGCTCGATATCTGCCGGGTGAGGAAGACAGTGACTGCAATTGCTCACAGGGGCCAGTGACACATGGTTTTGCTGGGAAGCCGATCGACTGCAACCCCCGTCACCGGTCCAAGGTGCTGAGGTCTGATGATGAAGGGAAGGCCTTGGTTGAGCATAAGGCCCCTCGGATGCCTGATCGGCATTGGAGGTCGTCATAGGGAAGACCCCTGTCTGGCCCTGTCTGCAGCCACGGCCCTACCGTTAGATGGGCAATCCGTGTTTGGAGCTATTCCGGCTGTCAAAACTTCCATGGCGACCCAATGTGAACGAGTGCCAAGGTATTGACCTCGGACGGTCGTCAAACGCGACTTGCAGAGGTTCCTGGCAGCCCATTTGCTCTGGGTCTGGAGCTGGGAGAGAGGTGTAGCACGAGACACCACGAGCGGCGTTTCGAAAAGCCCGCGGAAATGACCGAATGGCGAGGGGTCGTTTCATCAAGCTCCGTGTGTGTCCGGGACTCGAAGAGGTGCCAGGCTACCGAACGGGCAAGGCCATTGGGTGGTGAGGGCAGGGTGCATGGCATGTTCTACACTGTACCTGCGGATGTGGTCAGAATGACGGCCAGGCTGCCAGGATGGGATTGACGATCTGATATATATGTGGCTGCATGGTTTTGGCAGATGTGTGGTGGACAGTACCGAACTGGCGGGTTCCGGATCGGCTAAGCACATTAGGTGGAAGCCATCCACAGCCATTGATCAACCTTGCCGAACCCGGGCTTCGGTGTGGTTCCAAGAGTAGCGGGCGCACTGTGGGATGATGTTCTCGTTGTAGTATAAGACGTGGTTGGCCGACCAATTCTCGGGCGGTTTCGCATATGTGAATGTCGGACAAAGGCCCAGCCTTTTCGAGGTTGGGAGGGAGCCGTTCAACCGGCGGCGGCGGCGGCAGCTGGAGTCTCCCTGCGGACTACTCTCCGTGGACTACATACGCCACGAAGTACCTGGTTCAATGGCCTTGGCTGGCCATGGGTCAGTATACGGCGAAGACGCCCTGCTCACCTCACCTGCTCACCGTGGTGTCGTGCGACGGCGCACGAGTCCAGGCAGAAGCGAGGGTTGTCGGCGCTAGGGACTTACGCCGAGGCTCGCGTGGGTAGACTCCAACTCCAAAGCCTAGGAAGGCGGGGAGGTTGTGTTTGGCCAAGTCAACTTGGATGACTGACGGTCTAAAGTGTCTACTGCGTCGATACACGAGGAGTCGAGAAAGAGACAGGTCAAAACGGGCTGGGTACATGAGGCAGGTACGTGTGTCTGTGCGGTTATCTTAGATGTTTTTGGATCCGGAACATGTACCCAGATAAACTGGTCTGTGCTCTGTTCTCTGTGCCCCGTGCCCCGTGCTCTGTGCTCTGTGCTCTGGGTATTTTGGACTTACCGGAACATCAGCCGAGCTGAGCTTGGGGCACAGGCCACGCACTTGACAGACAAGCTCGACGCTACTCTGCACATAGGCCCACATCCAACTCCCGCCACTCTTGCCCTGCGACAGGACGACAGGGCTACGGGGCGACAGGGCGACAGAGGCCCCCGCACGCCCTGCAGGCGCAGGTCTTGAACCTCGTAATGGGTGGGCGGCTATTGAGGTAGTGATAATCATTTACGAGCATTTATTGAATATTTAGCATGCACATTAGAAGCCCATCTGTGGGATTCGAACTTGTCGACTACCTCCATAGACACTGCACGGTAGACTAGTGGTACGTGCATTGAAATCTGAGGTCCCTTGGGTGGGTTACTCCGTACTGTGCCTAGGCTAACCATGGTCCTGTGCAGCGGCCCCATACCTGACATTCCCGCGCCTGCGGGACAAGTCGCCGGGTCCACTTTTCGCATTTAGCCATTCATTCTCTAGTCCGTTTGTCCCATTCATCCATCCTGCCCACCCGGGACCACGGGCAAAGAAAGTGGAATGCTATGCTGACATGTGGGCCTCGTCATCTGTCAGAGACAGAAAAGTAAAGAAAGATAAACGGAAAAGGAAAAAGGAAAACCAGACGAGGTGGAAAGGAAAGCCCCAACAAAGGGGATGATGCGATGCGATGCGATGCATGGAAGGCAGGCATGCATTGTGCCTCGGTGAGATGTGAGATGAAGGTGTCTCTGATGGTGTGCTGCTTTTGCCCGCCATGCCCCCCTTGTGCAACTCGCCTATAGAACGGCGCAATCAGAGCAAGATACACTACACACTTCGTGTCTCACCGGTCCCCTCCTCGACCAGACTTGCTAGCACCGCCAGTCCGCTTGACCGGCGAATCACCACAGGGCCAGGAAAGCTTATCCCCGCCCTGTTCTGGATCAACCTCTCTCAACCCACCTACAGCTATCCTTCTGTCTCGCCCTCATCCTCCCCTCTACTGCGCCTGCTCTGCTGAAGTGTACGCATATGGGCACAGGCTCCCGACAGTGAGAGAACCTCGGGCGGAAGCGGGACAAACGGAAGTGCTCGCGGTCTCGCGGCTCGCGTCAAGCCGGATGTCGTCGATTGTGCAGCGCACACACATCAAGGCAGGTTCTACCTGGATAACCGCGTTAGACCTGTCGAATCGCATCCGTCCCGGCATCGACAACGGTCAGACAGTGATGGCCGCGTTGCAGGCCTGCAGCTGGCAGGTCGTTATTAACTTGTTGTCAACGAAGGGCTGAAAAATTGCCGACCACTGCAAGGGGTGCCTTGCAGTGTTTGGGGCCCAATCTCAATCTCAACGTGGGCTTGATTTGCCCTGTTTCGAGTCCTGATGGGGCAAGGCGCCATCGGGCTCCCATCTGAGACAGGGCAGGGCTTCACCCCCCGAGTCTGAGCCAGCCCCATTCATCACAACCCCAATACTGTGTGTAGTTACCCAGTAGGTATGTAGGAAAGCTTGATTGACGAGTGGATCATCTAGTTCCTGTTGCACATGATAATTTGTTGAGCTCATTCCAGGCCAGCAAGGTCTGTCTCTCTGTCTGTCAGGGCTGGATATGACGAGCAACCCCCCCGAATGGGCTGCTTCTCGTGGGTGGGCGGGAAACAAAACGGCCAGACTACCGCAGCAACGGCGAGGAGCTAGCTTCCTAGCTGCTTCCTTCCTCTGCAAGTGCACGGCAGTGGGAAAAGTACAGCCCAGAGACAAGGCAGGCCCCCCCTCCCCCCTGCTCCTGCCAGTTAGTGTGGCCGAGACTGATAAGGCCGTGTGATTCGTCCGATAGCAGGTCGCATGGCTCTCGATCAATGATACCCACTTTCGAGTCCCAAGTCGAAACATGACACCTCAACCTCTGAATATTGCACGTATGCATTGGTGGTGATAAAAGTTTCCCGAGATGTTTTAGAGTCGGCTATCTGTGATCCTTCCGGGACGGGCAGGGAAGAGACAATGCACGGACAAGACAGGCAATGCAGGCAGGACAGGATAGGGCGGGGGGCGCGTTGAGCAGAAGGCGTCTTGTCACATGCTGCTGCCGGCGGGCCTGGCTGGCGGTGGGAAAGCTTGATGGCCTCTGGACGCTTACCTAACTCACGTCGACGGTCTGGACCTGGGCATGCGACCGGGACGTGATTGGGCCGGCGGTTCTCAAGGGCCCCACATCGCGCGAAGGGCCTGCGCTAGCGCTGGACGCTAGGCATGCAAGAGCTGTCAATCGTGCCTGTCCTGTCCTGTCCGGCCTGCAACAGCCTGCAACCCGTCCAGCCTGCATTGTGTTGGTCTCTATCGGACTGCTGGAGGGAGAGCAACTCACAGCAGGTACCGCACGCAGTACGCAGCAAAACCCCACGCGCACGCCTTCCCTGGTGTGTGGCTCATCCGCTCTTTCGTCAGAGTACCGTCGTCGACGACAACAGTACAGTACTTCAGAATTATCAACATCATCATCACCTTGCCAATAGTTCTGATCCAGTTGGCCCAACCCCTTGATAACAACTTGAAGCTAGCAGGGCTTCAGCTGCACATTCCACCAGCAGCGATGACCAGCGAGCACGGCATGGAGAAGCAGTGTACATGTCAGTCCCCTGTAATCTGTCTTGTCCCAGTCATGGTCAGCGACAGCACGCTGCAGAGTGCACTTCACCAGCAGCAGGCTCCCTGGATCCAGTACGAGCGATAACCGTCAACCGTCCATCATCAACGGTTGTCACTCCCTCACTCACCTTGCTGGCTGGCCGACTGGCCAATCCCTCCAGCCGATCCTGATTGACAGCATCGCGTCACACAGCCGGGAAGACCAGCCCAAATTCAGACCAAGAGGCAAGAGCCCGGCTGGGTGGCCGCCACTATGTCAGAGACAGGCATCCTGGAGACATCAAACAACGTTTCCCCCCTGACCTTGACGGCCACCAACTCCTACAGCACTCAACTCGACTGCTCAACTCGACACCACAGCACAGTAATCCGACATCCCGACTCGACTCGGGCCTGCTCGGCCACCCAGTGACGAGCTCCCACTCCCAAGGTCGAGACAGCTCCCGCCCGTCCGCAGGCGATAGCGTAGGGCCAGGACGGAAAGCCTTCCCCGGCTTATTAGCCCTCATCACCTGGCGGGGCTAGCACGCAGCCAGTCAGAGGCGCCGATTGCCTCGATTGTCTCGATTGTCCAAGCCCGTACCCATGCACATGCGCTCATGGCTGCTGCTATTCGAGAGAGACACTTTTTCCCTCTCTCTCTGTGATTTATCATCGCGCCCCGGTGGCTCGGCTCGGCCTCGATCATTCAGTCGTATCAGCCCGCCCGTTCTTTCCGCAGCCAAGACCCGGGCAAGCCTGGTCCAGTGCTGTCGGGGCCTCGCATGTGGTGTGTGTATGCGCGCATGCGTGTGTGCGTGCGTGCGTGCGTGTGTGGGGGGATGGGGACTGGGGATTGGGAAGTACTTTGGTGTGGTACGGGTTTGGTTGGTGCGAGGTAGAGGCGGACGCAACCGGAGTGGAAAGTACTGCAAGTAGGTGGTCTTAGGTACTGGACCGCGTATCATGTATCCCTTGTGCCTACCCTCCCTCGCCTATTCAAGGTAATAAAGGTGACTAGGCAGTTCGGAAGGGGCAGCGCGGGCACTGGGCATGGGCACTGGCACTGGCACTGGTTCTCAGTGCCGAACCGAGCAGGAGTCGCCCAGCACTAGTAGGCACCGCGTCGCTCGTGGGCTTGGCCAAACGTCCAGAAGTTGACACCCAGCATCGCGGTGCTCGGCATGGTTAGTTCTGGTCTCCTTGGTCTCTGAGACGGAATGGGAGGGCGGCAAGGCTCTTCCTTGGAGGCCCTCAACTCGACCAACCATCCGCCACTAACCCCGGCCCATCTAATTAGGGATTACCTAGTACTCCATGTGCTATCTACCGCTACATGTGTCCAGTGGGTGGGCTCCCGCTGCGATAGACAGTCCTTCTTCCTGTGGCATTCGACCCTGCAGGGCCATCTTGCAGCAAGTCGGGGCTTGCGCTCACCTCAACCCTGTTTCTTCTCGTGCTGCTGGGGTTGTGACAGAAGGAAGGAAAAGACATTCTGCCAAGCGACCGACATATGTATGTACCGAGCGCAATACAGTATCCATGTACATACCTAGGTACACTACCAGTGCATGATATGATCAGGTACCTCCAGGCCTAGGCAGCGTGTGCTGTAGGCAGGCGGTAGCTGGCAGCTGGCAGCCGGCAGCTGGAAGTAGTAATTAGTGACCGATTGCAGCGAGGAGCTAGTTGCAGTAGGTACAGTACCTGCCCACCTACCTACCTAGCGAACCCCCCGCGCTCACCCCCAGGTCCAGGTCTCCAGTCCAGTCCAGGTCCAGGTCCAGTCTAAGTCGCAGTCCAAGTCCCAGTTCCCAGTCTGTCGAGGTCCAAGTCCGTTCTCCCTCCTCATCCCGCTCCTCCTTCCCTCCCTCCCTCCACACACCATCCTCGCCCACATGCTGCAGTGTACTGTACACTCACACGTCCGCACTCACACGCTCACACTCGACAGGCCCCAGTCTGCGGCAACCCCCAATCCCATCCCATCCCATCCCACCAGATTCCTGTGTTCCTCCTCCATCGAACACCACCCACCCCCCCTTTCGAGGCTCAACTCAAACACCACATTCTTTTTCCTACCGCTCCCTGAATTTCCTACCCACCTCGACAGATTTGCATTTGTTCCCGACACTCAGCCAGTCTGCCAGTCAGTCAGTCTCTCTCTCTCTCCAACCTCTCCAGTCTCTCCCAGCCAAAACCTCTACCTCACGCTGGCATCCTGTTTCGCTGTCTTCCCTTTTCCATTCCTCCGCGCGCCCGCCCGCCTCGCCTTTGTCCCCACCACTTCCGACAGCAGCGCAGCGCAGCGCCCACCGACCCAGACCCAACCCAACCAACCCCATTTGTGTTTCTCACCCTCGCGACCGCGTCTTGGCCAAACCGGCGACCCAACCTCCCGGACAATCCCATCTCAACCTCCCGTTCCCCCTCCTTGTTGTAACCTCGACTCGGCCAGCGCCAGCACGCACGCACTTGACCACTACCAAACATTTCATTCCCACGGCATCGCGACCCTCGCGACCACCGTAGCTTCAAACCCAGGCACCGCGACCTGCTCCACATTTTGACATCTAGCCAGTCTGATTCGATCAGCGCGATCGTCGCCCTCCGTCGTCGCCTCCCATAGGGTCCCGTAGGGCTGTGCTGCATGCATCGCGACTCATGTACGGGGATCCAAGCACTACCGCCGCCTCTTCTGGCGCGTCCCTTGCTGGCCTGCAATCGCAATCGCATTCACTTTCCCAGCCGCCGCGGTCGCAGTCGCAGTCGCAGTCGCAACCGCAACTGCCATCAACGTCGTCATACCCGTCCTCCTCCCTCACCCTGACCTCCTCGAGTCGCACCAGTCCCTTCGCGCCCACTACCCTCGCGCCAACAACCGCATCCACAACCTACACGAGCTCGAACGTGATCGCGCCTCCGGCCTCATCATCCATGGCAGCCGTCTACTACCCACCGCATCAGCCCATCGGCCCACCCCTCTCGGCAGCGACACCATCGCATCCATCGTCATTCGCGCAATCCTTCGAGAGGGATGCGCCAAACCCCATCGGAACCCGTCAGCCCCCCGTTGACCATGCCGTCCTCGTCCAGCGATTGCCTCCTGAGACCACCGAACAGAACCTGCGGGTCATGTGCATATTCTCCGACGAACTGCTGGACGTCAACATGCTTGGCTTGACAGCAGAGCCATCGGGCGACTACTGTTCCGCTGTCCTCCGATTCAAGTCCTTCGATGGTGCCCAAGAGGCACAGACTATACTCAACGGGAAGAAGGGAATGCGTGTTGATCACCTCGGCCTCAGGGGACCTGTTGCTGTTGACAGGAACAGGTCCGGCCCATCCAGCGGGGCATCTTCGACAACCTCTCCAGGGACCGCTGCGACCCAGCCGCCCCGTTTCGACGGCACGTTCTCGCCGCTTGAGAAGACCTCGCCCTCGATCAACGGCAACTATGTCACCAGCGACTTCCCCGGGGCGAAGCCCAATTACAATTACAAGAACTTCTTCTCGCCACAGTCGCCCATCGGAAATCATCTTAGCGAGCAGCCTCGCAATACTGGCAAGAGCCTGATCAATGACGCCACCGACGACGACGATGACACCGGAGACATCCTCCAGCTTCCTCGCGCTTTCGGAGAGAACGGTTCTGTGCCAGCCCAGCGCCGAGCGACTGCCCCCCAGATTCCCATGGTAGAGAGAATGGGTTCCCTGTCCCTCAACACAGGCCCGGCGAATGGAGCGCCCCCGTCTCAGCGTGGGCATGGCCAGCCCAGCACGTACCAGCCGCATTCGGCCCACCCGAACACCATGTCCCCTACGGCTTTGAATGGTACCAACGGGCATTATCAGACGGGCCCAGTACAATGGCGCACGCATGTTCCGCCTCCTGCAAACCCCGCCGACATGAACCCCCCTTGCAACACCCTCTACGTTGGCAACCTGCCCATGGGCAGCTCAGAGGACGAGCTTAAGGGCATATTTTCCAGGCAGCGTGGTTACAAGCGATTGTGTTTCCGGGCAAAGGCGAACGGGCCCATGTGCTTTGTCGAGTTCGACGACATATCCTGCGCGACAAGGGCACTCCATGACCTGTATGGGTATCCGCTCACCACCAGTGTGAAGGGTGGCATCCGACTGAGCTTTTCAAAAAATCCTCTTGGTGTCCGAACCCCTCAGCCCCCTGGGCAGGGCCCGTCAGGACCTCTAGCCGGACCCAACGGGCTCATGAGTCACTCGACGAACGGGTTCGCATCCGCCGGGCCTCCTCCTGGACTCGCAGCGCCACCAGGTCTGAACGGCAGCCGTACGACCGGGCCGTACCCTGCTTCTGCCGTGCAGAATGGTTCGAACCCGAGCTCATCTTATCCGCCTTCGACCATGCCCAACGGGTCGAGCGCGTTCGGCAACAGTGGCGGTGCACCCAGCTACGGAGGCAATGCGTGGGGCTCTAACAGCTACTTTACCTCTGCGCCGATTTCCGCGCCCAACGGCATCACCTCTCCTCCACCGATGGCTGGGGCCCCAAACGGATCTGCCAGCTTCAACACGTACAGACGGGGCCAATTCTAGTGGCCGTGGACCCGACCCAGCCCATGCGCTGATTTCTCGTCACCTACTTGCTCATCTCGTCCTGTCTTCCTGAGGTTTTTTACATTATATCTGTTGTCTTTGAACGTATGTTGGTTTTTGTTTGCGGCTTTGCATTGGCACGGGCTGCACTTTATTGGATTGCTCATTCACCGCCGTGCTGTCCCGTTGACGCACGTCTTCTCACAACACATCACATGATTCCCCCCCTGCAATTTAGCAAGCACGACATGGAAGGAGTTCACAGGGTTTCTTTTCTCTACATGTTACTCAGGACGAGTGCTGTGGATCTGACTTCAGATTACACGGACATGATGAACGACTAGAAGGGTCCCTGGCTCCTGGGCTTTCATCAAGACACTCGGTGTTGGGCGGTCAGGCGCATTTGGAGAAAGGGGAGCCAACTACGACACCATCACCCAGCAGCGTGTACCGATGCCATCTACAGCATGGACAGAGTCACGCTGTGCCTTCGGAGACGATGCATTTTCATAGAGCAGGGTATGGAGTTTTTCTTCGGGTTTCGCATTCTGGGATAGTTTGGTGCACGACACCATACGCACACGCACACGCGCTTCCGTACGCTGCACGCAGCTGCGCGTTCGATTCGAACCTTTGAGGCACGGGCGAGTACCGCAGATCGGCAACGAGACACTGTCGGTGCGGCAGACGACATGACGGGAGGGGAAACCTGCACGATAAAAGGAAGCGAAAAGCATTCTAAATACCATGGCATCATCATCATCATTCGTTCATTCATTTATCAAAAGCAAGGAAAAGAGCCGTGGGAGGTTGGGTCTCAACTCATCATAATCTCTCAGGAAACGTCTCATCACATTGCTCGGCGCGGGGGGGAAAACGCATCTTGCAACTCAGCAACTACTACACATCTATCTCGGCGCCACCATCCGCAAAGTCCAGGCCTCGCATGGCCGGGGCCACACCACCGCGGATTATTCCAACTTTTCATTATACCCCGTTTCCCTTTCGATTCTTTCCGACTGGTTTGAAAGCCCTCCAGACAGGGCCTTCGGTTGAGTCGGTAGCCAACTTTGTGCACATCCGACATGTACACGCATTTCTCAGGCGCTATAATACAACGACGACTTGGTTCAGGAGCGATGCCGCTGCAGACCGTTGCAGAAGTGAGGCAGGATCCGGTGGAAGTGTCAGCAACGAGGCCCACCGAAGGTCCGTCAGGGTGACGAGACCAGCAGCGAGAGCGAATTGTCGGATCTTATTTCCTATCCCTAGTTCTTTCTCCACATTCCATGGTGCGGACTTCTCTTTTCCATCATTCAGATTACCGGACAAATCACCACATACCCCCTCCTCGAAAGAAAGAGCGTCTGGGATCACGTGTAGCGAAAAGGGCGTTTTGCTCTTTTTAAACCTATCTTTCATCAAAGACGGGTCGGGAGCATCTGGGCTGCTTCAGACGGTGGAGCCTTGCCAGCGCGGGATGTCAACATGGGGAGGGTTGGTCTTTCGTGTCTTTTGAGTGTTTACTTGGGTGTTCTTCATGTAATTTGATTGAGCGTGGAGGACGAGTGCAAGCTTGGACACTGGGACGGGAGAGCAAGGGCAGGAGGGTTGGTCATGAACCAATCCCACCCCAACCCCATCGTTTTCAAACAGTCGCTCGCTCGCCTGTCGGCCTTCAGAAGCCAACCTACCAACCCGGCCTTTTATCTCGTGTCTCTCTTCGCACCGATCCCAAGTTCTGGTACGAAAATTATAGCTTTTATCTTTTTCTATAGACGGGGCGGGAGGGCTATGTTTTCCTCTTATTTCTGCTTCTTCTTTACAGTTCGTCCTCAGCGCTAGTAAAGAATCGAATCGAATGTTACGTTGGTTCTGTTCACACACGCTAGATTGGCCCCTGATACCGTCGTGCTTGCGTGAAACTAGGGACCCAGCCTGTGAGCTTCGTCGAGCTCCTTCTCGACTGCCAGACGTTCGCTGTCGTCGCTCAGACATCGCCATTAAAATTCTTGCCGCCCACAACCTACTGGGCAAGTGCATACGTCCACTCCGGGTACAGCAGAAGACAGTACCCATGTTAAATCATTTCCTATCATCCTGCCTAAGTGCAGGTGTTGCCGTGTGGGGCCGTCTGGCAACATGGTCGATACATCACTACATGCTTCCCATCTAAGTAGGTTTAATCGCCAGTGCCCACCAGCTAGCGGCTGCCGTCATCCTCGACCCCAATCTCGCGTCACACCGTAGCAGGCTCGCCGTATTAGTCCCCAAGGGGAAGGAGGTCGTGGTTACACAACGCACAGGCTGGGCGGGCCCGGCAGTCCCCTGCTCTCTGTGCCGTGGTTGCAGTCGTGAGAAGAACCAGCCCAACCCGCAGGCCAGATCAGACGTGGACGTGTCCCGGTCCGCCGTGCTGGGACCTGTCAACGTCCCCTTTCTGTCCCGTGCTCGACGGCGGCGGCGGCGGCAACAATAACAGGGAACAATCAAGCTCACCCGGCAACACACTTGCAGCCAGTCAGTTGGTTCTCTTGCGTATGTCTTTCGCTTCCTCTTTTTCCCTCGATGCTCGATCTCGTGTCCCTGTGTCGGTCTGTGTCTGTCTCTCATTCTGTCCTTCCCTCCTTTCTTTCTTCCTTCCTTCCTCTTCCTCTCAGGTCTCCACCTCGGCTGTAACCTCGACAAGGCACACACACACCATCGGAGAACGCCCTTGGCGACGCACGCAGCCGGCAGGAAGGAGCAAGAGGGCAGGCGGGCCTGCAGGCCTGACGGGTTCGTCCAGGCGGTATGTGGGTCCTTCCTTCCTTCTCCCACGTGGGTGGGCCGCCCGCGGAAGGGGCGGCATGCGGGCCCCCTCGCCTTTTTTATTATCCCCTGCTGCTTACCCCTAAGCGGATTATGTGGGATACACAGAACACCACAACCTACAGTAGACTGCAGCATGAGCCGAGTTGAAGGTGACAAATCAATCCAACGGCATCAATATCACCCTCCTGTTCGACATCCGTGGGGCTCACTGCACAGAGATGTATCGCAAGGTTGCGTTCTCCCGGTCATATCGCTTCGTTCTCAATAGGCGGCGGTCGAGCGAAGGGGGCACGCGCAGAGCGACGGTCGCCGGACCTCACAGCCCGCGATACCATTATTTTCCCCTTGTTCCTGGCTCGGGAATAACGCAGCGCTTGCATCGGTGAAGGGTTGGATGGGCGCTAAATAACCGTACTCCATAGAAGGCGCACATCTTCGGGGCTGGTATCCGGGTGTGGCCCTCGCGTGCCGAGGATGGGGTTCGGCTCTTCGAAAAAGCGGACCCGCCTTCCCACGTTTCTTGATCCTCGGCCGGTTCTTCCCTCGGCTCGGGGCGACGGCATCCTGCGTGCTTATTTTGTTCCGGGGCTGGAGAGTAGGTGATTTCGTGGTTGGGCGTTGCCCCCAGGATGCTCTCGAGGAGAGCAGAGGAGCCGCTCCCGTGAACACATGAGCTGGGTGGGGATGACACCAAGAATGATAAATGGCCACGAGATCATACCGTAGGCTTCATCAATTATCATTATCAACACCAACAGTGGATAGACCACCAAATGCAGAGAGAAACATAACCACGCGCTTTTGTAACCTGAGCGCCAGAGCCGTACACCATTAGATCCCGCTTTTCTTCCCTCAACACCTTGCCAAATCCATTCTTGCCTTGAACATGTCTTGTTGCCTCTCCTACCCAACCCGTAGCCTCTCAGAAGTCAAATCTGAGCACCTGTCCGTTGTCCTTGAACGCCGACGTGAGCTGGGCCACCGCCATCGCCTTCGGGCCAAACCACTGCAGAAAAGTCACGTTAACTGTCTGTTCCAGGCAAGACCACGGCCACACAGAAGTCCTTGTAACATGAAAAGAGAAAAGAGAGGAGGATAGGCAGCAGGAAGAACTCACCGGCGGCGCAGTCTCCCGGGAGATCTCCCCCTTGACACCCATAAACTCGTACCACCGCACCTGATCCCTCAGCCTCAGCTTCTCGTGGAAAGCAAGCACGTCCCGCGCGTCGTCAACCCCCCACTGGAACCTCGACCCGCTGGGCTTGAGCACGTTGGCGCGCTTGGTGTGCGACACGGCCAGGCTGCCCACGGTATCGAAGACGAGCTGGCCCTGCCCGAAGTAGTCCAGCAGCCCCCGGATGACGGCCTCGGCCTCCGCCGGGGTGAGGTAGGGAAACAGGCCCTCGGCCACGACCAGCGTCGGGCGGTCCGCGGGTATGTCGCTGTACCACCTCCCCTCGGTGACGTTGAGCGTGCGGAGGGAGTAGTCCCCCACCGGACTCAGCCCAACCCCGTCCGCCTCGTCCTCCTCATCGTCCACCACGTTTTCCGCGCCCATCATCAACCTCTCCCTCAGGTTCGCGACGAGCGGCCGGTCGACGTCGACCCACCTCACCAGCTCCGCGTCCCTGCCGACCCGCCGGTCGCGGCTGTCGAGCCCGCACGCGAGGTGCAGCACCGTCACCTGGCGCCCCGGCCACGCGGCGAGGAACTCCCTCGTCCACCCGTCGATCCGCGCCGCCCGGCCCGCGACGTATGCGATCCACCGCGGGTCTGTCCCGTACACGCCCTCGAGCCACCCGACGTCCTCGAGGCGCGCGAGCACGGCGCCCGCGCGGCGGCACCCGAGGGTCGGGCGTTTGGACTGCGCGTCGAGGGACTTCCAGAAGAGCGTGATGAGGAGGGTCTGCTCCACCTCTTGCAGATGGACCTTCTCGCGCCGGCGCTGTGCGCGGGAGGACGAGGTGCTGCTCGTGACGGACCCCGGCGCGGAGGCGACGGAGCCGCTGCGGTCGGAGCCTCGTGAGAGCTCCGTCGACCTGGACCCGCGCCGGGAGTCTGGCGAGCGAAAGTCGGTGATGGGTGTGTACCCCGGCATTCTTTCCTGTGTGGGATGGAGGTGGATCTGCGGGAGGGTATATCGTCCGTGTGGGGATGATTATATGGTCCGTGGATATATAATCCTTTGGCTGTCTCCGCAAGAAAAGAAGTTGAAACGAATGACTGGAATTTAAGAGAACTGAGGGAAGAAGACCACTCCCACCATCGCAAGGTGATCGAAATTCGGCTGTTGGGTTCGCTTTTATGTAAGTACAGCAACCCAACAGCAGTTTGCCCTGGTGGGTCGACTCGACACGGCACTAGAGCTTTTTGTCTGCGCCCTCTCGCCCCCCAGGCATCGCGGATCCCCCGTCCGGCGGACGATCACCATGCTTTCGCGCGGTCTAGATCGCTCCAAGTCGCGGCTGCCTGACCGAGGCTCTGTCCTGGGCCCCCTTTGCATGGGAGGAACGGCGCTGCTGGGGACGTGGGCCCGAGACCCACTGGAATAAGTGGTCATCCTGTTCGTATATATAACATATCAGCTTTTTTTTTTGTCTCTCTCGTTTCTTGCAGCGCTAGAAGGTGACAAGGGTGGGATGATATCCCGATGGTTTGTGTTCGGGATTTGACATTGCAATCGGGACACGCAATTCCTCTCTTTTCATATGTTGCTCATTTCGTACAGACGCTGGTACAGAGCTGGGAGGGACACAAACCCCCAGCTGAGACAGAACAAGCCTTCCCATATATACATGTGGACGACAACAGACAAAAAAGAGAGTATTATGCTCATGTCTGGATTAGATATGTGACGTCAGAAACGGCCGTCCCACACTCAACAATGTTCCCACGCCTCGCCATCCTCGCCATGCCTCATCCCCAGCCCCGGACAAAAAAAAAGAACATCCAATCAGTCGCCCATAACGCCCGTCTGGCTTAGCAGCATCGCAAGGAGCAAGGAAAACGTGGACAAAATAAAAGACGCGCGGGTCTGATTACCCGATGATGATCCGAACCCATGATTTTGAATACAGTGAAAGCATCGCCAAACGAAACCAGGATAGAGATATGTGTGTATGTTTGTGTTGGTGTGTTGAGAACAACCACTAGCCCAGATGCCGGCTTCGCCAAGGTTGGACTCCTTCCCGGCTGCCGGATACCCAAGACGGGTCTCGGGGCTGAGCGATGGTAGACTTGTAGCAAATAAGAAGAAAGCGTCTCGAGTCAACCTTCGACGTGAACGCGGTCAGCCAGTACTACTAGTAAGGCGGCCTGCTGACGTTTCCAAGGCTCCCCTCGCCCACCCGCGAGTCGATCCCCTTGAGTAGCGACTGTAGGTCCATGGTCGGTAGCGCCTCATCCCGGGAGTGGATGCTGCTCCAAGTCGACGACCGCACCGTGTCCCCGCCCCTGCTCTTGACGCTCCGCTGCTTGGGTGCCTTCAGCGGCGGCAGTGAGTGCGGTGAGCTGAACTCGAGCGACGCCGCGTAGTCTTTTGTCGCGGTCTGCGGTGCGGGATGCGAGGCCCCCGCGAAGTCGGAGGGCAAGGGCGGCACGGGCGGGACCCCCTCGCTGTCCTCCTCGTCGTCAATAATCGGCGCGGATTCGCTCGGGGGGTTGGAGTTCAGCGGCCCCAGGGAGGCGCCGTCCGATCCCTTGCGCTCGCGAGACATGGAACGTGATCGCATGTGCACGGGTGAGGAACCGTCGGTCTGGCCACCTTGCGACTGCGCGGTGGCTGGTGGTGGGTTAAAAGACATATCCGAGTTTGACATGTCGTAGCTAACGAGGCTGTCTTCACTACTGCTGACATCGCGTGCGCCGGCCGTCAGGGGCGGAGCGGGCATCTCGCCAGAGAGGATCTTCTTCATCTGGCTGACGGATGTGGTACCTTCCTCCGGGGTCGAAACCCCGTCAGGGTTGCGCGAGAGACCGCTGCGGACACTGCTCTTCCGCGTCCTCGTCTGCAATGGCGCAAGCATACGTCCCCCATCCGGCGCGGGCTGGGATCGTGGTCGCACATCGTGGTTGCTACCGGCAGGCGTGTGTTGGCCACCGTCCTTATGCCCGTTCGCCAGCGCGCCATTAAGACCGAGGCGGTTGCGGTGGGTCCCGTTCGTCCCGGCGCGAGAGCCGTTGAGCGAGGCCGACTTGCTGGCAGCCTGGACCGTTGCTATGGCTGATTCGCGGGACCAGTCGAACAGCATCGCCTCCTTGAAGCTCGACGGGATCTCCCTCTCATTGACCGTCGGCGAAATCATGCTCCCCGCAGAGCCGAGGATGGGCTGGGAGAACGTGCGTCCGGGTGACCCGGCCGGGCTGGTCGGTGGCGAAAGTGTGGCCTCCTGATAGCTCGTGCAGATGCAGTCAACGAGCGACAAGCGATCGTCGAAAGGAAGCAATGCCTCGGACTCAGCCTCTTGCTGCGATATCTTAGATTGCTGCGAGACCACGCCCGGCATCCCGATTTTCTCCAGGGGTGGCGCCGGAACCTGCACGCCGTCAACCCACAGCTGCTTGGTCCTCCGTCGGATAATCTCGTTCTGGATTGCGCGTCCAACAAAGGAAGCGTCGAAATCGAATTTCTCCGTCAACACCCAGAAGTAGCCATGACACAGACTCCCCAGGCGCACCTTCTGTAGTGGCGTTTCGGCATCCTGGATGTCTTCTTGTAATCGGAATACCATAGGCAGGCCAAAACGGACCGCGTTGACTCCCAAGCGGTTCACAAGTTTCGTAAGCAGTACATGAAGGAGAACGACGTCCGAATCATAGTCCAGATACAGCAGGGCATTGTCGTAGATGGCTATGTGCAGAAGATGCAGGAACTTGCTCTTAAACTTCTTCGACGGTCGTTCACGGTAAGAGGCAGCTGACCGTGCCCGTCGGGCGTCTGTTGGCGTGGCAGGTTCAGGTTGCAAGCCGGATCGCAGGTCGTCTTTCGCAATCAGGTCTGTCTTTCTCGTCTCTCGATCCAACCACGTCAGAAGCGCATCCACGTAAGCCTTTCGGACCTCCCCATCTGTGTCCTTGAGCAGCCACTGGGTGCCCTCCCACTTCTCAATGGGCACCGGGTACCTGGACAAGCTGATGCTACCGCTCATTTTCACTTTCGGATTAGCAATCTTCAGGATGCCCTTCACTGCCTTCAAAGCCGTGAGCTTCGCAATCGTGAGGAAGAAAGGCGACTCCGAATGCTGGTCATCCGATGCTTTCGTGTCGGTGTCTGTTTGTTCGCCCTGGGCCGTTGAATTCGCCGTGGGCGCGTTCTTGGATGGCTTCAGCCGAAGCAATAGGGCCGAGACCATGTCGATGATCTGTTCGTTGTAGTAGACATGGGTTGCCAGATCCCCCATCGTCTGTTGTATGCGCCCCAGCAGCTCCTTGCGCGCCCCGCCGGTCGGGTCGCCCGGCATCTGCACCAGCCGCTTCATGTGTTGTACAAGGCCCAACATTATATCCATCACACTCAATCCTATCAAGTTCACGTCCGACCGAAGCAGGGACCCAATCATGGCTGTCAGCACGATATGCTGCCGCAGGGTCTCCTCCTTGAGCTGTATCTGAATCATAGTGTCCATGGCAGTGACCAGGATCACGTATCGCTCCTGCATGGGCGCCCACCGGGAGACAAGTCCAAACAGATGAACCGCCCACCCGCTGTCCTGGCCGCTGCTCGTCCTGACCACCGTCTCGTCCTGGTGAACCCGCTCCTCGATGAACTTCAACAATGCCGTGGTGGCCGTGTGCATTTGCTGTCTGTTGGGCACAACAAAGATCTGCTTCAGGCACTGGATGGCCAGTACGCCTGTCTCCTCCTCGGCCAGCTTGTCGACATCGCCAGCCGTGCCTGACAGGGCTATGGGGTTCGGGTCTCCGCCGGTCTCGGTGGTGCGCACCGTCGCGTTACTGTTCCTCCGCTTGAGCAGTTGATCCGTGTTCACCTTCTCCTCCATGTTGGCCCGCTGCAGCAACACGTCCAGGAACCCCTCATTGTCAGTCCACAGGTTTTCCAAGATCATGGGTACTATGACCTCGAGCTGCCGCCCGGCAACAGAGGACAGGGCATCCGAAGAGGCGATGCTCTTGATGGCCTCCAGGCCCGCGTTCCTCCATCGCACGGCTACCGGCTTGCTCGGCTGGTTCTTGCCTTGTTGCTCCCGTGTCGAGGCTAGAGCCGCATACTGTTGGATCACAGCCTCGTACTGGCGGAGATAGGCTTGATCGGCAAATAGGGAGGACGCGTCGTGGTTTGCGCAGAAGGCGTCGAAGGTGGGGAGCGAGGACTCGACCAGAGTAATGTCATTTGACCGCAGGATCAGGTCCAGGATCTTGAGCACAAATCTAGCGAATAGGGGCAGGTCCTTTGGGCTCTTCTCGATCAAGGCCTCGAGGATCTGGAGCGTAACCTGGACATTGCTGTGTGCAGGGTCTGTGTCAGTCCTGTGCGTATGTGCATGTGTGCATTGGTGTCTGCTCGACGCTGGAAACATACCCAATGCGCTGGTGCCAGACATCGCTGGCGGTCTTCTTCTCGAGGAACTCGCCGACCTTGTTGATCTTTGTCTTGCGGGAGATGAGGTAGAATAGCAAGTAGCTCAGCTCGCTCGAGTTGGGCTTGACGCCTATGGTGGTCTTGTTGGTGCGCGGGTAGCACTTGAGCACGAGGACCTGGTGCTTGGGGCGACACTTTTGCTGGATGGACTGCATTGCGCCGACGGCTGGGGCAAGCTACCGGATCGAGCTCGAGTGCTGGGAGAGTACGGGCGTCCTCGCTACCCTTGACCAGCCACCGTGGCCTCGGTGGGCTTATTCGTCGCTGTGCTGGTCGCGTATAAGGCGTGTCGTGGGGGGTGGACCGGATACGAGGGCGGAATGCACGGCGCGTCTGGGCAGGATGCTAGGGGTGGAAGGCAGAAAAAGGAGTGACGGAAGAAGGACATGAAGGAGGGCGAGGGAGAAAAAGAGGACGAAGGGACAAGGAAACTGGATTATCGCGGCGTGGAAGGCGGAGGTTGTATCACCATCTGGAGGGAATTAGAGGGAAAATGGGCCTCCCCGTACCGCAATAGCAGGCAATCTTACTGTCACGGGCAGGTTGGAGCTGGAATTGCGGATGGAGCAGCATCAAATCTGATTTCTGGGATCTTGGGAGGCACAGACCGCTGGCGAGGCTAGGCTCTCGGGCTTGCACGGGCCACGTCATTCCAGGAGGCAGTGGCAGGACTGGCAGGACTGGCAGGACTGGCAGGACCGGGTGCTGCTTCCTGGGGGGAGCTGGACAAGTGACTAATTCTCCGAGCTGATCTCGCATTTCTGTATTTACACTATTATTCCAGCATTTCGCCCCTACATCACCAACAGCCACCGCCCTCAGACTCGCGCTCGCCCTTGGCTTCTTCCTCGCCGCACCGACAGACCCGTCGCAGTGCCGCTCTTGTCAGCTACAGATATAGTCACTGCCGCGTCTCATGCTCGATCTGGGCCCGGCTGACTGCCTGACCCTCTGACGGCCTGACTGCACAAGCTCCCATCTGCCGCTTATTATTCTTATTTCAGGAGAAGGATCTGGTGGCACAGCAGAGAAGACCGCAAACGACGTCACACCCGGATTTGTTGGGGATTCTGGGAACGGCGACTAGCAAACTCACAGCCTACACATGTACATGCCACCAATCCTGTCGAAGCGCGGCCCAAGAAGCGAACCATGTTGCCTGGCTATCAACCATGTGGGCGCAACCAAATAGTCTAGGTAGTCTAAGTAGTCTAAGTGATGGTGTCGAAAAAGATGAATGGTGGGCAGATTGCGAAGCTTTCCCCAAAAAGCTACTTCCGTCAGTCGGTCGCAACCAGGGCAGCCAGGATCAGCTTTCCCGGCCGGGAAACAATCGTCATGAGCTAGCGACCATCTCCATCTCCAGATGGAGCTGCACCTCTTGGTCCTCACCTCCAGAAGACAAGACACGTATTAATCCAGCCACTCAGCCACGGCAGCCCAGAAAGTCGGTGCTACTGTGGTCAACCCCACCGTAGGGTGACAGTTCAGCATCATCGTCACCTCCCATTGCTAAGTACCTAGCCGGCACTAGCTCTGGCCAGCTCTGGCCCAGGACTTTGCTCCAGACCAGCATTCCTGATATGTGGGACTGCCTAGGTACCTATCCATCTGGTCTACCGACCTCTACGATCATCCCTCTTTCCAGTAAACCCCCTTGCCCTCTCCACCCCGGACCTGGAACAAATGCAGGTCCTTTTCTGAGTTGAGTGAGTGAAGGGTGATCAATTTCACGCGCCTTGGTTCGACTTGCCCATGGGCAGTAGCCGAGGCGCACATGCTATCCAGGCCGTTGGCGCCGGCTGCAGTGACGACCATGTTTGACGACTTCTCGCACGTCTCTCGGCTTTCCGGGGAAGGGACGTCCCGGGGCTGCGAGGTGGGTCGTCAAGTACACCGAATGTCTCGCGTGGATAATATGACTTTCTGACCTATATGTGTAACCAGAGAGGGATTCTGCAGACCTTGTCCTAATAATTATCGGCCTCCAGGGCTTTTAGCCGCAAGCTTCGCACGGCAACGTACGCCCCGTGCCGCCGCCGGCCAACCTGTCAGCGGACCCTCTCAACTGACCCCGATGGAGGTGGATCGCCGCCCTGGATGACTTTTGTTGGTATACCTGCGCAGACAGTCCACGTCCTGTCTGCCGCCTTCAGAGATATTCCCCCTTATTTCTCTATGGCTATCTTGGCCCAACTGTCACAACTCATTTCGGTCAGCTGGGTTGTTGGTCCATAGCTACCTTATCACACATCCTGACCACTGCTGGGCTACAGGTGGCCGGCCCAGGTGGATGGAATACACATGTGTGCAATCAGTGTGTAGATGTGCACGCATCCGGTGATTATGTCACCAGGTCATAGTAACAAAAAGATCAAGCAAGGGTCTTCAGTTCTAGGTTCGATCATTACGGCCCCGCTGCGGCCCCACTGCGGCCTCTGGTTGTCCATGATTTTGTTTAAGCGAAGCTGGCCAGGGGATACATACGGGTTATCGGGAAGAAAGTCAAAGTAGAAACAACTTTAATACAGTGGAGGACCGCGTCTCGATAGATGATAGGTTTTGACCCTGACCAATGTCCACTTCCCTCCTGCGATTGCATCAAGCCTCCTTCCGCTCCGTCACCACTCACCAACACCATGAATCCACCTGATAGTAGACGCACTCAGCAACAGCAGGCTCCGAGGAAGGGCAGACGTCTGCGCGCCGCCCGTGCCTGTGATAGGTGCCGTGCCAAGAAGTACAAATGTGACGAGAAGCTGCCATGCTGCCACTGTGCAAGTAAGTTGTCAAATGATAGATACTCCTGGGACGCGCCAAAATGCGGATGGGATATTCCGAATATATGGAGGGCAGAATGTCCCTGCCAGCATCAAGGCCCCTCTATCCATAAGGCCAGCTAATAGGCTGCTAATAACGACCCATTGACGAATTAGAAGCCGCTACGCAGTGTGTGTATCAAAACGGATCAGTCAGGCGGCATGATGACATGTCATTGGAGTGAGTTATGAGGCTGCCACCAACTAGTACTAATCCTCTTGATGCACAAGACTTACGCTACAACACCACGACCACCATTCCAGATGTATACGTACCCTAGAATCACAAATTCGCGACCTCAGCGCCCAACTGAATGCTGTCCGGGCTGCCCTGCCTCTCCATGGGTCTCCTGCTCCTGTTCCTAGTGAAGGTGCCTTCACCTCCGCAAATACAAATGTCGTTGATTCCGACACTTACCTCGGCGACGGAGAAAGGTCTTTTGTGGCCCAGGCTGGAGAAGCTTCGAGCTCGACCATGTCAGTGACGCATGTCGGCGGGGATGAACAGTACGAGGACCTGGTTTCCCCCGTCCAGGAGGAAGATACAGACGTCGACCGGCAAACCAAAGCGATCGAGTTCCACGGGTCCACCTCGTCCATCGCCCTACTCCGGGACCTTCAGACGTCCCTAGGCCGCTTGTTTCAAGGCAGTCAACAACAACAACAACCTGGAGTCTCATTTGTACGTCCCGGTGGTGGCGCCAGTAGCAGCGGACAACATCAACAGCCTTCGCCCTCCTTACCAGGCTCTGGAAACTCCCATGGGCGCTTCAACCTCGTGTCGGAGCTGCGTAACACGTCCTTCACCCCCCGGGCCGGCACCGAGGGCAACACGACGATGCAGCAGAGGAACCTCTACGTCAAGGAGGCCCAGTACTTCATCGACGCCTACTTCCAGAACTTCCACTTCATCCACCCCTTCATCGACAAGGAAGTCTTTCGCCGGCGGGCGGCTGACATGTGGGCCGTCGGGGACCCGACACGCGACATGTGCTTCTTTTGCACGTATCTGGGCCTTATGTCTCTCGGGGCACTCATCGGGGAGTGGGAGTGGGAGGAGGACCGCCTGGGGGGACTAAGCAGGTTCGAGTGGAGCCGTAAGCTTTTCGACGAGGCGCTGGCGAACTTGGCCGACTTGCACTTCCCTGCCAACCTGGACACGGTGCACTGCCTGTACCTGTGCGCCAAGGTCTGCCAGAACGAGCTCAACCATAACATGGCCTACTTGTACTCGGGGTTTGCCGTACGCATCTGCCTCACGGCCGGGTTCAACCAGGACAACGGCGGCGGCGGATTCAGCACCACCAGCAGTCTGTCCTCATCACAACAGATATCGCGCACCTGGTGGGGCCTCTACTCCCTAGAGATGGAACTCAGCTTCGCCCTGGGCCGCCCGGACACCCTGGGGCTCGATGAGTATCACGACCGGCCAATCCCGCCCGTCGACGACTCAGAGTTCGCCATAATCCCCCTGATGGTGGACTTTGCGCGCATCGTGCGCCGCATCGCCATCGGCATCTACCACTCCCGTACGTCCTGGCAGCAGAAGATGGTCCACGCACAGAGCCTCGAGGGCGAGCTGGACGGGTGGATCGCCGGCCTTCCCGCGCGCATCAGGCCTGCTTGCCCTTCTTCATCGTCATCTTCCTCTTCCGGTGGACTGGCTGCCCTGCGCCAGCCCAAGTGGTGCCGGCGCCAGAGGATCATCACCGAGATCCGCTACCACAACGTGAGGATGTTGCTATTCCGGCCGTTCCTCTCCATGCTGCCGATGAGGAATAACTCCGGCGCGCCGCCGACTGGTGTGGCCGAGGCCGTGGACAAGTGCATCGCCTCGGCGAAGCGGACCATAGAGGTCGTCCACGAGGCCATGATTGCCAACAGCTTCTTCCGAACGTGGTGGGACAACACGATGCACATCCTCTTCGCTACGGCGGTCCTGCTTCTCCACACGAGCCGTGACGCACGATCCCAGTGGTCGACTAATGTCGTCCCCCAGGTGGATGTTGCTGTGGAAATTCTTGAGGCTATGGACGAGTGTATGGTGGCGAGGAAGTCGGCGAATATCATTCGGCGTATGTTGGCGCAGGTCAAGGGCCAGTCGGCACCGGTATCGAAGACAACGGCCGAGTTTGACAATGACAAGAACGTTCAACCACATATGGACGAGCCTATTACGGTGGCGGATAATGATGGCTCAGAATTCTTTATGAACGATGCTTTGGACTTTGTGAGGAAACCCTTTGCTTTGAGATCCAAATGCCATGTGGACCATTTTTATTGCTAGGAGGATTACTGACAGAATACTCTCAATAGAATATTGGCTCGAATTTCTTGTTTCCCAGCTATCTTTTTACCAGCGACCTCTCTTTTGGAGATTTGTGAGCTTATGGGATGTATTGGAGAATATTTGGGTGATCGATATGGGATTATAGAAAGAGGGAGATTCCTAATCCAGCAACAGCCCAGAACATACGAAATAAGCTTGTCTAGCATCTGTGTACCGTCCTTCCTGACTTCTGTTGAAACATCGCTAACACCCATCCTCATACCTGGTCCGCAGGAAACATGGGACTCCCAACGTATTCTCCATTTCGAATCAGGATTGTATCGACCCCCTCATGAGAAGCCGCCACATAAATCACCTTGGTAAAGTGCGCGTTGCTGTGGTAGCTGAACCTCGAGTGCCTCGGTACATAAACCGTGTCACCCGTGTACAGCTCAGCCGGGTGATACCCCTCCACAGAAATACTCAACCGGCCCTCCAGGACCGTAATCGAATTTCCAAAGTCAAACTCGTACCACACATCCTCAGGCTGGTCCGGCCCAAGCCCGCCGTTAATAGAGATCAGAGACTCGGTGAATTTGAAGCCGCCCGACGCGGCGGGGGATATCAGGGGCTGGACGACCTGGTAGAACCCCGTGAAGTTGCGGTTGAGATACTTGGGTCCGTTCCCGTTGGCCACAAAGTAGCTCGCCCCGCTGTCGTTTCCCACGCCGTTGAAGCCGTCGTGCCAGACCTCATTGGCGGGCCTCCTGTCGTTGACGAAGTCTCTCTTAGGAACGAAATCTGGCTGCGCCCAGACGTCAAACGCCTTGAGGCCCTCGAGGACGGTGTCGTTGATCCCCCTGTTGGACCCTTCCCCAAGGGACGGGTCATAGGGCGCAAAGTTGGGCGAGTCATACTTGTCCCCGATGAAGTAGAATAACTTCTCAAACCCACCCGGGAACACCGTCCCGAAGAGCTCCGTGTCGTGGTCGATCACCTGCAGCGTGTGGTTCGTGTTGGGCGGGCACGAGCCAAAATCATGCTGCGTCATGACCCGGGCTTGCTGCTCGGCTTCACCTCCGCTCTGAGTCCACAGGTGGACCCTCCCCTTAATAGTAAAGAAGTTTTCATAGTGTTTTTTGTGTAGGTGGGGGTGAACGACTAGGTTCTTGGAGGGCGGGGCGTTGGTCCTGGCGATGGTGAACTCGCCCCCGGAAGAGTTGGCCGTGACGGGGAAGCGGAAGATTTGGTTGCCTGTGGCGACGGAGTGGGCAGGTGAGCTGCTGCGGATGAAGTAAGGTCTGGGGTGGTCTGGTGGCGTCATGAGTTCTAGATCGAGGAGGTTGGTGGTGTTAGTGGAGGAGGATACAACGGGCTTGGTGGTGTCATCTTGGTGCCAGCACCCGTTGCCGAGGAGGCATGACGATAGCGAAAGTAAGGGGGAGAGGACCTGTTGTGGGATAATCATGGTGAACGAAGTGGGAAGATGAAGATCGATGGAGGTTCTTCAGACAGACGAGATACAACGCGAGTACAGACGTCCCAGTTTTGACGAAAGCTCTAGAGAACGTCTCATCAGCACGTGGACAAGCTCTTTCGGCGTAGGAAAGGCTATTAGAAGGTCCAGACAGTGGCAGAGAAGGTCCATCAGTACGGCGGTTTGGATGTTAATAGTCTAGCGCCTCGTCATCGGAATCCGGCGCCGGTCAGATGTTCAATGTTGGCTCAGAGAAAGCAGCAGTTCCGTGGTACCTCTTCTACAGCTATCTTCCCCCAGTGTGTACGAATGCCAAGTGAATGTTGTCTTGTCCTATTAGATCCAAATGGCCTGCCTCGGACTTGCCGAGATATGTTGAATCGATCTATGTTGAATCGGACAGAGTTCGTAGAGCTCGGAAATCCCGAGGACGATGCACAATCCCTCTCTTCCGAGAAACTCAGGTCATCTTCACGCCTGTGGCTGGGAAGGACCAAAAATAATGGTTAGACCAGAACACCTATCAAAGCGCGGGTCAAAAATGCCCTACAGTACTCAACTTGTGCGAGATGAGAGAGAACTCATTCGTCTCGGCAGTCATAATCATTCTTCACCATGTCTTTTGGCAGGAAAAAGTTGCAGTGGGCCATAGCCTATGGCGCAGAAATACTCAGAGGTTGTTTTCCTGGCATGGTGTCCTTCGAGGAAACCGCTGTTGCCAAGTTGAAGTCTCCCATCGCTTGTACCGAAGGCTCTCTGAGCAGTTCATTGCCAGACGGCACCAGACTGTTGCTTTCCCAAAATTTGGAAGACAACTCGACCTTTCATGTCCCCGAATCCGAGATCGCCTACACACAATCGCCTTCGGGTCTGAAGGCCCTGTGTGCGCTCCAGGTGGAGGTGACGGGCGACAATGACTCCAAGTACAGCTTTGGTTTGTTCTTGCCTGAAATATGGAATGGCAGATTCCTGTAAGTTGTAAGCGGTGACTTCAGTGGCAATTGTAATGGGATGCATGGCCCTTTTACTGACATCTGTAGTGGTGTCGGAAATGGTGCATTCGCTGGGGGTGTGAACTGGGCAGACATGGTGAGTTGCTAAAGTCAGAAAACCAGACTTTTATAGTCTACAACCACTATAGCTCGAAAATTTGTTCATGCCAAATGCTGACATGAGATTTCTATGAAGGCCGCAGGAGCCCAGTACGGCTTCGCCAGCATGTCCACAGACACCGGCCACCGCTCAGGCTTCCAAGACGGCTCCTGGGCCTGGCAGAACCCGGACGCGATCGACAACTGGGGCCACAAAGCAATGCACGGCTCCATTCAGGCCGCAAAGAGCATCGTCAGGGCCTTCTACGGCAGTGACGACAAGAAGGCGGACATATCGTCCAGCTACTACAGCGGCTGCTCCACAGGAGGGCGCCAGGGCCTGAAAGAGGCGCAGGAGTATCCTGAAGACTTTGACGGGATCCTCGCCGGTGCGCCAGCCTGGTGGTCGAAGCGTCTGCACCTGTTTAACCTCGTGGCGGGAGTCTTCAACTTGCCCGTGGAGGCTGCGCATCATATCCCGCCTGAGATGTTCCCTGTCATTGCAGCCGAAACTTTGCGGCAGTGTGACCCCCAGGATGGAGTGAGGGATAATATCATCTCTTCACCGGAGACTTGCTTGCTGCAGCTCGAGACTCTGCTATGTGGCCCGGAGTCTGATGCGAGTAAGTGTCTGAAGGCGCCACAATTAGAGACGCTACACCGGCTATATAACGACTGGACAGAGGCCAATTCAACTTTCATCTTCCCTCATTTGCTACCAGGCAGTGAGTGGGAGTGGACAAAATTGAGTGGTTCGGACAAGCCCAACTCATTGGGTGTCGACTACGTCAAGTACTTCCTCAACTTTGGCCCGGATTGGGACTGGCAAGAGGGCTATAGTCCGAGTCTCCTCCGAATTGCTGAGGAGATGGACCCGGGGAACGCGACAGCCGACAACTACGACTTGTCCCCTTTTTTTGAGCGAGGCGGGAAATTGCTGCTGTACCATGGCCTCTCGGATCCAGGCATTCCCCCTGGGAGCACTCTGTACTTCTATAACCAAGTCGTGCAAACTCTTAAGCCACAAGGAATTGATATGAGCGACCATTCTCGCGTATTCTTCATTCCTGGGATGTTGTAAGTCATGTGATCCCCCTTGCCACTATCTACTTGTCCTCCTCTAACCATCACATCATAAGACACTGTCAAGGCACTCCAGGACCTAACGATGCCCCGTGGTACTTTGCCGGCGCCAACCAGCAAGCAGCGCTCAAAGGTCCCGTCCCACACTCGGTGCCTGGTTTTGCAGATGCTAAACACGATGCCATGCTGGCAGTGATGGACTGGGTTGAGAAGGGTCGCGCCCCTACCGAGATCATCGCCACGAAATGGGCCGACGACGATCCTCGGGACAGGGTCACCAGCCAGCGGCCGGCGTGCATGTACCCACAAGTGGCCAAGTTCCAGAACAGGAGCGGCTCCAAGGGCAGTCGCGCTGATGTGAGGTCTCCTCAGAATTGGGCGTGCGAGAATCTGTGGAATTAGGCTACCGAGATTCAATAAGAATGGTCGCAGTTTGGTCTCCTCTGTGTTTAAGATGGAATGTGTGACAATGGAACTGCCAGGCGCTTGCTCATGTACTTAGTCAAAATTGCATCTATATTTAAGTACAGAGGAAGGATGGCGTATAGGTTCGTGTCAAACGAAAAAAGTGCTGTTGGAGGATGGTCTCAATTCTTAAGGAAAGGTCGTGCCTAATACTGTCTTGAATCTTGAATTTCATGTTCCTAAAAGCTTGCAGACCTATGTTCTATCTATCTATCTACCGGTACGCAGCATCCTCCTCCCCAAATACAGCTTTCTACTACACTACCAACCTGAGACTCTCAAGTACGCTGTGCATCTCTTTGCTTTGCATCCGAGAAATCTGAGTCCGTTTGTGGCTTCCTTATCCACGCCCAGATGTTGCACCCTGCCGCCGAAGCATCATGTCTTACACGACCAATTGCTTCCTGCTTTGAGCGAGGCGTGCGGCGAGGAAGAGAAATGCACCAATAGTCATGACCGTGGCGCTGAATAGGATGGCACGACTGTAATTGCCATCTGGTGTGATGAGCGCACCGGCAATGGGCGTTCCAGTCAACGCAGCGGTACCCATGATGGCCGAGGCCATGCCAACAAAAGTCGCGATCTACATACACACTTGATTAGCTTCACAATTACGGGCCCAGAGTAAAAGGAAGATGAAGAAACACACCTGACTAGGATGGGGCGCAGAATGGCCCAACGTAGCAATCATGATCGCTATAAGCACCCCGGACAAGGCCCCATAAGCAGTGGCAAAAACAACCAGCGCCGGCGTCGACGTGATACCAAGCCACGTAAACAGCGACATGGCAGCCAGGAACGCCGCGAGGACCATAACGTTGAACGGTCCCAGGCGCAGAGACGCAGCCCCTCCCAACGTCCTACCGATCAAGGAACCCGCGTTCATGATGGCAAACATGTACGTAGCCAGCTCCTCGGGCATGCCGTGCCGGACACCATACTCGGCCACAAATACATAAGGAGTAAACACGCCGAGGAACAAGAACACCATGGCGCACACCTGCAGCGTGTACACGGGAATCCTGAACGCCGACAGCAAGATCAACGGCCCAGAGCGGCGGCCTGCGTCAGTCTTGGAGTTGAAGCAGGTGCAGCCCAACAGGACCGCCGACACCAGCACTGCGACGATGCGCTGCGACCAGCGGAACCCAATGTCCGTGCCGTGGAGCAGCTTCCCCAGCAGCAGGGGAAATACGATCCCGCCGAGGGGGGAGCCCACCGAGGCCAACGCCATAGCCAGGCCGCGCTTCCGGTGGAAATGGTGCGCCACGGCTGAGACGCAGGGGACAAATATCATTCCCGCCGAGATACCCAGCAGTAAGCCCTGGCAGAGGAGGAAGTGCCAGTACTCGGCGCAGAAGCTGACCATCAGCACGGCGAGGATGTAGACGGCCGTACCCGGCCACAGAACCATCTGCAGGCCGAATCTGTCGGCAAGTGGCCCACTGAAGATACTGGTGGATAACAAGGCCCAGGTCTGGATGGACCCGATCCAGGCGATTTCCGAGAGGGTGTGGTTTCTGAGTAGGGTCTCGGAGTAGTATATCTCGTAGACGCCGTAGGAGGTTGCGTAGCCGAACGTGGAGAATTGTACGCCGAAGGCGCCCAGGACGGTGAGCCAGCCTTGACGCCCGCCCTCGGCGAAGGTTGGTGGTGGTGGATCTTCAGGTGGTAGTGCCCTGGATATCAAGGGGGAACGCTCGCTTTCCTCGGAGGCACCGTTTGCATCCTGATGAGGTACATCAGGCATTCTCGCTCAAAGAATTTGGAAAGTGAAAAGACGTATTGGATGTAAATTGCTGATGCTTATGATCACGAAGGGAATGTAGCCTTCAGAAGGTTGGAAAGCGTCACTTTGACTTTCAACCTGTTGTTCACTGAAGTAGCAAATAGAATTTTGGCTACAATGGAAACAGATACACCAGTCATTGGGAGCAAAAGCCAGGCAGCTCATCACCGACAAATACTTCAGCTGACTAAGGGAATCGGAATCCGGGACCAGATCTTGCCAAGATAAACTAGGTATCAAGAAGTATAGGCCACGCGAAACAGTCTTCGTGGTCGTTTCTGTTGAAGACCGTTCCGAACTCATGGGGGATGGAATTTCAATAGCCTATCGAGAGCTATGAACAAACTGAGACCTCTTCGGAGCAACTCCGAGGGGGGCATTTGTTCCCATGAAGGCTGTTCGAGACAGAAAGTATGCGCTCTCGGAACAGTTCCATAACACAAATGTCGGATATCCCGAGCCTTGCCGTCTCGCAGCCGCGCATGCGGAATGATTTGTGGTTCGCAGACGCGGTATATGCGCCACGCCGTTACTCATATGCGCGTCGCCGGGAATGGGGCAGTACTTAGTTACGTCGATTCAGAAACTCGTCTCAGGTTTTCATTTGCGGTCAAGAGCATCAAATTGTATCAGACAAGACATCCACCTGATGATGCGATAACACACTTGCACACACACACACACACTAAGACACAACCCCCAGAATGACGGTCATAGCCAACCACAACGAAGAACTCCCCATACTCTGGAGAGACCACGGCGACAAGACCGCCTACGAAGCAGCACGCACAAGAGTCTTCAGCACAAAGCTCCCAGACCGCTACCCCACCGCCGTGGTGCGGCCCAGGACGGACAAGCAAGTCGTCGACAGCATCAGGCTCGCGGCCAGGCTGGGCGCCCGCGTGGCGATCCGCTCGGGCGGCCACAGCTGGGCGTTCTGGAGCATCCGCCAGGACGCGGTGCTGATCGACCTGGTGGACTACAAGCACATCGGGTACGACGAGGCGACCAGGATCGTCACGACGACGACGAGCGTGACGAGTGCGGAGATGACGGCGTTTGTGGCGGAGAGGGGGAGGTTTATCCCGACGGGGCACTGTGCTGGCGGGGGGCTAGGGGGTTTCATGCTTCAGGGGGGGATGGGTCATAACAGCAGGGTGAGAAGCCTCCAAGTCCTTTGAAATATTTCGGTTCGATGATGTGGCAAGGCGCTGGCTGACTGAGTGACATTGGAACAATCTTGATAGTCCTACGGGTATATGTGCGAGTACCTGATCGGTCTCGATGTTGCTACTGCGAATGGGGAAATCAAGCACTGCGATGAGTTTGAGAACTCTGACCTTTTTTGGGCTGCTCGTGGCTCTGGCCCAGGTTAGTTTTACCTCAAGCTCATTTGTACGCATGAGTCTCTTATTGATATCGTGTCGAGGCTTCCCTGGAGTCGTCTTGAGGTTCTATTTCAAGACTCGACCGGCACCCAAAATATACAAGAGGAATGTGTATATTTATCCCATTAGCCACTATGAAGTGGTCATGAGGTGGATGGTCAGCGTGAGCATCCCCCCTTATTCTGGCTAGGAGCACACCTCATCTAAATGACCATAAACCCCCAGATAATACCCACCATCAGCCAGGACATCGAGATAGCCGCCACCTCAGTCATCCCACGCGGCCAGCATAGCCGCATCCTCCTCGTACAAAGTACCGTCTGGGCAGACTCCGAAGAAGACGCACACTCCAAACTCGCCCCTCTGATCTACACGCATCCCGCGGGCGCGGTCTTCAGCGAAGACTGCGGGGACACGACCTTCCAGCAGGAATACGAAGAAGCTGAAAAGGCCGTCTGGGCCGAGAATCACCGTTACATAGCTGACACGGTCTGGCTCGGCCAGGACTCCGACATGGTCAGTGTATGCAAGGCGGCCTTCATGGACATCCCTGACTGTGGCGTGGCCTTTTGGGAGCCCATGAATCCTGTGAGCAGGAGGCATCCTCCCTCCAACGATATGGCCTTGAGTATTACTACCGACTACTATATCGCGTTGCATGCCATCTATCCGGATAGCAAGGACGATGCGAAGAATGAGGCGTGGGTGAAGAAACACATGGCTACGTTGACGCCGTATGCCGTGGGCACGTACCTTGGAGATCACGACATTCAGATGCGGGAGACGAAGTATTGGTCCGATGAGGCGGGGGAGAAGCTCATGGCCATCCGGAAGAAGTGGGATCCAGAGGGGAGGATTTGTGGATATCTGGACAAGGGGGATAAATCGGGACGAGATGGGTTACCGAACAAGCTACATCAATAGTTCCAGAAGCTGCACAGACATGCCCTCTATAAGTGACTTCTGCAAACTTTCCATTGACGTGATGAAAAATTACAGCCGAGAATACACGTTCACAAAGGTTATCGTGTATAGTTCTTTTGCCACCAGCTCGTACAGTTCGCGGTCTTGCTTGCTGGCGCGAAAGGTGATGTTTACTTTGACAATTGCTACCCTGAAACGGCTTTCACACATGCCTTGGAACTCATGTCTACTACCTAGTCATGTAGAAAACTTATCACGCGTCGAGTGCCTCGACTGACCGTCCCAATATTGGATACTCGGAATTGCCGTGGTGTGCAGGTCGTGGGTAGTACGACTTGGAATCACATCCGATAGGTTCGGATGCCATTGATGGTACACATGCGGAGATATCGGCCAGAACTAGTTGGCCCTCGTAACAGAGGTCAACACCCCTCTCTGATCTGTCATCATTCTATCGGCATGTTCGCTACTCGCGGGTTCCCCCCCTCAGCGATGCTTTGAACGTCGTCATAGGTAGACTTGCGAAATTATATTTGTCTAGCTCTTTGAGCAGCGAGTTGAGTGATGGCCAGGTGCCTCAGATGCCCCTGGAGTCGTTGTGGAGTCACCGAATACTATAGTGACGCCCTTCTCACTTATAAGTCGCAGCAGTATTGAGCGGCGACGACGACATCTTGCGCCAAAACAGAGTCCGTCTCCGAAATTATCAAGTTCTGCAGCCATGGCACCGCAGCTACCACCTCTGAAGGAAGCACTCCCTACCCACTTTGACCTCTTCTATGACGGACAATGGCACAAGCCCAAAGATGGCTCCCGCCTGGAGACCATCAGCCCCGGCACCGGCGAGACCATCACAACAATAGCCCAAGCAACAGCCGACGACGTCGAAGCCGCGGTGCAGGCAGCCCACAAGGCCTTCCTCTCCTGGAAGAACACAACAATCCAGGAGCGCGCAACCTGCCTGCGCCGCGCGGCCGCGGTCCTGCACCAGCACGCCGAGGAGCTGGCGCTCGTGGACGCCCACAACACGGGCAACCCCGTGGCCGAGATGATCATGGACGCGCACACAGCTGGCAGTAGCCTCGAGTACTTCGCGGGGCTGGCGCCAATGGTCCGCGGCGAGACGCTCCCGGGGACGTTCAGACCGGACGAGTACCTGCACTACACCGTCCGCGAGCCCCTCGGCGTCGTGGCGCGCATCGTCGCCTCCAACCACCCGCTCATGTTCGCGGGCGCAAAGCTGGCGGCCCCGCTGGCTGCGGGGAACACGGTCGTCGTCAAGCCACCCGACCAGGCGCCCCTCGCGGTTCTCAGGATGGCCGAGCTGCTGGCCGACGTCTTCCCGCCCGGCGTCATTAATGTCTTGCCCGGAGGCGCCGAGTGCGGCAGGGAGTTGGCGGCGCACCCGCTCGTGAAGAAGGTGACGCTCATCGGCAGCGTGGGCACCGGAAAGGCCATCCAGCGGGACGCCGCGGGCCAGCTCAAGCCGACGCTCCTCGAGCTCGGGGGGAAGAACTGCCTCATCGCTTACCCGGACGCCGACGTCGAGAAGCTCGCCCAGGCCGTGATGCGCGGTATGAACTTTACCTGGGCCGGGCAGAGCTGCGGCTCCATGTCGCGCGTCTTCCTCCACGAGAGCCTCCACGACAAGGTCCTCCCGCGGGTCGTCGAGCTGGTCCGGGAGAAGTGCCAGCCGGGCGACCCTACCGATATCAACACCACCATGGGGTCGATGATTAGCAAGGTGGCGCAGGATCGTGTACTGGGGTACATCGAGTCGGGCAAGTCCGAAGGAGCCAGAGTCATCTGTGGAGGCGGGGCCCCCAAGGCTTTCAAGGATGCACGTCTGGCGAAGGGGTTCTTTGTAGAGCCGACCATCTTTGCTGATGTGTTGCCCGGAATGCGCATCGCACGGGAGGAGATATTTGGACCCGTCATGTCCGTCTTCCGCTGGAAGGACGAGGACGAAGTCTTCGAGATCGCCAACTCGACTTCCTACGGCCTGACCGCGTCAATCTTCACAAACGATATAATTACGGCCCAAAGAGCTACACGACGAGTCGAGGCGGGTTATGTCTGGGTCAACGATGTTGCCAAGCACTTCTTAAATGTTCCTTTCGGAGGATTCAAAGAATCGGGTATGGGCAAGGAGGAATGTCTCGATGAGATGCTGTCTTTTACTAACACTAAGAGCATAAGTTGGAATTTAATGACATGAAGACGTAGCAATGGTAGTCAGAGATTTACTCACAGTAAATTGAATCGTTGTACCGCTTCTGCTGCTGCTTTTTCAGAGGGATCCACACTTTTCAAAGGCTGCCGAGCCATACTTGACTGTATCTCGGTGCCCAAGCTCAGAGAATGATGAGTGTTTTCAAAGACTTGACGTCGGCGTCGACATGACGATGTACAAATACAGTGAATCCAACCTATGGAGAAAATATGATTCAGTGGATTCCGCTTTTGACTTCCATTTGTCTTGCAAACTCTAGACTCGCGCCGTCCAGGTAAACACAGACATCGGTGCTGGGTCAGAAGGTCAAAGACATGCCATGCAAATATCGTCACATTCCCTCCTGATACCAATTTCTCAATGGAGCAACATGACTATCTCCATGTATCACAACGATATGCAACACAAGGTGCGAGACCACAAAATTACCTCCCAATATTACCGTTGCAGGTCCGACCTGCCCCAAACACACATGTGCCATGCTCCTCACATGCAGTCAAAATCCTTTCCCGCCACCAACAATGCCTCAGAGTGCCATAAGGATCAACGCCAGATGTCAGTGACCGTTCGAAGTATGCAGCTGTGTGATATTCTGTCGCTCAGACCATTTCTATTGCCGTCACGGGCGGGTTGTCCGCGGGGGTAGCTATCGAGGGCGGGTAGGTCAGCATCGTCCCATCCTATCCTTCACACATAGAGAGAGTGAGAGAGAGTTTGGGGAAGTAGGTTGGGGGGGGAGACACCCACCACGACCGCTTGACTTCTTCCCTCCTCCCCAGCCAAACAGACCCTTCTTCTTTACGCCCGCTGGCCTGTTCGTGGTGGCCGACGCTCCGCCACAAGCATCCTCCACCTCCCCAGCGACGACAGTAACCGAGGATGGGCGTCGCTCCACCGGCCGCGATTTGACATCAGGCTCCCTGGGCCGATGGCGGTGATGGCGGCCGAACTCATCACCATCACCATCGCCGTCGAGCATCTCCACCCCTTCGTCGTCAATTGTTGGCGATGGTGATGGTTGTAGTTGCTGAGGTGTTGGATGAGCGCCGCCCTCCTCGGCGGGGCCGTCGTCCTCCTCGGCCTTGAGGCCGCGGCGGGTCTTGTCGTTTTCGAGCTTGGCGCAGTAGAAGAGGGCGCACAGGACGAGGACGAAGACCACGACGGTGCCGGCTATGATGCCGACCACCATGGGCGTCACGGCCCCCTCGTGCGCCCCGCCGCCGAGCGAGTCGTTGTCATTTGGCTGGTTGTTGCAGCTGACGCACTGGGACATGGCTACGGTCGGTGGGTGATCGGAAGGGTGCAGGGAAGGGAGAGTATTTGCGGAATTTCGGGTGCAAGGTACTCGGCAGGCTCGGGTCTGGTTGTTTCTGTCAATCTTGGGACAATCTTCAGGTTGGGGACAGAAGGCGAACCAAGTGGTATTATCAGTTGACCTGACGTCGGTGGGTCTCAAGGCTTGCTTCGTCGTAGCCTCTGACTGCCGGGGGGGAAGGAGGGGGGGCAGGACTAGAAGATTCCGATGCCTGCGTCTTTCGAAAGTGTGTGAAGGCCTGGTGGATATTCAAATGCGGTGAACTCGCAAGAGGTGGTTGTGCTCTTGCTCGTGCTCGCTCGTTCCTTCCCGTTGCTGTTCAAATCCAGACAGCCTGTGGTAGATTCTGCACACAACAATGTCCCAGAAAGACTCTTGACCATTTGATTTGGAATCCAATAGTGCAAGGAGAATCCAACTCAAAGCCCTGCCTCCAGTTACCAAAGACAGCCTTCGGTCCCGTCCACCATTCTATTCCCAGAGAATCCTTGCGTCACGTTCCAACCGACCACGACCGCAGAGCACCAAGTGTTTGTGCGACGACGAAAATAGAGAGGGAAGGAGGAAGTTCGCTAAGCCGTTGAATAGCGATGGAGGAGAATGACAGCCGTCACGTTGAGGGGCGATGATCGGGGGCCGCCAGGTACATATTCCCAGCTGGACGGGCGGGCTGTGCGGCCTGTCTCGACTGTCGTCCGTCACTTCTGACCCGTCACTTCGTCAAGAAAAGCCATGGCCTCGTCAACGATTGTCCAAATTACCCTCGACCCCAGCTCTTGGCCAGGAAAACAGGCAGGAAGACAGAGACATGGTTAACACAAACCGCGGCATCTTGCATCCTGCGCTCCCGCCGGGGTCGGACGTCACTCGGCCACACAGATCCCAATTCCCAATCCTCTAGCCTTCTCCCCCCAACGCCAAACCACCCCAAGTGGCGGTTTGACATGTCTTGAAGCAGGCAGAGCAATACCATACGTACACACACTCACAAACACTCACACATAAATGCAGAATGGCGTGCACGGCAACAGCTGGAGTTCGCCAAGACGACGGGATAGAGGCGAGGAGATGGCCGCGTCGCACAGCCCGTTGAAGATCTGTGTCCCCCCTCACCGTCCACAGCTGCTGCTGTGCGATGGCAGTCTGAGAAAAGGGGGCCTGTCTCTCCCTGTCCCTCTCGCCTGCCTCCAGATGAGACCTCTGATCTCCTCACCCAGAGCTGAACGCGGGGACCCGGGGGTGGGGGAGACGAGGCCATCAGCAAACATCCAAGACATATCTCGTCCAGCAGGCCGAGATGATTTGTTTCGCCTCGCTTCCAAACATGAGGGCTTCGGGAGCATGCTTCTCATATACGGAACTGTATATGTGGAGCTATATAAGCTGAATGATCTCCCCTCAAAACGTATTTATTTCACTGACCTGGGCGGACGGGTGCGAGGTAATGCCTCAGAGACACAACCTCCCGCAGGCATTCTACCTGGAACCCGTATGCGCTTCCACTCGAGACACATCAGATCGCACGTCACACGAGATCTCAGTGTGCTCGAGTACCCGTGTCATCAGATCATGGTGGTTCAGCTGACCGTCGTCTCGGGGACAGCCGCAATTTTCCTTCGTTTGCAGACATAGGTAATGATCTATCCCATTCCGCTGCCAAAAGATATGCTTGATCCAGTCAGTGTGTGCAAACTCCGACCTGCGCATGCGGTGCCAACCTTCGTGAGCTAGCCAATGCAGTCTATGCCTCCTGATAGTTCACATGAACATGATACTAACACCCTCACAACTGATATCACAGCCCCTCGCCGCACAGTAAGGTTCCAAAAAAGTCCAAGAAGTAGTGGGTTAGACCAACGTCCCCTAAAGCTTCCTTTCCGCCACCCCCTGACCCGTCATCTTGCTGCCCAGCCCAGGCCTGCCCGGCAGCGGCTTTCGTTCCAGCCTCAGCTTCTTCTCAGTCAGAGTGCGTCCGGAACTAGTGTCACTCCAGAAATCCTTCAGCCCAGACGTATCGGAACGGCCGCCAGCAGTGGAGGAACCCAGAGGGACATCCTCCATCTGGGCGTCGAGGATGCCGAACCCGGCGCCATTCCTACGGCTGGGATCGAATGCACCGGCATAGTCTCCTGGACGAGCTGCTCTCCTCCACGGCTGCTCGTCCGGGCAGTCGTTTCTTCGTGATAGTGCCAGCGAGGGCCTCGCATCTGAGCTGCTGTAGAAAGAGATAGAGCTCACCAACGACGTCTTCTTCTCGCAGTCAGGCTTTGGTGCGGGAGTCGATGGACCGTCCAGGTTGACGTCTTCAAAATCATCACCTCGATCCTGCTGTTCATCTTTCTTCGGTTCCTTTTCTCCTAGAGGTCTCAAGACCCCTCCGGGCCTCATGTCATCTTGCAGAGTCTTCCATCTTTCCCCGATCGCCCTGCCCTCCTCGTCATCATGAAAGACAAATATCATACCTGCCAGCAGGGACAACACCACCAAAACTGTGAGGAAGTAAGCACCCGCCCCATCCGCTGTCGATATCGGCCTCATTTTCTCGAGCGCAGAGAGGGCATTGACCTGCCCAATGCCCGTCTCCCCTACACCTGGGTTCCCAGTGCTCGTGCCACCTGTCGAGTTTGTCACAGGTGCATCCAGCTTCTGGATCATTGTCGCAAGGACGACCTCCATCGCGGCCATCTGCTGTCCCACGCCAGTGGTCCCGTCCCACTCCCCGCTGTTGTTCGCCCACATGTGCCCGCACATTCGGCCGTTATCTCCGCCCGTACACTGGACGGCGGCAGCCGCGGCGGATGCCTCCAGCAACGGTTTGATAGTACTGTACGTCCACGGGGCCCACTTTGTCGTGGCGGCCATCCAGCGCGCAAGATACGCCTTGAAGCTCAGCTCGTCGTTGTCGCAGAGGTGCACGCCCTCGCAGGCAACCTCGGTCATGATGTTGTAGTCTGCGCCCGTGAAAAACACGCGCAGCCCAGTCAGCAGCCCGTTGACTCTCGACCGCCAAACTGCCTCTGTGACCGGATCGGTGCCAGCTGTGAAGTTATACATGGCCGCAGCGCCATGCAGGAATGCTCCCGCGTTGTAGGTCCACTGGTAGGGTACGACCTGAGTACAGTTGCCCTCCACCGGAGCACCGTCGTATATGTAGTACGAGTCATCGTGCAGGAACTTGACATCGACCATCCAGTCCCAGATGCGATTCGCCCACTTGGCGTACGTGTGATTGCCCGTGTACAAGGCTAGGCGGCTCGCCATGTTGAAGAAGCAAGCCTGGGAGATGCTGTTCTTGTACAGATAGCCATTGTTCCACTGGAAGATCTGCCAACGCAGCCCACCGCCACACTGGGCAGTGTTCCACCTCACCGCCTGGGAATCGAACACATTCTGTGCCAGAGCCAGCCACTGCGGCCTGGAGGTGGGTGGGTTGGGGAAGTTGTACTCGGCAGCAGAAAGAACGGCCATGCCCCAGAATCCCTTACCGCACGGTCAGCGTCGTGCACGGTGAATTTGGAGACTTGAGAAAAGGCACTCACCTGATCATCGTTCCCCTCAGTCATTGTCTGGTTCGGAGGCATGTAGTCGTCGTCAGGACCGACCTGGAAAAGCAGGCCCTGCTGAGTGATCTGGTTCCACGTGGTGTCGCCCGTGTAATACCAGTAGTCGACGAGCGCCCCCATGAGAGCACCGCCCTCCCACCCTGTGTTCAAACCTGTCAGCCATCAAACCACATTCCCGGATGGTCTTTTGTATTACGGGCTCACAGTAGTACGGTTTTGGGAGGAGACCAGGCGTTTGGCCCGGCTCATTGCCCTTGTAGAAGGACATCATGTCCCCGGCCATGGCTGACGCAACGGACCTGATCGATGCTGTTTGGGAGTAAGTTAGCCCTGGCTGAGTCAGAGAGCCCGTAAACAACCCATGGCTCACACTGTGATTTCAGATCAAGATCATAGCCTCCGGCTGGCTTCGCTTCCATCAACATAAGGGTGCGCCAAGTCACAAGGTACCGGGCGCCCAGGGCTCTGCCTCCATAATCGACGAATACGAGGGAGGCGAAAACGAGATACAGCACGGTTTTGAGTATGTCGAGCACTTCCAAAGCCATGCCAGGTGGAGTGGAACAGTTGCCGGGCTTAAGTAGATGTGAGGGAAAAGGCGGTTCGAGAAGGGGAAATCAAAACCCACACAACACGTAAAAGAAGAATCCCATCTATGAGCAAGAAGCAACGGTAGAGAAATTCGGTCAGAGCCAAGACACGGCGAGCAACACAGCAAGAGTCAGCAAAAACAGCGAGGGAAGAGCAACAGGGTTTGACAAGAAAACGAGGCACGCCACCGAAGCTGGCGGTGCTGGTGATGGTGAAGCAGATGAGGTCGATATTCGAAGGGTGGAGAACGTGGTGAAGCCTTCCGCATCACGAGAAATACTTGTCCAAAGCAAGCGCCTCGATTTTGCCCTGAAGGGAAGGATCCAGATGCAATATCTTGAATGCACCTGCTTGGGCTGGCGTGCTCAGGCTGACACCGGCTAGGAAGGCACAACTTGAAGAGAATAGCGTAGCTGAACGGGCACCCGGGTACCCATTCACCCACTGGCTTGAGACAGCGCAACACCATGAGTAGTTTCTTTGGATACAAAGTCAGTACTAGCTTATTCAGAGTAAGACGTTGGAAATAATAATAGCAGATAGAAATACTGGAATGAGACAGCCCCCAGCATCAGCAACATGAGAAAAGCCGTCGGAGATGAAAAGTGAAAAGGGCCCATCCAGCATATATGCACGTAGTTGGAATGGAAAAGAAAGAACGCAACATCTATTAATATCCTAAATAATACCCAAGACCCATAGGCCCCATCTCAATTATACCGAACTAATGCACCACAAGAGTCTCATGCGCAGCCCCGGGGGCTAAATCAGCAGAAAAGGTCCGCTCAGACAAGAAATAAATATCCATGAAGTCATCAAAACATCTCACTTTGGACTCATTCTCTTCCTTACAATTCCCAATGACGTACTCAAGAGCCAGTGGGATAAGGGACGACCGTGAACTGGCCGACCGTCCAGTATTCGGTGGTCACCGCACACATCCTGGCCGGCGATTGTCCTGGGAAGTAGACTCCTGGGGGCAGGATCAGTGTCTCCTCGGCAGGGAGGAGGCCGTCGTCGGGGTTGAGTCCAGGGCAGTCAGCCACTGTGAGAGAGTCATGTTTAGCATCATGGACTACTAGGAAGGGCTAGGTGCAGCTAAGATAAAATACAAAGGGGGCTCGACTTACCAAAGAGAGGCGTCAGCTCGACAGGCGTACATCCAACAGGCTCGTTGCCCGCGCCCGTGGTGGTGAAGAAGACCCTGCTCGTGGCGGTGTCGAAGCAGAAGGTGGCCTCGCCGCCGGCGAAGGCGGCGTTGACCCAGAGGAGCTCGTCGTCCACGATCTCCCACGTCCTGGTTATCAGCCCGACGGTGGGCCTGACAGCCAGTGGCGCCGATCTCGCGCCGGGGTCCGTCGACACCCTCTGGCCGCCGCTCATGAGCTCGCCGTCAATGATGGTGAACTGCGTGGCCTGGGAGCACTCGACCGGGTTGTTGACGCCCGCGTTGCCGACGAAACCACCACCGCTGCTCTGCCGGCGCGCCTTGGAGCCTGGGGCACCCGACTGACTGGGGTCGGCTGGGCCGATCTGAATGACGAAGACATCGGGAGACGGGCCCGCAGATCCGCTGGGGGAAGCGCCGGATGCCGACCCTGAAGGTGCCCGTGAAGAGCCCATGCTGCCGGTCGGCATGGAACTCGGACTGCCACCGCCGGTAATGGGCCCAGTCCGAGAGCTCCCGGAAGATCCGGTTGTCACTGTGAAATACTGCGTGCTCGAGGAAGTGATGATCGTGCCGCCGCTGTTTGAACCTGAAGGTCCAGATCCGCCGCCAGAAGTGGCAGATCTGCTGCCGCCAGAAACCGACGAGGATCGTGATGTGCCGCGAGATGTTGTAGGTCGGACTCCTCCAGAGCCGGTGGAAGAGTTCCCAAAAATGCCAGTAGCGGTTGAAGATAATCCGAATCCACTGCTGGGAGTCGAAAGTGATCCGGATTGGCCACCAGATCCTGATGATGCTCCAGCTCCACCGCTTGCAGTTGAAGACGCTCCCATCCCACCACTAGCAGTGGACGAATTTCCAAAACCACCACTGGCAGTTGAAGATGCTCCGAGTCCACGACTCGCGGTCGAAGAGTTTGCGAACCCTCCCGCCGATGTGGACAAGGTAGGGAAACTAGCTATCGATGTCGAGGATCTACTAAGAACAGTCGTGGAGCCGGTCCCCAGTGCCGACGACGTGGTACCGACAACGGCCCCAGAGGTACTACTCTCGAGAGAAAGGGAGGATGTACTTTCCGCGATAGAGGAACTAGTAGAGGAAGACGCGGGCAGGACGACTCTGACCTTGGCGGCGTCGAGCACCTTAAAGATCTGAAGATAACCAGCAGCCCTGTGAACGACGGACCTGCCCACGATGTCCTGGCCATCCTGGTTGGACCTCCCGCCATTCGGGGAATTCGGGCTGGGGCACTGGATCTGTGAGAACCGGGGTGGGTCCGTCGGTGCTTGCACATTACCACAGTAGCATCTCTGATCAATAGCGCCGTTCAAGTCGTATTGTCTCGAGTAGCAAAACTCTGCACACTGCTGGGGGTCGCCGAAGCTCGGGGTCGCCGCCTGAGAGCCCAGGAATGGGGTTTGCCCATCCTCCAGGAGGTAGCAGCCCTCGTTCTCAACAACCACGTCAACCTGCGGTCCGTTGGGCCGGTCGGGAAAGATATAAGCTTTGATGCCCTCACCAACCGGCACATCGGCGGCAGCTGCGTAATCTGTGTGCTGAGGATACGCGAGCGTCACGGTCTCCAAAGGCTCGGCAGTGGAAGTGGTTGCCGAGGAACTGACGGACGGCAGCTGAAGTGTTACAGAGGCGCTGCCGGTAGAAGGTGATGTCGTGGGGACCTCACTGCCAACACTGCTGGTAGCAGAGCTGGCAGGGGAATTGGCTGCGGAGCTGGCAGGAGAGCTGGCAGGAGAGCTGGCAGGAGAGCTGGCAGGAGAGCTGGCAGGAGAATTGGCCGCGGAGCTGGCACCAGAGCTCGCCGCAGAGCTCGTCACTGAGCTCGCCACTGAGCTGGCCGCAGAGCTCGCCGCAGAGGTGGTACGGGCAGCGGAGGTGCTGGAGGGAACAGTGCTAGCAGTAAAAGCACAGGTACCGCATGAGGTCGACGACTGCAAGACGGCGCTTGACGTTTGGGCGCTTGAAGTCTGGACGTTGGGACCGGTAGAAGGCGAGGTCGGCACGACGGGTGGGATGCTGGAAGCCGACGAAGACGAGGCAGCAGGTGAGGTCGGCCTAGTGACAGAGCTCGTTCCCGCGGCGGAGCTTGTTCCAGAAGCAGAACTCGTCGCAGCAGCAGAACTCGTCCCAGTCGGAGAGCTTGTTTCAGCAGCAGAGCTCGTCCCAGCGGCAGAGCTCGTCCCAGCGGCAGAGCTCGTCCCAGCGGCAGAGCTCGTCCCAGTCGGAGAGCTTGTTCCAGCAGCAGAACTCGTCGCAGCAGCAGAACTCGTCCCAGTCGGAGAGCTTGTTTCAGCAGCAGAGCTCGTCCCAGCGGCAGAGCTCGTCCCAGCGGCAGAGCTCGTCCCAGCGGCAGAGCTCGTCCCAGTCGGGGAGCTCGTCGCAGAGGTAGAATCAGTGGAGACAGCACTGCTGGATCCCGAGGTGGTGCTGGGATTGGGGGCGCACGTGTACGCCGCTCGGGAGCTCAGCGTCAACGTCGTCTGTATGGAGCTCCATACAGAATTCCCCACGGTGTTCTTGCCATAGACGATGGGGCCACTCCCGGCACCGCAATTTTGCCGGGGGGTGCTGCTACACTTGCGGTTGCAGACGGCCATGTTGACGGCGTCGGGCTCGATCGCCAGCGTGTCGCTGCACGCACACCATTGGCCTCCGTTCTGGAGGCCAAAGTACTGTGAGTTGGCGCAGTTGGCTGCGCATATATCCAGAGAGTTGGCGCCGGGCTTCTGGGCAGGGCTGACGATACCGAAGGCAACTGACATGTCAGATGAATAACAGCCGCGGATGTAGAACGAGCCGACTTGGCGTTGGCGGACGGGCAGGACAGTGTCGACTCGGTTGGTGCCTGGGCTGGTAATGGACAGAGGCTGCACGACCATGTTCTTAGGAACGGCAGCGTCGGCAGCGCACGTATATGAGGCCAGATTGTTCTGCCCGTCCAGGTTTCCATAGCCCGGAACGGGCGGTACGTAGCAGCCCTGCAGGTCGGGGTTCACAACGACGGGGCGGCCGGCGGGCTGGCCGCCCGGGGGGGTCTCGCAAGTGTCGGCGGGCCTGTTGAACTGGTAAGAGCCAGGTCCGAAGGAGACACCGCAGTCGCATTCACCGCCCGCAAAGGAGGCGTAAGGATAGCCCTCCTGTGCACAACGCGAGTAGCAATTCTCCTTGCTAGAAAGCGATGTGGCAGGCTTGTTGTTCCGGAAGCCCTGACTACCCAGGTTGAAACAGCCGAGATACTTGTAGCCGAGCGCCAGAGTGGCGCTATTGGCGCGAATATCTGCGTCTGAGGGGAAGCTCGGGTCCGCGGACACTTTCACACCTTCGCTAGTCGAGGCACCACCGCAAAATTGGTCGAAATCACCAAAACAACGGGCGCTAGTACAAGACGGCGCGTTACCGCTGGTGAGGTACGTCGTCCTGGCCGCGGAAGCAAGCATGACTGCGCACGTGCAGCGGTTGGTCAGAAGCTGACCTATCTTGTAGCCGTAGCCCTGACATGCCGCAGCACAGGTGAAAGGGGTCACGGTGGCGTTAAAATTGGTTATCCCTGGGACATCACCCCAGAACTGAGGATGGGACTTCTGGTAGGCGGCGGTATTTCCTGGAACGTAGTTACTGATCTCGAAAACGTTTGCGCCTGTGACGGGTGTAGAGGAGGCAACGTAGCAGCCCATGTCGAAGAAGTTGTACGCGCCACAGGCGTCCGCTTGCTTGCTCAGGCTGGAGAAGAAGCCCTGGGCACTAGCATCGACCGCTGCCAGGACGGCAACAGCCTTCACCTGAGTCCAGACCATCGTGACCGGGGAGTACGCGCCTGGTCTCCTTCTCAAGATGTGTCCGGGTTGGGGGAGGGGACGGAGCCGGAGATTTGGTAAAGTAGTCTGGGGTTGTAGCTGATGCTATGATTTGACTCGATCGTGGGCCGGCTCAAGTGAGTTACTGGGTAGCAAAGCACAAGAACGGAGTGACGAGAGGCATGACCAAGGAGAGTGATTGCGAGAGACGGAAGCCCCTCAAATACCGTAGCCGACGTGACGAGTGGCTTCAACCCGTGCCACTGGGCCACGGGCAAGCGCGTATGAACTCATCTGCGCACACATGTTGTCGGGAGAGTCCATCGAGACATGGCTGAAGTGCCCCAGGTGGAAAGGCGCAGGCGCATTCCTCGCCGCCATCAGGGACATGAGTATAACATGATGTACAGCTGCGTGAGAACCTGCGAGCCCAATCAGTTCCATGAATATCTGAGAAGCATGAGGGGTGGAATGCTGGTGAGAATGGTTCATCTACGCTGTCTCTCCTGCCATTGGCGACCGTGTTAAAGATGCGGCTTCACTCCGCGGTCGAGGAACGTAGGGCTGAGGTTGGAATTGACGACCACCATTACGTAAGGCGTCCTAGACAGACGGCCACTAACAAGAGACGAAGCCCCTGAGCAAAAGATAGACTACACCCTAAACATTGAATTGCCCGTATAACACCTGCCATTTCAACATGTTAGCCAACCAGAACGAGAACCTACATAATGTTTGGGAAAGAACCTCAAAATCTGAGTCCGGCCAGGCATCCCGAATTAGTTGAACTGGCTTGACCCTCGCCTCTGAAAGCATACCTTTATGTAGACTACTCCTAGAAATTGGCAATTGGGGACACATACCTGACCAAGACGCCACCAGGTACAGCTCAGTCAATGTCTTGTCCATGCCAACACGACCTTCTTTACCCTGAGAGTACAACAACAAACAACAGCACGCTCGGGCAGAGGAAATTAACCCAGAGTAGATTACCGGTATCCCATGGCAAGTTACCCCAGAGGAGGTTATCCCATAGAAGGTTATCCCATAGCAGAGAGGAGGTTATCCCAGAGGAGGCTATCCCAGAGGAGGTTATTCCAGAGGAGGTTATCCCAGAGGAGGTTATCCCAGAGGAGGCTATCCCAGAGGATGGTACCCCAGAGCAGGTTATCCCAGAGGAGGCTATCCCAGAGGATGGTACCCCAGAGCAGGTTATCCCAGAGGAGGCTATCCCAGAGGATGGTACCCCAGAGCAGGTTATCCCAGAGGTAACCCATCCCAGATCAAGGCTGCATGGGTTCGGTACGAGCCAGATGTACCAGGCGCATTTTCTCACTATCAACCCGAAGGGGGGACGTTGATAACGGGAGACCGATGCTCTCTTTCCATGATGTAATAGTAGTCTATGCCTCACGTTTGAAACCCTGTAAGCCTCACGTTTGAAACCCTGTAAGCCTCACACGCCTCCGGAGGAAAAAAAGAGTAGGAATACAACGCAGCAGGAGCGATGGGGATGAAAATAGCTCACCACCGCTCACGCCATGAACCCAACTCACAGCAAGCAGAATGCCCCCCCCCCACTCGCCCACCCCTCCATGAGACCCACCGCGTGTGGTTCGGGTTCCCTTAGGTACGTACATTCATCCTATGCCGCAGGGCCGGCCCGTACAATCATCGCTAGCCCTCGAACTCGACCGTCCTGGTAGCGTTGTCTTCGATGACGCTCTGCGGCCGCGGCTTCGGCTCCGCGTCGGCACGCGCCCCGGCCCTCCCCTCCGGACCTTCTCCCTTCCCGTTGCCACCCCCAGCCTCGGCGTCCGCTCCTTCCAGCAGCATCCGGTCCTCGGTCCTGACGCTCCTAATGCTCCTTGCATCGCCGCGGCCCGTCGGCGTCTGTATCGTGTGCACGTCGATGTCCGCGTCTTCCTCGTCCTCGTCCTCTTCGTCCTGCGCCGCCTTCTGCCCTGGGGTCGCGTTCTTCTCCAGCTCCTTCTGCGCCTCGTCCATTCTCCTCCTGACCTCGGCCGCCACGCGCATGCCGTCGGTAACTATGCCGTCCAGGACGCCTCGTAGGCCGCGGTTGCCGCCGCCCGCTCCTGCCCCGGGCGCGCCGCCCATGGCTGCTGCCGCCGCACGGCCCGCCGATTGACCCAGGCTGGAGAAGGTGGTGAGATTTGAGGAGCTTGCTCCTGAACTAGTTGGAAGGCCTTCGATGATGTGGAACGAGGATGGGAAGCTGGACTCGAAGAACTGTTCCAGGAGCTCATCGGCAAGGATGACCATCCTAAACGTGGGCAGAGTCATATACAGGGGGTTGGATGGATCGAGAGCGACATTCGCCTTTTCAGACTGTGCCTTCGACACACGCCGGTGGTCGTCGGGTTCTCCTGGTGTGACATTCTTGTTGCTGTCGATGATGTTGATAGCTGGGGGGATGTTTGATTTCTTGGGCGTCTTCTTGGTACTGCCCTCCTTTGGTGTGTCTTCTAGGTCTAGGAGATCTTCCTCCTCGTCCTCCTCCTCTTCATCGTCATCCCCGATCGTGAATGCGCTAGGGTCGGCCATATTGTCCTCAGCACCAGCGCTGCTGCTTTTGGCGGCTGGGACTTGATTATTGGGGTGGTCAGGGTCCGCATATTCGAAGCAGCGTCGGATGAAGGCGCTAACACTGCCGAGAAATCTCTCATTCACAGTCGCTTCCGGCATCGAGCTATTTGGGCTGTTCGGATTCACGCCAGAGTCCTGGAGCCCGTTTAGCCCTACTTGTGAGGCTGAAGGGCTGAGGCTACCTTCTAAGCCTCGGCGTGAAAGGAACAGCAGTGCTTCGGAGATGCGCAATATGCCTTCTCGGTCTACTCTGCCGTCACCGTCGTCATCGTAGAGTTCAAAGAAGTAGGTGATAGTGCCCATAATGTCGGTCTTGCCCTTGATCCGCGCCATTCCAGAAACGACATCCTGAAGGGTGACCTGGCCTTTGGAGCCCTTGTCCCACAGTTTGAACAGGCGTTGAAGGAACTCATGATCTGCCGGCTCGGGTCCCGTTCCCCAAGGCCCGGTGTAGACATCTGCTTTCCGCAGGCTGCCAAAGTAGGGGCTCTTGTCCTCCTTCTGGAAAGTGTCTCGGCGAGGCGTTGTTGGCGAGTCCGAGATCGCCCATTTCGACATGGCCGCAAGGAATTCGCGGAAGGCGTCGTAGTCCATCTCGGATGTGCTCGGAGCCCCGACACCTACCCTCCCCTTTTCTACAGCCTCCTGGTGATGTACGTCGCCCAGCTTGGGCCGGCCTGTCTTGGCTCTCCGCTGCTGCTCCTGCTGAAGGAGGTTGCTGCGTTGCTGCCGCTCGTAAAGCACGCCGAAGAATCTGTCGTATAGCGCGCCCAACTCGTCTGTGCTCATAATCTTGGCATCTGGCCCTAGGTTCCTGATGGCTGTTCTCTTCGCGAAGTTTTCGATATTATTGAGAACCGCGTCCTTGTTTTTCAGCCTCAAATCCGTAATGGTGCTGTGCGTTACCTGCGAGAATTCCTTGAATGCCACCACCATCAGCTCCTGGAACCGCGTTACGGCCCGAAGCTTAGGGTTTTCTGACTTGGGATGGGCCGACTCGTCCAACCGCGAGAAATATGACTTCAGGACAGATATAAAAGCTCCGTCATCTGTCGAGTCCAGGAGGTCCTCCCCGTTTATCCTCAAAATTGCCAAACCAACCTGGAACAGGACTTTTGGCCCTTCAACGAAGAAGACGTCTAGAACCCTGAACGCGAAGACCAGGGGCATGGAATTTATATAAAGTGACAAGAACCAAGGCAGGGACACCACGGACAGTTGCACGTCGCTTTTCACCAGGTGGTCCCAGAGCACTGGCATCGTTTTCTCGACCAAGCTCTCGAACACCTTCTGATCGAGCAGGGTGCCGTACATAGTCGTGGAGTAGTAGCCGGGAACGAGACGATCGCACAGGGCTGACAACAGAAAGAAGGCTTGTGCCTCTGACATGTAGATCAGCAGGGCAGCCACGACGATGTTCATAGCTTGACAATATCCGACATCAGCATTGACCCAACTGTATGCTGTAAGCACACGGCGTAGCCGGCCAATGCCCTCCTCGCTTTGGAATCCTGGGTACTCGGGCAGACTTCGGTTAAGATCCTTCTCGATTTCATCGATTGCAAGAGACTCCTGCCCTTCGAATTTGTTTAGTGTGTCGCTGTAAAGCGAGGGGTTCTCGAGGCGCAGGTACAAAGAGCCGGATGTCAGCTCCCAAATCTCTCCCCTTAACCTATTAGGGAGGCCGACTCGGATGAGCTTGTGGAATGTGGGCTGTCGGATGAGATTCGTGTTGCGGCCATTGTCGCGCAGGTATTCTGCCCAAAGACGCATCTTGGCTCGATCTCGCAGCTTTTTGGCGTCACCAGGGTATCGAAACAACATGCCAAGGCCGGCGTCTGGTGGGCTGGCGGCCTTCTTGTCTTCTGGGCGGAGCAGGTACTCGGAGTAGCACTCATTAACGACCTTCTTGAGCTTTCCCACGCTTCCGACTCCGGCGCGTAGCCCCTTTTTCAGACCATCGCAGAATCTCTCGCAGGCCGGCCTGCTGCCGGCAAGTGTGATGGTTATGCGTTGCTCTCGTATCTCCTTGTTGTCCTTGGGGGGCTCTTTGTCCTTGTCCTTGCCCGAACTCTGGGCCAGGCCGTTCCAGGTGGTGATGGCCAGAGCAAACTACATTAAGCGTCAGCAATCATGCACCTCTTGCTGTGTCCACCGCGGGCTGCGCACCTGGAAGTTCTGGCTGTGTAGTCTCTCGACCCTCCGGATGGACGACAGAGGGAATGTGAAGCCATTGCCGCTTGGACCACCGCCATGGGTCTGACCGGTGAAGGCCAGCGAGGTGGAGGTTGTGGCCGAGGACAGGAAGCTCGAGGGGGTTGTCGAGAAGCACATGTAGGCCTCGGAGAGGTGTATCTTGCCGGCATAGTGGAACCCAGTGTCGTTCTTACCGCCCTGGGTGGCGTTGGAGGGCGGGATGGTGAGCTCGGCATTGATCTCGTACAAGGGATGCTGGGAGGAGGGCAGTCGGAACTGGTTCTGGAACAGGGTGGCCTTGGAGGGGTTCTTGTCCGAGTCGGTGAGGTTCAGGCCCTGCATGGGGTCGAGCAGCTGCTGGGCCTTGCTCACAAAGCTCGAGAGGTTGAACATGGCTGCTTGCGAGGGCAGAGGGCGCCCTCGATGCCGTCACGGTCGGGAGCTCGCTCGGTCGCCAGGGGTTCCAGGCAGAGAAGGGAGGGTCAGAGCATGGCCTGGAGAGGCGAGTCGCTGATGCAGAACCGGTCCTTGGGCGAGGAGAGAGGGGCAGGACTCGTGAAGCAGATATCGCGAAGGTGGTCTTGGTGGAGGGGTATCTGGTCTATCCGCACGATACAGTACGAAGGCTCGATTACTTTGGTATGCAAAGGGGAGACTGAGATGCCGCCCAGGGGCCACTGCGGTCGGCCAGGCGGCTCGAGCTCCCCCACCACAAGCGGCTAAGACCCGCTAAGCAACTGCCATATTCCCCACCACCAACCTAACACACAATTGGGGACCACCCAAAACACCCCAGTCTACCAGTCTACCAGTCTCCAAGTCTACCAGTCTCCCATCTACCAGTCTCCCATCTACCTCTCCCATCTACCAGTCTCCCATCTACCAGTCTCCCATCTACCAGTCTCCCAGTCTCCCAGTCTACCAGTCTCCCATCTACCAGTCTCCCATTTACTAGTCTCCCATCTACCAGTGGGGGACTGGTACCTAGATATAGAGTGGTAGACTGGCAGAGTGACAAGGGGCGGGGGGTGAGGGCGGGTGCCCGGGGAACCTACCAGTCTACCTAGGTACCAGTCCCCCGTCTGCCAGTCTGCCAGTCTACCCGTCTGCCCGTTCACACTACCGCAGTGCCGTCCCTAATGCAACCAAAACAAGCCAGGGGGTTACTGTCTCATGTGGACCCTCATACGCAGACCAAGCCCAAGCCGTCGACTGACCTGCCGACCTCGAAAGCTCAGGCTCGCCTCATGCCCACATTGGATGATGGATGGCCATCAGCCTCAACGGTTCAGCTGTTCCTGTGCCTGGCGAGAAAACACATGGCAGCCTGATTGATGGTCTCCCGCCCGTCTTTCAAGACCCCAACCGTATGGGACCTTCTCGTCGACCGATTGTCCTGGACGCCTGCTGCCCTCTGCCTGGCCAGCCGCAGCTCGAATCGTTTCAGCATCGTCTGTCGCCGCCAACATCGAGCACAGATCAAGTGCAGACTCCCGAGCCGACCGTCGAGGCCCCGCTGTACTGAAGCACAATGAAGCGGCTTGTGGCCGACGACGAGGGCTGATCTCCCATCGGACACAGATCTGCTCCAGTCTTGTCGTGGGCCTCGATACGACTTGCTGTGTGCAGTCTTGTCGTTGTCGTACGTACATGTGCAGTAATCTGCACAAGTGCCGAGGCTGCGCGTTCCCACAACCGCTCTCTCTCCCCACGCTCGACCCGCGCTTCATGTCCCTCAGGTATCCATCCAGTCAATTGGATCTGCGACACTGAACCTTTGCCCGATGCGCGTCTCAAAAGCGCCGAGCCTGCAAGCACACCTGATGTTGTACCCAATTCCCGCATACAACCTCCATCATCTGTCCTCAGTACAAGAGCCTTACGCTTGCATCCCGGCGCAGAACCCGGGAAGGAGCCACAAATCCAATGCTACGTCCTCGTGAATGCCTTCGTCAAGCAGCCCAGGCTCTGGGTGTCTCTGCCCACGCTGGGAACATGATCCTGCGGCCTTCTCGTGTGCCGTATTGTGTAACGCAGACTCAATATGGAAGCACTCTCCCCTCTCACAAGGGCAGAGAGAAGCCATGATTAAGGCGACACTGCTAGCTCACACGTCACAAGACAACCACGCAACCTCCAGTGGAGAACGCCTCGTCCGTCTTGAGACCAGAAAAGGGCCGAGGCTGAGGACGACGGCCTCGTGGGCAAGTCGCGGCAGGCCGGGACTATCCAGCTTGCTCGTCGTGGCCCCCCTTTTTTCGCTTGAGCACACTGGTCCCTCCTTCATCTATATAACTGTCTCGTATGTCATCCTGAGCCCCAGAGTCATCCGAAGGTCAGTCCCGCTATTCCAGGTCGAGGATCCCGGCCAGCGACGCCTCCAACGGGAAGGCAGACCAAAAAGAGAGAGCGAGAGAGGGTGTGAGAGAGAGTGATCTCATATCGGCTCCCCCCACGCCCTGGCTGTCCGTCCCTCATCCGCACCGCTCAAGAGGGAAGTTCAGAATTAGGTTTGCGATCGATCTGCAGCCGTGACGTCAAATCTCTCGCTGTTCCGGCCCTTCTCTTGCACGATAAGCGCAGCGAACAGCCACTCGATTCCTGGCCCAGCACCAGAAATAAGCAGCGGTTCCCTAGGCTCTCGCAAGCGGCCTAGCCACGAGATCCAGCTGCTCGCAATCCCTCAGCGCCAATATCCAATCCACAATTTTGCAGGACTACCGCAGATCCAGTTACGAAACGCATCCTCCGCCGGGACACCCACTCTGCCCCGGCTAGGCCTTGTGTCACCGAGGGTCGCATTTGACTTCTGCTCGCCTCCCATTTCACCTACATAATTCCTTTTACAGACACAGCCCTGCTGGCTTGGCCTTCTTGTCCGCCCCTCGACTGCCAAACCCTAATGTCAGCATTCGTCACTGACTATCTACCACTCCTTCTCGAACGAGCCGGCCAACGACAAGCAAACTAAGCGATGACTAGGCAGCCAATGCCAATTAAATGTTGTTGACCCTCCAGCCCCCGCATTGATCAACGCAAACCGCCCAAGGTCTCTCTCAACGGGCCAACCGCTTGTCAACGGTCCTGCAAGACAGGACAGCGCCTCGATCTCGTCCCGACGTCTCACAATTCAGCGCCGTTAAAACGGTGCCGGCGACCAACGCAACACACAGACCGGTACTACCAAGGTAGCCCGGCCCCTACTAATCACAAAACCCTCCGAGCGCGCAATTCGGACCCGGGGCGAAGTTTGTATACGAGGGTGCAGAGACGCACACGCGCTCAACCCCTATTCTAGCAGACGTTGGTCTCGTCCGGCGCGGTCGCCCCTGTCTGACGTCGCAGAGCAGCCATCTGGTCCGGTACGACTCTCCAAGTAGTAGCGGCGCAAGCAAGGTCTCACACGAACGCATCAGACCGGTGGTTCTCTCGAGAGCCCAGAATGGCCGCGACAGTGGCCCAGGTGCCGGCGACAGTAGGCCACACAGGTGCAAGTCGAAATCTAGACAAGGCGCAAGCCATGAGCGGCGTAATAGCCCCCGGAGCACCCAATGATGCATCGAAGACGTCGCGGAAACTCCAGCTGGACGACTTCGCCAAGGTGCGAACTCTAGGCACAGGTATGTAGAATACCACGCATCCTGGGAGAAACTCGGCGAGCTGACTGGGACCATTTCAAAGGCACATTCGCTCGCGTATGTCTTGTGCGATTGGCGAATCCAAAGAATGAGGCCGAGCGGACAAGAGTATTTGCGCTCAAGATCCTACGAAAAACAGAAGGTTCGTGCAACAATTATCTGTCTTGGCAGCTTCTCTGCGAGCGCCGTACCTCGTGGCTGACAGCAGACCGCAGTGATCAAACTCAAACAGATCGACCATGTCCGGCACGAGCGGGCGATTCTCGGCGAGGTGAGCGGCCACCCGTTCATAACGAACCTCCTAGCCTCCTTTTCCGACCGCGAGTCGCTCTACCTCCTCCTCGACTACGTGCCCGGCGGCGAGCTCTTCTCCTATCTCCGAAAGTTTCGCCGCTTCGACGAGAAGATGGCGCGTTTCTACGCCGCCGAGATCGTCCTAGTGCTAGAATACCTACACGAGCAGCAGGGAGGCGTCGCCTACCGGGACCTCAAGCCAGAGAACCTGCTTTTGGACGAGGAAGGGCATATCAAGCTTGTGGACTTCGGCTTCGCAAAACGGCTCGGCGGACGGGACGGTGCATCAGAAACCTATACGTTATGCGGCACGCCCGAATATCTAGCCCCAGAGGTCATCCATAATAAGGGGCATACCACAGCTGTTGACTGGTGGGCCCTGGGGATTCTGATATACGAATTCTTGACGGGCTACCCCCCATTCTGGCATCAGAACCCAATTGAGATATACAAGCAGTATGTCGCACCCCGCAGAGCGCGACCAGCAACGCGCATTGTTCAACTCCAAGTTACTGACCTCCAAATCACAGAATCGTTGAGAAGCCCGTCATCTTCCCACAAGAGCCGCCAATCTCCCCGGAGGCGCAGGACATCATCCGGTCCTTCTGCAACGCGGACCGGTCCCGCAGGCTGGGCAACGTGAGCGGCGGCGCGAAGAGGGTAAAGGAGCATCCCTTCTTCAGGGGCGTAAACTGGGACGACGTATTCAACCGGCGCCACAGGGGCCCCATCATCCCGCCCATCAGGTTCCCCGGGGATGCGCAGTGCTTTGATATATACCCGGAGGAGGACGCCACCCGCGACAAGTATACCGACGACCTGAGGGAGAAATATGACGGGTATTTTCAGGACTTTTGAGGGCGTTTGCTGGTGTCGGGGGATTCCCTCCAGCAGCGGGTGGTAGGCTTTGATATGTACCCCTTCTGGAGAATAAGGAGGGATGAGAAACAGGAAGCACAGATGTTGGCGTTGTGGGTCCTCAGAGCGGGATGACCGCCCACTCACACCCGCTTTTGGTTTTATTTGATTGGGGTTTGGTTACTCTCACCCTTGAGCGCCGCGAGCGCTGTGAGCATGAGCATGAAAGTTCTAGAGGCGAGCGCATGAAAGCACGAATGACCATGATGGTACGTTTTTATCATCATCATTATATCATGTACAGTACAGGGCAATAGTACAACACGCGAGACGGGGGCAGCACCGGCCATGGCCAGCTGCGGCTTCTCCTTGCATCTGCCACCACGCCTCGTCCAAACCATGTGTGTGTTTGTGTCTGGGCTTGTGTTTGTGAATGTGCGTGCGACTGCGTCCCCCCACGCCTCCTCCCTTGGAGTAGCTCGCTCTGACCCTCCCATGTGCACCCACCACCGCAGCACAACAGCCTTCGTTACGCAGAGATCCGATCTGGCCTTTTTACCTTGGCATTTGAGAGTACGTGTTCCCCGGGGGATGGATGGGTACACAAACGCATGGGCACAGCGGGACCACCACCACAGGCGCAACGCTCAAAGCAGCGTCACAGCCGTATGTGGTACCGTGTACCATATGTATATATATACCTACGGGTCCACCTTGCCTTGCGCCCTGGGCAAAGAGGGCAGCCCGGTTGCCACGTACTCATGCTTCTGTTCCCGTAGACCACCTCTGATTTATCCTTACCAGGTTAATATTCTAGGGAGGATATCCTCCGGGATAATCTCCCGTAGGACAATCTCACATGTCCTGTTGTGGTACCACCCTGTGGGACGACCCCTTCTGGGATACTGTCTTGTCGGAATCCACCCTTGAGGATACCCTCCTATAGAACAATTTCCTCTGGGAAAACCTCCTACGTTCTGTCGGATAACCTCCTCTCTCCTCTAGGACAACCTCCTCTAGGATAGTCTCCTCTGGAATAGTCTCCTGTGGGATGGTCTCCTCTGGGATAACCTCCTCTTTCCTGTGGGATAGTCTCCTGTGGGATAGTCTCCTCTGGGATACCCTCCTCTCTCCTATGGGATATCCCCCTCTCTCCTCTGGGATAGCCTCCTAGGGGATATCCTCCTTCCTCCTCTGGGATAGTCTCCTCTAGGATAACCTCCTCTCTCCTGTGGAGTAGTCTCCTCTCTCCTATGGTATAGTCTCCTGTGAGACAACCTCCCGTGGACAACCGTATATGTTGTAACCGCTGTATTTTATTCGCTAGCGTGTATCGGGTATCTTATGCCTGCCAAAAGCCCCACCCGGGTCATCTATGAGCGCCTGCCAAACCACCGCCTCGCACCTGCCCAAAGGCATCTGCCCTACAGGCCGCCTCGGTACAGCCACCAAGTCATCAGAGAAACCACAGCCACCGTACCCAGGACCACTGCTCCCTCCCTTGTCGAGAAGAAAAGGGTCATCATCCCTGTCGTGATTTCCTTCTTTCTGGCACTCGCACGGCGTTCCCAAGCAGCCAAATCGACTGGTAGAGGCAGATGCAATCGCGGGTCGGTGGCTTCCGTGGAGCCTTCCGCTGTACCTTCCATGTCCTCGTCGGGCGACAACTCCTCCGGGGTCAAAAGGGGCACCGACACGCGAAGAAAGACCGGTTGGTGGTCCGAGCTGAGCATGGTTGGCATCGAGTTGTACTTGTGGACGACGATCTCGGCGGCTTCGTCTCCGTGCCGTCGTTTCACCCACGAGGGAATATCGAGGTAGAGGATGCGGTCGCACCATCCCGGCCAGCGGTGGGAAGCCCACTTCCACGGGACGACGTCTTCCCCTCCGGCCTGGATCTCGTCTTTGTTGACGGCCTCGGCAAACTTGTCTGGGCCCAGGTGCTTGATCTTGTAGGTAGGCGGGAACTTAACCTCTGCTTCGGAAAGACCGTGAAGCGTGCGGTTTTCGCGTCTCTCTTCTGTAAGCTGGTCCTTCTCGAAAAAATGCAGGTAGTTGTCCAGTGTGGGAAATGGGGCCGTGGTAGGCGGCGATTTGGTGCTGACACGGTAGTTCAAGTCTCCGGCAACGAAGAAGTGAGAGCCCGGCTTAAATATGCTTGCGTCGTGCAACCGTCTTGCTTCATCTTTGGGCATGGACTTGAACGTCTGCCGACGTTTAAGCAGGTGAGCGCGCTCGTCTTCGGTTGGAGGCGGGATATCCTGGCCCCCGTCGGTTTGTTTTCCCCCGGTAACGTCTTTTGTGGATGCGTCGACGACATTCTTAGCGCCGGGCTCGGCATCCTGGTGGAATTCTGGAGATACAACCTCTTTGGGGTTCTCAAACGTGCATGATGACTGCCCCCAGTGTTAGTCGAAGCAGATGGGCAGGCAGATGGGCAGGCGGAAGGACGTACCACAATGCTTGCCCAATTGGCATTCCTCCGCCTCAAATTGTACTCCATCGCGGCGAGATGCGTGGCAACGAACGTGATGACGGTGGTCCTCTCGGCAGCTGCTGAATCAGTGGCAGCGTCGTCCTCCTCGCCGGGGGAACCGGCGCCAGAATATGTGACTCTCAGGGCAACAGCGCCCTTGTTTCCCATGTCGGCGATACCGAACGCGCACTCGGCGAACTGGATGTGGTGGATGGCATCGGGCTTGCGGGCGAAGAGCATTATTGCGGTCATACCGACATTGCGCGAGCCCACCAGCTTATACGGGTAGTCTTGTTGCCGGCGCCATAGGGTCGAGAGGGTGGACGTGGAGCGTTGTAGGCTCTGCTGGGGCCTGGACCGTCTTGACGTGGGTCCTTTGGCTTGCTCCTGCTCTTGCTCTTGTTGCAGCTGTTGCTCCTCCACTCCGGACGCGGCGAGGTTGAGTGCTTCCTTGAATGGCATGAGGTAGGGGTTCAACAGGTATCCACCGACGAAGCTCTGCGCCAGTGGCGAGATCTCTTGAAGGGAGCTGTGAGAGGGGAGAGTCAATACCACCACATAACAGAGCCACATCAAAAGCCCTCGTTCTCGGGGAGGGACTTACAATACAACCAAGTCTGGTAGCTCAGCAGGGTCCTTGGGCCGGGGGCCACCGCCTTCTCTCCTTGAGCCATGCTGCTGGAGGGCGTCTTGCAGGTGTCGCGCGAAGACGTCAACATCAATGATGTTCTTTGCGCAGTTGAAGGTCAGGACAAACAAGTCCAAGGCGGCTGGGGTCATGGTGGGCGGGCACTGTTGTACTGCAAAGAAGATGGAGGGGTGTCGGGAGACGTGAATGGGGCTGGAGGAACCGTGGTCAAGGGTCAGGGTCCTCTTCTTGCTGTGATCGGCGGGCCGAGGCCGGAATGTGGATTGTATGTAGCTAGATGGACAGTGGGGTGACGGATGTAACCGAGAGAGATCGATCTGTGTGCCCGATCTTCTTTGGAACGATGCTCTTAGCGATGATTGTTCTCCAAAGACGAATGGGAATGGGTAGAGAACAAAGGAAGACGAGAGACACACGGGCTCTCTCAAGAAAACAGAGATCTGACCAGCCTGGGTGGTCCAGTCGCACCTACCTCCGTTCATCATTACGTGAGGGAGTCACACGACCACTGCATCATGAGACTGAGGAAGGTCCAAATCCGAAAGAGAGAGAAAAGGTCACCAGGCAGGAAAGAGGCGAGGCTCATCACTCGGGAAGTCACCCTCAGGCTCCAGAGGTCATCCATGAAATGTCCCACAAGGCTAGGTAGCTAGGTACCTGACCAAGTATCATGTAGGAGGCTCCCATGCCGGTTGTTGTCGGGTGGTAGATTACCTAGTTATCCTACAGCCCATCATCCCACATCCCACAGTAGATTATCCTATGGAAGGTTGACCCACTGGAAGGTTATCCCACTGGAAGGTTATCCCACAGTAGACTATCCCACAGTAGACTATCCTCTGGAAGGCTATCCTATAGGAGATTACCCTACAATAGACTGTCTTATAACATTACAGAAGGTTATCCTATGGAAGGAAATCCTCTAGGAGGCTATCCAATAGAAACTCATCCTACAGTGACTTATTCCATCATAGGTTATCCAGTGGAAGACAATCCAACAGCACGAGCCGCCTCCCCGCCCTCTCTGTCTCTCTCTCAGACGGACTGAGGGACACACGTGCATCTATGACGCGAGGACAAGAACCACTCCCCCTGGGCTTCTGGGTATTCCCCACAAGAGATCTCGCAGATGAGTAGACTGACCACCTGAGGCTGCATGCACCTACCCTGGCCACAAAAGCAAGTCTCACCTCGGAGGACAGAGAGAGAGAGAGAGAGAGAGAGAGAGAGAGAGAGAGAGAGATCTCGATACCCACCAATGCACCAACCCGGAGACGGCATCGATCCAAGCCAACCCGCACCAAACCCCAGCTGCTCTCTGTGTCCTGCCTGCACGTACCCGAGACCACTTACAGAAATGGTGGGGATGGAGGGGAGGGCGGTTGCATTGTCTCAGTTCAGCACAGTTATCCGAAGGGTCTGTCCTCGGCTGGACCTTCATGTAGATATCTCTCCTGATGATTGTCCGCCAGGGCTGGGTGCCCACTCTGCATCATTGTGCCGGACAAGAGTCTGGTGGTGAACACTAATGTTCAACTTGTATACATTCCATTCCAAGCAGCCGGATTACTACTTTGCTATGCTCATGTACAATCAAGCTGTGGCTGCACGTCATATTTATGAGTTCAACTCATTACACTTCGTACCAGGATTACCTGTGCCACTTTTATCACAATCTGCCCAGATCACCTTTTCTTGACAAGATTATAAAGATACGGCTGAGCAGATTGCGTCTGTTGCCATTGCTACTTTTGGATCTGCCCTTTCATTCGGCATAGCCCACTCTCAGTTATCATGTGATGTGGGTCAGGATCAGAGGGTGAGAACAAGGGATCTACACATCAACTGACATCACTCGATTGTGGAACAAATTTTGTGAAAGCAATTTTAGATTCAGTGGTAGACTAGCAAATCCTCAGGTGTGTGTATTGTCCTCCATTCCGCCGGATCGAATCATGAGATACAGGCATCCCCAGTGCAACTCTCACCCGCATCTTTATGTCATATGGACATTGATGATTTACACGCAGGCGAGAGGTAGGGACTCTTGTCATGGGAGGATTCCAAGGCAGAATGGTAGTGAATAGGGAGCGGATGGTAGTGAAATGAATGAAATCGGACTGGGTTTCTGGGCATCTGTCGGGTCCTCCACGCTGCTGCAACCAATTCCTCGGGAATTCGTCCAAGCCGCACAAGATTGGTAGTTGTCCTTGTTGGATCGAGGCATCGGTCACAAGCAGTTGACGGGTTGAAGGGGTCAGTGAACACTGACACCCAGTTCTGGTCCATTGTGGCATACCCCTGTGCAGAAGTCCGGATCCCACGAATAAACACGTCCCCTCAATATTACCTCCCCAGAAGCGTGTCCCCGGAGTCAAGTCGAAAACGATAACCAGGACAAGGAAAAAAAACAGGAGCAATCTCGATGAAAAAAGATTCGGCAGGCAGGCTACCACAAGTAGTAGCCGTTGTTGTCGCAACGACGGGGCTTATCACGCCCAGAGCGGTCGTGGTCATGCCGATAACCGGCTCTGGTGGACTTGGGCCTCTGTTCGGTTCGTCGAGTGGCGAAGCTGGTGGTGCTTCCGCTATCTCATAAACGAAACTCTTCTTCCTCGCATGCCGGTGCCCCAGCAATTGGTGCACCGGGCGTGCCGTTCAGCCGTTTCCAGATGGGCGTCTACGCTGGATCTACTGGCCCAATGCCGTAGAACCAGCTCGCCCTTCAAGAATTGACCGAGCCATGAGTGATAACCGAAATACGTCGAAGAACGAAAAGAGTTCCCCAGGATGACGGGGGGGCTGTGGAGTGGAGATGTTCGTGAAAGCAATCCCTGAGCGAAGACATGTTGCCATAAATGAGGAAACGCCGGCAGAAGGACCCGTGACATCACGGCGTGCCATCTACCAGTGTCGCTCAGGGATGAACAATCTTCTTCCACAATAAAACAATCTGAGTGTCGGACGGCCGCGTGTTGCAATCACTTGGGTCGTTGGTAGGAACCGGAAGCGTAACCCGAGCCAGCAGCGCCTTGGCCTCTGGAAGCCGAGCGCAGCCTGTTATCGCAGACTGATGGTCAGCACTCTTGTCAGCATGTTCCCTCGGCCAGCGTTATGAAGCACACCAAACTCGAAGGAGGATTCCTTACAAGGAATGTAGTGGGCCGGGCTTAATTTTGCACTCACATCCTATCGCTCGTGCCAACACCACGCGAGGCGTCGGGGTTCTCAGCGATCATCTTGCGAGCGCGGTTGCTCTGGATGGCAGGAGTGGCCTTGGTAGCCGCGGCAGTGTTGGCCTGTCCGGAAGGAGCACCGGTCTTGTCCTCCGCCTGCTGCTCGTCCCGCTTGATCTGGGCGGCGTTCTTCTGGTACTTGTAGACAGTCCAGTCAAAGACATAGTCGTATTGGAATCCCTCGCGGACAAACAGATCACGGAAGATCTTGCGCAGGTAGCTGTAGTCGGGCTTGTCGTCGAAGCGCAGGGATCGGGTGTAGTTGAGGTAGATGGCGAATTCGTTGGGGAAGCCACGGCACAGGACCTCGGTCGGGGTGGTCATCTTCTTTTCCATGATACGGTCGTACTTCTGCTTCTTCGTGGCAGCCTTGAGTCCTTGCCATGGAAGGGAGCCACGGCAGAAATAAAGCATGACGTATCCAAGAGACTCCATGTCATCACGGCGGGATTGTTCTGTATCAAAGTCAGCGAGGATTAAGCACGGCAATCATGGGAAGGACTGTATTACGTACCGACTCCAAGGTGAGTGTTGATGGAGGCATACCGAGCCGTTCCGGTCAGGTTCTTGTTCTCTCTGTAGGGAATGTGGAAGTGCGTCTTGGGGTCACGGTACTTCTTGGCGAGACCAAAGTCAATAACGTTGACCTGGTTGCCACGCTTGCCGATACCCATGAGGAAGTTATCGGGCTTGATGTCACGGTGGATGAAGGACTTGGCGTGGATGTACTCGATGCGCGAGATGAGCTGGTCCGCCAGCAGGAGGACGGTCTTGAGCGAGAACTTGCGGTTGCAGAAGTTGAACAAGTCCTCCAGACTGGGGCCGAGGAGGTCCAGCACCATGGCGTTGTAGTCACATTCTGTTCCAAACCACCGGACGAAAGGGATGCCAACACCACCGGCGAGGGACTTGTAGACACGAGCCTCATACTCCAGTTGAGGGTGCTTGGCCTTGACGCTCTCGAGCTTGATGGCGATCTCTTCCCCGGAGATGATGTTGGTGCCCAGGTAGATATCACCGAAGGATCCGGAGCCAATCTTGCGGCCGATGCGGTACTTGTTACCGACTCTGAGATCCTGAATTGAACGAACTGTTAGCCAGGAGTATGTTGATAGGCTGGTGTTTGAAACCAAATACGGGGCAAGCTTCAATCGGAGGCCATAGCTGCGTGTGTCCATAGTGTGACTTCGAGTTGCCAAGAGGCACGACGTCACAGCCCAAGACCCGCAGTTATCATTTTCAAAGCCTTGACTCCATCCTTGGTCGAGAGACGATGGTAGAGCAACATACCATTGTGGTCATCTTGTCGGATTTTGATGCAGAGCTTCCGTCCTGCGAAGAGGAAGGGAGCTACTTGGTGCTCTTGGTGAAGTAGTCGGGTCGACTGACGTATGGTTGCTGAAAGACTATTTTGCAGGTTGAAGTCAGAAGAATGCTTGAGTAAGAAATGCAAATAGGTTGAGGTCTGAGGGCGGTGTGATGCAATCACGAGAAAGGTGCAAGGAAGAGGGTTGGTGGTGGAGTACGGATCAGGCTACGGAGGCGTTGCATTGCAGAGTGTGAATGGATTTGGGTTAGGAGGGGGTGGCCAAGGTCGTTTGGCTGCAGCGGGCGAGCCTTTTTTAGGAAGCAAGCTTGAGGGGCAAAGAGGTACGAGGTAGGGAGAGCCGGAACCGACAATTGCCAGCGCAGCCGAAGCAAGTAAGCAGGCAAGCAGGTAAGCAAGCCAGAGCGGCCTCAGGCTGGCATCGTGAGGCCGAACGCCCTTGCTTGGTTGATGCGGGTGATCGGGTGCCGAATTGAGGCAGATTGGAGGGGACAATGCCGGCTCGTGAGGGAGCAGCGTAGAAGAAGGGGTATGAGACTCACGTATTGACTTTCAGATCGAAAGTATAGATCCTTCGAGGCGGGTGGTGACACTCGGGGGGTGGGAGTGTGAATGGGAATGGTTCGGTGGGCGGAGGGTGGTGGATGACGAAGAGAGGCGATCGATCGGTGGTCGACTCGGAAGGGCGTGTGAATGCAGAGAGGATCAGGCTCAAGACCGAGACGAAGACGTAGATGAGGCGGGCGGAAATGCCTCAATGCAGGAAATTAGTAGCGCTGCGAAAGAAAGAAAAACCTCAATCAGGTCTTTCCTGCTCAAAACTCCACCGTCTTTGGCTGCAAGACGACGAGTTGAGGGAAGGAAGAGAGATGGTCAGTCGGATGGATTGGGGAGGGAGACGGGAGAAGGAGTTACAAAAGGGAAGATGCAGGAGGAAGGGGGGCGGGCTGGCTGAGAAAAGGATTCGGTTTTAAGCGGAGCCCTCCACCAGAGCAGACCTGGACCACGACGACACGGACGGACGCTGCTGGGTGGGCTTGTGTGGGCTTGTGGGCTGTGGGCTGGACGCAGGACCTCCAACTCGGTCCCAGTGCTAGTTCCTCCACTGGCGGACGTTGCATGCTGGCAACTTGGGAATCTAAGGCACCCTGGCACGCCTGGAGACGGAAAGGGGCACTGGCCACCTGTGGGCTCCTTGACATGGCAGGCCCGAAAAGGGCGTGTGCGTTCTGGGCCCTGGGCTCTGTCGGGCACCAGCCAGGGGTGAAGCGGCGGAGGCAGGTTGGCAGGAGGGGAGGAGCCCCCATGGTTCCAGGGTTACAGGGCTCCAGGTCAGCTCAGGCCAGGTTTCCGAGATCTGCTGAGCCAGATAGCATGAGCATGAGCCTAATATCCCTGGAATGAGCTAAGGTTGTCAGGACTGCTGCACCGTCTTGGCACTGTACGGGCCGTTGCGGTTAGACGCCTGGCTTGTACCTGCTGTGCCAGATCGACGCAGCTGTCGACTTTGCCCTGGTTCGCATGGTCGCCTCATGTCCTCTTTCCTGCACTGTCTGCCTCCTCCAGCATCCTCGTCTTGTTGCCAGTGGCAAGCATAGAATATCTGTCGACTGCCCGCAGGAACACATGCCTCCCCACCGACCAAGCTTCCTTCCTCCTCACCCGCCGGCCTGCCGGCTTGCCCAGCCCGGCCAGGCATGCGCCTCCAGCGACGAGAGGAGGAAGACCAAGACGAGGACCAGGACGAGGACGAGGCAACGGCCGCCCTGGCGACCTGCCGGCCCAAGATGGATGGCTGGGGCTCGTGCTGAGGCATGACCAACAGGGCCGACCAGGCAGACACCGGCCTAGGTGCTCCACGATTCTGCATTCGCTGGACTGCTGCGCACAGTAACAACAAACAATACGTGTAGATCTGCATTACCCGGCTGCCAGCCCAGATATCTGCCTGGCAGAATGCCCCCATGTCCGGCTGGACAGGTGGCTAGTCGGTGAACACGCCGAGAGAATCCAGTTTACCTGCTGACCTCGGAGCCTCGAGAGCCTCGGGCCTCCTCTTCCTCCTCCTCCCTCCGTGGCACGGCATGGCGTGGTGCCGTGTGGCGTGGGCATGACAACCGGCTTTGGGCGGGCAATTCCATTCTCGGTACATGACCTGGTCGATATCTAGAAATGAACTGACGGATCCGTCGTTCGTCACACTCCGTCACAGCTCCCGACACCTTGACATTTGGCTCATTTCCGGCTGGCATTGGGCCCATCTCTCGCATCACGGCAACAGCGTCCGTCCTTGTTTCGGTACGGTGCCCCGTCCGGGCCTCTGTTGGGCAGGCCACTTCACAATTTTCGCGCCGTCCTGTCCGGGAATGGGCTTGCTTGCTGTCCTGTTGCCTGTCCTATTTCCATCAAGATTCATCACCAATGCTACCGTGCCTCACTCCTGCAGGGCTCTCCACTTCTTACTGCCTCGCTCTCAGTCCTCCCTCCCCCCTTCCCCCCTTCTCTGCCTGCCGGCCAGACCAGCACATCGGGTCGATTCTCCAAACCAGCCAGCGAGCCAGCGAGCCAGCCAGAGCTTCGACGCAAGAACAAGGTGGGCAACCAGACCGCCTTGTCCTCCCATTCACAGCCTATCACAGCCTCGTCCGAAGCCGCCCATCCCACGATCAGCGCTTATCCAGAAGGCCTCGCCAACTCTGGACCTTTTGATCGGCCGTATCACCACCCCCTCAGGCCTCTCCAATTGTGAACGGCCCGCCATCTTCGGACGGTCTTGTCCCTCGCTTGCCCGGGCGTCTCGGCGGCGCGTGGTGGGTGGTGATGGCCGACCAAGGTGCACACGCTTATTCATGCTATAATTAACCTTTCCGCTGTGGGTGACAAAGAGAGGTAAGTTGCCGGCACGCACCGTGACGCACGCCAGCCCGCCCGCCTTCCATCCCACATCACGTTTGGGTAAGCATGCTGGTATGGCGAAAGGATCCCGGATGCGGGCGGCAGGTAGTTCTACACTATAGCATTGGGCGTTGGGCATTGGCACACTGGCACTGGCATGACGGGCTGTCATGCAACCAATCTCCGCCTTGCTGATCCGCCCACAACCTCCCCAGAGGAAGGTGATGCGATCTACAGCCTGGTCATCTGCAGTTCTGCAGTCTCAGTCCTGCACTGCACCGCACCGCTCTGCACTTGGCTTGCAACCAATCTGCCAGTGAACCCAGATTAGATCCCTCGGCATAACCACGAACCAGACCACCCACCCTTTCTGTTGTCTGCGAGGTATAATAATGCCATGATTCGTGGTGACCTTACTCCATTTGTCACGTTGGCGATCACCCGTGCTCTCCCCACGGCCCACCATCAGCTAACTGGTAGCGTCCATCTCTAATCCCGTGTGCTATGACGGCACTTCGATGTTACTCCAGCATCTAGACGAACCCGTCAGGCTTCCCGGAGACTACGGATCCGCAAGCTATCTTATCACGCCCGGAATCGTGCCTCAATAGGGGAAGCTGACTCGAGACTCTAAGCTTGATTCGCCCCCTTCTGCAATTCAGCTTTGTCGGTGCCCAAGGCCGAAACCTGCTTATTATCTAGGTATGGCTGTCGTGGAACAACCATTTTGCCAACTTGGGCCGGCAATACCGCAGCCAACCGTTAGAGGCACCGCTGATTCCCCCGCCTCCCGAGCCCATTGACGCCCAACGCCGACCGCTAAAAACAAGGACGGGATGTTCCCTCTAGCAGAGGCTGACGGGTTCGACAAAGCGGGATTATACCTGCCGGCTGTCGGCATAACCCACACGAGAGAGCCCATGTCTCATCTCAGAGGGGCTGCCACCTACCCGCATGACTATCAAAAACGGGCCTGCACTTCGCGTTGCGTACCACCACGGGCGGGCACGCAGCTGTTAAGCCCGGCTCTTACAGTATATTAGCAAGTGGGTGTCACCACAATGCTTAATGATTAAAACGCGTCGGTCTCGGGTTCCCACAACCTTGCATTGCAACACACGCAAGGGCTTGCCTAATCATCCAACAATGTCGTGACAGGGCAGAGGCGAGACAGCTTTCCGACCAAGCGAGAAGCGAGAGCTGGAGGGGCGCTTTGCTTCTCCTGTTTCTGGTCTCCCTCTGACGTCGGACAAAATGCAGTAGCGCCAAGACAGGGTCTCGGCTCGAACTACCCTGTTCTCATCCTAGACTCATCTTCATCGAATTCCGCCCCTTTTACTCTCGACATGCCCGTTGACATGATCACTACGATACTACGCAGTGCTCGAAAAAGCGACACCGAGTCTTCGATCGATCAAGATGGAAATGAGAATGCACACGTAACGGAGTCGTCATTTCTCAGGGGCAGCACGGTGACTTCCTCTGGCAGATTCAGCAGCAATGGGCAGCTAATTCGTCGGCCTATGTACTGACTGTATGATTGCCGACTATCATCTGAAGAGAAGTTCGGCAAGCTTGACGGAGTTGACAAATATTTCGCCCCGAAAAGCCGGATATGTCAGTATGGAATGGACCAAATTGAGGCAAGGACAGCAACGATGGGCAAACCTCGAGCCTCCGAAATCCGGCAAGCACGGGATTGCCTTCATGGTCATCTCAGCGCACTGGCTGGGTCGTCAGTGATTCAGTGTACCGCTGGGTGCGAGAATATTGATATATTCACGAGCATCTTTGGGAGAACCAGGCCGTCTTCAGCACGCTCCAAGCGGAGCGTGTTAAATGCTATGGATTGACATCGCTGCGTCGGTCGGCCACGGTGTTGGAGGCAAGGCCCAATCTTTTATGCCTCATGCGGCACGTCACCATCGCGTCTATGCTGGATGAGTATGCCTGATGTAAGTTCGTCCCCAACCGCCAAAACGGCTATCAACGTGTCTCGTCAGTTGGGGGGCGGTTCACTCTCAAGTGAGGCAGGCTGTGGCAAGGCGACATCACTCACTGTGGCCGACTCTATCCAGACTGGCCTATGCAACGAATCAATTTACAATGCTAGTTTGGGCAAATGTCTTGCATCCGGTCCGAATACAGAGAATGCGGTGCGAGCATCACGTGTATGCTTTTCTCTTCCAATCGTCCTCTTTGCCTGCGATTAAGACTTTCAGGTCGCCAAGTGGGACGCATACGGGATTGGCCTCGTTTGAAGACTACCCTCTGGGATGGATACCGTCTGGCAAGGTACCACTGACGCCGTGTGTGCACGAGAGGCGAAGTTCAACGTGGCTCATACAGCTCGCGAAGCCCGGAAGGTGCGAACAACACATATTCAAGGCCTACCCGTTCCATCAGGCCCCGAAACAAGGTGTGGGATTATTGCAGTCGTGTGTCCACCTACCATGAACCGGACACACGGGAGACAGGATTGTGTACGTTGGAAATTCTGTTATTGCGAATCCAGTTCTGACTGCTGGGGCTTCTACAGTGGCTCTGAGTACCTTGTGGGTGGTCTGGTAGTCCGGTCCTCGCCAACAGACATGGTCAAAGACTAGCAGATTTTAAGTGAAGGGAATGAGAAGAATTGCAATTAATGATCTGTATATCCTGAGATCGAACAATTGTCAAATTTTCATTTTCCATGTCGCTTATTGTTAATCATAAAAAATTATTTGCACCGAGAACACGTCGAAACTGCGATGCATCAAACTCAACAATGACTTGGACGACAAATCCCATGTTCGGGCGATCAACCTGCGCCGGCGCCTACATCTGTCTGATGCTACTTGCCGCGCCCACAGGAGTCCCAGGGCGCCTCGTGGCTCATGTTCACCAGGCATTATGGTGCTCCGTCATCCACGCCGCGGTCCTATGGCCCGTCGGCGCGATCACCTACCTCAGCGAGCGGCGGCTCATACCACGGGCACTCCAGCGGCTGGGCCCCTTCATCAGTTTCCTCTGGAGCGAGGTAATCTGCTCGAGCGTTGCGCGGTGGGTACACCTCTTCGTGGTCCACGCTTCCCTCTCCCAGTCCCTGGCAGGTACGTCGCTCGCCCTCGACCCGTCACGGGAAGGCCCCTTTGGTGTTCTGACACAGGGCATTCTATATCTCTGCATCGTCCAGATCGCGCACGACATAACGGATGCGTTGAGGACGTCCCAGGCGTTGTTCCGATCCGAGGCCGACGAGGTCATGGAGGAGGCCTACCCGCTGTCCGAACCTGGCTACTTCACAAAAGCCATGTTCGAGAGACTAGAATCCGTCTACCTGGCCGGGCTGGGCGTGGTGTTCGGGTGCATAGCACACCTGTTCACGACCATGGCCCTGTACCTGGAGCGCATGGCGGCCGGGACGATCGTGACGGCCGCCAGCAACGCCTACAACACGCTCTCCGTGCCCTGGTACTGCGTCTTCACCACGTGGGCCGACGTCATTCTCACAGCCATCCTCCTAAACGTGTGGGCAGCCTACGAGGACGCCCGCCGCGACGCCGAGGACGAGCTGCGCCGCCAATTCAGAGACCCCAGGGAAGGCGGGCGGCCACGACTACCCGGGGCCAGGCCCTGGCGGCTCACCAATATCGCCATCCCGTGGGAGATGCTGGTGAGGGTGGGACTGCGGCTCGTCTGGGCCCTGGACGAGTGCCTCCGCCGGCTCGTGCCGTGGCCGCGGCACGCCGGCGGGCTGGGGCGGTGGTTCTACCCGGAGGTCGCGGCGCTGTGGTCAGAGGACGAGCGCCGCCGCTTCTACGCCGCCGCGCTTACCGGCGTCCCGTCCTCGGCGCTTGCGGCCTTGTGGGACCATTTGCCGATCCGCCGCCGCCACGTCGAGCTGTGGAGGAGGGCAGGCCTCACTACGGACTTCATACTTGGGGGTGAGGCCGCTGTCGGAATGTCAGGGCCATGGATACCGCCTAATGTGATGTTGTTGCTGGGGAAAATTGCGGTTGTTCTGGTTCGCGGGCTGGAGGCGACTTTTGGTGTTTGTGTGGTTGTCGGTGGGATAGTTATAGTTCTTACAAGGTGAGAGGAAGAAAAGTGATGAAATCACTAGACTATGAGCCTAAACACGCAGACGCTGACAACAATGATACAGTTACCCATTTATCCGACCTCAGGAACATGTGCAATATGGACGGCTATAGCCTCGCAGCACTACCGATCCCAGAGTTCCGCTTCCGAGTTATAGAGCACTTCATGAGGGAATTTACGAGTCAGCTGAATGAAGAGATACTTGTGAGACAGGTCGGAAAGGGTGTTGTCCTTGTTCAAAACTCCACCTGGTTTTTGCGTTGTTATAAATAATTTCATGCAAGCCTTTAAAGAAGACATGTCAAATGTTTAATAGCCGTAAAGTCCAGATTTAGGGCAATGCACCGCGATTTGCTTTTGTTCCCTAAACACGGTTTGAGACGGTATTGGTCTTCTTATGTTCTCAATGACTTCACATTGATACCTATAAGTCAGGTCCGCCAATTGGACACATGCGCATATGGCTTTTTTAAGGGTTAGTATTTGCCCACACAATTAGGAGTCAAAAACCGCGCAAGCAGTTCGCGAAGAACCAGATTCTGCGACTAACACAAGATTCAGCGTTCTGGTTTCCCATAATGCACCGGGACTGGTTGCACGGGTGTGCTGCAAATTGTATCTTCTAGTTCGGACTCGACGCACCCGAGCCTGGCGAGTTGATGAAGGGCCCATCTGAAAGATCAGGTGAACAGGCGAAGATAGCCATTACCTAAAGGCGGATTAGTGGTACTCGCGAAAGTCAACTAAGTTGTTCCTGAGCACCCTGCTGGACGACGCTATCACCGCCCGTGTCTTGACAAATTGCGGGAAAAGCAATCGACTGAAATTGCAGAAAATAGAGAGACGAAACGTCATATTAAAGCATGAGACCGAACAAATAATTCAATCCTGATTTCTTTGATCACTCCTATTATTCGTTGACAGTTTCTACAATTCATCGCGAAACATTCTTCAAGAAGCTAAACACCATGCCGACTATATTGTTCGGCTTAGGGCGATCTGCCCTCGCTATCCTCATCATCTTTTCCATCACTAGCACCGGATGTTCACAAAACATACAAACCATTGGAACTTATCTGCACCGGGCGTTTTGGTGCTCTGTTATCGAGACAGCAGTTTGGTGTCCCACTGAGGTCATCACATACTTCATACGCAGCAACCGCCGCATCCCGCCGAGGCTACTTCAGACGCTGGACCTGTTTATTTCCTTCCTCTGGTGGGAGATGACCGCACATGTCGTCGCACAATCAGTCCAACCCTTCATCGTCCACGCATCACTCTCGTCATCCCTTAGAGAGACCTCAACGACAACGAATGCGCCTGAACTCGACTTTTGGTGGGCTCTAGCCCACAGCGTGGTACTTATCTGTGTTCTTCAGATCATCCACAGTGTATCGCTCTGTGTGAGATGTACTCAGAGGTCATTCAAACGGCACACAGATCGCCAGTTTCTCAACGTCGATTCGAAGGATGTACCTATAACCCGTTCCCACGTACTCGCGGCCGTGCTTGGGTGCGTATGCCATTTATTCGGCACCGCAGCCCTCTATATCGAGCGAATAGCAACTGGGACGCTCCTAACGAGCTTCGCAATCATGGGTCAAGACCTAAATTGGCCGATATACTGGGCGTCCACCGCGGCGGGTTGGCTCCTTCTGAAGAGGGCCCACGAATTCATGTGGAGGATGGCCGGAGAGTGGGACGATCAGGGTAGTGGGCTGATGGCCGACCGAGGAAGATGGCCCCTGGTCAGGCAGCAGACCATGCACGGGGAGATGATGGATAGACTCCAACTGCGATACGCCTGGGTGTTGGCAGATTTGTTCCAGAGGATGGTGCCCTGGCGCCTTCCCAGGCTCGGGCGGTGGCATTGTCCTGAGCTAGCAGCGCTGTGGCCCGAGGGCGAGGTGCAGCAGTTCTACGTCAAGTCGCTGGCTGAGTCCCAGCCACTCACGCTCCTGGCTCCGTGGAGTCACGATGTTCGCCGTGTCGGCCAGTGGCGGACATATATTATGGCTGGTCTCTCTAGAGACTATATGCCGAAGAATTATTCGGCCGTTCCTGTGCGTGGACCCACAGGGTGGTTGGGACAAATCTGCTGTATGGTGCTGAGTAGGATTCTCGTGGTCCTGGTCTGCTTCTCCGAGGCGGCTTTTGCTTCGTTCATTTTCCTTGCTTTGGCCATGGCTGGTATTTTTTGGTGCGAGGAACGCAAGTTGCCAAAAGTGCTTAGACAGTTTCGGAGGCTTATACAAACCCATTGACCAGAGTTTAGTTACTGCAGTATAACTAGTTACCTCGGTAGAGAAATCTATCAAAACAGCTAAGTTGAACGGCTGAGAAGGTGTGACCTATTCTGAGGTGTGAAAGCAACACTCTTGTCCCATTGGAACGGAGTTGTGCAAGATCAATAGATGCTAAGACAAATGGTACAAATATTAAGAAGTTGATGGTTTGGCAAGTCACTCAATTGCATCCATTCGATTACTATAATGGAGTCGAGGATCTGAGGCTTTTAGTGTATTGAATTGGGTTGATAGGTCTTTGTATTTGAATGAACCGACTTGATCTAGATGGACTATCTGGCCATGACGCTCTTGCCCAATAGAGGATGGGCAACGATACTGCGTCTTTTTTCTTCTAATCACGGACTGACCTCCCAAAGCTCTTTGAGGGCATTCATACCGCCATAAAATGTACAACGGAGTTTCTGGATATCGTCATTTCAAGAGCACGATTAGACTCGTTCGAAGCCATGGAGGTGAGCGGGATGTGCAGGAGCAACATAGCAATATGCAGTCACGGGGAATCTCCCTTTCCGGTCCGTCTGGCTCTGCCTCCTCGGCTACGGATGATAGGGAAGGACGATAGGGCATGAGACTGGTGTAGGCCTTTAGCAGTTCCGAGATTCCCGCTGTGAACAGACATCCTGACCCTCTCGGAGGCAGCGCCGGAGAAGGCGGAGCTAATCGGGCTGCGAGAGCTTCAATCCCCCTTGTCTCACTCTGCAAGGAAGTGAACACAAGCTACATGATTGGTGAATTGACGTGGACGTTTCGCTTCCAGAATTGGCATCGAATTGATGCTCCCCATTGCTGGTAGCCCTAGGCAGTGAGTCTGAGGACCTCTAGGTGCTCAAGGATACAGTCCAAATGCGGTTCGACGTAGATTGTCTCAAGGGAGATCGACGGGTACCGTGTTTCTGGTCGGCAGCCGGAATAGGGCCCTTGTCTGGTCATCCCTGGCGATCCCAAGACTCGGTGCCCTTGAAAGACCCATTACCGTGTCGAAAAGGTGAATTCTGTCCGCTTTTGGAATCTGCCAACACGTGCCACAGGGATGGAATGCAATTGTGGTCTCAAAAGGATGTCCTGCTGATCACGGGGGAGGACAGAGCCGAGGCAGCAAGGGGCGAATTGGTCGGACGAGTTGATGGAACCGAGAGTGTGGCTGACGGGGTTGCGTAAGACCCGGACACGACCTGCTATATGGCCACAGTAGACCACCCACGTGCCTGAGGCATCTATGAAACTGGCCTGCCCAGCTGCCAGCCGCCCAGTCCGGGTACAGCCAATGTCCCTCCCCATTCTGCTGGGAACCAAGGCAAACACCACGTTTCTTCTGCGACTGAGTGAGGCAAACGTGCGTTCATCTAATCTGCCAACACCAACAAACCCGGGTCCCCATTTCCTTCAATTCTTCCACTCCCACTCTTGATTTCGACGGCCAATCCAATTCCAACCCAGCCGTCTCAACAAGGACATTGTAATACCACAGACCAGACCCAGGCCTCCCCACGGAACTAGAATTTGGGAACGTAACAGCCTTTTTAATACGAGATCCGTTCTTTGCGACCCACAGACCTCAAGCTGCGACCTGCGACCCGCGACCTGTGACCTGCGACTCGACAACTCATCCACCCCAGCGGCTTATCACAATCAATTCTACTCGTCCACGGCCCGCCTAGACCCTCAAATCTCCTATCGCCAAAGATACCCTGATAAACTTGGAAGCCTGATCTCGTCATCGAGACCAACGACTCACAGGCAACCCACACTCAACACCTGAAACCACTCACCCCCATCGCTTTCCATCGAGACGAACTGCTGTGCAGATCGCATCACCTCGACCCGAATCGCTACGCTTCGTTGGCCCGACGAGACAACACACGCTCTAACGAGACCGATTTCCTTGCCGTTCCTGATCGACGACGTACACGACTGTCTTAATACACCGCAGCCATGGCTGTCGCAAACATCCAGGACCGAACCTCAGAGGTATGTCGCCCTTGCGTCGAGCCTGCCGCGTCTGAGCGTGACTGATTCTAACAATATCGCCAGTTCAAATCCATCCTGACACAAGCACAACGACGACAAGCCCAGGCCAAGGTTGGCTCCCAACGGCGATCCCTCCTCACAGACGCCCAGAAGGCAGAAGCAGATGGCTCCCGACAACCCCGCCGGTCCGACTTCGCGCGGAAAGCCGCAGACATCGGCCGGGGCATCAGCGGCACGATGGGCAAGCTGGAGAAGCTGGCACAGCTCGCGCGGCGGAAGACGCTCTTCGACAACCCCGTCGAGATCAACGAGCTCACGTTCGTCATCAAGCAGGACCTGTCGGGGCTCAACCAGCAGATCGCGGGCCTGCAGGACGTGGTCAGGTCGTCGCAGCAGGGTGGCAAGTCGCAAGAGTCGGAGCACAACAAGAACGTGGTGCTGCTCCTGCAGGGCAAGCTGACGGACGTGTCGGCCAGCTTCCGCGAGACGCTCGAGATGCGGACCAAAACGATACAGGCGAGCCGGTCAAGGCAGGAGAATTTCCTGTCGTCGGTCTCGACACAGGCGCAGGTCCCTCTGCAGCAGTCGGCGAGCCCGCTGTATGGTACGCCCAAGACGGGCACGCCGGTGCCGGGCGGGGACACACTGTCGCTGAACCCGGTGGGCGACCAGCAGCTGCTGATGATGGAGGAGGCACAGCCCCAGAACACCTACATACAACAGCGCGGTGAGGCCATCGAGGCTATAGAGAAGACCATCACGGAGCTGGGCAGCATCTTCGGGCAGCTCGCGACGATGGTGTCGGAGCAGACCGAGATGATCGAGCGCATCGACGCCAACACGGAAGATGTGGTCGACAACGTGGGTGGTGCACAGAGGGAACTGCTCAAGTACTGGAGCAGTGTATCATCAAACCGATGGCTCCTGGCTAAGATGTTTGGCGTCATGATGATATTTTTCCTGTGAGTTTCCGTACTTCCGCGTTCCCCAAACTGCCCTTTTCGCCATTGCAGTGAGCATCTTGCTAATGAGACACACAGGCTTTGGGTCTTGATCGCTGGATAGTCACCCACCAGTATGCGAGTTTCGATACCTACTTTTCTAGTTGTAACAGTACCAACATCACTGCGGCGCACTGCAGCATTTTCTTCTCAGGACTCCAGGCATAGAAAGACTTTACGGCGTACTTGATATAATGCTCAAAAAGACCATGAATAGATGCATGGCGGCGGCAGACAGACCGTCCGTTTATTTCACTTCGATCAAGCTTCCCTTCAATGCGTGACGTAGGTATGTATGTCCAGCAACAGCAACAGCTACTTACAAAATTCACATCCTGCCCGTGCAGGAATCACATGCTCTGGAAATAGGTACCTACCGCCTTCTTCTTGAAGAGTGAGCCGGGCAAGTAACAGGGCAGAGACTGCACCAAAAAGGTCGGCTCAATGAACCACCGAAGGGAAAATGACGCCAAGTCGCTCCTTTTTCCGCCTCGCCTGCAGCTTCGCCGAAACGAGCCTGTTTGGGTTGCCTCCAGCGGGTCCCTGGGACCGTGGTAGGCTTCGGCAGAGGGTTCCCAGCGTGCTGTCAACCCCCAGGCCTTGGCAGCCCGCGGGGGAGGGGCACCCGAGGACTGGAATTACATTTCCTGGAGGGGTATTTTGGAGGGGCATTTATCCGGGCGAGTCTCGGTTTCCCTCAGGTTGCTGTCTGGATTAGTTTACCTGGTCCTCTCTCATGAATCTTGTTTCTCTGGAGAATTTCAATCCTGTTCTCACTCAATTGACCACTCCGGATTACCTCTTCGAGCTCCCCAGACCTCGACACTCAAGCTAGCTAGCTACCAAGACACCTATACACACACCCGACCAACAAGGCAAATCATACAAGATGGCCGACATCACCTTCACCCTCAACAGCGGCCACAAGATCCCCGCCGTCGGGTACGGCACCTGGCAGGCGGCGCCGGGCGTGGTGGCCGAGGGCGTGTACCACGCGCTCAAGTCCGGGTACCGCCTGCTGGACTGCGCGTACTGCTACGGCAACGAGGCCGAGGTGGGCCAGGGCCTTGCGCGGGCTATCTCGGAGGGCGTGGTGAAGCGGTCGGACGTGTTCGTGGTGACCAAGGTGTGGACGACGTACAACACGCGCGTGCAGGTCGGGCTGGACAAGTCGCTCGCCAACCTGGGGCTCGACTACGTGGACCTGTTCCTGGTGCACTGGCCCTTGCTCATGAACCCGGAGGGCAACGACGACAAGTTCCCCAAGCTGCCCGACGGCAGCCGCGACATCATCAAGGATGCGTACCACCACACCGACACGTGGCGCCAGATGGAGGCGCTCGTGGACCCGGCGCAGGGCGCTGGCAAGCAGGCGCGCGCCGTGGGCGTGTGCAACTACTCGCGCCGGTACCTCGAGGAGCTCCTCAAGGTCGCCAAGGTCGTCCCCGCCGTCAACCAGATCGAGAACCACCCGGCCCTGCCGCAGAACGACATCGTCAGCCTGTCCAAGGAGAAGGGCATCCACATCATGTCGTACAGCCCGCTCGGGTCGACGGGCGGCCCGCTGTTCAAGGAGGAGGTCGTCACCAAGGTCGCGCAGAAGCACGGCGTCGAGCCCGCGGCTGTGCTGCTCAGCTGGCATGGTAAGTTACTGCTGCTATTGATAGGTGTTGCCGTGTTCGCTTTCTTGCCCAATGCTAACCGCCTGTTCGTCGATTTAGTGCCCCGCGGGAGCACTGTGCTGCCCAAGTCGGTGACGCCGTCGCGCATCGAGTCCAACCTGAAGCTCGTCAAGCTGGACGACGAGGACGTGAAGCAGCTGAACGCGTACGGCGAGGACCTGGAGAAGAACGGCAAGGTGCAGCGATTTGTGTACCCTCCGTTCGGAATCGACTTCGGATTCCCGGACAAGTCATGATCGGAGGTCTAGAGAAGCTGCAAGTAGAATAGAAATAGAGAAATCGGATCTTCTGTGATCTTTGCACATATACACATGCGATTAAAACGTGCTTGCCTTACAATTGGCCACCGGACTACAGCACTGTGGCTTCACTTGATCTGAATTGGACATCTAATTGGTATTGACCACACACATCTAGCTAGAACCAACCCAACATGTACAAAATTACCTGCCCATCCACCCACCATCAACAGTCAAAGTATGCCCACTCATGTACGCGCCAGCCTTGCTCGCCAGGAACACCGTCGGGCCCTTGAAGTCCTCAGGCGTGCCCCACCGGCCAGCCGGTATCCTCTCGCTGATGCTCTTCAGCCTGCCGGGGTCGTTCAGCAGCGCCTCGTTCATGTCGGTGGCGATGTAGCCCGGCGCGATGCAGTTAACAGTAATCCCCCTGCTGGTCCACTCGTTCGCGAAAGTCTTGGTCATCTGCGCGACGCCGCCCTTGCTCGCCGCGTACGCGGGCACCGTGATGCCGCCCTGGAAGCTGAGCAGCGAGCCGAAGTTGACGATGGACCCCCGGCGGCCCGTGGTGCTGTGCTCGGGCAGCTCGAGCATGTGCGCGGCGACGTCGCGGCACAGCGCGAAGGGCGTGTTCAGGTTCACCTGCAGCACCTCGGCGAAGTCGCTGTCCGGGAACCGCTCCGACGGGTGCCGCCGCTGGATCCCCGCGCAGTTGACCAGGATCCGCACCTGGTGCCCGTCGGCCAGCACGCGCGGCACCAGCCCGGCCACATCGGTGGGCGAGGACAGGTCTGCGGTGTAGATCTGGGCCTTGCGGCCTAGGGCTTCGATGGACTGGAGGGTAGACTGGTTGCTGAGGTCTCTCTGGGTAACGGACCACTTGTCAGTGCTTGACGTCCTTGGACAGGCGCGGTAGTGAGAGTCTGAGAGGGAGATGGTTGAGGGTGTCATGACATACTTGGACCAGGAGAATGTCTGCGCCTGCCTCGGCCAGTGCGATGGCGATGGCCTGGCCAATGCCTCGTGTGCCGCCTGTGATGAGGGCTGTCTGGCCCTCGAGGGAGAAGAGAGCGTTGGTTGCCATGGCTGTGGTTGTGACGGTGAAGCGATCGTGAGACTGGGACTTCTAAGTAAGTGAGTGAGTGGTCTATCTCTCTGTCTCTGTGATCTCAAGTTGCTCTCTCAACACTTCAATTGGTCTTCGACAACACTCGTGACAACTTCTGACATCACACGGCACGAGGGAGGAAAGAGTCAGGCAAGGGTCATCTGGTGCGGCCAAGCAAGCCTCCAGTTTATTAGTCGACTTATCTATCCAACAATCTCATGATTCACGGCCATGTACCAGAAAGCCCCAAGTGCCCAAGCCGCTCCGATGCAGGCGCGTCGTATCGAGGGCGGCAACCATCGGCGATAATTGCCCACTTTTTTCCTCGCCCGTCGGGTGGCAGTCGTGCGAGTCTGTGTGACAGAGGGATTGATGTGCGGGGACGCCGCCAGGGGCCCAGGCACAACCCCGCTGACGTCGTCTGGGGAATGCCAATTTTTGGAGAAATCCGTCTGTTCGCTGGTCCCTTTTCCGACCCGACTTTTTCTTGTCTCCACGCGAACAGAGGCAGGCAACGTGGAACAGACTATCACCGGGAATTGTCTGCCTCCCAGGGCTGTTTTGGGCATCTTGGGCCATTAGCAGATCTCTGCATTCTAGTCAGGGCCATGGCTAAAACATTTGCCGGCACAATTGGCCCAGCTGGACAAGGGGAAACTCGCCGAGGCAAATCCGCATGGGATGCACACTATCGTGTAAGTCGACAGTCCACCGCGCTGAGACCCCCGCGGGATAATGGAGACGGTCCAAGGTTTGACCCTTTTCGCTCGGGCAAATGCACCTGGATTCGACTCTCTGGCTGTGTCTCTGCCACGATCGATATCGGAGCAATTATCTAGCCCGCCATTGATCCAATTGTCAACTCAGTACCTAAGAGCTCCACACCCTTCCCGGTCCTCAGCTTGAAGCTATCCATCCCTCTGTCTCCTTCTCTGTATGTCTGACTGCTTGTTCACCCACGCGACACTACCCATCTTGCTATCGTGAGCCTCACTTTGCTTCTTGCTTTTGAAACAGTGTACCAAGTGACAGCAGCAACACCTCGTCAACTTCCTCCCGCAGCCCACCACAACCATAACTACAAAATGGCCACACAAACAGTCAGGGCCTCTGTGCTCCACGCAGCAAAGGATCTCCGCGTGGTAAGTGGTGCCCCCAGACTTTCCTCCCACGGGTGATGGCGATGATGCACCACCTAACAACCAGCACAGGAAGAGCGCACCATCCCGACCCTCCAGCCCACCGAAGTCCTGGTGGCAGTCAAGTCGACGGGCCTCTGCGGCTCCGACCTGCACTACTACAGCCACTACCGTAACGGCGACATCCAGGTGCGCCAGCCCATGACCCTGGGCCACGAGTCCGCCGGCACCGTGACGGCCGTGGGCTCGGGCGTGACGGGCCTCAAGCCGGGCGACAACGTCGCCCTCGAGGTCGGCCTCCCCTGCGGCGAGTGCAAGCTGTGCGCCGAGGGCCGCTACAACATCTGCCGCGCCATGTCCTTCCGCTCCTCGGCAAAGAGCTTCCCCCACGCCCAGGGCACCCTCCAGGAGCAGATCGCCCACCCGGCCGCCTACTGCCACAAGCTGCCCGCCGGCGTGGCCCTCGAGCTGGGCGCCCTCGCCGAGCCCCTCTCCGTCGCCCTGCATGCCGGCGACCGCGCCCGCCTCGACCCCGGCGCCACGGTGCTGGTTCTCGGCGCTGGCGCCGTCGGCCTCCTGTGCTGCGCCGTCAGCAAGACCCTGGGCGCGAAGAATGTCGTCGTCGCCGACATCAACGCCGACCGCGTGCGCTGGGCCGTCGACCGCGGCTTCGCGGATGCCAGCGTCGTGGTGCCCATGAAGAGGCCCGACACGATCGAGGCGAAGCTCGAATTCGCGCGGGAGGTCGCGGCGCTGGTGGCTGAGGCGAAGACGGCGGCGGGTGAGGTTGTGGGCGACGTGGACGCCACGTTCGAGTGCACAGGTGTGGAGAGCTGTCTACAAGCTGCCATTTACGTGAGTCATCTCTCTTTTCTACTTGTGACCAGATTCCACTAACTTGGAGCCCCCTCCCAGTCCACACAACCAGGCGGCAAGATCCTCATCATCGGCATGGGCAACCCCATCCAGACGCTGCCCATCTCGGCCGCCTCCCTCAAGGAGGTCGACCTGGTCGGCGTCTTCCGCTACGCCAACACGTACCCGCGCGTCATCGAGCTGCTGGCCGGCGGCAACCCCAAGCTGCCGCCCGTCGCGGAGCTCATCACGCACCGCTACGACGGCCTCGACAGCATCCCCGAGGCATTCGGAATGGCAGGCAAGGTCAAGGACGACAAGGGGGACCTGGTCCTCAAGGTCATGGTGAATATGTAGATACCACACATATATATAGATATGTAGCGAGCGGGCTGGGGAAAAGTTAAGGTGTTGTGTTGTTAAAGTCATTGTCATTTGAATAGCAGGAAATGCATGTTACGCGGTGTGATATCTCAGAAGCAAGATGAATCAAAAACAAAAACACCCAGACCTGCTATCCGCTGGTGACGCCGTGCCATGGTGACAAGTCCATCCGCACCGTAAATCATACATATACACATACACAGGATATCGACTAGACCACCAGGTCCAGCCTCAGGAGATCCTCCACCCAGTCGTACACCGCCGCAGCGCCCGCAGCAAGAGACCGAACAGCCACCTCACCTCCCACATCCGCACCAGCTTCGTCATTATCAGCGACGACCAGAATGCGCCCATTCGATCCCCAACCACCAGCGGACGCCATCACAGCCGACGACCCTCCCCCGACGACGGCAACACACCCACGGACCCGCGCGCCACCGACGGCAGCCGCGAATTGGCCGATCAGCCCGGTGGGATCATCCAAACCCCCAGCCGCCCAGACCACGACCCGCGCCATGTCGAACACCCGGATGGCGCCCATCCACTCGAGCACCGACGCCCAAAGCGCCGCCGCCGCGTCATCGGCGCCGCCCTCGGACGATGACGACAGTGCCGGGACAGGACAATCCCCGCACCCGGGCGCCTCAACAACGACACATCCCCACCCGCGCGCGAGCAGGTCCCCGCACAGCGCCGAGTGCGCCGTGCGGTCGTCCGTGACGACCAGCACGGCCGGGCAGGACTCCCCGGTGAACAGGGTGCGCTCCTTATGTCTGACATCTGGCTCCCACAGGTTGCAGCAGGATCTCTCCACCGGCATATACTGGGTCTGATGGAACTCTGGCGCGTGAAGAGCAAAGCTGCCAACGGACATGCCTT